>QUOP01000074.1:0-642031 GCA_003675405.1 Hericium coralloides
CCCCGGGCATGAATGATGGGCGAAAAATGAGTTGCAAAGCTGCGCGACAGAAGACCTAAGATACTTGTAAGTTCCATTGATGGGATTCAGACGTAAAGCTTCTCGCCCAACCTAATATGCCCATTGCCTAGGCCACATGACTGAATCATCGTGTTGATAATAAGCCGTGTTCATTTCGGCCATGCGCCATGCACGCGAAGGTGGCATGCTTGAAATGTTCTGTGCAGTCAGGAAAAACGGTTTTTGGATGATAGCCGAGGTATGCAACAGTAGCGAGCCTTGGCTACAAGCAACCGACCTTGCTTACCATAAAGCCACCTGAGTTTGATATCCGGAGGCTGCGGCAATCTTACAAAGCCAGAAATACAGCTACAGTACTACCTGTAGCACTAGAGTAGATCACCGAAATAAAATATCACTCTGAGCTATTCTACACTCTCAAAAGCCTGCCTTAAATGCCCAAATCATCCTTGTGATAGTCGCACTATAAGTTCACATAATTTCATAATTGGACCTACAGTAGTTACAGATATAATCTAAATGTAAAAGAGTCTAGCAGGCAGGAGGACTGGGTGCAGATGCAAGCCAAGCGCATTGGCATCTGCAAGCAGGCAAGGACCTGCAGGAGCAGCAGCACGAACATGCGGAGTGGTGGTTGTGGACATGTGGCAGGCTGTTAGTGGGCGTGGTTGATGGCAGGCGCGGCGGGGAAGGACAGCACCAGCATGCGGCGAGACGGCACAGGCACATGAGAGATGGTTGCGGATTTTCAATGCCACTTACTGCCTGTGTATTCAAAAGTCAAATCATGACTTGAGAAAAAAAAAGTGGTGCGTGGGAAACATTGGCTGCAGCCAAACATTTCCCACGCCATTCTTCAAGACGGCGCGGGCACGCGGGAGATGAGTGTGGGGTGCGGGAGATTGGCGCAGGCACGCAGGAGACAGCCCCCGGCCTGCATGAGACGGCCCCGGCATGCCACAAGACAGCGCCGGCACGGAGAGACGGCCCCCGGTGTGCACGAGACAGCGCCGGCATGCACGAGCCGTCGCTGACGTTGCACGCAGACGGCCCGGCACGCTGGAGGCAGCACAGGGGCGAGGGAGTCTGCACGCGGCATGGGTGGAGGCGGCGCGGGCACAGTGGAGTCCGCGCAGGCCGAGGAGTCCATGCGGGTAGCTCGAGCGGCGTGGGCACACGTTTGAGTCGCCTCGCGGGTGCCAGGATGCGTGTGCGGTGGACGGAGTCCGTGCGGGCACAGTGCGAGGCTGAGGCGCTGAGGGGCGTGCGGTAGACGTATCGCCGCCGAGTCCGCGCGGTGGCAGGAGAGGGGCTATGGGAGGGGGTGCGGTCTCGGGATTCAGGTGCGAGGTAGGGGGTTCGGTGCGGCGGGGAGTCCGCGTGGGGCACGCGTGAAGCGGCGGGGGCACACTCGAGGCGGCATGGGGCACGCTCGATTCTGTGCGGGGCGAGGCGGAATCTGCACGGGGCGCAGAAGAGGGCGCACATGGCATGTTGCAGGCACCGTTCAGGCACGCGGGGGGTGGTGGAGGAGGCGGAAGGACTAGGACCGTGACGCGCGGGCCGGTGGAGATCCACACAGGTACGAGGGAGTTCGTGCGGGCATGCTCGAGGCGCGACGGCAACGCTCGAGGGAGGCACTGCGCAGGAGGCGGCGCGCGGTGCATAGAAGGCGCGGAGCAGGCTGAAAGGGCGGAACGGGCTGGAGGCGCGACAGCGCGCCTAGAGGCGGCTGCGGCGCGCTCGTAACGGTGCGAACGGGCTGGAGGCAGCGAGGGCGTGGCTAGAGGCGGCGGGCTCGAGGCAGCAGGCGCGCGCTCAGCACGGGCGGGCAGCCGCGGCTGAGGCGGAGGGAGTCGGCGGGAGCGCGCTCGAGGCAGCGGGCATGGGCTCGAGGCAGCACGGGGGCGAGGGAGCCGGCAGGGGTGCGCGGAAGTCGGCGCGTGGCGCGGGAGACGGCCTTGGCATCTCGAGACGTCAACGACGTGTGCGAGTGCGCCGCGTACGAGAGGCGATGCGAGCTGTATGAGAGGCGATGCAAGTGCGGAGAACATGGGGGAGATGCGGGGAGACAGTGCAGATGTAGAGCGGGGCACCACTTTTTTTTTGTTCAGTCGAACGTTCAGCACGGCCGGTGCACGCCGTGCTATTTATTGCCCATATATGGTCAATAAAAATGCACGGGCCGCACGGCTCCGTTGCTTGATTGCGCGCGACTTGACTTGCCCGCCACGCTCTGCCACGTCGTCTTTCTTCCACCCATTCCAACCGTTCCTCATGGCGGAATTTTGTATGTATGTCTCTCTTTATCTTTTTTGGTTTGTGTTGGCTAGGAATAAAGTGAGTACCTACAGTTTCTGATCAGCTTTATTGTACTAATCGAGAGAGTATCGCTCAACACCACGAGCGATACTCTCGTTTTGCACTCTGCAGGCCCTCGCGTGCAAGCCGTCGCCTCGCTCGCTTCCGTGCTGCCTCCCACGCGCCGCCGCCACTGCCACCGTGCTGCCGCCCGCCTCTACCATTCCCGCGCCACCTCCAGCCACCACCGCCCGGACTCCCTTGCCCCCGCGCCGCCTCCACCGTGCCCGCGTGGACTCCCTCGCTTCCGCGTGGCCTCCAGCGCCCCGCGCCGGACTCCAGTCAGTGCCCCCACGCCCCCTCCCGCACCCCCTGCGCCGGCTGTAGCGGCCCTGCACCGACTTCCATGCCCCCGTGCTGACTCGAGCGTGCGCACACCCACCTCGCCCTCCCACGCGCCCCGCACCGACTCGAGCGCGCCCCGCGTTGACTGCAGCACGCCCCGCGCCGACTGCAGCACGTCCTGCGCTGACTGCAGCATGCCCGCGCGGACTCCCTCGTGCCCGCGCCACTTCCTCATGCCCGTGCCGCCTCCACCATGCCTGCGCCACCTCCACCTCCACCGCACCCAGTGCCACCGCGCCCCCTCCCGCACCCCCTGCGCCGGCTGCAGCGGCCCCGCGCCGACTTCCACGCCCCCGTGCTGACTTGAGCATGCGCGCACCTGCGCCGCCCTCCCACGCACCCCACGCTGACTCGAGCGTGCCTGCGCTGCCTCGAGCGCACCACACGCGGACTCAAGTGCGCCCCGCACGGACTCCCTTGCACCCGTGCCGCCTCCACCGCACCCGCGCCACCTTCCTCGCGCCCCGCGCCACCACCCGCGCGCTCGTGCCGCCTCCCGCACGCTGCTGCCCACCCTCGCGGCCTCCAGCTCGCCCCCGCGGCCTCTCGCGCTCTCCCGCAGCCTCCAGCTCGCCCCCGGCCTCTCGCGCGCTGCTCCCGCCTCCCGCACGCCGCCGTCTGCCCTCACGGCCCCCAGCACACTCGTGCCACCCTCCGTGCGCCCGCGCCGCCTCCCGCGGCCTCTCACGTGCTGCCACTGTCTCCCGCGGCCTCTCACATGCACGGGCAGCCTCTTGCACGCCCCCGCGGCCTCTCATGCGCCCTCGCAGCCTCTCGTGCGCCCGCATGCCCTCGCAGCCTCTCGTGTGCCCGCATGCCCTCGCAGCCTCCCGCACCTTCTCGCCGCCTCCCGCGCGCGCCCGCGGCCTCCGACGTGCCCGTTGCGCTTCCCGCGGCCTCCAGTGCGTGCCCGTGGCCTCCCGCACGCCTCCGTGGGAACTGTTTTGTTGCAGCAAAACAGTTCCCACGGGGCATTGGGTGCAGTAGGTGCAGAATAATATGAATTGGTAGATGTAGCACTAGTCTACAATATGTGATCAATGAGAAATATAATGTTTTCAGTGGTATACTTTTGGACCTCTGATATCAAAAATAATAATGGATGATAACAAACCATACCTGACTATAAGTGGAATGAAGCTACTAAAGGGTATAAACACTATTGTAGGTGCACTATAGGTACTGTAGCTTTATGCAGCTAATGTACTGCAATATAGCTATAATAGCTATGTGTAGCTACAGTAGATATTGGGATGTATAGGTTGCTACAGATTGCTACAGATAACTACCTGTAGCTGTAATAGGGACCCACCAATCTACATGATCTACAGAAAGTATACAATCTATTACAGTTACTGTAGTTGATATTGTCTACTGTAGGCTAGTGTAGTCCTGTCACCTTTTCCAGATGTGGAGGGATGACTTCATCTTGTCGAGTTGAGGATTTATTCTGAATGCGAACAGCATGCCAGACTTCTACACAGTCAAAAGGAAGACGCGCTGATGTGGTTCCATAACGTCGACCACCAATAATTTGGACTGGACGCTGCATATTCTGACAGCGCCGCATGTAATCGTGTAAGGCAGGTTCTAGATCTGGCAGACAGAATAGCGCAGCTGCTTCCTGAATCGTCATATGAGCATGCTTCGGCCGATAATTGAGACGAAATGCCGTGCTGGTCGTGGCAAAGATCCGACCCAAGCCATGCCCTTGAGACGCTAGAGCGAAGAAGTTGGGAAACGATTGGCACGTGTTGTTCAGGTCGGCAAATAAGCCCGTCATGTCTTCATCCTCGTTTTCGGCATCAGAATCATTCCCTTCCTCGATCGTGTCGTCCGTATCATCGTCGCCACCAGCATTGTCGGCGGTAAGTGTTACTGAAGAGCGAATAGATGTAGTGACATGGAAAAGGTGGCATTTCTCTGCACGATCCAGTGCACGGCAAATCTGTGGGTCAAAATTGTGACAGTTGCTGCTACGGAAAGGCTCCTTCACGAACGTTATGTGGCTGCGCTCGGTTCCGTCAGCATTCCACTGCATCGGCGCCCCCATCTGCTTGATGCTCGGTGCTACGCTCCATCTGAGAAATTTGTTACTGGTATATCAGACTATATCAGCTACATAGCTTTCCTAGGTCCATAGCTGTCCTCTTTTATACATAGCAGTCCCATAGCAGTCAGGTAAGCTATGAAAAGCTATGATAGCTTGCCATAGCTGCCATAGCATAGGGCATAAGCTACATAGCTCCCATAGCATAGGGTATAAGATATCATAGCTGCCATAGCTATTGTAGTATAAGATGGCTATAGAAGCTATGCCAACTATATACTATATCTCTATTGCTATATTATATCTAGCTAATGGGATTCCTATCTAGTCTATGTCATCTCTCTATTATAAAAAATTGTTAGAGGCCCAATAGTCATATATCTTCAAGTCACAAACATCAAAAATTCAAAGATATTATATTTTCCATATAATTTCATTACAAAACATTATTAAAGCTACATACTAATACTACTCTTACTACATAGCTACAATAGATAAAAAAACCTATAAAGACACTAACCAAACTTATGGGAGAAAAAACAAAATAAACAACTATATCTGACAATGACTACAAAGAGCAAAAAATACAAATGACAAAAAAGACATTAGTGTTAAAGAATAACAAAGATAATACATGGAACTTACCAAACTAGCAAGAAAACATCAAGACAACTTGAAGACATTAATGCAAGACATGATGACTGCAATAAGTAAGAAGACATTAGTATAAGCTATAAGATACTAAGAACTATGGCTCACCCCAAACAACGACGACAACGAAGAGAGCAGCCATGGCGAGCAAGCAACGGACAACGACGAGTAACAAAGGAACAATGACGAGCGAGTAAGGAACAATGACGAGCGAGCAAGGAACGACGGCGAGGGCGCCGACGTGGCATGGGATGGTGGGGTTAAAGAGCAAGAGAGAGCGCGCGTTGCGCGAGCTTTATATACGAATCCGGGCGAAGCCGAGAATTGTGGCTGCCGGCCGCTGCCGAGTGCCGCGTCAGAGGCTAAGTATTAGATTTAGCTAACTTAAGCCTGCTACCTAGTAATATACCGTACACTAGTGGCCAAAGTAGCTCATGTATTCTATTGAGATGCGCAATATATAGTCCGTGTTCTTTTTTCGTATTTTTAGCTGTTTTATTTGATTTGCTGTGTCTCTTCGCGCATTCGGTGGCCGAAGCCCCAGAGTTAACGCGTCGAGACTTGCTCCTTCTCACCACTCTCCCTTCTCCTCCTCTATGTTATCTCCCTCCCTCCCTTTCCTCCATCTTCTATCGAGAATCAATACGGCTGGAGTGGGTTTGTAGCAGGCAGAGGGCTGTTAGTGAGTAAACAAAACATCTTTATTATTTCTTCGTGCTAATACAGAGTGTCGCTCGGTTTCGAGCGACACTCGTTCGCTCGACACCTCCACGCCTCCCGTCTCCCGTCTCCCGTCGCACATCCCCGTCGCCCCCCTTCGCATTTAACCGCCCCCTCCGCCCTCCCAACGGCGCCACCGACGCCCTCTGCTGCCCGTGCCCAAACCACCACGTCGCCCGCACCCCGATCCTCCTTTTCGTGCGCACGACCACGGACGACGCAGGCACGGCCACGGACGACGCAGGCACGGCCACGGACGACGCACGGACGACGTTCCGCGCCGTCTGTGTGCGTCAACGACGTGGCGCACTCGCCACGTCACCGCCCACCGCGCGCCATCGAGTTCCGTTGCCGTGGCAACGAGACTCGGACGTCCTCCCCTCGCTCTCGCGCCGCCTCTCGCGCCGCCTCTTGTGCCGCCTCCACACCCCGCCGTGTCACCAGCGTGTCGAACGGCTGCACCGCCCAAGATCCACGTCCCGCACGCTCCACGCACTCGCGCAACACCCTCCTCGCCTGAGACACGCGTGCAGCACCCCGGACATGCGCACAACGCCCGCCCGTGCACGCAACGTCCCGCGCTCACACCCCACGCCCCAGACGCACCCGGTCAACATCCAGGCACCCCGCACCCCGAGCCTCGCACGCGGGCCCCGTAGCTCGGGCCCTGCGCTGCTCTCCCGCATGCGGCTACTGCGCCTCGCGCGGAGGCTTGCCGCGTCGTGCATGGGTTTGCGGCAACGCAACGAAGCTCCCCGCGTGCCCATGCCTCTGGCACGCAGGCCTGCTGCGTCGCGCACGGTCTCCGCACCCCGTGCCGGCCTGCGCACGGGCCCGGTGCATCGCGCACGCCTGCCACGCTTCGCGCACGCCCGTTACGCCT
Organism: Hericium coralloides; assembly: GCA_003675405.1. Classification (NCBI taxonomy): domain Eukaryota; kingdom Fungi; phylum Basidiomycota; class Agaricomycetes; order Russulales; family Hericiaceae; genus Hericium; species Hericium coralloides. The sequence goes on from QUOP01000074.1 coordinate 7,032, forward strand.
CGCGCATGGGCCGGCACTCGGCGCCGCCTCCTGCATGCCGCCTGTGCCTCAAACACACCCGCCGCGCCGCCCGCGCCCCTCGCGCCTCACACACGCCCCTGTGCCCGCACCCTGCCTGCGCCTCGCGTACGCGCCCGCGGCAGCGCGGCGGCGCCCCGCGCATGGGCCTCCGCGCCTCGCGCACGGACCCTACGGCCCCGCGTGAGCTCGCGACAGCCCAGCGCCTCGCGCACGGGTCCGCCAGAACGCGCACTCCCGCGCACGGGCCCGGCGCTTCGCACGCGGCCATCGCGTCTCGCGCACACCAGCCGCGCTCTCGTGCGTGTGCGCGCCTGGTTGCACCCCGTGAGTGCGCGTGCCGGCCCCGCTTGTGGCTACGTTGCATGTAATGTAGTATATGTAATTGTATTAGTAATGAAATTGAGTATAATTAAATTTGACTTGGCATTATCAGTATCTACCTGACTTGACATAGCACTAATAGTGATTATAGCTCATCTAACTAAGTATGATAATGCTATATATTTTGTACTGCTAACTATGGAAGCTATGATAACATCATATAGCTGGCACTACTAGCTATGGAAGCTATGGAAGCTCTCATAGCTCTCATAGCTCTATATAGCTGGATAAGCAAACTTCATAGACTCTGATAGCTCAATGATAGCACCCATAATATAACCTACAGCTATATAAAATTCAGTTTTCTCAGATGTCTGCATGAGCTCAAGCTTGGGTATCTGCCAATGATTGAGGGCCCCCTTCTTGCCGCGACGAGCTCCCAGATCCAGAACAACTTGCTTCTTGTCGTGAAATTCTGCTAGACATTCAGAAAGACGATTGACCATATGGTCATCTATAAGAGGTGATTGCACAAGGTACCGAAACTCCATAAGAGCACGGATGCAGGAAACAAATGCAGGAGGAGCAGCACCGGCAATAACGCCAATAAGATAGCGCTGAATATCACGATGTTCACGCCTGGAGATCTGTTTCAGGGACGAAACTCCCTCTGAAAAGTGACGAAATCCGATACGCGGCTGCAGGGTAGAGTAACGAAAGTCTAGCTCGGCTGCGCCTAGAATATGTCGACACCAGTTGATGTCATGGTCCCAGCACTGCTTGTGCCATTGATGCAGTGGCTCTGGCGTTGGAGTAGCCCAGAGGTCACGACGCAAGACCTGGGATCGTGGTAGGATGGATGATGTGCTACTACATGCTGGAAGCTAACTACTCGAGTGATGACTAAGCAGCCTGGAAACTCCCGCAGATCACGTGCTCTATGGCAGTAGGGACCCCCTTGGTCCCTACTCCATCATCCCCCCTCAAACATAGGCGACGCCCTCGTCGCCCTCAGAAAAGACCTCAACCTGAAGACTCACGAACCCAACCAAGACTCTGCAAAACCCTACTCAACTCAACCAAACATGGATCACCATCCCAACTCAAAGGCGGAGGTGGCACAGGATTACCAGATGGCAGACTCAAAACCTGCAAGATGGATGGTCGACCTGCGCGAAGGCCAGCCGGATGATGGCGGGTAATCACCGGAGCTGATGGAAAGGCAGAACGTGGTGGTCGGAAATCGGAACGATGAAAACGGCGAGCACGACGCTGCAATGAACCAAATGGTGACCTCGAGGATGAGCGCAATACTGAGAAGTCACGTGGAGCTGGTAGTGGAGGTGCAGAATGGATGGGGAGGGAGTCAGCTTCGTCGGCCCACGAAAAGGATGTGCGCGAGGTTGTGAGCACAGCCTCGGTTTGTGCAGCAAAGTTGACACGGGTAGTGTCGGGTGCCTCATCCGTCTGGACATCAGCATCGACGTGTGGTGTGCTCACCACGTTAGCACTGTCGAGAAACCCGTCATGGTATCCCTCCACCCTTCCATGCACTCTCCCTTGCTCAAAACCCTCCTTCCACCCCTCTTCTAGCCCTTTCTCGTGCTCTGCCAACCCGTGCTTGTTCATAACGACTCGGGACTCCCGGCGCTCGAGTCTGCGTGCGTTCTCGATGATGCCGGCAAGGAGCTTCTCGTCGATCTCCTCGCGCGACTTCGCCGGGCTCGTGCGCGCTTTCGTCCCGGTCTTCTGTCCCACGGCGAGGCCCTCCCGGAATCCTACATTCCGGCCCTCCTTCAACCCTGCCGCATGGCCGGCGCGCAACGCGGATGCCACAAGCTCCTCGACGCGCGCATAATCGAGCAACGCGGGGTCGACCTTCTTGAGGAACAACGCGGCGGCCTCCCGGGGCTCACCCGGTTCGACTCCGGGCGTCGGCGATATAGCGCCGTTGTGTGCAGGTGCTGGTACATCGTGCGGGGTCGTCGGCGATGCGGGGGAGGCGGTGTGGGGTGTTGCGCACGCGTTCGCACTGCTCGCGTCGTGCATGTCGTGCGTATCGTCTCCGCGCGGCGCACGGCGGTCGTCGGGCTCGTTCGTCGCGGCGTGGCGACGTGCGAAATGGGTCGGTGATGCGGGCACGCCGTGCGGGTCGTGCGTGGTCGTGCGGAGCGCGGGAGACTCGGTGGCCGGTGCGGGGCGTGTGGTTCGCTCGCATTCACGCGCTGATGGCATTGTGGGGTCGTCGTGGGGTGTAGGCGTGCCGTGCACTGTCGCCGCACGGGTGCGCGACACAGTACGGGCGGGGGTGCGTACCTCTGGTAGCTCTCCACCGTGCGCGACCCGCGCGGTGTCCACCTTGTCCTTGCGTGGCTCGGGGCCCTCCTCCGACTCTCTCTCCGCGGGGCTGGGGCGTATGGTATGGTCGGGCGGTGTACGCGAGTCGTGCTGGATCGTCGTGGTCGAGTGGGACGCCGGAGCGGTCGCGCGGGATCTTGTACGCACGTACGCTGGAGAGGCCTAGGGCTCCCGCTATGCCCAAGGTGATGATAGTGCAGATGAAGGCTACTCTACATGAGGCAGACTCTATCTAAGGGAATGCTGACTAAGCCTCGGCATACTCCGGACTCCTCGGCAATCCCCGACTCCTCCTGCTCCTCCTACTCCCAGACTCCCTAGTCCAGGTGCCCCCCTCGAAAAAAGCGACGTCCGCGTCGCCGGTGACCAACCTAAGAACCTAAACCATAGACCCAACCCAAACCTCGAAGCACTCGACCCAACTCCTGAAGACGAGGATCACCCTGCCAGTCCAAAGGCGGGGTGTCCAACTTGACCAAATGCGGAATCGGCAAAGACGGCGAGATAATCACTGCTGGACGATCTGCGCGAAGGCCAGCAGGATGGCGTCGTGTGATGATGGGCTCGGAAGAAGAAATGAATGGTCGAGGTGGGCGTGAAGGATAAGTTGGCCGTGCTTGAGATCGCCGTGCACGGCGTTTGAGAGAGTCGAAAGGCCGTACAGAAATAGAACGAAGAGCTGAAAAATCACGAGGCGGAGGAGAAATTAATGGAGCTGGAGTCATAGTGGGGAGTGAACAGGCCTCATCAGCCCAAGAAAAAGAAGGTATGTGCGTATGTGCAGTGGTGAAAGACGTATCGGTATCATTATAGGACAATGAAGGGTCGTTATATGGTGGGGAAAGATCTTTGTGGGACTTCGAAAAATTATCGGGAAATGTCGTAGTCGCATGGGAATTGGAAGAAACGTGCGGAGTCGTATACAAAACGGGGTTATCGTGGACAGAAGGGGTAGGAATATGAGATTGGGGTATTTGCGATGCCGGGTTGGTGTGAGTGGAAAGGATCTCGTCCGTCTGGACGATGGCAATGGCGCGCGGAACACGGCGTACCTCCAATCGATGCTGCTCACGGCCTTCCTCTATGCCGGCTTCTTTTCCTTCGCGGTATCCCTCTTCGCGTCCTTCCTTCGTACCCGACTTCCATCCTGCTTCCATCCCATCCCGGAAGCCACTGTGCTTCCCTTGCCTCAATCCTGCAGCCTCACCCCTCGCAATCGCGGCCGCGAGGATCTCGCGCAGGAGATCGGGCTCGATCTCATGAACGGTTCTCGCGCGTGCATGCGCAGAGGCGCGTGTGTTGTCGGCCACGGGCGTCGAAGGGAATGCGATGGGTGCGGGCATGTTCGGGGCTGGGACGTCAGACTGAACGCCGGCGTCGACGTGCTTCATCGTGCGCGTGGATGCGAGGTCGTCGGTCTGGGCGGCTGTCGTGACGTGCGTGGTCGCGGGGTCGATGCACGGGGTCGTGGTGCATGCGAAGGTGGGCGTGGAGGTTGTACACGGGGCCTCGTCGTCGGTCTGGATCTCGGCGTTGATGCGTGGAGTCGTGGGGGTTGTGTCGGGGGAAACGTGAGGTCGCGAATCGGCGGGCGAAGGGGATGGAAACGGCGGGGCATCGGATTGCACGCTGGCATCGACATGCGAGGCCGTGGTGGATGTGTCGGACGGGGAGGGTGTACGTGGTGCATCGTCCGTCTGGACGCTCGTATCGACGCGCGGGGACGTACTCACCTCGGTACGTGCGACGTCGAGCCCTTCGCGGTATCCGTCCCACCGTCCCTGCTCATACCCATCCTTCCAGGCCCTTTCCCGCTGGCTCTCCTCGATCCTCGCCTCCTCCCTCGCTGCTCTCCTCACTTCTCTCCGTCCTTCCTCTAATCCTTCATTCCAGCCTCTCTCTCGGCCCTCCTCCAGGGCCTTCACTCGAACTTCGCGTCGCACCTCAATCCGTATCGCCCGTTGCGCGTCCTCGATGATGTTCGCGAGAAGGTCGGCGTCGATTTCCGCGATCGTTGTAGCCGGGCTCGTGCGTGGTGCGAGTGTTTCGGATTCGGGGTGGCGGCCGTCGACTTGGTCGAAATCGTGCAGGGGAGTCGTGATGAACAGATCGGGGGGGCCGATACGCGCGACAGCAGTCGCGAGATCCGCGGCTGCTGCTGCTGCGAGGCCGGATAGCGCGGGTAAGGGGCGCTGCGGCGTGGCGAATGCGTGTGCGGAGATAGTGGAAACGTCGTTCGACGTTATGGGCGTAGGCAACGCGGGTGGTGGCTCGTGGGGCTCGGGACACAATTCGAACGCGTGGGCTACGCCTTCTTGCGGCGTTGCGATGGCAACGGAGTTTTCTGCGCATGTGTCGACGGTAGCTGGCTTGCGAACGAGCGTGGTGTCGACGGGGGGATGCGTGGGGGATGCTGCACGAGGCGCGCACATCGCGTCTGCCTCGTGGCTAACGCGTGGTTGCTGCGTGTTCGTCGGTGATTCCCTGACGGCTGGTGCGGATGGGGTGTCGACTAGGGCTGCGTGCGTGTCGAATGGGACTGCGGGGGTCACGGTAGCTGTTGCTGAAGCTGCTGCTGTTGCTGCTCGGCGCGCGGCCGAACGTTTCTTGCCCATAACGGGTAATTCGCCCGAGGTTCGCGTTGAGTGTCGAAGGCGAATGCGAACGCACGAAAACGGTGCGCGACAGTAAAATACGAGGGCACTTAACACGAGAGACACGGTCCACAGGAAAAGACGGGCTTGGGGCACTTGAACACGGGAGGGAGATGCTCGAAAGACGCGACACGAGGCGTGGAGATGAGACACGAGGCGCGAGAGACGAAAAAAAGCCACGAAAAAGCGGAAAAGGCCAGAAAAAAGCCAGAAAAGACAGAACGACTCGACTCAATGTGCTGTGAGTCGAATCACACTCTCGTCACCATGATGGAGAGGCCTAGGGCTCCCGCTATGCCCAAGGTGATGATAGTGCAGATGAAGGCTACTCTACATGAGGCAGACTCTATCTAAGGGAATGCTGACTAAGCCTCGGCATACTCCGGACTCCTCGGCAATCCCCGACTCCTCCTGCTCCTCCTACTCCCAGACTCCCTAGTCCAACGCGCTGCTCTTGTCGTTCGTGGTGCCTGCGGGCTCGTTCGCGGCGGCGTTCGTGCGTGTAGGGGCGTGGGACTGCGCGGGTACGCCGTGGGTGGTCGCGATCGGCGTGTGGGATGTGGGGAAGGTGGTGGGAGGTACGGGCAGCGCGGTCGGGCGGCGGACCTCACGCGAGTCGCGTTTGGCCGCTACGGCTGGTTGCTGTGGCTCGCGCGTGGTCGCGAATGGCGGCGCGGGGTTTCTGGGTGATGTGGGCGCGGTATGCGAGCTCACGGATGCGGTATGCGATGCGAGTGGGGTTGCGGTCTGCACGTGGACGTCGCGGGGCTGCTGCGTAGGCGCTGGCGCTGGCTCCTTCGAATCGATTGCGGCGACGGCGGCGGCGTCGTGGGCTGTGACGGGAGCGACGAGCGATGGCGTGGGGCTCGCAGTGCTTGCTGCTATCGAGGCTGCTGCTGCTGCTCTCCAGGCAGCTTTGGCTGCGCGTTTGTTCTTGCCCATATCGGGAAATTCCGTATTTGGACACTCGTACTCGACGGTCGGTGACGCAAAACACGGTGTTGGGGCACGGAAATGAGACGGGGCCTCTGGAAGACGCTAGCGACAACGACGAGAGAGGTGGGGATGCAACAGACACGCTAGAGACGCAAAAGAGGGTGCAACACGCGGGCTCGAAGACGAAACACGAGGCATGAAGACACGAAGACACGAAGACACGAAAAACGGCACGAAAAGACCGGAGAATCCTCGGCACTACGCAACGCGACGCAAATGGGCCGAAAACCACTCTCGTCACCAAGATGGAGTAGCCCAGAGGTCACGACGCAAGACCTGGGATCGTGGTAGGATGGATGATGTGCTACTACATGCTGGAAGCTAACTACTCGAGTGATGACTAAGCAGCCTGGAAACTCCCGCAGATCACGTGCTCTATGGCAGTAGGGACCCCCTTGGTCCCTACTCCAGCGTCAAGAATAGTGAGGGTTCAGAGAGGGCCCAGTCCAGCCAAAACAGCTCGGCGACTCCATTGAGGCGATATTCGTTCTTCTTCGCCACCCGAGAGTAAGCCGGAACATCCCAATAGTCGGGTGCTTCCCACGCAACTGCCTGTAGTACAGCGAGAATACGAGAGCGCGTGCAAGTTGGATGCTGAAATGGGTCACCGAACTGTTTGTACATCGCCATGGTCACCGGCAAACTTTTCCCACCAGCTCCAACATACAACTGCACTTCTGGATTGTCCAAGATGGCGGCAACAAGAGGAGTGAAGCAGAAACGTGAATATCCTCGTGGGTCTGTCATCATTCGCCCGACAGATGCAGCAACCTTGAGGGGGCGACAAACGATACTGATGCACTGGTGAAGGATACGTGCCTCAAGAACGCCGCGTAACGGCGGCAGAGAAACTGGGGACACGGAAGCAGGGCAAGTAGGAGCATCGCCCGATGTGATGCCTTTGTATGAAAATCCATATGCAAATTTGCCAGCGAGATTAGGAGAGGGTGAGCGAGGCGATTGCCAGAGCCGTTGGTTAGGGTGGTCTTGTCAGACGCCAAGATAACTCCGGCAAGTGTGGCGCCTTCGGGTATCGTGTCCTAGTTGCACCGCATTCAGTATGATGAGTTCAGAGAAAATAAAACTGTTACCTGTTGTGCCCAGGCTGCATCGCCGCTCATCCACTCGCCGTAAACTCGAACAAGGTGCTCCGCAGTCTTGTAAACCCGGCGCGCATCGAAGTCGATGTGATCGGCGAATAAAGGATTGCCAAAGAGGTGCTCGAGGCACTCGAGTCTGTCTCGATAGTACAAGCGCATAGGTTTCTTCGTCGGATAGCCCGCGATATTCACAGTCACATAATGCCATTGTGGGCCCGATGGCAGAATCTCAATCCGCCCTCGCAGCTGCTTGGAATTTTGAAAGGATAGCGGCAAGTCCTTCATCTAGAGCTCAGTTAGCGCGATGACAATATCACAAGAAAGGAAGGTACATACGTAGTCGAGGGATAAAAGCTCGTCAATCTCCTGATTAGAAAGACTGCACCTCTGAAGAAATGCAGCTAGCTCCCACTCTTGCTTCGATGCAAACGGGTAGAAGAGATTGGTAGAGCGCTCTTGAGAGAACCGGTCTGAATCGAATGCGTCCATCAGGGTTTTCCCACGGCCATAGGTAGCTGACGCCTTGGGATGTGAGACGTGTGGTGATAAATCAGTTCGGTGAGGATGGAAAGGTGGACTATCAACAATGGGTACATGGTGGGGACCAAGAAGAGTTGGAGGGAGCGACAATTGATCGTCACCATCGGTGATGTCAACCCATGGATCATCGCCACTAGCGGGGCCCAGATCTATGCTACCATGGTCAATGGGGATTTGAGATGATGTGCTGGCAACAGGAGATCGGGGGATGGGTGGTCTGGCAGCGACCCGCTTGATGAGGCTTGAAGACCAGTCAACGCAAGATGAGAACCGGTTGTTCAAGTGCATAAGAACCTGTTTCTGTGTGTTAAATCTGCTTCCACAATTAGGACAAGATAGGAGCGGGCGGTAGGAGCGTCCCCTGAGGTGGAGAGAAGAGCGAATTTTTCGTCGCCCAGACATAGTAGCTGAACTGGTGCGCGACGATGCAGCTGAGAGTTGGTGAGACGTTCGCAGTGAGACGCATGTCCACTCAGCATGGGAATCCTGACAAATACAAGCGCATTCATGTTCGACATTCAACGTTCAACGTTCAACGTCAACACCCAACATCCAACCACACTCACACTAGTACTCCTCCCCTTCTTGATTCCAACGATGCTTACGCAGAGTCAACCCTCCACGCCGCGCTGCTCTCGCTCGTCTTTTTCAAAGGGTGGACACAAGATCGTTCTACCACCTGGCGCAGCGCGACACGTTTGCCAGCGTCTAGCAGCCTCAGGAACTACTGCCGGAGGCTTCAGTTCTACTGTGAGCACTTCCCATTAGATTTCTTTTTCCTTTTGCTGATAAGGACATCTACATCTGAAAAATTTGTATGTCCTATATAGCTCTATACATCCTACATAAATTTCCTAGAGCCATAGCAAGGTCAATTGCTACGGAGTCCACATAGATAAGGGGGTTGCTATATAGTACTATGTAGTTTGGGTGGGGTACTATATAGTGCTATGAGAGCTATGAGAGTCATTAGAGCTGTCTATGAAGCTATGATAGAACATTTAGCTATACAACTTGAACCTATAAAGACTATGTCATTGATATAAACTCCAGTCAGAAAGCATACCTATAATACTTCATAACAGCTATCAAGATAGACTTCTAATATATAGCAGTAAAACACTCAGATAAACACTTATAAGTTTTATTTTATCATTACTATTAGTCACAAAAGACCACACAACATTTAAAACAAAATGCATATTTTATTGACTCAGATAATATACACAACTATATCAACACTATATAAGAAACCACAAAAAAGACCTACCTTGAGAAAGGATAACATTAGTGCATACAACTTTATTTAAATTAAAAAAAAACTTACAAAATTTACAAAAAGCGAAATCTAATATATAACAAAGGTCGAGTTAACAAGCATGAAAGGCAGTTATGAATATGAACTTACCTAGAGCATGAGAAAGCGAAAATATCGTAGCCTATGCTAAGGCTAGACAGAAGATATTAGCATAAGACAGAAACAAAATAACAAAGATGCTTACCTTGAAGATGACGAACAAAGACTAACGAGCAACGAGCAACGAACAGCAAACAACGAACAATGAATGACGAACGACGATGGCAACAAGTCAGACGACGTCGAGAGCAACATGGCAATCGGTGGTGATGGTTGAAGAGAGAGAGACGATGCGCGTCGCGCGTGCCTTAAATAGGATTAACCCGGCGGAGCTACAAATACGTCCGGGCCGGGCACTGCCGAGCGTCGCAACAGAGGCTAGACGACAGACTTCATTATCTTGTCTTCGCTACCTAGTAGTTTACGATTTAGTAGCTAGAATTAGGGCTCATACAATATATTTTTCTCATTGATCTACATATGTTCCTTTTTTTTTCCAAAATTATATGATTTTATCTGATTTGTTGTGCTTCGTTGATCCTAACTTCGCGCGTTCGGTGGCTAGAGCAGTGAAGTCACGTCGTACGTTATTGCTCTGCTCTCTCCTCAACCACTCGTTACCCGCTCCCTCCCTTCAATCTTATCGCCTTCGTCAGCTTGAAGGTTTGCAGTATCCGGTGGGGCTCGGGGGCTCGGGGGGTATAAGGTAAGTAAACAGTTCCATATTGCATGTAATCTACTGATCTCGAGAGTACCACCCGTCGACGAGTGGTACCCTCGCCTTCTCCGTTACTCTCGACCCCACACGTCACCCTTCCCCTCCGACCCTCCGCCGTCCCATTCGTACACCATCCGCGCCCCTTTCCCTGCGCGACTCGCATACGGACCACCGGCCGACTTCGACACCCTCGCCTGCCCATGCACACGGCCCCCCGGATTGCGCGCGCGGGGCCAACACACCTGCACGGTGTCCGCATACGGCCACGCCTCCGCAGCACCAGCGCACGGCGCTGCACGCTCGCGCCAGCGGGGCGGGGGCTGCAGACATCCCGGGGACATGGGCGCATGGCAACGGGCACGACAGCAGGCACCAGCGAGCACGATTGTGCGCACTGGCTGCCAGCGATCAACGGCCGACGCATGCGCGCACGCCTGCAACATGGGCATGCGAACGATGCCTGCCCACGACCCGGGCAGCCTACCCATGTCAGGTGCAGCCCGCGGACGATACGGGCAGCCCGCGGGCGATACGGGCGGCCCGTGGATGAGGACTCGGACAGCGCGTGGACGAGGACTCACGCAGCGCGTGGACGACACGGGCAGCCTGGGCCCGACGATGCTCGCGCAGCCCGCCCGCGACTCCGACAGCCTGCGGACGACAGCCGCAGCCCATGGACGCCTCCCGCAGCCCGACGACGACAGCTGCAACCCGTGGACGACGACTCGCGCAGCCTGACGACGACTCGCGCAGCCCGACGACGACTCGCGCAGCCCGACGACGACTCGCGCAGCCGCGACGCTCGCGCAGCCCGCGGACGCTCGCGCAGCCCGCCCGCGACTCCGACATCCCGCAGATGACAGCCGCAGCCTGTCCCCCGTCCACGACCCCACGCCTCGCGCACGACGCGCCCGCCGCGCCGCGCTGTTCCATGCCCATGCACCGGCGCCCGCGCGCGTCCCATCGCATCAGCGGCCCGCCATGTGGACGTGTCGGTGCCACCCCCCGCATCCGCTTCCTCTATGCCCGCCGTGCGCCTAGGCCCTCCCGCGCCACGCGCCCACACTGCACTGCACTCCACCGGTGTCCGCACGTGTCCCAGCGCGTCAGCATCCCGCCACGCTGACTTCAACGCCTGCGCCGTCGCGCGCCAATGCCTGCGCCGTTCCGCGCAAAGGCCAGCGTGTCGCATCGCATCCGATTCGCGCCGCGCCCTGCCATGCTGACGTGTTGGTGCCAATGCTCACATCTGTGCACTCTGCACCCATCCACTGCTGCAACAACATGCCTTCATCATGCATAGAGCATGTCTTGTTGCTGCACCCTTTAGTAGTACAAAGTATTTAATAACATTGTAAATAAATAGATACAAGAACTATATGATTATAAGTCCCTAGGTCCTCAATATACATTGTTTTGACTTAATTTTCATGAGCTCTACCCAAGCTCACATAGGTATCATAGTAGCCATAATAAGCATGTAAACTTATGTTAGCTACATAGTACCCATAGCTACCTGTCATGAATATATAACACTATATAGCATGCACCTACAGCTATGGAAGCTATGGTAGTTTACATAGCTCTATATAATAAAGCAGGGTGACTCTATAGAGCTATGAACTCTATTATACCACTACCATAGCACATATAGTTCAATGCTGCAGCTATGTAGGAAACACTTTTTTCAGATGTAGGGAGGCGAGTCCGACCCTGCTTTGAAAAGCAAGGAGGATGCAGCCTTGAGCCTCCAATATGCGCGTGCCCAGCGTGATGTCCGGCTTGTCGAACAGACCCTGACCGAGTTGAAACTCAAAGAGTGCCGGCTTGGCTTGTCGCTCTATTCAAACGAGTTGCTGGCTGCAACTCAGCGCTTCCTCGATGCAGAGCTCCACGTCGGGAAGCTTCGAGCGGTCATCCAGCAGAGCGGTCTCGGTGTCAACGTCGGGGTTCCGTCTGACCCCCTTGAGGTATGTGTGAGATTGTGTCTTGTTTTCATTACTAAGTATCCTGTTAGGAAGTGCCAGTTCGTGGTCGTCTCGATAGCGAGTTCAAGATGACGGTTGAACTGCTGGACGACCCGAACGATGACATAGAGGAACAATCGGATGCGGGTCATGACGATGACATCCAGGAGCTCCCCGCGAGGGCAAGCAGCGAGATATAGATAGATATTTTCTTGATACCACCATTTTTTGATATTCTGATAATTGTTGTGTGTCCGATTTTGTATCAGCCAGTTGCTCTATGGCTTCATTTGCTCCAAATTTGCTCGCAGCATGGTGTGAAAACACTTTTGTCTCCCATAGCTATGCTTGAGTTTGCAGAGCGAGCGAGCAAGGGCAATCTGACTTAGCCGTCATAACTAAGCCCTGCCCGAAAAAATCACTCAAGTTCTGATTGTGAAAGAAGTCCTTGAAACTGCTTGCAAGCAGCTCGCCCAAATCGGCCATATACATAACGGGATCAACCTATATTTGGAGGACTCATGGCATGTCGTGCTCTTTAGGGAAGGACTCAATCTGCCGACAGACTTGCAAGGGAGTTCAAGGGCGTTCAAGCGGCGTCAAGCACTTGAACGTGCTTGAGGCCCTTGGGCGCTTCCGACTGTTTTACTGATGCTTACTTCGCGTTTGCGCCTTCCAAACCAGCATCGTCCGGAACATGTTTTTATGACTTCAATAGAGGTTTTGAGGGCTGGCAATGCTCGAAATGATGTTCATTTGGCTTAGAATTAGGTAGGCAAAAAGATATTTGGAGGGTATCAGCGGCGAACACGGATTACATAAGCAGAATCCCCCCATTAGCCTGACAAAACCCCTCTCGAAATCGGGTACTGCGGACATTTTCTAAGGTAAAGTGATGCGATATTCGATTGGAGTATGATATGACGGTCTTGTATACCAGATATCTGATGTTGCCCACAAGGTCTGAGCTCTCTACAGCTGAACTTCGAAGGGGTGCTTGAGGTGGCCCCTTGAGCTGATACGGCGGTTGCCATATTTGGACAACCGGGCGCTCGTTGGTGTGCTCGACGTACTACGCTGGGCGATTCCTCGAAAAGACAGACCTGCCGTCGAGTTTCAATGCCTATGAAGATTTTAATCCATGACAATATTACCTATCTAAATGCCTGAGCAGGTTTGAGCATGATTGTAAGAAAAACAACAACTCTATAATTACTTTTTCGAGAGTAACCGGTGCTGACACCAATCAAAAGTGAAGTTACAGTTACACTGACACTTCCAGAGATCAAAAATGAGCATAGTCCATAGTAATCTTAGAAGAGGTCAAACAAGATGAATTAATTAAAGCTCTGCACATATCCTCGGAGAACGCTACATTTTCTCGCCCGCACAGCACATGACTGCTGTCCAATGAGCCTTTCAGACCTTGAGATGCAGCCCGATAACATGGCCTGAGACTCGGAAGAGCAAGCAAGTTGTAGCGCTGGGCAGCTGGCAAGGGTACACGACGAGCAATTTTTCTCCAAAGTTGAAGAGGATTCGGACGCTTCGATGATGAATGTCATGACGTCATGCCCGAGTCGCAGGTGACAGCGATGCATCAATAAAGACAAACAACTGCATAGTGCGACGCGTTCAGTGTCAAGCAGGGTCAAGCTCCCTCATCTCTCTTTCCTCCCCCCACCATCTCCCCATCTCCCGTGGCCGCTCGCTAGATGTGTCTCCTCTCTCCCTGCCTTCATATCTTGCTCTAGTGCATCTTCTCTGCAAAAATATGACTAACAGCCACGTATGTATCTGCATTGCAGCGACAGCTCAAGCGCACAACTGCACGCGTGAGTAGACGTGCTCCTGCTCAGTAACCAACACTGATTACTGACTCCGATCTCATATGCACTGTGTGGCATGAGGTATGTATATCTCTTGCTCTCAGCTATAATATATGCGCCGCTGTGCTGGTTGGTCTGCGCTCTTCAGCCTGAGCTATTGAATAGCGCTCGAAGTGTGCGCATGGTGTTAAGGCCCATGCCTTTTGATATTTTTCTTGTTCGCAAGCCATATTATCGCAGCGAAGGAGGTACAGACGGGCTCTTCTGGCAAGGATCTCATTGTTACTGCCTCGGGTGTCGACGACGCAACACATATGACGTGATGGGGTATGTATGCAAGGCAGTATTTTCACGGTGCGCTCCAGCTCAGTGAGCCAATCCACAAGATCATGACGTTCGCCGTGAAGCTCTGGTGTTCAAGCTCCCACGCGAGATGCATGCGGAGGTCATCAAGCAGCTCAGCGCCGACTTCCCGAAGCCGTGGTTTGGATGGAAGGACGGGCGCGTCGTCAAGGACATCGACGGCATGACGCGGGAACAGACGGTGCCGCGCCTCCTGCACCCTATGCATGTCACGCACGAGGAGCACTGGTTCGACTTGTCGCTATGCAATATGACAAGCGACTGGATCCAGCATGTCAAGGAATCGTGAATTGCGGTAGGCCAACGGCTTTGATTCTGCAGTTGTACTCATCGCTTGACAAGCATGATGCGTTCGTCCAGGAGTGTCAAGCACACGTCTGCAGCAAGAAGTGCCAGTGAGTTTCCATCCGCCATGTTCTTTTTGTCATGCGCTGACTGACTTAATGTACTAATCCATGCTCCCCGCGTTCTCGAGACATACTTCACATTCGACGATCGCCGTTCATCTGCCTATGCCAGCGTGTTGACTTCTGCGTGCATCCGAATAGCAGCGGTGAGTGCGGTGAGGTTGACTTCTTTGTGTGCGCTCTGAGAAGGACCAGCATAGCGCTCGAGTAGATACTTTGACCTAGAGTGTACTTTGAACACAGAACAATATACTCATTTATTACGATTCCTTAGAATCGTTTACTCTATACCGGGTTTTCCTATCGAAAACGACACCTTGAACCAACCCCTATCTCCATTTGGCAGTTGGCTTACCTAATTGCAAGGTCACTGATCTGACGAGTTTGCAGGTTCAACTCCAGCTCTGGCCGGACTTTTGTTTACACTTGATTTGATGTAACTTAATCAGTTCTTAACCAATTCAGCTGTTCTTAAATTCTTCTGAATCTACTCATTTATCGCTTTCTGGTAGTATTTTTTGCATCCTGATCCATGCAGAACTCACAGAGTGTAACGAATTCCTACATTTTCCCCCTGCAACACTTGAACTTGAGCTAACTCAGTCAATTCTCCACCGATTTACTTGTTCTCAACTGCGTCTAAATCTACATATTCCTAGCTTTCTATCTATACCTCACACGTCTCAATCGGTTAAGAACTCGCAGAATACGAGCTGTTTCTTTGTTTTTCCCTCTAAGATGTTTGAATCTCAGCTAGCTCAATCAATTCTCCACCGATTCACTCGTTCTCAACTGCGTTGGAATCTACTTATTCATAGCGTTCTATTCATACCTTGTATGTCTCGATTGGTTAAGAACTCGCAGAATGCGAATTGTTTCTGTGATTCCCTCCTGGAAGCCATGATTGCTTTGTAGCTCCACAACAAAGCCATCAATGGACAAACGGTAAATTGATTTCAAACATGTTAGATTACGCCTTCCCAACACAATTTAGAATACAGAAATCGGATCACTGAAAAAAGAGATATTGTTCAGTCTATGTGCCACATCATCAAAACAATATTGTCTGCTATCTCAACAACGAATTGTGCTATGGTGATGCATACCATACTGTTAGAAAGCTATTGTAAACCTGATTTCAACAAGCCCTTATACATTATGATTGGTGCAATATTGGCAGAGCTATAAAACAATTAGTCTGCCACATCATCAAAAAATATACAGTCAATAGCTCAGTACATATTTATGCTATCATAATGAATAAACTACCATCCAAAAGCTATTTCTAATCTGGTTCTAAGAAGTATTTCCTCACCTTGACTAAGCTATAAGAGGATTAGTCTGCCACTTTATTATAGAGAGATACGTACAGGATGACTACCACAGCCATCAGGTAGACACCTTCTCTCAATGTACACCCCCTCACTGCAGAGGGTGGAGAAGTAGCCTGAAAGTGTTGCAGCCACTGGGAGAGGCACCACTGGCTTCAACACTATCTAAAGAAAAGTCTTACAGAGAGGTGTTGCACTTCAAAACCGAGTTTTGATTATGTAATCAGTTCTCAGGACCATGGTACGGCCATACCATGGTTGAGCACAGCCACATACCTCTTAACGGCTGGCTCAGTTTGATGAGGTTGTAGGTTCAATTCCATCTTTGGCCATTTTGTTTTTTCTCATCTTTTAATTTATAATAAATGTATTTAATGCTTGACAACTAAATTTCAAACATCTATGATATAATACTATATGCAATAAAAATTTCCAACTGAAAATCTTGAATCAAATGATAAAAAACTTGGTTTTGTACAAGAGGTTTGCAGGATGTATGAAGAAAATATATGTTAGATATATTAGTAAGATTGAACATGAGTGTAATTGCAGATAACCTAGATACAAATCTATGTGTTATTAAGCAGATGCAGCCTAGATAGCAGCATGAACAGTGTAGTACATCTGAGAAAAGGGATTTTTGTATAGCAGCAAGTGCTGTTATGGGCCCTATCAGTGAGCTATGAGGGCTATGAAGTTGAAGTATTCAACTATGTAGAGCTATGAGGGCTATCATAGCCTCTGTAGTTGACTGTGTAAATTACATAGCTTACATAGCTAGTACTATCAGATACATAGTGCTATTCTACCCAGTAAGGGGAACTATGACTTCCTATGAGTACTATACTGACTATGCTAAGTCAGACGGATACCAGAAAATTCGAGTCAGATTTCTTGTATTTAATGTATCCCATGGCACCACACAATCATTACACAGTGGTGTACTACATTATACAAGTAACTCAAGTACAAGGTAAGTATTCTACATGCTTGCACAACGTCATGCCTGTCGCCACGGCCGGTTGTGCATAGCAAAACGACTCGCGCGCGAGGTTGCTCGCATGCACACACCGTCGCCAGTGTGCGTAGCCCGACACGCACAGACAGGGCATCCCGGGGCCCGCCTGTGCGCGTGGGCGTGCGCAACGGCGCTGTCGCGGCCGTGCGCGCATCGTCGCCAGCGTGTGGCCTGGCGTGCGCAGATAGCGCCACACGTGGCTGCCTGCACCGTCGTTGCATGCGTGCGTGTATGGTCGCATGGGCGTGGTCGTCCATGGGCGTGTGCAGGGCACTGCCACGAGATGGCAGGGTGGCGCTGCAAGACGGCGGTGCACCGCCGCCGCAAAAGGGCGAGATGGCGCTGCGAGGTGACACGGGCAGTGCTGCGAGACGGCGCCGTCTCGCAGCCTCGCCGTCGCCATCTTGCAGTCTCATCGTCGACGGTGGGGCGACACCGCGAGACAGCGACGGTGGCGCTGCGAGATGGTGGCCGCAGCGGCGGCAGAGCATGTCGTACGACGTCGAGTCAGGCCTCGTTGCCGTGGCAATGGGACCCGATGTCGCCGTCGCCGACTTGTCGAGCGAGGAGGTTGGGGTGGAATCGTGGGCGTAGTGGCAGGGTGTCGAGGGCGGGATGTGGTCGCGAGGGAAAGAGTACGAGTATCGTTCGTGTTAACAAACAATACTCGTTTGATTAGTACAAAGACGATTGAAAAAAAAAAAAAAAAAAAAAAAAAACACTGTTCTTTACTTACCTGGGGGCCTCGTCGCGTGCAACGTGTGGGTCGATGGACGAGACAGGAAGACCGTAGTACGGGCTTGCCCGCCGTGCGTTGCTATGCCCGTGCTCGCGTGGACGTGCGTGGCCACGCACTTGTGTGCATAGCCGTGTGGTGTTCGCGAGCGTGTCATCAACGGCGTGGTGGTGTTGGCGCACGGGGGCTGTAAGATGTTGAGCCCACACGGGCTTGGTGATGGTGTACGGAGGGCGGTCTGTGCGCAGTTGCTGGTGACGCGCAGGGCGGTGGAGCTGCTGGCGGCGTGTTCGAAAAGCAGGCGGGCGTTGGCGACGTGGCGGAGAGAAGGCGAGGCAGGAGGAGAGGTTGGAGATGGGGTGGGCGAGGCGTCGTGGATGTCGAACAACGAGAGTATCGCTCGAGAACGAGCGATACTCTCTTTATTAGTACGAGCAATGCTAATAAACTAATTGGTTTTACTTACCTTGAATCCCTCTGTGCCCCTTCGAGATCCTCCCGCATTCAAACCCACGAGTTAGAACGACTGAGGGACAAGGAGGGGAGGGGGTGGTGGCAATGATGTACAAAGTCGTAAGGAACATGTACATAGCTCGACACGCCTTTGGTGCTTCAGCTACCAAACGCGCCCGAGTTCAACCATTTCGAGCTTCGCAAATCGAATAAAACACATTAAATTCTGAGAAAAAGAGGACACAGCTTTCATTGTATAGATCAAGTTGTATGAGACTAGTATCTAGTTTAGCTACTCTAAGCTACTGGGCAACGAAGTGAACTTAGGGAAATCTGGCAATTAGCCTCTGGTGCGATGCCCGGCAAGGCCCGGCCCGGCCTCGGCAGCCAACATTTGACGCTCCGCTCGCCACGTCTATATAAGGCGTGCACAACGCGCTGTCTCTCTCTCTTCCTTACCACTACCATCCCCCGTCGTCTGTCTGCTTCCCTGCTCTTGCTCTAACTCCCTTATATTAGGTACGTTGCTATGTTATCTTATCGTTCTTCAACCCTCATATCTTGTTGTAGACTTCATATTTTTTTTCTCTGTTATTTCGAGTAAGTCTCATATGTTTTTCTTGTATTCTTCTTATGTATATTAACTTGTTGACTTGTCTTGTAGACTATGTTTTCACTTTTTTCCTTATCTTTGTGAGTCTTATGTATTTTCGCTTTTTCTTATCTTTGTCAGTTACATATATCTTTTTCTTCTGTTCTAAGTCTATATGTTTTGTAATCTATTAATAATGTGTTATAAAGCTGTAGCAATGGTAGTGTCATCCTGAATGTATTGTAGTTAAATATTATTTGGAATATAATGTTTTTGAAATTCTTGCTGTTTTGAATGTGTCAAATATAACCAAGTTCATCAATTTTTGATATATTAGTATTGTTTGATGAGTTCATAGTATTTATAGTACTCTTTGTTGGCAGAGGTAACATAGAGTTGATAGCAGTCTTACTCTAGATATAATATGATAACAGAGATACATTACATAGTTATGATAGCCCTTGTATGCTATAGTAACTATGACAACTATGGTAGCTTATGCCCTATGCTATGGTAGCTATGGTAGCTACTGCCTTATCCTATGATAGCTATGATAGCTCTATGTAGATTGTCTTGCTGCTATGGAGTAGCTATGTAGAAAAGGGGACTCCTATGGCCCTATCAGAGCTATGTAGATTACATAGTGTCACATACCACTGGTCCTTTTCTCAGATGTAGAGGGTGAGCATGAAGCATGCAGGCCCATGTACGGAGCTATCACTAGCTTGTTTGGGAGGTCGGCAGGGTGTGGTGGCAATGCACAGGGTGCCGCGGGCATGTGTGGGATGCTAAGATGCTGTGGGCTGACATAAAGTACAATGGGCATCCATAGGATGGTGGCTTGTACACAAGATGTGGCACAGCATGGCAGGCATGCACAAGGCACTAGGCCCATGCACGACTGCACGCCTGCACGTGAGGCACCAGGCATGGAGTACGGGCAGGCAACACACCTGCACATGGTAGCACACAATGTGCATACATGGTTGTGCTGGCTGGCATGCCGGCATGCAGCTGTAGCCATCTCTGAGCTGTCGCTGGCCCATCCACAAGCATCGAGGCATAGTGTGCCAGCATGGAGTGTACTAGGGTTAGGACTCTGACTAACAGCATGTCCTAGTGCAGAGTCTAAACATAGCATACTTTCAATATATAATAATACATCAAAAATCATTTTAAAAAAGGAATCGTCTTGCCATGCGAAGCATTGGCCCTCTCCCCCAAGTTACAAAATAGCTCGAATACATCATATAGTGGATTGGAAGAAGAAAAATATAACAGAGATCTCGAGAACAATCTGACATCACCTTGCCTTGCCTTGCCAGGTTCGACATTCTGGCTAGATCAGGGATGTATGCCGTTATCTGGGAATCTACGGTCAATTTGACGGCACATTACCTACTCGGGAAGCGCCGGCTGCGCCGGCTGAAACCTTGCATGGATATAGTTGAGAGGCTTGCTCATAAGTAGCTTTTTGCCTGTCTGATGCTGAGCAAGATAGAAAATAGTTCGAACATCCCAGGCCCTCAAAGCACTCAATGGTGAGTTTAATAGGGTTCTGGACCACTGTCTTTTTAAAAAAAAAATATTTAAAAAAAAGGTGACAATATTTGGTGTTCCTGCTTGCTACGAAGGTGGCATGGTTGCAGCAGATTGGTGGAGACATAACTTAAATTAATATGAACTAGGTGGTGTGCGCAATTGATAACAATGTCTATGAGTGTCTCTGTAGTTGAGATACACGAGTATTTATTTACAACTTACAGGTAGAGTGTTCGTCGAACGTTGAACTGCCCAACACGATCCTGACGCGGCTCGTGATGTGTCATTGTGACTTGTCACGTCACTTGTAACTCACATCACGATTCAGGCTCCTACCCATCCATCCGGGGAGGCAGGCGGGCGGTCTTCGAGTGCGGTGGAAATTGTGTGATGTGCTAGAGTAATGAAAACATTTCAGAAAACATATCAGCCACAATGCTTCATCTGAGAAAAAGGATTTTTATATAGCAGCAAGTGCTGTTATGGGCCCTATTAGCAAGCTATGAGAGCTATGAAGATGAACTATTCAGCTATGTGGAGCTATGAGGCCTATAATAGCCTACATAGCATGAAAGGTTAAATACATAGGGTGCCATAGCCTCTATAGCTAGGGGTATCATATACATAGAACTATGGTACTCACCAAGGGAAACTACAGCTACTATAGTCCTTATGATAAGTCACCTAGGTAGTCAAGCCATTTAAGTCAAAATTTCATTATATTCAAGGCTGGACTACAAGAAACAGGATAACTACAAAATATAACACCATCTGACTACTGAACAAAGGTCCTAGAAGACCTCACACCCTTGCAGCCCTTGCACATCACGATCTGCTTGTGCACACAGGCTGCAGCAGGGTGCATGGATCCTGCATGGCCACACACGAGCTTGCACCGCGGTGCACAGTGTGAGGCGGTTGTATGATGCCGTGGCGCCGCGCACGACATGACACAGTCGTGCGCAGCCGTGCATCCGCAAGGCAAGGCGGGGCGCGCGGGTCGTGCGTGGCCGTACGGCGGCTGAAGCGGAGGTGTGGGACCCGTGCGTGAGCTGGCACGGTCAGGTGTGGCTCCACACGAGCTGATATGGCCGTAAGTGCATGAGCGGTGCGGGATGGCCATGTGCGGGGCGACGCAGCCATGTGCGGGGCGGGGCGGGGTGTGCGAGGGTGGCATTGTCCTCGATCGTGCGTGGCGGGCACCCGAGCGAGACGGCGCATGCGCGGGCGCGGCCGTACGTGCGCGCGGTGGACTGCGGCTGTGCCTGCAGTCGCCGGAGTGGGTAGCCCCGGGCGCGTGACGGCGGGTCTTCCGCGTGCGTGGGGAGGCGCACACTGTCCGGGTCGTGCGAGAGCGAGGCAGGCACGCGCTGGGCAGGCACGACGCGGGAGACACATGCACGAGGCGCGGCGGGCATGCGCACCAGCGCGGCGGGCGTGTGCGACACGATGTGCCGGGCCTGTGCGCGAGGCGCAGGAGGCCGGGACGGGGCGCGGAGGCCGTGCGCGACCCAGGAGACCCACGCGATGCAGCAGGCCTGCACGCCAAAGACGCGAGGCGCCACGCGGGAGGGCGGCCCCGAGCACAAGGTGGGGCCGCCTGCGAGGCGTCGGGCTGCGGCACGCCCGCGCACGGCCACGCACGACGTGCGCGCATGCGTGCGCGTCCCATGTGTGCTGCGCCGGCGTTCCCACCTCCGGTCGGGCGCACATCGCTCGCGCGGGCATCCACGCACGGCTGTGGGCATTCGCTGGCCTTGTGTGCGCTGGCGGGACCGCGCGCGAGATGGGGAGGCCGCGGGACGTCGAGGGGCGGTGACGTGGCCCGCGCGTACGCCGTTGACGGCGCGCAGACGGTGCGAGACGGCGGGCACGCGCGTAGTCCGTGGCCGGGTACGCGAAATGGGGAGCGGGCGCAGGGAACGGGAGGGGTGAGGTGTCGAGGAGGGTGTGGAGGTACCGAGAGAACGAGTGTCGCTCGAAAACGAGCGACACCCTTGATTAGTACGAAAAAAATGACGAGAAGACTGTTTTTTACTCACCTAGATCCCCCTCTCCTACTACTAATACACCCCGGCCGTCTTGAAAGCCGAAAGAGAAGGGAAAGGGCGAGGGACGGAGGAAACGGGGAGGACAAGGAGGGAATGAGGGAAAGTGGGGTGAGAATGAGCAAGTCCGGACGCGTTAACTCGGGGCTTCAGCCACCGAAAGCTCAAAGAGACGTAACAAATCAAATAAAACAGCAGAAAATACAAGAAAAAAACAGCACGTACAGATGATGTATATACACTGACCAAATGAGACAGTTCTGTAATAATTGTACAGTATGTCACCGAGCAGCAGGGTTAAGATAACAGAATCTAATGCCTAGTCTCTGACGCGGCGCTCGGCAACTCCCGGCAGCCGCGAATCTCGGCTTCACCCGGGATTCGTATATAAGGCTCGCGCGACGCACCTTGCCTCTTGCTCTTTAACCCCCACCATCTCTTGCCACGTCGACGCATTTGTCGTCGTCGTTTGCTCGCTCGTTGTCGTCGTTTGCTCGCTCGTCATCGTCGTTCACTTGCTCGTCGTCGTCGTTTACTCGCTTGTTGTCGTTGTTCGCTCGCTCGTGTCGTTGTCTGTTCGCTCGCTGTCGTCGTGACTTGCTCACTCGTTGTTGATATTTCTATTATTTCTGGTGAGCCTTTTTTTTCTTAGTTATCTTTATAACTACTGATGTCTTGATAGCTGTTACAATACTATTGTAGTCCTGAGTCAGCTTTTCTATATCTCACACTGATGTCTTCAAACTGGCTTATAGGTTTTCGCTTTTTTGTTAGTTTGGTAAGGTTTCATGTGCTGTCTTTGTTATTGTTTCATACTAATATCTTTTTTATATATTTATATATTTTTTAACTAGTCATTGTAAGCTTGTGATTTTTTGTAGTTATGTTGTAGTCATTATAGCTTTAGTAATTGCATGCAATAAAATTATTATAATTGTGATTTTTGATGTTTGTAACTAAGATTTAAGTTTATTGAGCTTACAATATCTTTTTAATTATATGTTGCACCAGCATACTTGATGAAGATAACATAGGATAGATAGGAGTTCTACTAGCTAGATATCATATACTAATGGAGATATTGTATATAGTTGACATAGCTTTCATAGCTATCTTATACTATAATAGCTATGACAACTATGATATCTTGTACCCTATGCTATGGTAGCTATGATAGCCATGATAGCTACTGCCCTGTACTATGATAGCTATGTAGTCCTATGTAGATGGCCTTGCTGCTATAGGGGGGCTATGAAGAAAAGGGGACTCCTATGGCCCTATCAAAGCTATGTAGGTTATATAGTACTACATATCACTGGCAGTTTTCTCAGATGTTCAAACTCCGAACTCTTCAACCCGCTGCCTCCCCAGGACGGCTGGCACAAAACATATACAAACAAATGCCACAGCCCCCGGTCGGAGGGGACGACAACCCAATTTGGTCAAAGCGTCCGCCGGGACACCCGGCATTTTTTCGTCAGTGTGACAGGACGCGTCGAGGAAACGCGTCGCGCGTCATCGCGTGCGGCACGTCCTGAGCTTTCCATTCCCTTGCTTTCGGCACCGCGATGTCTATCCCCCGCCGTCAGCTTGATTCTACATTGGCATTTCTTGCATCGGAAAATATCACGCTCTCTAGTCTCTTATTGTCGCTTTTACATGACCGAGCATACACGACAAGTGCCGCTCTCGGTGACCTTGCTGCAAATATCACTCGGCTCTTAGCAGCATTCCTTCGTCATAGTTGCTTGACCAATTCAGTCATGAACTGGGCCCTGCATGTTTCCACGCAGAGATATCGGGAATGTATCAGATACTTAGTCGACAAAGATAACGGTTGGCATTTCAGTGCGCTTCGTGCAAAAGCCCAACAGCTCCGTAATTTCTGCATCGAGCACATGGCCAACGACATGGAGCGTATAGCACCTGAACTATGGAGTTTAGTTGAAGTACTTCTAACTGCAAATGGAACTGCAGGACTGGAGGAGGATGTCATTGATGAGGAGCTAGCGAACTCGGAGGATGAGTACTGGGAAGCACTCCGCGTCGAAGGGTTCGAGGAGAAGTCGGCGACTCAGCAGAAAAGGAAGAGGAAAGAGAGCAGATGCATAATCTGTAACGTAAGTCTGTACTGCATATCACAAGGGTAACAGAAACTCACCGAGGTTCATAGAAACAAGTCGTTGTTCTCAGTATCCTAATGCAGAACACGAACCAGCAGTGTAACACCCTACAAGCAGCTTTCGGCATTTTTCTGCACTCGTGTAGTACTCCAGAGAAAGTCATCAAGTCCACTGCATGCATGGGCCTTTCGATCTCACTATCATCCATCCATAATGCGGTGAAATCCCTGTCGGACGAGAGTCGGGAAACCCTACGGGACCTTGGCCAGACTCTGCTTGTTGCTTATGCCTATGACAATTTTGATGTGGATCTGAAACCTCTGGTTCCTGCAGTAGAGAAATCCACAGACACGTTACTTCACCTGACATCAGGAATTGTCATGCAGCTTGAGCACACCAGAATCAAAGATCTTCGCTGTTCGGATGCACTCTGGGTGGTGTCGCGATTCAATCGTCACGCAGCAAGGCGACGCAAGATAACGCTCTATGATATCATTTCCCTTCACCCGGAGCCCGATACCATCATGTCCGAAACATTGGAGCTCAGTCGCCGTGGCCGGTTTAATGCATGGAAATTCGAGCACGACCTCTTTTGCTATGGCCCAACGTACTTCCGTGACTTTGTGGCGACACAGAAGGAGCCCGAGACGGTTGATCAGATACCGTTGACAAACCTCAAGCATGTACCTGCGTGCGCAATGGACATCAATGAAGCAACAGTCTCTGGAAATATAGACGCGATAACAAACTTACTAGCGCAGGGTGGCATATGCGGCGACTTGGATGATGGAAACAGCGCAGACTCGACAACCGACTCGACAATTGGCACCTCCGGAGACCTCGAGGACATTGGGAACCACGTTATCTTAATTCACGGGGACTTGAGCACCTATGAACGAGTGCGCTCCGTTCAGGATCGGCGTTCTCTGGAAGCAACCCCGTGGCGGCGTTTCCAATTTGTTGTATTCGTTATGGGTATGTTCCATCTGAAAATGGCGTGCGCGGATGCGATCTGGCGGATCTTCATTCATAGACGGGAAAGCCGGCTAGACAAGAGTTCCTTGTTTGCATTTGCAGGTGTTATGCGGCCTCATGAGACAGGGAAAATTGCATCTGGGCCTGAGTTTAGGCAGATGCATGAGATTATCACACATACCGGAATCGCATTTTGACTGGATGCTTGGCACGTGGAGGTGCAGCGCCGACACCCCGATTGCACATCACTAGAAGAATGGGTGTTCAAAAAACCAACCCCGCAGGAGATCGACGAAATTGCAGCAACACTAGCATCAACTCATGTTGCTGGTGACGGCCTCGACATGTATGATATGCGTTGCACAGTTTTTGCCGATCGGGACCAGCAATTCGAGAACAGCCTGCTTCTCCATCAGTACTTGCTTCTGTATGAAGAGATCACTTACGCCATGAATATGGGCAATGTTGGACGCCTCGAGACGCTATTTCCACCATGGATCTGTTTATTCAAGTCGACAGGAAAACATAAGTATGCAAATGCGATGATGGACTTTATGGAGGACTTACATCTCGTGTATCGCGAGGGACTACGGTGTGTGCTTGATGTTGATAACTATACCATGATACTAATCGGTCCAAAAGACGCGCAGTGCGCTATAACATGTTGGTAAATCCGACAGGCAGGCCAGGTAAATTCCGGGGTGCAGACTGGGTTGTAGAGCTGTTCAACCTATTCATCAAGGTCAGTATACTGATGCATCGGTTCAAGCGAAAGTGATATGCTAACGCAGGATCGGAAACAGGGCCCATATGGCGGAACTGGCTCAAATCGAACAAAAGATCGCATACTTACGGAGTCAGTCAACGTGGGTGTCTACAGGGACTCGCATACAAATTTCGAGGAGAATTTGAAGTTACCCAGCTTGACAACAGAAAGGGCTGAACTGGACCTCAAACAAACAATGCAAAAGGTCATCTCATACATGCAAGAAAAGAAAGCTAATGAATTTTCGCGCGGGAGGAACGAAGCGAGCATGTTGTCGCTGACATGATTGATAAAGGACAAAGTATTCTCGCCAGCCAGATGACGCCGCGGCGACAGTCTCTGATGGCACAAGGGGCAACAGGGCAGAAATTGTCGAGAATGTGACAGAGATCGATCTTTTCACAGAACTTGAGGACCTAGAAGGATTAGTTCTCAGTGAGCTCGATTTACAGTACTAGATAGACGTATGAGGCATATGATGGCACCTAGAAACGTGAACTACCGAGGTTGATTGTTTGGATAAAACCAAGACGTCGGCATGGGTGTGGTTGCTAGATATTGAGATGCTGCCATGGCAGGAAAAGTCCGCGAACGGACAAAGTCTGGAGGCTGTGGGGTGACGGGAGGAAATGGCCCAGAGATGGGTGTAGAGATGGGAAATACGGGCCAATTAGGACCGAGCGAGGCCGGCATGGATGGGAGTGCAACGCGCATGGTATAGCAGGCATGGTTTGCACGGTGAAAGCACTTTCTAGCACCGGCTGTCGAGACGACGATGTGACAGGAGATGGCTGCACTGATGCATCGGGCACGTTCTCATCAAACGAGGGAAGTGGCTCGTTTGCAGGCCTCTGTTCCTTCATAGGACACCGCGCGTTCGATGCTATAATCGACCATCAGCGATGTTGAAGTGCTCCAAACAGTCTTCAATCAAACGGACTCACCAATGTGATCGTTTGCGCCGCATCTCCGGCATGTACGTTTCCTAACCGTGCGGCACGGAGTCAGTAACGCACTCGCAGCCGCACTTGGATCAACGCAAGCTGGATTCGTGTTGGCTCTTGACTGCATAGGAAGGGCAGTC
This sequence comes from Hericium coralloides, assembly GCA_003675405.1. NCBI lineage: Eukaryota > Fungi > Basidiomycota > Agaricomycetes > Russulales > Hericiaceae > Hericium > Hericium coralloides. The sequence goes on from QUOP01000074.1 coordinate 34,331, forward strand.
AGTACGCGATCGCTGCGATCCAAATGAGATGCTGCAGGTTCGGGTTCGGGTGGTAGTGGCGGCGCAGCAGCACGATGGATCAAGATAAACTGAAGGACTTGCTCGCCGTACGTCGTCAACCCCGCCCACTTTACCTCCTGGCGCAAGTGCTCGAGGGTTTCAATTCGATTAGCGTGAGCGCAGGCCACAATCTTCTCGAGTACGTCTGTGGGCATGATGGCCGCTGCCCCAAAGTTGTTCGCGACCGCGCGCCCATGTCGCTTGAGCATCTCTGCCTTGCGAAATTCATGGAGTGTGCATCGGAGTTCTGCGTCGCGTGTGTCCATCTTGAACTCACGCTTGTACCGAGATGCGCCCATCAGTAAACCTGGAATTTTCTGATTGATATCTGATTGTATCTGATCCTGTCTGATTCAGACAATCAGACAGTCAGACCAGTCAGGTAGGTCCCTATCGTCCAGTGCTTTTCAGACAAAAGTGTCTGGTTTCAGACAACAATCTGAGATTCAGATAGCCATTTGAATCTCAGACAGCCATCTAGAAGTCAGACAGTCATCTGAGAGTCAAACAAACATCTAGGAGTTAGATCTTGTCTGGAAGTCAGACTTGATTAGAAGTCAGAGTTTGGTCTGGAAGTCAGAGTTGTCTGGAAGTCAGAGTTCAGTCTGATAATTAAACATTGTGTCTTATCTCAGAAGCAAAGCAGACAAAACCTATATAGCTAGTCAGATATAATTCAGATCAAAACTTCAGATCAGATTCAAATCAGATCAGAACAGATCAAGATCAATCTTATATTAGGGTTCAGACAACCCTCTCTGGAATAGTCATCAACATCATGCCATCGAAAACATTAAGACTAGAGCTAGATTAGGAGCTAGGCAAAGATAGGGTAAACATTATCCATACTACATACTAAAGCAATAGCAACAGAGAACATATACTATGTGCATTAGCCTAGCCCTCAAGAGACACAATGATCACAATCCACAGGACACAAAATGCAAGTGTTTGGTGTCCCACAGAATGTAGCTATAAAACTAAGGAAGATGGACATACCTTACTTATGTCTAAAGCAAAATGAAATAGTCAGTCAATAGACAAGCGAGCAATCATTGAGGAAGCAGCCCACAAGGGAACAGTAGACAAAAATGCAGCAGTGGCGGTGGTGAGTGAACGGAAAGAAGCTGTTAGTACAGGAGGAACAAGAGTACACAACCCGCACTCGCCTCGAATACACTACACCCCCTCGCAAAATCCTAGCAATGCCAGCCTTAGTAGAAGCAACAGGGAATGAAGGAGCAAGCATGAAAGGATTACATCGTTAGTATGCACAAGCAGTAAAAATTTACTTGACTCACTTTAGAGCCCCACGACAATAGATGGCCTGCGCATGCATGCATGACCTGGCAGTGCCGTAAAGATACGGAAAGTGTACAATGGGCTGAATGCACGCACCAACTTGGGGACCTGGTGATGTGGCAGTGGTGTGCAGGTGGCATCGACAGTGCAGGTGGCATCGACAGTGCAGGAGAGACTGTGGACGGAGAGCGGCAGTGACGAGCGACGGCGATAAGAAGGGCCAGTGAGGCATGAGAAGCAGGGGACTAAGTGGAGCTGAGAATCACTCGTTATCGATTGATACTATCTTTGTTAGTCTACGATAACAACAGAATAAAGTGAACACTCACTTTTGATGTCCTCGGAGCTTCCCTAAACCGTTCGGGAATTGCTTCAACCGGGAAAAGATAGATAGAGATGGAGAAAGACGAGAGGAAAGACGAAGGACAGATGAGGGAGGGTGGCAGGATACTGTAAGTTGTCGACATGAAGTCAACGCGCGTGCTCGGGGATTGCCGACCGGGCCGTTGACTTGCCGGAAGCACAATTCAGCATCGAAACGTTCAAGTCGTACTGTACTCGTCTCTTACTAGTATCTTTCGTATCTCCCTTCCCTCCTTTGTTCATTTTCTATCCCTTGAAGGTCGAAGGGGGCTTAATGGATGCCTAGGTAAGTCAGAAAACTTGTTATTTTATTGTTCATTGTACTAACTTGGGGAGTGCTGCTCGTTTTCGAGCAGTGCTCCCAGCTTTCGAGTTCTCTGACATTAATTCAAAGGCCAGAGGGACGCATTAGACGAGCGGAGGGGCTTGCTGGAGGCCAGAAGATTGTAAGGTGAGTAACAAAGTCTGTTATTTGTTTGTCTTTCGCGCTAACTTGGGGCAGGAGTACTGCTCATTATTGAGCAGTACTCCCCGTCCTCTGTTCGGCCTCCATCCGTCTCTTTTCCGGTGCCCCGTGCCCCGCACCCTGCCTTTCCCCTTCTCTATCCCCACGAGTGCTCGATCTCCGCCCAACGCGACTGGTTGCGTGCCTGCACGCTAGGCGCGAGAGACACTTTGGATGACGAAAGGAGTTGTTTGAGGACTGGAGGAACTTCAGGTGAGTAAAACATTTGTTTCTCTCGTGTTCCTCGTGCTAATTTGGGGGAGTAGTACTGCTCGATAACCGAGCAGCATTCCCTGGCCTGTTCCGTGCCGACGCAACGCACACACCCACACCTCTCCCAAGCTCCATCTCCCGCGCACGCCCCAGCCGCCGCCGTACTTTGCACCACGCCTATGCCCCGCACGCCCGCACGTCCCCGCCGTTACCTGCACGGCCTCACAGAGCACCCACGCTTTGTGCGTGGCTGCGTGTATCGTGCGCGATTCTGTCGGCGCCCGTGTGCTCGAAGGCCGGAGGGACAAATCGAAAGCACAAGGGGCTTTCTGGGAACCTAATAGCCAAAAAAAACATTTATTAGAATGTGTATTGTACTAACCCAGGGAGTACTGCTCGTTTTCGAGCAGTACTCCCCGTTTTCTCAACCACCACATCCTGCACCTCGCCTCTCCCGTATTTCGTGCCCCACACCTCACTTCTCCCATACCGCATCTCCCTCCGCCGTCCGTCTCATGCCCAGCACGTTCCCGTCGTGTCGCACAAGACCCTGCACGCATGAACAGCATCAGTAAACCTGGAATTTTCTGATTGGTGTCTGATTGTATCTAATCTTGTCTGATTCAGACAATCAGACAGTCAGACCAGTCAGGTAGGTCCCTATCGTCCAGTGCTTTTCAGACAAAATGTCTAATTTCAGATAGGTGTCTGAGTGTCAAACAGAGGTCTAGGTGTCAGACATTGTCTTGTAGTCAGAGGGTGTCTGGGAGTCAGATGGTATTTGAAAGTCAGATCTTGTCTAACTACCAGATGGTGTCTGGGGAGCAGATGGTGTCTGATATTTCTCTTATTAATATCTAAAGTTAGACATTTTCTGACTCTCAGAGTCTGTCTGGAAGTCAGATTCTGTTTTAAGTCAGAATTCAGTCTGACATCAGACACATCATGGTTTCAGATGTAAATGAGATCACAACTTGAGATCAGGCTGAAATCAGGTCAGACCAGATGAATCTCAGAATAGGGTCCAGATCATCCATTCCAGAACAGACATCAGTATCCTACTATTCAGAACATTGCAGCTGGTACACAGACTAAACTAAGAGTGTACTACTAAGTACTGCAAGGAGAGGGTAGGGCTGATGTAACTAAGACAAGCTTTACAAATAGGGAAGTGGCAGTGTCACACAATACTAATGACCGCCTAAAAACAAACATGCCGAGAACAGATCTATCTCTTCGTAAGTCACCAACCCATGGGTTGCAAACCCTGCAGCATGTTGCTGCAGGACAACACAAATCCATATTGACATGGCACAGCCTTGATGTAGGACCAGTTGGCAGGAGATGAGGGACGGTCAATAGTGATGGGAACAGCAGTGACACGGGTGGGGAGAGAACAGGCGTAAAGATTCTGTTAGCATATGAGAACGACAAGAAGAGATAGTGATTGCTTACCTTGTATTCCTCTACACGCTGTCATGATACAATATGCACTTTGTGTCCTACAAAAGCATGTAGTCACATAACTGAAAAGAGAAAAAAAAAAGCCTACCTTTGTTGGCGTAGCAGTGCCGAACGCTAGGTGTACCCGCAGCAGCAGATACGGAGAGCAGTGAGCACGGATATGAGTGGGGCAATGAGATCAAGAGACAGTATCACTCGAAAGTAACAAGCAATACTTGTATGTGAACAACAGAAATGGAAGTGTGACTCACCTTACACAGTGTGTTGGCAGACACGCGCAGGCGAAGTCGCACGCAGGCGCAAACGGGATTGTGCAGCACGCATGCGCTGGCAGATCCCGGCGGTGACGTATCGTGGAAGTGGGGATGTGAAGGGCCGACGCTAGGGCGGCGTGGTCGAACACGCAGCGATGCACGAAGGGGTGAGACGTTGAAGGGTGCGAGGGTGTCGAAAGATAATGAAAATCAAGAGCATCGCTCGATATCGAGCAATACTCTCTGTATCAGTGCAAATAAGCATGAAAGAAAGAGATATTTACTCACCTGAATACCTCCACGTGCCGAGAAAAGATCGAACTGGTCCTTGCCTCCAGTTTGACGAGAGAGAAAGAGGAGGGAGACAGAACAGAGAGGGAGAGACCAAACGAACTTCAACAAACGATCCATGTTGAATGCTTCGAGGGGTTTGCCGGTCAGAGATTGCCGGCCGGGCCGGTGGCTGCCGGAACGCACTCGTGAACATTTCAATCTTGCCTGTATGTTGCCTCCCTTCACTGCTTGTTCTCTGACGACTCGAACACCGGAGGGACGGATTGAGGGCCAAACGGGCTTTGGGGAAGTGAGATACGTTCACGGTAAGTAAAGGACCCGTTATTTCATTGGCTATCGCGCTGACTCGGGGAGCATTGCTCGATCACGAGCAGTACTCCCCGTTTCTGCCTCCACGTATTCAGTGCCCCACATCCATCCGATGCTCCATTACCGCACGACCTCGCAGAGTGCCCATGCTCCGTGCGTGACTGCGCGTGTTGTAGTGCTGCCGGCGCTCGTGTACTCGAAGGTCGAGGGGAGGCTTTCTGGAAGCCTAGGTAAGTCAAATTCATTGTTCTTAGATCGCATATCGTACTAATCCGGGGAGTACTGCTCGTTTTCAAGCAGTACTCCCCATTCTCTGTGCTGCCTCAACGACCACACCCCACACCCCGCCACCGCCGTATTCTGCGCCCGAAACTGCACCTCTCCCGTACTCCATCTCCCCGCGCGGTCTGCCTCATGCCCCCACGCCTCCCTCGTCTCGCGACGACCCCGCACCCGCACCGTTTCTGACAATTCGAAACCCCGAGGGACGATCTGAAGCACAGACGAGCATGTGGAGGCCAGAGGTGTATATGGTAAGTAAAAATTCTTGTTTTCAATTGTTAGTCGAGCTAACATAGGGAGTACTACTCGATAACGAGCAGTACTCCTGCCTTTCCCGTGTCCTCCGTCCCACGCCCCTCGTATTCCCCGCACCGTCTCGCACGCGGGCTTGCACGGACGTGTCGTACACGATATGCACGACTCCGAGGTAAGTAATCAAAGTTTTTTTCCCATTGTTTTTTGTACTAATCTAGGGAGTACAGCTCGTTATCGAGCTGTACTCCGTGTTTTGTATCTGAAGACCCACCCCTTGTCTCTCCAGTATTCCATCTCCCCACCGGTCCAACTCACGCCTCCCTCGTTCTCGTGCAAGACCCCGCACGAATATGCACGAGCCTGCGCGGATTCACCGACCCCGCACCGAACGAAGGCCTGTAGGATCTGGTGAGGGTTTGGAGTGATCGAGGTAAGTAAAAAAATGCTCGTATTCGTCTGTATTGTACTGATAACGAGAGTATCGCTCGTTATCCGAGTGATACTCTCAGGTTTCCTTGTTCTTTCTTGCCCTCTGTGCTCATGGTTGCCATCGCACGGATCCGTCGCTGCACGCTGTGGATTTGCGTACGGCTTCGTGCGTAGTCCCCCATCGCACGTGTAGCTAGATGTTGCACTCCTCGGACAGACGCGCATGGCCTCGGACATCCGAGAATCTCGAGGTAAGTGAGACATGTTTCTCTTATCATTCATTGTGCTAACATGGCATCTCCGATGCTCGTGCCCTTGCGCACCGCCTCCCCCTCCCCTCCCCTCCAGCCTCCACACTCCCCATGTCCAGTACACGTTCGCGCACCGCGGCCGTCTCATACATGGTGTCGTGGTTCCGTACGTGAACCATGACTCAGCTGTTCCGCGCACGGTCCCGCGCAGAGGTGCACGACACCCACGTTTCGTGCGTGGCCCATCCGTGTCGTGCATGACCCCATTCTTGCGTGCACGGCCTCTGCGCGCACTGACGACCTCATGTCCGGCACGAGGACTGCGAGAGCGGGCCCCAACGGGTCCATTCTCGTGCCTGTCAAGACTCGGTCGAAGACAGCAAGAGTGCCGCCCAAGTCACCAACCAAACACAAGAGAGATAGAGACGAGAGTGAGGATCAACGGCAGCAGCGCAGTGCCCTGGATAACAGGTACAGTATGGTACAGACGAAATGGACAGTCTAGAGAAACAGGTGAGCTACAGCGAGCCTATAAGTACTGGGAGAACAATGGGGAAAGGACAATGGGCACAGGGATGGGTCAGACAATGGGAATGAGAACAATAGCGGCCGAAAGGGGAATAGGGTATAGGGCATGGATAAGGGATGAGCCAGGTCATGTGATGAGACGCGCAGGTGATGAGACAATGGGAGCATGTGACCGATGCGATGCGCGTATGGAAGTGAGAAGAGTGGAGAGAAATGGAGCGATTCGTGACATCACCCCCTCTCTAAGACGCACTTTCTCCTGGAGTGCGTGATGGGCATGGACAGAGTCGAGGTAGAGGAGCCCGCGAAGATTCGGGGGCTTGGGTGCCTTGGGATGTCGAGTGTAGAATGCCGTGAGTGCACCTTGAGCATTGGACAACGATGTACGTGAGAGCCACTGATTTTCCGAATCAGGGTATCCCAGCCACTTGACAAGGTATTCAATGCCGCGTTTGTTCCGGGTGAGGCGAGCATCGAGGATTGACTCAACTTCGTACTCCTCTTCGCCCTCCACTAGTTCAGGCGGCGGTGCAGGGAAGTTGGGGCATGAGCTTCTGTCTCCTTGTAGGGCGAGAGTAGGGAGGCATGGAACACTGGATGGATACGCCATGTGGGGGGCAGCTTCAATCGATAGGTGACTGGTCCCAACACGTCAGTGATTTCAAAGGGTCTAAGCGTTTAGCCGCAGCTTAGCTTTGGGACGCGTGGTCTTGACATTCTTGCCATCAAGCAAACCTTGTCACCTTTCTGGAAATGGGTCGTGTCGTGCATGTGGTCCTGGTTGTTGCGCTTCATGATATCGGCAGCTAGCTGCAAGCTGGCTTGGACCTCAGTTCGGATTTCTTCCAGGTGACGGAAGCGATCTTCGACGGCCGGAGTAGAGGATACCGGATTGACAGAAGGAATTGCAGCAGGGATATAACCAAGGACCATTTCGAATGGGGACCGGTTAGTGGCGCTATGGATGCGGTGATTGTGGGAAAACTCAGCAAAAGACAGCCACTGGACCCAGTCATCCTGCCGGTAATTGCAGAATGCGCGAAGGAACTGTTCGAGTTCCTGATTAACTCGTTCAGATTCACCATCGGTCTGAGGATGGTATGCCCGTGCTAAGGGCCGACTTGATTCCAAGTTTGTCAAAAACGCCTCGCATGACTTTGCCAGCATATTGAGGACCTCGGTCAGAGATAAGGCGTTCCAGAGACCATAGTTCCGGTAGATCCTGTCAAGCATAATGTCGACGGTGCCATCACTGGTGATTGTCTCTTTGCAAGGGGTGAATGATACGTGCTTTGAAAAACGGTCAACAATGACATTGATGGAGTCATACCCCTGACATTCAGGGAGCTTGACAATGAAGTCGGACGTGATGTCTTGGAAAGGCCGAGTTGGGACAGCGTTGGGCAGGGTTTCGATGTGAGGGCGATGGTCTGAACCTTGGTTGCCTGGCAGACAGCACAGCCATCGACGTAGTCACGAACGAAGACAGACATACCGGGCCACCAGTATTCTCGACTAACGAGTTCGTACGTCTTGTAGCGTCCCGGGTGACCGGCCATCGGAGTGTCATGGTGCATTTTGACGATGTCTCGTCGTAAGTCCTTGTCGGCTGGTACATAGACCTTTCCGCGGAAGAGGATGATACCATCTTCATAGTTCCACTCTTGTAAGTTCTTCACCAGGGAGCGGGGGCCGTTTGCGCGGATCGTTTCAAGGGCCTGTGCAACTTCGGTGTCCTGGGTTTTGGTGTCGCGGATCCTTCGTCGCAAGCTAGTATCGCCAATGGATTGAACTGTAGCAGGGCGTGTGGCACGGATCTGGAAAAACTTGGGATCGAGTAGGACACGGTCTGAGTTGTCCTCCGTCACCCCCTCTCTATGGTCAGGTCGCCTCGACATGGCGTCAGGTCGGTGATGAATGCCTGGCTTATGAATGAGGGTGAAGTCAAAGCGAGTGAGGAACAGGGCCCATCGAGCTTGACGACGACTCAGCTTCTGGGCCGACTTGAAGTACTCAAGGTTCTTGTGGTCCGTCCAAATCTCCACTTGATGAGGAGAGCCTTCCAGGTAGTGTCGCCAAGCTTCCAGTGTGCGGATGATAGCCAAAAGTTCCTTGTCGTAGATGTCGTAGTTGCGCTCCGGTTCGGTGAGGGCCTTGGAAATGTAGGCAACTGGATGCCATTGATCGTCGTCTCCTTTCTGAGACAGGATCCCTCCCGTTGCATAGTCGGAAGCATCAACTTCGACAAGGTAGGCCTTGGTTGAGTCAGGCATGATGAGGACAGGGGACGAGGTAAACGCAGCTTTGAGATCGTCAAAGGACCGTTGGCAATCCTCTGACCAGATCCAGGGTTGATTCTTCTTTGTCAGGTTAAACATGGGGCGGGCGACTTTGGAGAAGTCACGGATGAATCGACGATAGAAGTTCCCAAAACCGACAAAGGACTGGACATCCTTGACGTTACGAGGCGCTGGCCACTCAGAGATGCCTGCAACCTTAACGGGGTCCATGGCGAGTGTGTTATGAGAGACGATAAGGCCAAGGAACTCAACAGAGTCTGCTCAAATGAGCACTTTTCCGGCTTGAGGAATAGGTCATTGTCTTGAAGTCTTTGGAGTACTCGACGGACGAGTTCGCGGTGTTCTTCCATGGTTTCGGTGAAAATGAGATGTCGTCCATGTAGATGACGACTTTGCCGGTGTCGATGAGGTCCTTGAAAAGCTCATTCATCATGGCTTGAAACGTAGCGGGGGAGTTCATAAGGCCGAAAAACATCACCATGGGTTCGAAGAGGCCACGATTAGTCTTGAATGCAGCTTTCCATTCATCGCCCTCCTTGATACGGACATTGTTGTAGCCCCAACGGACATCCATCTTGGAGAACACCTTGGCGCCTTTGAGCTTGTCGACCAACTCGGGGATGAGTGGCAAAGGGTACTCGTTCTTGATAGTGCCTTTGTTAAGGGCCCGGTAATCCTGTACGGGGCGTAGTTTTCCATCCTTCTTTTTAATGAAGAAGAAAGGACTCGCCATGGGGGACTTAGAAGGGCGAATGTAACCTTTCTTGACATGGTCATCAAGGAATGTGTCGAGTTCTTGCTGTTCTGAGGGCGACATCGGGTAGACTTTGCAAGACTTTGGTTCGAAGCCATCCTTAAGGTCAATGGCATGATCCCAAGGGCGTCGTTCCGGGAGACGTTGAGAGGTTTCTTCATCAAAGATGGGTTTGAAGTCCCGATACTGCGGCGGGATCATGTCGTTGAAGGATTTCTCCTGTCCCTGGGTTGCTACGCGTTCTGCAAGCTCTTGAGCATTGGTGAAGGAGCGGCGTATGCAGATGGTCTCCAGGTAGGCCTCATCTTCATCGGGCGGAGCAGGAGGTTCTGTATCCGGAATGATGCCAGCAAGGCGGAGGCCTTCCTCGACCCAAGAGTGGTCAACAAAAGGGTGGTCATCGTCGTCCTCAGTGAATAGCCGCTTAGGAACAGCAGGTAGACAAATTCGGCGTAGACGGACACCTTGCACCCGACGAGCAGGTACCACATACTTTGGAATGGGTGCCGGGACAAAAGGGACCTGTGGGAGTGGACAAGGTGAGGGGCGAGGTGATGTAATGGCTGGGGTCACAGTATTGACTGCGGCAGGTTGGGAGACCGGCTGTCGTCACTCGGTACGGGAGGATAAATTCTTGACTGGGGGTTTGTGCAACGTGCAAGAGGGAGGACAGCGTGTCATGTCAACACGTCGGGTAGTCCAATCAATCTCAGGATTGTGCTCTTGCAGCCAATCTGTCCCCAGGATGATGTCATAGTCACCGATATCGACAAGGTAAAACTCAGCTGTTTCTTCATGGTAGGACTCGGAGTTTTGCGCGTATATGCGCACATTCTGTGTTGCTGAGTGGCGTACCCAGCCCATGATGTTTTCGGAGTTGTCCACGTTGCGGACAGGGAATGGATTTGGAAGTTTTTTCAGGGAGAAGCCGTGTTTCTTGGCAAACCTTGGGTGCATGATGATTCCTTCAGCACCACTGTCAAGGAGAGCTTCCGTGTCGATTTGTTTCTTGATCGGGGTTGTGATAATCTTAACTTGGAGCGTGATGGATGGCGTCTGTCGGTTGGGCGTGATAGCGGACATACGCAGGGACGACGGATACAATTGCTCACAGGGATCGGATAGTACAGAGAATCGATTGGATGGATCAAAGAAATGTTTTTTTGCCACCACCAGACGACGTTGCTGGGGGGCACCTCAAAAACCCGCTACCATGTCCTTCAACGCCGCTTGTGCCTCCTCTCTCTCTTCTGCACTCAACGCCTGCAGCTGCGCGGACAGGTCGGCGATGGACCTGTTGACGGGCGGGACGTCGAGAGTCCCCGATTGGTCTTGTTGAGCTACTCCCGGAGCTGGGCCGGTTTCTAGCGCTCTGACGCTGGGGGTGGAGTTGGCGACACAGTCGCGAGACATGTGCCCTTTCTGGCGGCACCGGAAGCATGCTCCTTCACGGCGAAGACGCTCCCGGTCTTGCTCAGTGAGGCGAGGGAGCCGGGTCTCTGCAGCAGCCACAGTACGAGGTCGGCTAGCAGAAGTGGATTGAGGGGAGCGGTTGCTCACCGGTGGTTTCCCCGTCGAGGGGCGGCCTTTTTGGAACCTCGAGCGTTCTATAAACGCTGCATTCCTGTCACGCGCTCTTTCCTTCCACTCGGGTAACGTCTTGGGCATGGGGAAGGTGCTCATGCAATCGTTGAGCAGTGCCGAGTTGAGGCCCACCTTGAACCACTGAATGAGGGCCTCGTCGTTGTAACCTGTGTGGGGGGCATGGGTCTCGAACTCCGTGATGTAGTCCACCACTGGTCGCGTGCCCATTTTGAGGTTATGAAGGGCATCGCGGTTCTCAGTGGTGGCGTCGAGAGGAGAGAAGTCTGTGTCGAAGCGGGTGAAAAGGTCGTTGAGGGTCGCGAAGCAGCATACATGACCCGAGTTTTTTAACTTGGTGTTGTCGTCATCGAGGATTTCTTCGGCGCGCTGCACCGCCCAGGCACCAGCAATAGGCCCCTGGCAGAGGTCCAGGAACAGCGAAACCTTCGCTGAGTCGTCCTTGTATTTCGTGCCATTGGCACGGAGGAACAACCGAATACGGAGCTTGAACTCCTTGGACTTTGAACGATCCCCTTCAAATGGGGAGGGCTTCACGCCAATGTCGCCGGTGGACATGTCGATGGGGGGTGCGGGAGCAGGTACTGGGACCGGGTGGATAACCGGTTTGACGTTGATAGGAGGAGCAGTGACGGCGGGTTGAGAGACAGGTGGGACAGGGGCAACGTGGACAGCAGGGGGAGCCGGGGCAGTGGAAATTGTCAGTGGGGCTGAAGGGGTCGTGGACGAGGAGGGTACAGCCGGCGATGGGACCCGAAGAGTAGCCTGTCGAGTTCGTTGATCTTGTTCAATCTGCATCAAGACTGACTGAGAGAGAGCAAGTTCTGCGTCGGTGAGGAAGATTTTACTGGCCTGCCAAAACCACTGATCACGATTCTCTGTGAGATTCCTTCTCCACCCAACAACCTGTCGATTGGTGTTGGATCGGTATGCGTAGTACTTCTGGGTTGTGTCGTTGTAGGCGATTCCGAGGGGTACTGAGTCCGGTTCAATGTGAGTCGGGGGAGAGTTGACAACGGGTGGAGCCTGGGGTGGGAGCGGTGGTGTAGCAGGGTGGAGACGGTGGTATTCTTCTTCTGCGACGTCAAAATCACTTGATTCTAGGTACGGGTAGTTGTCGCGCTCGTTGAAGTACCACTGGTTGGGGTGATCGTCCTGATGACCAAAATGGACCTTGGTGATCTCTCAAGGGTGTAGACGAAGTAGTCTCCAAGAGATTCAAAGATTCCGAGCGGGTATGGCTCGGAGGTCTGGAAAGAGCGGGGGTCCTGGGAAGCAATGGTGGTTGTCTAAAAGAAGTCCGCCGCAACAGGGCGACGGCCGAGGAGTCAAGGAGTCAAAGTGTCGGCGGCGTATGGGGTGCGAAGGAAGGATCTGCCTATTCTCTCGCGGGCCCACACAGGATCAGGGGAAGGTTCCGGGGTGAAGAGTGTCACGAATCACTCCATTTCTCTCCGCTCTGCTCTCCTCCATCCGGGCAGCACGTCCGGCCTCCCTTCCTCAGACCGGACCTCGCATCCAGTACATGTGCCTATGACCGGACCATGATCCCGTCATGCCGCCCTAGACCCAACCAGGTCCTTCACGGCAACCACCGGATGCCCCTCGGAGACCACCGGGTTCCTCGGGCTTTCCCCGGAGGTCACCAGACCTCCCATGACACCCCTCGGCCATTCCTCGGATCTTCCTCGGCACTCACCACAAGTCTCCTCCCTTATCTCATCTCTTATCTATACTCGCCCATCTTGTACCTATCTGATACTCACCGGCCCGCAGGTCCGACCTGCTATCCGGATCCCATCATCTTTCGGACCTCCGTTCCCCTTGTACCTATCGGATACGCACCGGACCGTAGCTCCTGATCTCGGTATCGGATTATCATCCTCCTCCGCCATCATCGATCTCCCTCGTCCTTATAGTCTCTCGGTCGTTTACCTGTTCCCTTAGACTGTCCACTTTGTCTGTACCGTACTGTACCTGCTATCCAGGGCACTGCGCTGCTTGCCATCGTTCTCACTCTCGTCTCCTTTCCTCCTGAGCACCCGGTTCGCATAACCGGTTGGTGACTTGGGTGGCTCTTCTGCTGTCTTCGACCGAGTCTTGACACCTGGACAGTCTCTCATACGCCCGCCTCACCATTTCTCTATCGCCCATCATATCTTTCCAAATTCAATTCCCCCTCGACGCCGACATCTTTACAGAGTCCCGACACCTATACCACCAGCCGCACCTTCCCTTTGCCATCAGTAACACCATCGAAACAAGCTCGCACCTGTGCATCCAGCCCTACGCCGAACGGACTGGCTGGGAAGCAGACGGAGTTTGGTACCGATTGAAATCATGGAAACTGCGCGCAGGTGCTGTCTCTGTTGCCTTATACGTTCGGATTCAGATCGTCTTTCACATAGAAACCCAGACATTTGTTGCCTTCATCGCAGACCTCGCGTATCACCATCGACACCCTGGACACGGATCCCCATTGATTATTCCCCCATCGACACTGTTTTCTTTCCAGACCTACGGACTATTTACGCCGGAACCCTCCCCCGAACCTGTGTTGGCCTGCGAGAAAATAGGAAGTTCCTTTCTTCGCACCCCATACGCTGCCGATACCTTGACCCCTCGACTCCTTGGCCGTTGCCCTGTTGCGGCGGACTTCTTCTAGACCATCACCATTGATCCTCCGGACCCCCGCTACTTCCAAACCTCCGAGCCATATCCACTCGGGATATTCGAGTCCCTAGACGAGTACTACGTTTACACCTTTTCGGGTACCGCCCGGATTCAGTTTGACCACGAGGACGAAGATCTAGCTGACCGGTGGTACTTTGCTGATCGTGACGAGAACCCCTATCTAGAGTTCCACGATTTCCAAGCCGCTGCAGAGGAATACCACCGGAGACACCCTGCGACCCCACCTCCCCCACCAGCTCTTCCTCGAAGTGTCGACTCTCCCCAGCACGCACAGAACCGCTCTCCGTACCCCTCGGACTTACCTGGGACGACGTCACCCGGAAGTACTACGCGTACCGGTCTAATACAAACCGGAGAGTTGTTGCGTGGAGACCGAGTCTTACGGAAGAAAGAGACCATTGGTTTTGGCAGGCGAGTGATCAGTTCATCAGTGAATCCGAGCTTGCGCTTTCGCAAACAATCCTAGAACACCTCGAACAAGAACAACGCACACGACTGGCAGCCTTCGGAGATCTGAAGAGATTCACCACCAGGCTCTTTCAATCCCACTCCCACCATCCCGGAACCGGACCCCGCCCCCACATCCCGTCACCATTGCGCCTCCGACGTTTATCACCAACGTCAAACCAGTCATCCTCCCTGCCCCAACCCCAGTCTCCATCACCGACATGTCTACCAGTGAAATCGGTGTAAAGCCAACCCCATTTCAGGGGGATCGCTCCAAGTCCAGGGAGTTTAAACTCCGGATCCGCCTCTTCCTCCGTGCCAACAGCACCAAATACAAGGATGAAGCAGCCAAGATCTCCTTATTCTTGGACCTCTGCCAAGGTCCGATCGCAGGATCCTGGGCCGTGCAACGTGTTGAGGAAATCCTCCAGGACGATGAATCATGGGATGCAGACACAAACTCACCAAAAACGTTTGTCCGGCGCTTTGATACCATTGACCACCTCTTCACCCGCTTTGACACGGACTTTGCCCCCCTTGACGCTGCCACCGAGAACCGTGACGCCCTTCATCGTCTCAAGATGGGTATCCGACCAGTTGTGGACTACATCACCGAGTTTGAATCCTATGCCCCGCACACCGGTTACAACGACGAGGCCCTCATACACTGGTTCAAGGTCGGACTCAACTCTGCCCTATTGGATGACTGCATGCGAACCTTTCCCATGCCCACATCACTTTCGGACTGGAAGGATAGGGCCCGGGACAGGAATGCAGCGTTTATGGAACGCTCCAGGTTTCAGAAACCACGCCCCCCTACGGGGAAGACACCGGTGAGCAATCGCTCATCTCCAATGCCTTCTACTGGCCGACCTCGCACAGTCGCTGCAGCCGGGAACCAACTCTGTCGCCTCACTGACCAGGAGCGGGAGCGCCTTCGCCGCGAGGGAGGGTGTTTTCGATGTCGCCAGAAGGGGCACATCTCCATCGATTGTCCCGGTAACCCCACCCCGAGCATCCGAGCACTAGAAACCAGTCCAAGTCCGGGAGTAGCTCAAAACAATGAACCCGGAATGCCCGCCACCCCTCCGGTCCACCGGTCCATTTCCAATCTCTCTGCTGAATTGAAGGGTCTGAGTGAGACCGAGCAGGAAGAAGCAAAGGCAGTGTTACGGGATATGGTAGAGGGTTTTGGGAGCGCCCCCCAGTAACGTCGTCTGGTGGTGGCATGAAACATTTCTTTGATCCATCAAATCAATTCTCTGTATTATCTGATCCCTGTGAGCAATCATATCCGTCGTCTCTGCGCATGTCCGCTATCACGCCCAATCGACAGACACCATCCATCACACTCCAGGTCAAGATTCTCATGACCCCGATTAAGAAACAAACCGACGCTGAAGCGCTTCTCGACAGTGGTGCAGAAGGTATCATTATGCACCCGGAGTTCGCTAAAAAACATGGCTTTCCACTCAAGAAACTCCTCAACCCATTTCCGGTCCGCAATGTTGATAACTCCGAAAACATTATGGGCTGGGTCCGGTACTCTGCCACTCAGGACATCCGCATTTATGCAAAGGACTCGGAGTCCTATCATGAAGAAACAGCTGAGTTCTTCCTTGTTGACATCGGAGACTACGATATCATCCTTGGGACAGATTGGTTGCAAGAACACAATCCACGGATTGATTGGGTCTCCCGGAAGGTTGACATGACCCGGTGTCCGCCTTCTTGCAGGTTGCATAAACCGCCGGTCAAGAACCTTCGGGTACGTCTGGAACGTCACTCACCAACTGCCGGACCGACTCCGGCCCATACTGTCACCGAACCGAGCACTCCGTCTCCCAGCCCATTCCCCCTTGCACCCGACACGTCCTTCCATGCTGCTTCGATTCCAAAATACATTGTTCCTGCACGACGGGTGCACGGTGTTCGTCTCCGTCGCACCTGCCCACCAAAGACCCCCACCCAACTGTTCACTGAAGATGATGACGACAGACCACATGTTGAGGAGGCATGGACCGCTGAAGGCCTTCGCCTGGCCGGCATTGTCCCGGACTGGGAGTCGCCTACCCTTCCGGATGCAGATGCCACCCATGAAGAAACCATTCGTATCCGCCGGTCCTTTACTAATGCACAGCAATTGGCTGAGCGCATGGCAACACAGAACCTAGAGAAGTCCTTCGAGGACATGGTCCCTCCCCAGTACCAGGATTTTCAGCCTGTCTTTGACAAGGAAACCTCAGAGCGTCTCCCAGAGCGACGACCATGGGATCATGCCATCGACCTCAAGGACGGCTTTGAGCCCCGATCCTGCAAGGTTTACCCCATGTCACCTTCAGAACAGACGGAACTGGATGCCTTTTTGGACGACCACGTCAAAAAGGGGTACATCCGACCATCGAAGTCTCCCATGGCGAGTCCCTTCTTTTTTATTAAGAAGAAAGATGGAAAACTACGCCCAGTACAGGACTATCGAGCTCTCAATGCCGGTACCATCAAGAATGAATACCCCCTGCCCTTGATTCCGGAGTTGGTCGACAAACTCAAAGGTGCCAAGGTGTTCTCGAAGATGGATGTCCGCTGGGGATATAACAATGTCCGGATCAAGGACGGTGACGAATGGAAGGCTGCATTCAAGACCAACCGTGGTCTCTTTGAACCTCTGGTAATGTTTTTTGGCCTCACCAACTCTCCTGCGACGTTCCAGGCTATGATGAATGAACTTTTCAAGGACCTCATCGATACCGGCAAGGTTGTCATCTACATGGACGATATCCTGATTTTCACTGCAACCATGGAAGAACACCGTGCCCTTGTTCGCAAAGTGCTTCAACGCCTTCAAGACAATGACCTCTTCTTGAAACCGGAAAAGTGTTCCTTTGAACAGACCTCAGTTGAGTTCCTCGGTCTCATTGTCTCGCATGACACACTCGCCATGGATCCGGTTAAGGTTGCTGGCATTGCGGACTGGCCGGTCCCCCGCAACGTCAAGGATGTCCAGTCCTTTGTCGGCTTTGCAAACTTCTACCGCCGGTTTATTCGTGACTTTTCCAAAGTAGCACGCCCCATGTTTGACCTCACAAAGAAGAATCAGCCATGGCTTTGGTCCGATGCTTGCCAAGAAGCCTTCATGGACCTTAAAGCTGCGTTCACATCTTCTCCGGTCCTTGTCATGCCTGACCCATCCAAAGCCTACCTTGTAGAGGTTGATGCCTCAGACTACGCCATTGGTGGCATCCTCTCGCAAAAAGGAGATGACGATCAATGGCACCCCGTTGCATATCTCTCGAAGGCGCTGTCCGAACCGGAGCGCAACTATGACATCTATGACAAAGAGCTCCTAGCCATTATCCGAGCCCTTGAAGCTTGGCGCCATTACCTAGAAGGCTCCCCCCATACAGTCGAAATCTGGACAGACCACAAGAACCTTGAGTACTTCAAGTCCTCTCAGAAGCTGAGTCGTCGTCAGGCTCGCTGGGCCTTGTTCCTTACTCGCTTTGACTTTGTCCTTATCCATAAACCGGGAGTCCACCACCGACCGGATGCCATGTCACGACGACCAGATCACCGGGAGGGGGTGACAGATGACAACTCTGACCGTGTCCTACTGGATCCCAAGTATTTCCGGATCCGTGCCACTCGCCCCGGAGCAGTTGAGTCCGTTGGTAACAAGAACCTTCGCCAGCGCATTCGGGATGCAAAGACCCAGGACGCAGAAGTTGTTCAAGCCCTTGAGGTAATCCGGAACAGTGGTCCCCGCTCCCTAGCCAGAAGCCTCCAAGAATGGAACATCGAAGACGGAATCATCCTATTCCGAGGCAAAGTATACGTACCCGCGGACCAGGACCTACGTCGTGACATTGTCACCATGCACCATGACACACCCATGGCAGGCCACCCCGGACGCTACAAGACCTACGAGCTCCTTAGTCGAGAATATTGGTGGCCCGGTATGTCGAGAACGTTCGGGACGTGGAAGTCCGGGTTTTTTTCCCGGACCCGGACACCAAAAATCCGGACCCGGACGTCCGGGTTTTTTCCCGGACAACAGAGAATGTTGTCCGGGGTGTCACGCGATTATGCAAAACGTGACCCTGGAGTCCGGGTTTCGTGATTTGTGACATGTCGCTTACATCACCAGACAGTTATGGCCCGCGGGCCACTGCGGGTCATGTCCGAGTAAGGGGGGAAGATGAAGCTTTTTGTAGTATTCTTGCATACAAATATTCAGCCTGGTCATAACCTTCTGAGCCCCAGTCCAATCAACCCTCTCGCACTGCCCCTCCTTCCCCCCAGCAAAACATATACCTGCCAACCCAACCCCAACCCCAACCCCAACCCCAACCCCAACCGCCAACCCAACCCATCCCAACCTCAACCGGCGTGACCGCAAAAGCGAGTTTGTGGTTACCAGTCCTGAAATCATAATATCTTCGATAATAATAGTTTATCCTTATGTTCATAATACAGACTGTGTGCATAGCTAAGGCTGACCGCAAGGTCATGGCTGAGAGCATAATAATAGCTCGCCGCAGGCGTAGGCCCCGCGGGTTGAAGGCTGTGACCATATGTCACGTCCGGGTTTTTGTGGTCGGTGTCCGGGTTTTTCCCGGACGTGTCCAGAAATGGTCAGAAACTGCCGAAACCCGAACCCGGACTGTCCGGGTCCGGGAAAAAACCCGGACATGACCCCGGACTTCCATAAGTCGAACAAACTGGGTATGTCAGTATTTGTTCGGGACTACGTCGATGGTTGTGCTGTTTGTCAGGCCACTAAGGTCCGGACCCACCATCCGCATGTCGAAACCATTCCAAATGCCATTCCGACACGCCCATTCCAAGACATTACCTCAGACTTCGTCGTCAAGCTCCCTGAATGCCAGGGTTATGACTCCGTCAATGTCGTTGTTGATCGTTTTTCAAAGCACGTATCATTTACCCCATGCAAAGAGACCATTACTAGTGACGGAACTGTCGACATTTTGCTCGACAGGATTTATAGGAACTATGGCCTATGGGAACGGCTCATCTCGGACCGCGGACCCCAATACACAGGAAAAGTGATGCGTGGCATCTTCGAAAAGCTTGGGATCAAGTCCGCTCTCAGCACTGCATATCACCCACAGACCAATGGCGAATCTGAAAGGGTCAATCAAGAGCTGGAACAGTTCCTTCGTTCCTTCTGCAACTACCGACAGGATGACTGGGTGCATTGGCTACCTTTTGCTGAGTTCTCGCATAACCACCGTATCCACAGTGCAACTAACCGGTCCCCATTTGAGATGCTCCTTGGCTATATCCCCACAGCCATCCCCCGAGTTAACCCCACATCCTCCACACCCGCAGTGGAGGATCGCTTCCGTCACTTGGAAAATATCCGGACTGAGGTCCAAGCCAGCCTCCAAATGGCGGCGGACCTTATGAAACGCAACAACAAGGATCATGCCCATCAAACCATCCACTTCCGGAAAGGCGATAAGGTCTGGCTTGATGGAAAAAATGTCCGGACCACGCGTCCTAAAGCTAAGCTTGCAGCGAAACGCTTGGGTCCCTTCGAGATCACTGACGTTCTGGGACCAGTCACCTATCGGCTGAAACTGCCTCCGACCTGGCGTATCCATCCGGTCTTCCATGTATCGCTCCTTTCGGAATACAAGGAAACCGAAGCCCATGGACCAAACTTTGCGTTACCCCCACCAGATCTGGTGGATGGTGAAGAAGAATATGAAGTTGAGTCTATCGTTGACGCCCGCCTAACCCGGAACAAACGCGGCATTGAATACCTCATCAAATGGGCAGGTTATCCGGACTCAGAAAACCAGTGGCGACCACGGACTTCACTCTCAAATGCACAGGATGCGGTCACATCATTCTACACCCGTCATCCAGGTGCGGTTAGACCCCCCAACCTCCGCAGTATGCAAAAACCCAACTCCAAGGCCATCTGTGATCATGACGCACTCCAGGCGAAAGTGCGCCTTAGAGAGGGGGTGATGTCACGAATCGCTCCATTTCTCTCCGCTCTGCTCTCCTCCATCCGGGCAGCACGTCCGGCCTCCCTTCCTCAGACCGGACCTCGCATCCAGTACATGCGCCTATGACCGGACCATGATCCCGTCATGCCGCCCTAGACCCAACCAGGTCCTTCACGGCAACCACCGGATGCCCCTCGGAGACCACCGGGTTCCTCGGGCTTTCCCCGGAGGTCACCAGACCTCCCATGACACCCCTCGGCCATTCCTCGGATCTTCCTCGGCACTCACCACAAGTCTCCTCCCTTATCTCATCTCTTATCTATACTCGCCCATCTTGTACCTATCTGATACTCACCGGCCCGCAGGTCCGACCTGCTATCCGGATCCCATCATCTTTCGGACCTCCGTTCCCCTTGTACCTATCGGATACGCACCGGACCGTAGCTCCTGATCTCGGTATCGGATTATCATCCTCCTCCGCCATCATCGATCTCCCTCGTCCTTATAGTCTCTCGGTCGTTTACCTGTTCCCTTAGACTGTCCACTTTGTTTGTACCGTACTGTACCTGCTATCCAGGGCACTGCGCTGCTTGCCATCGTTCTCACTCTCGTCTCCTTTCCTCCTGAGCACCCGGTTCGCATAACCGGTTGGTGACTTGGGCGGCTCTTCTGCTGTCTTCGACCGAGTCTTGACAAAGAGCCCGTAGGCTTGGAAAGAAAACGGTGTCGAAGGGGAGATAGTGAGTGGAGATTCGTGTCCGGGACGTCGATGGTGATAGGCAGTGTCTGAGGCACAGGCGACGAACGTCTGGGTGTCGACGTGAAAGACGACTCTAATTCGCACGTATAGAGCAATGGAAACAGCACCTGCGTGTGGCTTCCACGATTTCAATCGATACCAAACTCCGTCGGCTTTCCAACCTGCTTTCTCCACGTAGGGTTGGATACAGAGGTGTGCGTCTGTTTTGATGGTGTTTTCAATGGGGAACGGGAGGTGCGGCTGATGATGCGGGTGTCGGGACTGTGTGATGATGTTGGCGTCGAGGGGCAATTGGATTTGGGAAGATATGATGGGCAGATAGAAAATGGTGAGGCGGGCGTATGGGAGACTGTCCAGGTGTCAAGACTCGGTCGAAGACAGCAGGAGTGCCGCCCAAGTCACCAACCAAACACAAGAGAGATAGAGGCGAGAGTGAGGATCAATGGCAGCAGCGCAGTGCTCTGGATAACAGGTACAGTATGGTACAGACGAGATGGACAGTCTAGAGAAACGGGTGAGCTACAGCGAGCCTATAAGTACTGGGAGTAGGGATCTGCAGGGGTAAACCCCTGGGTATTGGCTGGTCAACCCTTACCCCTACCCCCCGCCTACCCTACCCCTATACCCAGGGTTCCTGGAGGGTACAGGTGCATCACAGGGGTTGAAGGGTATACAAGGGTATGTACCCCTCCAAGGGTATTTTCAAGGGTTGTAGCAGTTGAAGTAATTGTCAGCCATGCATTGTATTTACAAGATCAATCACTATCTACAGTCTTCGGCATGATCAAGTCCCAGCCATCATCAAACTCCTGCTCCTCATCAGAAGGATCCCCTTGAACATCTGGCAACATGGCAACAGGCTTTATGTCCTTGTCTTTGACCAACCCTAGCAGACTCCATGTACCAAGGCATAGAAGAGCACGTGTCGTTTGAGCAGAGAGTCGATTACGGATATATGGAAGAAGAAGACGGCCTTGACTGAAGATGCGCTCGACGTCTACGGAAGTGGCTAAAAGTGTGAAATACAGGATCAGATTCAAATCAATGAAGTACAGTAAGTGCTGGAAGAATAACGCACCAGGGATAGTTAAGTAGTCGAGCGCCATGCGAGACAAACGGGGATATGTTGTACGCTTCTCGGACCACCATTTAAGGACATCCGAGACGGCCTCGGGGTCGGTGCTCAAGTACGCGTCGAGTTCGTCACGAAGGTCGGCACGCTTGGGTGCAGCCAGAGCTTCTAGGCTATCGAACATATTATCTTTTCCTGCCGCCTTGAATGCGTGCATGGTTGGTCAGACGGGGTGCAATTCGCCGTACGTGGTAAGCGACTCACCTTCGCCGATCCTGAAGCCTTCGCTGCCTCTTTGGTGACTTCTTTGATCTCCTCTTCGGGTTGCTTATACGACCGATTGAATTCGTCCCGCACGATTTGCTCAGCGGTCTGAATCCAGTCGTTCTGCCATTGGGCAGCTTTGAAGTACGAGAGTTTGTGTCTGGGATGTAATACTGGAAACCGCAATATGTATGAGATAGTAAGTACATAGTCAGTACGATTTGAAGATGCAATATGGCTTACCCATCGCAATCCGGTAGACTTCAGACAGGTCAGTCATAGTGTAATACTTGTTGAGTACGCGTTTTGCATAACCAAGCGCCGCGCGGATACACAGTTCATAGTCGTCGTTGGTGGCGCCCGTGGAAAACGTGCGATCGATGTGATCCATCGCCGGGATCACAGTCGCTAGGTTGGGAGTTGAACGGGAGAAGAATGCCGTCGCGTCTTTCAATATCTGACGCCGGACGTTGTGGGTCCATGTGTAAACGTGTGTAAACAACCGTGTTGAGTGCAATACTCACATGTAGCACGTCTCGCAACTGACTCAAAACGGTCCATTCATCCTCGTTCAGCTCAAACGCCCGGAGCTCCATCTTTCGGTCCGCCGTCAGCTCGTCGACCACCTTCCGGTACTGCAACGCGAAGTCCAGCATGTCAAAGGTGGAGTTCCATCGAGTGGAGACATCCCGTGGCATCAGGCGGTCGCTCAAGCCGTTTTCGTGCACGCATTCATGCCATCGCGGCAAGATTTTGGTCGTTGAGTGAATGATTTTGTATGCGAGCTTTCGGATCTGTGGGACACAAGGTACGTCACGATAGGCACTGTGTGATTGGTTTGGCCTACTAACCTTCGTGAGTGCAAGCCGTACAGGCTGCACGTTCTCGTCAAGATCGGCCTGCTCATCGGCCGTCAATTCCTCGATCGTGTCCAGTTCCTCCTCAAGATCATCATTTCCTTCGCTCCCCTTCGTTGCGCCGGTCTCCATTTCGGAAATCAACTCCTCCATGTCAAGATCCTTCGCTATCTCCAGAAGCTCTTGCTCAGCCTCCGAGGATGCGGCGCCGAGCTTCGAAGCAGGTACGTCAAATTGCTTCAACATAGCTTTAGCGACGAGGTTGACGATGTGTAAGAAACAGCGTGTCCGGTTCGGCTCGCCAGGAAAGTCATCCAGCAAGTTTGCCAACTCCGCCACCATCGTATCGTTATTCGATGCGTTGTCGCAGGTCACGCTCAAGATCTAAGGTACGTTTCATCATTACTGAATGGCATTATGAATGGACTAATTTACCTTGTCCTCAACACCAAAGTCCTTGAGGATCTTCGCAAACTCTTCTGCAAGATTGAAGCCCGTATGAGACTAGTAGATAAGTATGGGGCCTCGTTAGCACTCGAGCATCCCCGATGACCACTTGCAATGAACGACACGTACGCGCGGGACCTCAACAACGTCAAGCACAAAACTTAACGGCTCGCCGTTATGCTCAAGATGGACGGACACTGCGACAAAGGCGCGATGGTTTGGAGATGACCACGCGTCGGTTGCGAAATGTAAGTCTCCTTCATAACCCTGCCATCCGGTTAGACTAACCCAGTCTTATTAATTCCGAGACAGGTGCTTACCTGCAGCATTCGCGCGATTCGTTTGCGCACATTCGCGAACACGAGGCGCACGTCTCGCGAGACTGTTGCTGGGGATGGTATGTAATGTTCTGGCCGCCCCGTCTTCATCAGACAGTTAAAGCCTCTGTCAGCAACAACTTCAAACGGCCTCTTGCTCTCAGCAACCCAGCGCACGATCTCTGCCCTGCGAGATCATATTAGCAGCAAGACGGACCAAGCACATGCATACTTACCTGGTCTCCGTCTTTGTATGCTGCCGGTGCGAGTACGTCATCTTCCCTTTACCGACTCTGGCGAACATGGCCGTTATTGACCCATTGTCCGTTGAATTTGCCAGTACCTCTCGCGCGGCCGTAGCTGTCTTCGCAGCCATCGCGGACCGCAGTACGTCTTCCCCCCAACAGCTCTCGACGTGCTTGCGCAGGTTTCCGGTAGACGTAGCATCCGACTTGTCAAGGTAGCGCCGGACAGTCTTCTTGCATCGCTTTGCAGCGCAAGTGAAGACATGAGTCCGGCGGCCTTCGACATATGCAACCTTTGGTGTTGGGTCGAAGAAGGCATAGATGGGTGATGTCCATTTGCTCGACAGTCGCTCTGTCGTGTGTGGTAAGCTTCTATTTTATTGTTAAGGACTCAATCTGACCTAGTTCAGCATCAGAATTTTCTGCCGCCTCCTCTGGAGGCTCTTGATTGTCGTTCTCATCCCCACTAACTTCGATATATTCAATCCCATCACCTTGCGAAGCCGCATCCTCCTCCTCCTCAGTGCGGACAGTTGCGCGGCGACTCTTTGATCCTTGGGCGACAGTTGCGGTGGCGCTCGACTGTCGCGATGATGGACCCGAGCCAGCCGCGTCGCTGGCAGCTACCCTTTGCTTCTTCCTTGCTTGCGGGGCGGGCGACTTAGAAGGCTGTCGCTTTGATTTACCCTTTGATGAGCGACCTCTGGAAGACATATTGGGAGGGGGGGAGGTATAATTGTGCTGCCCGGATGCCAAGTTCGAGACAGGTAGGGTATGGTGATCGAATTTAAGTTACGGAGGCAAACTCAATTATTACAGTTGTGGCTGCACTACTGTAACAGCAGCACAGTAGACTATGAACCTCCTACCATAGATAAAGAGAGCTAATGGAGCTGGAGATAGGATTAATGATGTTTGCTACAACTCGACAGTATCATAGAGCAATGATATGTCATAACCCCTGAGTAGGGGTACAAGGGTAGAAGGGTCCTCAGAGACAAACCCTTACCCCTACCCTTGGGTACCCCTACCCCTAACCCCCCAGGGGTATGAAAACCCCTGCAGATCCCTAACTGGGAGAACAATGGGGAAAGGACAATGGGCACAGGGATGGGTCAGACAATGGGAATGAGAACAATAGCGGCCGAAAGGGGAATAGGGTATAGGGCATGGGTAAGGAATGAGCCGGGTCATGTGATGAGACGTGCAGGTGATGAGACAATGGGAGCATGTGACCGATGCGACGCGCGTATGGAAGTGAGAAGAGTGGAGAGAAATGGAGCGATTCGTGACATCTGCGCCCTTGAGCTGCATGGAATCGAACACGACCGGACGGGCGGTCTCCCAAGTAGGTCCGAAGGAGAGAACTCCACCTGTACGCCAGTCGCTAGCATCACAGGTGACAAAAATCTTGTTCGCACCGGGGTTCTCGTGATCAATAGTAGTGAGGCATTCGCGGCTGACTACGAGCGATTTGATGCAGTCGAAGGCCGTTTGGTGAGTCACAGACCAACCTGGCCAGCAGCGTTCTGCATCAATCGTCGTCAACGGGGTAAGGACGCACGTGAACTCAGCTAATTTGGGGAGAAATTGCGCGAGGTAGCGTACGAGCCCGAGGAAGGCCCGTACGTTGGAGGCTTTGGAAGGCGCGGGCCAGTTGAGGATGCGGTCGACCTTGGAGGGGTCGGCCTCAACACCGCGAGTGGAAATGACATGCCCAAGGAAGGAGACTTCCTCGCAGAAGAGGGAAGTTTTCTTCAGGGAGCAGAAAAGGCTGGCAGCGCGCAGGGCTTCAAGGATGAGGGTGACATTCTTGACATGCTCTGCAACAGACTGTGACCAAATGATGATATCATCAAGGTAGACATGACATATCTTTCCGATATATTTCCGTAAGGCATTGGTCATGCGACGCTGGTGTGTCGCTGGCGCATTGCACCCACCCATAGGCATGACCGGCCATTCGTAGTTCCCGAACGGGGTCGTGACGGCAGTGAGATGCACGTCATCCGGATGCACGCGGGTCTGAAAAAACATCAGGAAAACATGTCAGGGCTACTTTCACCTACAGTAGAAAATATAGTCTACAGTAGCTATAATAGATTATATATTCTCTGTAGCATCTGTTGATAGGTGGGTCTCTATTACAACTACATGTAGCCATCTGTAGCCATCTGTAGCCATCTGTAGTGATCTGTAGCAGTCTGTAGATGGTATATCTACTGTAGCTTATGCTAGTTACTGTAGCTTATGTTAGCTACTGTAGCTTATGTTAGCTACTATAGTTTATGCTAGCTATTAGAGTGCCATATTGCAGTATGTGAGATTCAATATAATATAGAACCCATTATAGTCTCTCAAATCACCTCTCCAACGATATATCATGCAAAACATATTAATTTGGTTGGTTACAACTGTACACTAATAGTATTGATATATATAAAATCTCCCCCTCCATATCCTTCTGCACCCCGTGGGAACTGTTTTGCTGCACCAAAACAGTTCCCACGCACTACAGGAGTGGGACTCGGGAGGCAGCGAGAGGCGGCGCGGGCGCGCTGGAGGCGGCGGGAGGCGGCACGGGCGCGCGGGGGCCCGGGGGAGGCAGCGCAGACGCGCGAGAGGCGGCGACGGTGCACTGGAGGCCGCCAGGGCACACGAGGGGCCGCGCGGAGGCGGCACGGGCGTGGAGAGGCCGCGGGAGGCGGCGCGGTGCGCGTGGGGGGGCTGCGGGAGATGGCGGCAGCGTGCGGGAGAGACGGCGGCAGCGCACGAGAGGGCGCGGGCACGCGGTGGAGGCGGCGAGGCGCGGTGGAGGCAGCCGGGGCGCACGAGAGACCGCGGGAGGCAGCGCGGACGCGCGAGAGGCGGCGAGGGCGCGCTGGAGGCGGCGCGGGCGCGCTGGAGGCGGCACGGGCGCGCGAGAGGGCTGCGGGAGGCGGCGGGGGTGTGCGGGAGGCGGCGGGGGCGCGCTGGAGGCGGCGATGGCGGCTGGAGGCGGCACGGGCGCGCAAGAGGCGGCGACGGCGCGCTCGAGGCGGCGACGGCGCGCTCGAGGCGGCGATGGCGCGCAGGGGGTCACGGGAGGCGGCACGGGCGCGCGAGAGGCTGCGGGAGGCGGCGCGGGCGTGCGGGAGGCGGCAGGGCGCGCTGGAGGCGGCGATGGCACGCTGGAGGCAGCGCGGGCGCGCAGGGGGTCACGGGAGGCGGCACGGGCGCGCGAGAGGCTGCGGGAGGCGGCACGGGCGTGCGGGAGGCGGCGGGGCGCGCTGGAGGCGGCGGGGGTGCGTGGGAGGCCGTGAGAGTTGGCGTGGCGGCGCATGGGAGGCCACGAGGAACGCGCGGGAGGGCGCGAGTGAGTGGGTGGGCGCGCGGGAGGCGGCAATGACCCGTTAAGTACTAAACAAGAGTATCGCTCGTGGTGTCGAGCGATACTCTTTCAATTAGTATAATAAAGCTATAGTAGAACTATAGCCACGCACCTGTAATTCTCAGCCCAGCAGAGATGAAAGAAAAAAAAACAACACTTAAGAGAAAAGTTCCCGGGTGAGGAACGAGTGGGTAGATGGAAGAAGATGAGCTGGCAAACACGGACAGGGACTTGTGTGCACAGGCATTGCACACGGGGCCGCGCGGCCCGTGCATTTTCTTTGACCATATATGGGCAATAAAACAGCACGGCGCACACCGGGCCGTGCCTGCGCGTTTCGACTTCGAACAAAAAAGCTGCGCCGACTCCCGTGCGCCCTCGCCACCTCCCGCCCACCCTCACCACCTCCGGCACACCCTCGCCGCCTCCTGCGCACTCCCGCGGCCTCCCGCGGCCTCTGGCGCGCCCCTGCGGCCTCCCGCGCACCGCTCCCGTCTCCCGCGCGCCGCTCCATCTCTGGCGCGCCCCGGGCGCCCTCGCGCGCCTCCCCCGCGCCTCGCGGCCTCCCCAGCACTCCCGCGACCTCCAGCTCGCCCTCGCGGCCTCTCGCGCGCCGCTCCCGTCTCCCGCGCGCCCCCGCCGCTCCCGCACGTCGCCGCACGCTCCCGCCGCCCCAGCGCACCCGTGCCGCTCTCGCGCGCCCTCGGCGCCCCGCCGCCTCCCGCTGCCTTGCACACGCCCCCGCCGCCTCCCGCGCACCCGCGTCGCCTCTTACGGCCTCTCGCGCGCCGCTTCCGTCTCCCGCGCGCCCCCGCCGCCTCCCGCACGTCGCCGCACGCTCCCCGCCGCCCGCAGCGCACCCGTGCCGCCTCTCGCCGCCTCGCGGCCTCCCGCCGCCTCCCGCTGCCTTGCACACGCCCCGCCGCCTCCCGCGCACCCGCGTCGCCTCTTACGGCCTCTCGCGCGCTGCTCCGTCTCCCGCGCGCCCCCGCCGCCTCCCGCACGTCGCCGCACGCTCCGCCGCCCCAGCGCACCCGTGCCGCCTCTCGCGCGCCCTCGCGGCCTCCCGCCGCCTCCCGCTGCCTTGCACACGCCCCCGCCGCCTCCGCGCGCACCCGCGTCGCCTCTTACGGCCTCTCGCGCGCCGTTCCGTCTCCCGCGCGCGCCCCGCCGCCTCCGCACGTCGCCGCACGCTCCCCGCCGCCCCGCGCACCCGTGCCGCCTCTCGCGCGCGCTCGCGGCCTCCCGCCGCCTCCCGCTGCCTTGCACACGCCCCCGCCGCCTCCCGCGCACCCGTCGCCTCTTACGGCCTCTCGCGCGCTGCTCCGTCTCCCGCGCGCGCCCCGCCGCCTCCCGCACGTCGCCGCACGCTCCCGCCGCCCCAGCGCACCGTGCCGCCTCTCGCGCGCCCTCGCGGCCTCCCGCCGCCTCCCGCCGCCTCGCACACGCCCCGCCACTCCGCGGCCTCGCGCGGCCTCGCGCGGCCTCGCGCGGCCTCTCGCGCGCCACGCCGCTCCATCGCGCCCTCGCTGCCTCCCGCGCGCTTGCGCTGTCTCCCGCGACCTCCCGTGCGCCTGCGCCGCCTCTCGCGGCTTCTCGTGCGCCGCACCATCTTTCCGTGGCTATCGCGCGCGCCGCGCAGCCTCGCCGCGCCCTCTAGCGCGGCTGCGCCGCCCTTCTTGCCTCTCGTGCGCCCACGCCACCTCCAGCGCGTGCTCGCTGCCTCCAGCGCGCGCTCGCAGCCTCCTGCGCGCCCTCCCCCCGCAACGCTCGCAGCCTCCAGCGCGCCCTGGTGGCCTCTCGCACGCCGCCGCGATCTCCCGTGCGCGCTGCATGCCCTCGCAGCCCCCAGCGCGCCGCCGCATGCCCGTGCCCCTTCTCGCGCCCTTTTCATGCTGGCCGCAGCCTCCCGCGCACCCCGCGGCCCCCGCGGCCTCCCATGCACCCCGTATGTCCACCGGCACGCATGCTGCCTTCCCCGTGCCCGTGCCATCTTTGTGCACATAGGCACTGCCTAGTGCAAGGGCGTGGGAAATGTTTGGCTGGAGCCAAATGTTTCACACGCACCATTTTTTTTTTCTCAAGTCCTGATACACGCACATGTATACTACCTGCAGCACATTATTGTACATGTCTCCATATGAAAAACATTGTGAACATCTATAGTGAAATTGAAGGATGATTTAGGCAATTAAGCATGCTTTTAAGAGTGCAGAATAGCTCAGAATGAACGATTTATTTTTGTGATCTACCAGAGCTACAGGAGGTACAGTAGCTGTAGTGCTGGCTTTGTAAGATTGCTGTGCCTCCGGGTATCACACTAGTGGCTTATGGTAGCCAAGACTCGGTTGCTTGTAGCCAAGGCTCGGCTACTGTTGTCATACCTCGGCTATCACCACAAAAACCGTTTTTCCTGATGAAGGAGTTGGTCATGTCTAACTTAGCCCAGATTTTTCCCTTCGCGCAATCGGCAAGAATGTCGGCAATGCGCGGCAAAGGGAAACTGTCGGGAACCGTGTTGGCATTGAGGGGACGGTAGTCGTTGACCCAACGGGGGAGGGCGTTGGGGTCAGCTTTTGGTATGATGAACGATGGGCAGGCATGAGCACTGGAGCTAGGGCGAATGCGGCCGGCATCGAGGTGTTGTTGGATGAGCGTCTGCCATGCCTGTCTATACTTACGGGGGCACGCATACGACCGGGTTTTGATGATCTTGTTAGGATCTTTGAGCTTGATACGGTGGTAGACATCTGTCGGTAGGTTGTCGACGTGTGGAATGTCGTCAGGGAAGCGGTCCTTGAACTTGATTTTCAGGCGGCGGTCGAGTTCCTGTAGCTGACCTGTGTGGGCAAGCGTCCAGACGCGATCGCGCATGGAGGCAACGAGTCGCGCCTGCGTCCGAAGACTGTCAGCAGAGCGATCAACATGTGTGCGCTGGCTCATAAGCCGAGCATCAAGATCGGCGGCAAGCTCTTTCCGAAGGCGGAGAACTTCCTCGCGAGACGGAGTCAGAGGCCCCGGGGGGGGGGCGCAGGATGCAGGAGATCATATTTGATGTCCTTGGAGAAACATGAACGGAGTTCAGCGTCAACGACGAGACGATTGGAAGCGAGAAATGGGAGGCCGAGAATGAGGGGATATGCGAGCGAGTCCGGCGCTACTAGCGCGCGAACAGTACGGGAACGAAAATAAGAGTCCGGAGAAGAACATGCGAGCTTCACCCAGTGGGTGGATACAGACGAGGCAGAACAATCGGGGACGGGCGAGTGTAACGAATCAAAGTCTGGGGCATCATCAGAGACAGTGGAAATGTCCTCGCCTCCACCACTAAATGCAGACCCTAGTGAGACCGGATGTGGAAGGGGACGACGGCGGAGGCCAAGATGAGAGGCAAGTGATGCACGAATCAGGACGAACTGGGAGCCATCATCAATAAGAGCCAATGTTGGAGCTGGCTCGTCGACGGCAGGACCGTCGACGAGACAGTTCCAGGTAAGGCTGTCTGCATGCAGTGCAGGTAGGGGATCATCGATGCACTGGTTCTCATCGTCTGAGTCCGTTCCATCGCCGATCATGGCAGAGGGGTTCTCTGACATAGGGAGCACGGCGGCCACACGTCCAGAAGTGGGCGTGCGAGCAGCAGACGCAGGACGGCGGTCGCGCGCAGCAATCGCCATAGCATCGGTGAGTGGCTTGTAGGATTCTGGCTTGGGAAATCCAACGGTGCAGGCAGAGGATACATGCCCGGCATAGAAACGGCGGCATTTGTAACACCCCTCGTGGGCGCGGAGAAGCGTCTTCTCGACGTCCGTGAGACGGGGAAGCGCAGGGCGCGTCGAGGAAGAGGACGAGGACGAGACAGCGGGCTCACGTGCAGAAGGAGCAGAGGCAGAGCGCGGTGGATACGAGCGTGAGCTAGCAAGGTGTTCAGCCTCCTTGCTGCTAAGAACCGTACGTTTTATTTCCCTTGTTCTTAACATTACTCCATTCGACATCCCCACCATGGCACATTCGCCATGCCTCTGGCCGTGTTCCCCTTACTTTATTTATCATCATATCTACATGCATACATGGACTCCATCACGCTGCCTCGATCCCATTTCTGTTTCCATCATGATCGTGGCAGTGCTACTCTACCTATCCGTTTTATCTTTGTTTCATCGCTATCGGCGCAGCCTTGCGCAGCCCTGCACAGTTACTACCGTCTCCTTAGATACGGCTGCGGCTGCGCATCCCTCATGTATATATACCGTAGAGCTGAGTCCTGGCGACTCAGCTTAACCACTTCGCATACTCTATAGGACTTGTCCTGTCAGTTGCCAGTGCTCCCTTGAGCCCCTCGCTGTGTGCTTCCCCTCTCTCAGTCGCTCTCAACTCTCTTAGTCGTTGTTCGCCCCCTGAGCAGGTCAGCACTCTTGTTAGTGTGTAGCCTGAGCCATTGCCCGGTCACTACAGGACGCCGGTCCTTAGCACTTGGTTAAGCTCTCCTACCGCTCACCCTACACAACCGGTCTACAGCCTTGACGACAGGCTGCCACCATTCCATTCGTCGTCACCAAGAATCTTCTGTGAAGATCTCCAGGGTCTACTCCGCACACCGGAGCCACCCTCCAACCAAATATCACCATTGCTTCCCTCATTCCCCTATATCTTCCCCTCAAAGTACCAGATCCCGAGTTATCAGACGAAGAAAGGACACATTGTCATTACTTAGAGCAGGAACAAGCAACCCCATACCGAATCTGTAGAACCAAGCCGTGGCCGAGGCTCTACACCTACAACGAAGTAGCAGACCTCCTTTACTACAACAAGGAATTAGCATACCATGACGAAAACGGCAAACTCATAAGGATCGTGAGGAAAGGGAAGAAAGTTAAACCCACCAAAGATAATGCCCCAGCAGAAGACTACAGGACCACCTACCTAAAGGAAGGAGAACAACACAGACAGATAATCCAACAAACTGGACGTACATTCCTCTCCAATCCGACATTCCCCAGAACCGCATCATCCGTCTACCTCTACGACGATATCTGCAAAATCTACTACCGATTTGACAACGAAACCCGGACCATCCATATCCAGTACGGAACAACTAGGGACGCCTCAATCCAGGAAGAACCGGTCACCCTCACCAGACCCATCACTCTCTACGACCCCTATTCGACCTTTACCCGCACCGATCCTAGGAGCAGTGAAACCCCGGCCGATCAACTTTCGGAAGAAGAGGATACTGGAGAATCTTCCCCCGTCGAACCCACCATCTCCCTACCTCCCCAGCGAGAGTTCGTCTCCCAACCACAGGTACCTGTTTCCCAAGCAATCGATCCTCAAGAGGACTGGTTCCCCTCCGACTCCCACGGAACCGGTAGCATCGGCTTCCAACCAATTTTCAACAAGGAACCAGTCGCAGAATCAATCCAGCCAGAAGGATCAGACGATAGACCCACCCAGCAGGAACCTGTCACCCCAGCCAAAGAACCCACAGCCGAAAACGAGGACAGCGACGAAGACGACGATATGGCTAAGGGTGCTGACATTAATAAACCGACGCCTTTCACGGGTGTTAGAAGCAAACTCAAAGAGTTCATCAACCAGTGTAAACTCCACTTCAGGATCAAGGCCGATCATTTCACCACCGATGAGTCTAAGATCTGGTTCGCCCTCACCTACATCCAAGGTGGAACGGCCGGACCATGGGCGGCACAGTACTATGAACAGCTCGAAGAATCAGCCAAAGGGACCGAGGGATTCACCCTTCATCAGGAAAAACGGTTTTTGTGGTGATAGCCGAGGTATGACAACAGTAGCCGAGCCTTGGCTACAAGCAACCGAGTCTTGGCTACCATAAGCCACTAGTGTGATACCCGGAGGCACAGCAATCTTACAAAGCCAGCACTACAGCTACTGTACCTCCTGTAGCTCTGGTAGATCACAAAAATAAATCGTTCATTCTGAGCTATTCTGCACTCTTAAAAGCATGCTTAATTGCCTAAATCATCCTTCAATTTCACTATAGATGTTCACAATGTTTTTCATATGGAGACATGTACAATAATGTGCTGCAGGTAGTATACATGTGCGTGTATCAGGACTTGAGAAAAAAAAAATGGTGCGTGTGAAACATTTGGCTCCAGCCAAACATTTCCCACGCCCTTGCACTAGGCAGTGCCTATGTGCACAAGATGGCACGGGCACGGGGAAGGCAGCATGCGGTGCCGGTGGACATACGGGGTGCATGGGAGGCCGCGGGGGGGCCGCGGGGGTGCGCGGGAGGCTGCGGCCAGCATGAAAAGGGGCGCGAGAAGGGGCACGGGCATGCGGCGGCGCGCTGGGGGCTGCGAGGGCATGCAGCCGCGCACGGGAGATCGCGGCGGCGTGCGAGAGGCCACCAGGGCGCGCTGGAGGCTGCGAGCGTGCGGGGAGGGGCGCAGGAGTGCGAGCGCGCGCTGGAGGCAGCGAGCACGCTGGAGGTGGCGTGGGCGCACGAGAGGCAAGAAGGCGGCGCAGCCGCGCTAGAGGCGCGGGAGGCTGCGCGGGCGCGCCGATAGGCCACGGAAGATGGTGCGGGCGCACGAGAAGCCGCGAGAGGCGGCGCAGGCGCACGGGAGGTCGCGGGAGACAGCGCAAGCGCGCGGGAGGCAGCGAGGGCGCGATGGAGGCGGCGTGGGCGCGAGAGGCCGCGCGAGGCCGCGCGAGGCCGCGCAGGCCGCGGGAGGTGGCGGGGGCGTGTGCGAGGCGGCGGGAGGCGGCGGGAGGCCGCGAGGGCGCGCGAGAGCGGCACGGGTGCGCTGGGGCGGCGGGACGTGCGGCGACGTGCGGGAGGCGGGGGGGCGCGCGGGAGACGGGAGCAGCGCGCGAGAGGCCGTAAGAGGCGACGCGGGTGCGCGGGAGGCGGCGGGGGCGTGTGCAAGGCAGCGGGAGCGGCGGAGGCCGCGAGGCGCGCGAGAGGCGGCACGGGTGCGCTGGGGGCGGCGGGAGCGTGCGGCGACGTGCGGGAGGCGGCGGGGGCGCGCGGGAGACGGAAGCGGCGCGCGAGAGGCCGTAAGAGGCGACGCGGGTGCGCGGGAGGCGGCGGGGGCGTGTGCAAGGCAGCGGGAGCGGCGGGAGGCCGCGAGGGCGCGCGAGAGGCGGCACGGGTGCGCTGGGGCGGCGGAGCGTGCGGCGACGTGCGGGAGGCGGCGGGGCGCGCGGAGACGGGAGCGGCGCGCGAGAGGCCGCGAGGGCGAGCTGGAGGTCGCGGAGTGCTGGGGAGGCCGCGAGGGCGCGGGGGAGGGCGCGAGGCGCGCCCGGGGGCGCGCCAGAGATGGGAGCGGCGCGCGGGAGACGGGAGCGGTGCGCGGGAGGCCGCAGGGGCGCCAGAGGCCGCGGGAGGCCGCGGGAGTGCGCAGGAGGCGGCGAGGTGTGCCGGAGGTGGTGAGGGTGGGCGGGAGGTGGCGAGGGCGCACGGGAGTCGGCGCAGCTTTTTTGTTCGAAGTCGAAACGCGCAGGCACGGCCCGGTGTGCGCCGTGCTGTTTTATTGCCCATATATGGTCAAAGAAAATGCACGGGCCGCGCGGCCCCGTGTGCAATGCCTGTGCACACAAGTCCCTGTCCGTGTTTGCCAGCTCATCTTCTTCCATCTACCCACTCGTTCCTCACCCGGGAACTTTTCTCTTAAGTGTTGTTTTTTTTTCTTTCATCTCTGCTGGGCTGAGAATTACAGGTGCGTGGCTATAGTTCTACTATAGCTTTATTATACTAATTGAAAGAGTATCGCTCGACACCACGAGCGATACTCTTGTTTAGTACTTAACGGGTCATTGCCGCCTCCCGCGCGCCCACCCACTCACTCGCGCCCTCCCGCGCGTCCTCGTGGCCTCCCATGCGCCGCCACCGCCAACTCTCACGGCCTCCCACGCACCCCCGCCGCCTCCAGCGCGCCCCCGCCGCCTCCCGCACGCCCGTGCCGCCTCCCGCAGCCTCTCGCGCGCCCGTGCCGCCTCCCGTGACCCCCTGCGCGCCCGCTGCCTCCAGCGTGCCATCGCCGCCTCCAGCGCGCCCCTGCCGCCTCCCGCACGCCCGCGCCGCCTCCCGCAGCCTCTCGCGCGCCCGTGCCGCCTCCCGTGACCCCCTGCGCGCCATCGCCGCCTCGAGCGCGCCGTCGCCCGCCTCGAGCGCGCCGTCGCCGCCTCTTGCGCGCCCGTGCCGCCTCCAGCGCGCCATCGCCGCCTCCAGCGCGCCCGCCGCCTCCCGCACACCCCCGCCGCCTCCCGCAGCCTCTCGCGCGCCCGTGCCGCCTCCAGCGCGCCGCGCCGCCCAGCGCGCCCTCGCCGCCTCTCGCGCGTCCGCGCTGCCTCCCGCGGTCTCTCGTGCGCCCCGGCTGCCTCCACCGCGCCCTCGCCGCCTCCACCGCGTGCCCGCGCCCTCTCGTGCGCTGCCGCCGTCTCCCGCACGCTGCCGCCATCTCCCGCAGCCCCCCCACGCGCCCGCGCCGCCTCCCGCGGCCTCTCGCACGCCCGTGCCGCCTCCGGCGGCCCCTCGTGTGCCCTGGCGGCCCCAGTGCACCGTCGCCGCCTCTCGCGCGTCTGCGCTGCCTCCCCCGGGCCCCCGCGCGCCCGTGCCGCCTCCCGCCGCCTCCAGCGCGCCCGCGCCGCCTCTCGCTGCCTCCCGAGTCCCACTCCTGTAGTGCGTGGGAACTGTTTTGGTGCAGCAAAACAGTTCCCACGGGGTGCAGAAGGATATGGAGGGGGAGATTTTATATATATCAATACTATTAGTGTACAGTTGTAACCAACCAAATTAATATGTTTTGCATGATATATCGTTGGAGAGGTGATTTGAGAGACTATAATGGGTTCTATATTATATTGAATCTCACATACTGCAATATGGCACTCTAATAGCTAGCATAAACTATAGTAGCTAACATAAGCTACAGTAGCTAACATAAGCTACAGTAACTAGCATAAGCTACAGTAGATATACCATCTACAGACTGCTACAGATCACTACAGATGGCTACAGATGGCTACAGATGGCTACATGTAGTTGTAATAGAGACCCACCTATCAACAGATGCTACAGAGAATATATAATCTATTATAGCTACTGTAGACTATATTTTCTACTGTAGGTGAAAGTAGCCCTGACATGTTTTCCTGATGCTTACCTGGGCAAAGTTCGAGGAGGTGCTTAAGAAGAAATTCGGAGAGCTCCATGCCGCAGAGTCAGCCCTTATGGACATCCAGCGACTTAGACAGGGCAATGGAAGCATCGACGAGTACAATACCGCTTTTAACATGCTGGCCGACCTCTCCGGCCTCAATCCGGTGGGACTCATCAGCGCGTATAGGAAGGGCCTCAACCGAGAAATATCACAGCGACTGAGCATAGCGGAGAACCCCCCCTCGACCCTGGAGGACTGGCAGGACCGTGCCTCCAAGCTCGAGATGAATATACGCGGAACCCAGATTGATCAAGGGCAAAACCGCGGAAGGGAGAAAGCCCTCTATCCTAACCAGTTGTTGGAAACACTTTCCAAAGACCCCCGCCGCCGCACAGACATGGACTCTGCCAAAATCTTGGTCGGCGCCTTCCAGCGCCGCCCCAGATTCCAAGGACCTCGCCTGTCCCCAGAAGAACGCGAACGCCGTCGTGTTAACAATCTCTGTTACAAATGTGGAGGAGCAGGACATATTGCAACGTTCTGCCGTAATCAGAACAAGCAGACACCCTCCACCAACACCACCGCTGGAGGATCCTTCAGAACTAGGAACACAGAGACCCAGCAGCAGAACCCCAGTCCACTCCATACAATGGCCAGGGCCTTACAGACGATGAGCGATGCGGAGAAAGAAGAAGCCCGTAACCTCATACAAGCTGCCCTCAGTATAGAAGAACCTGAAGAAGAGGAGGGTTTTTAGAGCGTCCTCATGTCGCGACGTCATGGAGGATGAAAGGTTTGCAACTCGTTTCCCCAAACAAGTTTGATGTGCTTTCGATGCCAGATGATATTCCCAAGGACATTTACCTACCAAATTGGCCGGCCAATCTGCATGTCTCTTCTTTGAAATATAATGGTTCACCATCTATTCGCATCGTCATCACAATGCTAGGGAAACACCAAAACGTCGCAGTAAAAGGATTGGTGGACAGCGGGGCCACAGGAATCCTTATTAATTGGAGGATCGTTAAACAACATAGAATTCGGACGATCCCACTGGAAAGGCCGATACCCGTCAAAAACGTGGATGACTCAGAAAATGCCCTAGGACAGATCACCCATTACTGCGTGTTGCGCATAAGGATCAAAGGCCCCAATGGAGCAGCTCACGAAGAACGATCTCGGTTTTACATTACAGATCTAGGACAGGATGACATTGTCCTTGGAACGGACTGGCTCAGAGAACACAACCCCAGTATCAACTGGGAACAAGACCAGCTCATATTAGAACGATGTCAAGACAAGTGTAATCTGACTAATGGACCTGTCCTAGTCAGTAACATTGATACGCTACCACTCGTTCAACGAAAAACTCGGAAGGTAATTAGGAAGATGGCCCGCCTGCTCTTTGGCCCGACCCACAGACGCAATCCCCAGCAAGCAGGAAACATACACACTCGTGCTCTCCAACATCCGACACTCGTCTTGATCTCTTCTGTGGGAGAACCACTACTTCCTCCTCATCAGAATCCTCCCACAACTCATCAACCTCCTCATCGTCCTCCAAGTCTTCCAGATCGCTCAAGTGCCCCAAATCCTCAGAATCCATCGTTGCCCCCACCTGAGACTCCGCGAACAAATCAGTATGGGAGCACCACTGACGCCAGATGGATTGCCCATATGACCGAAAAGGATAGGGATCGTCCCCATCAGCCACAAGGCGACCCAAGTACACCCCCTGGAAAAAGGGAGGCACATTGGGGGCCACCAGACACCGAACTCCTTCCTGAACCCCAAGTCGCCAGCCATGAATCCAGTCGCAATAGCGAGCCCACAGGACCTCGTCTGTGGCGACCCAATCATCCCTTGTCGCTTCCAAACGAAGGGAAGCATCTAAAGCAGTCATTAGGCAAGAAGTCGATGCAGGAACGCAACTCTTACCAATATAAAGAGTACGCTCACGAGGACCCACAATGTCAGAAAGAGGTGTTCGGAACGACGACCTGCGGCGAGTATTGTGACTCAGAACCACCGGTAGCACCGCAAGACGGCGAGGAGATAAACGAAGAGGACGCGAGAAAAAAGGATAGCTGGAGAAACGGCCGAACTCCCAACCAGGAAAAGGAGGAGGAAAAGGACGCTGTATCGCAGCAACATGAACGTAACGCTCAAGGTCTGCGGCAGACACAGGTTGGGAATTCGCAGCAGGTTGCATGGGTCACTACAGCAGCAAAGACTCGACGACACGGCCCTCTTATACCGGCCAGAAGAATCCGACAGATGCGGATTCGTAAAACCGCATGGACCCCACTATCCCCAGAACCCTGTTTCACTGAAGATTTCGATGAATCCACAATGCAAATACCGACAGAATGGATCACCGAAGCACTCGGAGTTGCAATGACAGATGAGGACTATGATCAAATCCTTGACCCACAAATCCCCGACGAGGTTGTCTTCCGCATACGTCGCACAGCTATGAATGCACAGGAACTTGCAGCAGCCTTTGCCAATAAACAAAAAACTCGCACCCTTGATCAAATGATCCCAGCCCAATACAGGGAATTCCGCGACGTGTTTGAAGAAAAGGCTTCCGAGAGACTGCCGATCAGGCGACCCTGGGACCATGCAATTGATCTTAAACCTGATGTAGAGCCTCACTCGGCAAAGGCCTATCCAATGGCTCCCCATGAGCTCAAGGAACTAGACAAATTCATCGACGAAAACCTCAGAAAAGGCTACATTCGAGAATCCAAATCACCCTGCATCTGAAAAATCTGAAATCTACATAGCTACCAGCCAATGCTATGCCTGCTTTCATAGTGCTATGCCTGCTATATACTTGAACCACATAGCTATACAGAACTATGAGAGCTATCATAGCTGCCATAGCCATGAGTGATAGCTATGTAGTACTACATAGTAATAGTACACTGCTATGTCTGCTATGTGACCTATATGACCCTGAGTTCCCTCTATGTATGCTATGTATACTATGTTTAGTAGCTATCTTCATATGGTTGCTATGGAATATCAAGCTGCTATACAACCTATAATTGTTATACAGTCTATATTTCTACTATAATAAGCCATTTAGACACCAATGTGACAAGTCAAAATTTGTTATATTGAAGAGGCTATAGCACTACAACTAATGTAAATGGGGAATCATAAGGGCAGGGGGCGGGCAATAGCGTGGCCCGTGCACACACGTCGTTGACGACGCGCAGACGGCGTGTGCGCATGGACCGTGCTCGTGCGCACTGCCCGTGTCGTTCGTCGACGGGCTACCCGCCCACCGTGGGCTACCCGCGTCGTCCGTGGGCCGCCCATCGACAATTCGCGGGCTGCTCGAGTCTGCCCGAGTCGTGGGCGAACTCCCCGCATCGTCTGCGCACGCTGCCCGTGTTGTCGACAGGCTCCACGCGTCGCCCGTGGGCTCCCCGCGTCGTCGACGGGCTGCCTGCGTCGTCCGTGGGCTGCCCATCGATAATTCGCGGGCTGCCCATCGACAACGGGCTGCGCGAGTCGTCGACGGGCTGCGCGAGTCGTCAACGGGCTGCGCGAGTCGCCGACAGGCTCCCCGCATCGTTGACGTGCTGCCCGGGTCGTTGACGGGCTACCCGCCTGCCGTGGGCTATCCACGTCGTCCATGGGCTGCCCATCGATGATTTGCGGGCTGCCTGCGTCATCCGCAAGCTGCCCGTGGTGTTCACGGGCTGTGTCGCCTGCGACTGCCCATGTTGTTGATGGGCTGCGGGTGTCGTGGGCTGGCTGCCCGTGTCGTCCGCGGGCTGCCCGTGGTGTTCGCGGGCTGTGTCGTCCGCGGCTGCCCGTGTCGTCGACGGGTTGCGGGTGTCATGGGCTGGCTGCCCGCGTCGTCCGCGGGCTGCCTGTGGTGTTCGCGGGCTGTGTCGTCCGCGGCTGCCCGTGTCGTCGACGGGCTGCGGGCGTCGTGGGCTGGCTGCCCACGTCGTCCGCGGGCTGCCCGTGGGCTGTGTGTCGTGCGTGGCTGCCCGTGTCGTCGACGGGCTACAGGTGTCGTGGGCGGGAGGGCGGGTCGCGGGTGTCGTCGACGGGGTGGTGAGCATGCGAATGGGCGCGGAGGGTGGGCGAGAGCGGGGCGGCGATGTGTCGGGCGCGTGCGTGCGCGTCGTCGACGGTGCACGCACGCACATCGTTGCCGCGTGAGCCGAACCGCTTGCGGGCCATGGGCGTGGCGTGGACGAGTCGCGGAGGGTCCGCGGAGGGTCGAGAGGAGAGAATGGAGAGTATCGCTCGAAAAACGAGCGATACTCTCCGTGTTAGTACAGAAACAACGAAGATAAGTAAAAGGTTTACTTACCTGGTGGCCCTCTGCTTACTATTAACCCCCTGGCCTTCGAAGTTGACGACCGCGGATGGAATGATGGAAGGGGGAGCTGAGACGAGGGGAGTGAGGAGGCGGGAGTGTGAGAATGATACAAACTCGACGCGCGTTCGGTGCACTTCAGCCACGAACGAGCGAAGCAAGCTTCGACAAATCAAATTAAATCATAGAAAATCAGAAAAAAAGGTTACAGTCATGGATAGTTCATAAAACCGAAATGTATGAGAAAAAAAGGTATTTACTATACTATGCATGCCTGAGCAGCAACATCAACTTAGTGAAGTCTGCTGCCCAGTCTCTGACGCGACGCTCGGCAAGCGCCCGGCAGCCACAAATCCCGGCACCGCCCGGGATTCGTATATAAGGCTCGCGCGACGCGCGATGCCTCTTGCTCTCTAACCCCCACTGTCTCTTGCCACGTCGACGCCTTTGTCGACGTCCCTTGCTCCCTCGTCGTCATTTCTTGCTTGTTCGTCGTCATTTCTTGCTTGTTCGTTGTCATTTCTTGCTCGTTGTTGCTGTCTTTAAGGTAAGCTTTAATTGTTGGTCTCTTATTACTTATACTAATGCTATGCCTATCATAGTACTTGTTACTAGGTAAGCTCTGTTATTGTACTCATCTTATATATATCTTCAAGGCATTATTTAGGCTTCGCTTTTCGTTACTTTTAGTAAGTAAGTTATCATGTGGTATCTTTATATTTTTGACTAATGTTTTCTTCTCATTTATTTATATTTTCATTTCTGTAGTCATTGTGAGTTGTTATAGTCTTTTATCTTAGTCTTGTCTATTGTCTATGTTTTCTATAAGTTTTTCAATGTTTTTGTTTTCTTTTTTTTTAGTAAAGATCTTTGGTTGTAGTTAGTAGTAGTGTGTATAATATCAATATAATCTTGATGCATGAAAAAATCATATTTGTGTGATTATATTTTAATGACTTTTTGTATGGAAATGTAGACAAGATCTAGTTTCAATAGATTTCAGTGGTGCAATATATAGACCTGGCCTACATAATGAATATAGAATATATGAGACACATATTGAATATAGGATATGTGAGACACATATTGAATATAGGATATGTGAGGCACATAAGGCACATAAGCCTTATAGCTTTGATAGATACTGATAGCTTTCATAGCTAGTCATACTATCATAGCTGCATAGTCAGCTCTCATAGTTATGATAGCACTCCATAGCACCCCCCTTGGGCTCCATAGCACTACATAGCACCCCCCTTCAGCTATGTGGGCTACAGAGAAAAGGGCAGTGCTATGGAACTATGAAATCTATGTAGATTATATAGAGCTATGTACCACTTACGAGTTTTTCAGATGTGGGCAGCCCCATTCTTCTTCATATCTAAAAAGGATGGGAAATTGAGACCGGTCCAAGATTATAGGGAGCTCAATAAGCGCACAATCCGGAATGAGTACCCACTACCCTTGATCGGAGAACTGGTTGACAAACTGAAAGGCGCCAAAATCTTCTCGAAGTTCGACCTTAGATGGGGATACAACAACGTCCGCATCAAAGAAGGTGATGAACACAAGGCTGCA
Source organism: Hericium coralloides (assembly GCA_003675405.1). Taxonomy (NCBI): domain Eukaryota; kingdom Fungi; phylum Basidiomycota; class Agaricomycetes; order Russulales; family Hericiaceae; genus Hericium; species Hericium coralloides. The sequence goes on from QUOP01000074.1 coordinate 77,022, forward strand.
TTCCGCTGCAATCGGGGATTATTCGAACCCACAGTCATGTTCTTCGGACTCACCAATTCCCCGGCAACCTTCCAGGCAATGATGAACGCTCGGTTCAAAGACCTCATAGATGGGGGCAAAGTCGTCATCTATATGGACGACATTTTGGTTTTCACAGAAACATTGGAGGAACACCGCGGAATTGTTAGACAAGTCCTAACACGACTTAGAGATAATGACCTATTCCTCAAACCGGAAAAGTGCACCTTCGAGAAGGCCGAAGTCGAATATCTTGGCCTGATTGTGTCTCACAACCAGCTCCACATGGACCCTGTTAAAGTCGACGGAGTTATTCAGTGGCCGGAACCCAAAACGGTCAAGCAAACACAGAAGTTCTTAGGCTTTGGAAATTTCTACCGCCGGTTTATCAAAGACTACTCCAAAATCGCCAAACCACTGTTTGAATTGACCAAGAAAAACCACATGTGGCAATGGACCCAAAAGGAAGCAGACGCCTTTAGTGCACTAAAACATGCATTCACGACGTCCCCAGTACTTGCCATGCCAGACTATGACAAACCATTCAGGGTCGAGTGCGACGCATCGGACTTCGCCACAGGAGCGATACTATCGCAACAAAGCAAGGATAACCAGTGGCACCCCATTGCATATTACAGCAAATCCCTCAGCGATGCGGAACGCAATTACGACATCTACGATAAGGAACTTCTTGCCATAATCCATGCCCTCGAAACCTGGCGTCATTACCTTGAAGGACACCCCCATCCAGTAGAAATCTGGACAGATCACAAAAACCTGGAATATTTCCGTACAGCACGGAAACTTAACCGCCGACAAGCCAGATGGAGCCTATTTCTCACCAGATTCGACTTCTCCATCATTCACAAACCAGGCTCGGCCAATAAGTCTGACGGTCTGTCCAGGCGTCCAGACCATAAAGAGGGGGTGGAAAATGACAATTCTGATCGAATCTTATTGGAACCGCAATTTTTCCAGATCCGAGCTACAGGAAGAGGAAGTGTGACCAGTTTAGGAGACAAAACCCTTCTTAAACGCATCCGAGAATGCACGGAACACGATGAGGTCGTAACTACAGCAATGGAAACAATCCTAAGCGCAGGACCTAGAGCGATCGCAAAAGGGTTACAGGAATGGAATTTGGAAGACGGACTAATCCTATACAGAGGAAAAGTCTACATCCCAAAAGACCTCGAGCTACGCCGCGAAATCGTGAAACTACACCACGATTCACTAGCTGCAGGTCATCCAGGACGATGGAAGACTTATGAATTGGTCCAGCGCAACTACTGGTGGCCAGGGATGACTAATTTTGTCAGAAACTACGTAATGGGATGTGCCATTTGTCAATCCACCAAAAACGACACACACCCCACTTATGTTCCAGTACAACCGACAGAAGCGCCATCACAGCCATGGGAATACTCCACCACGGACTTCGTCACAGACCTACCAGAAGTCCAGCAGTACGACTCCATCAACGTGGTGGTAGACCAATTCTCCAAGGCCATTGTCATATCACCCTGCCGGAAAGAAATCGACGCAGACGGAACCGCCAAACTGTTCATGGACAATGTTTGGAAACGATTTGGACTTCCGGAAAAATGATCTCCGACCGAGGACCACAGTTTGCATCCAAAGTCCTCCAAAGCATTTACAAAGGATTGGGAATTCGATCGGCACTCAGCACTGCTTATCACCCTCAAACGGATGGAAGCACAGAGCGCGTCAATCAAGAAATCGAGCAATATCTCCGAGCCTTCTGTAATTCCCACATGGACAACTGGGTAGACCTTCTTCCTTTTGCCGAGTTCGCACACAACATCAAAGTTCATTCGGCTACCCGAAAATCACCGTTCGAATTACTCCACGGATTCCAGCCTCGCTTCCAACCCAGGATCCACATGAATGCCGCTATTCCCACAGCTGAACAACGGCTGATAACCATGCAAAAGGCCCGAGAAGAAGCCAAGGCGAGTCAAACTATCGCTAAAGAGGATATGCGAAGACAGGAGGACAAGTACGGGAAGACAAAGCCCATGTTCAGGATAGGGAGCAAAGTCTGGTTAGATGGGAAAAATCTCAAACTCCAATATCCTAAGGCTAAGTTTGGACTCAGACGGCAAGGACCCTTCGAAGTAATCCAAGCCATAGGACCAGTCAATTACAGACTAAAGCTCCCAAGAACTTGGAAAATCCACCCTATATTCCACGCAGGACTTCTCACGCCATACCAAGAAACCCCTGAGCATGGCCCCAACTACACTCTGCCACCACCGGAGGTTATAGACGGAGAACAGGAGTGGGAGGTGGAGAGCGTTGTCAAATCCCGAGTCTTCGGGAAAAACCGACGGCTACAATACCTCATCAAATGGAAAGGATTCCCCGACGCCGATATGACTTGGGAACCGGCAAGCAATGTCCGCCATGCCAAGGAAAAGATTGCCGAGTACCATCGGAAACATCCAGGAGCTCTAAGACCGATCAGAAGCCTGGGAATTGATCCTGGGACATTTCAGCGATCCCTGCGAGAACCAGCCACGGCAAGCCTATAAAAGACCACACCTCAATCCTTTCCAGATCAGCATTCCAAACTGGATCCTGCTACTGCTACACTCCTCGCTCTCAACTTTCTCATCAACCTTTTCACCCTTGCCCTCGTCTTCCTCCTTTACACTAAGAAATGTCTGCCCACATCAACAACATCCTCTCTGCCGCTGGCCTTGCCCCTCGCTCCGCCCCCAGTCTTCACTCGTCCACCACCGCCGCCTCCACGGACTCCCTCCCCGACCTCATCTCGCTTTCCTCCCCTGAACCCGCCGCTCCTGCCAGTCCCCAGGCGTTCTCACCCACTACGGATGAGGCCGCCGAGTCCACGTCCCTTTCCTGGGGCGACTCAGAATGGAGCACGGAGGAGCAGTGGAGGGGCCTCGAGCCTATCCTCGTCACCACCGTCACCACCGTCGCCAGAGATCCCTCCCCAGTTCCGGTTCCGGAACCTGCCACCCCCGAGACCGCTTCCAACATCCCCGCTCCCGCCTCCGCCCGACGCGCCAAGAAGCCCTTCTGTTGGAAGTGTCACCGTCCGGGGCACGTGAAGAAGGACTGCCAAGGGCGACGCCGCTTCAAGGGTCAGACGGCCCGCCGCTCGAACGGACCTCCGCCCACCTCGTCCAGAAGGGCAGACAACACGTGGGCCGGTGATGCCATCGGCTGGGACACCCACCACGAGGCGTGGGACAAGGTCGATTCGGTCGATCAACGCCTCGACCCCACCGCCAATGCCTTCCGGGAGTACCGGGAGTTCCTCCGCGGCCGTCTCCGCGACACTGAGGCAGCCATCGACAAGCTGAAGGAGCGTCGGATGTACTGGTCTGACAAGCTGTGGGAGGTGGAATGGAGCGACCCGCCGCGCCCTTCCTTAGAGGAGGTGCACCGCCATAGGGCCCGCTGGGAGGATGACGAGGAGGAGTTCCCCCATCCAAGCTGGGGTCTACCAGGAAGGGGTGCATAAGGACATGTCGGGTCGACATGTCATAAAGAGGGGGTGGTGCTAAGAACCGTACGTTTTATTTCCCTTGTTCTTAACATCACTCCATTCGACATCCCCACCATGGCACATTCGCCATGCCTCTGGCCGTGTTCCCCTTACTTTATTTATCATCATATCTACATGCATACATGGACTCCATCACGCTGCCTCGATCCCATTTCTGTTTCCATCATGATCGTGGCAGTGCTACTCTACCTATCCGTTTTATCTTTGTTTCATCGCTATCGGCGCAGCCTTGCGCAGCCCTGCACAGTTACTACCGTCTCCTTAGATACGGCTGCGGCTGCGCATCCCTCATGTATATATACCGTAGAGCTGAGTCCTGGCGACTCAGCTTAACCACTTCGCATACTCTATAGGACTTGTCCTGTCAGTTGCCAGTGCTCCCTTGAGCCCCTCGCTGTGTGCTTCCCCTCTCTCAGTCACTCTCAACTCTCTTAGTCGTTGTTCGCCCCCTGAGCAGGTCAGCACTCTTGTTAGTGTGTAGCCTGAGCCATTGCCCGGTCACTACAGGACGCCGGTCCTTAGCACTTGCGAATGCGGGTGAGGCGAAGCATGCGGCGCTCGTCAAGACGTTTGACAGCGAGAGACCAGTCGCGAAGCGAGAGAGAGGCGTTAAGTCCCTCTGCGCGAACATCGGTCATCAGCTCCTCGCAGAGCCCGGAGGCGAGCTTGCGACGGAGCGCTCCATCATCAAGATGGGAGTCGGTGCCATCAAGCAGCGAGTTCAAGGAGGCAACCTCGATGAACCAGGAGTAGAAATCCTTCTTGGGGCTCTGACGAGCGTTGAGGAGCTCGTTCGAGAGGCGGACCTCCCAATTAGGTTCCATCCAAACCTTGAGCTCGTCGACGAAATTGTCGAACGAGAGCGCTGTGAGAGTGGCTTGGTTAACAGCAAACCAAGATTGGAGCCATGTGTCTTGAAAGCCCCAGGCGACGGCCTGGACTTGAGCGGACGACTCAACGTCCTTGTGGTAGAAGTAAGCACGACAGCCGCGTTCCCACTGGCGGAGAACCTCCGGGGAGATGTCGCCAGGGGAGAGAGTGGGCGCCTTGGTCATGGCAGCTTGTTCGACTTTAGCAGAAGGAGCCATGTTGGGACGTGCAGTTGGGCCAGAGAAAGAAGACGGAAACAGAGGCGGCGTGTCAGATGACGAGGAGGAAGAACAACGGCGGTGCCGGCGGGCAGCGGCAGTAAAATATGCGGTCGTTGAACCGAAGTTGACCCAGTCTTTGGGGGGTGGTGTCGGAGGCTGAGGAGACGGTGACGAGGGCGAGAGATTGTCCGAGACTGGAGTCAATGCGCGGTCGGCGGCAGAATCAACAAGGGCGTCGGCGAGATCGGAAAGTGAACTATAAGGCAGCGGCGAAATCGAGGAGAGACTGTCGGTGGGCGGTGAGGGTGGCGGGACGGTATTCAGGGCGGTGTTGGCTGAGGGCGGCGGCGCTACCGCTGAGCGGGTGCGCGAGCGGGTCTGTGGCGGTGACGGCAGTTTGAATTCGGTGTTGTCGGCGTTTCAAAAAAAGTGGAACCGCTGTGTAGCGGATCACTGAGGAAGCAGACGAGATAAGAAACGAGACAACAACGTCGATTGTGAGAGCCTAGGCGAGAGTACTACAGGACAAGGCAACAAGGACGGGGTGGCGGGAAGCAAGCGTACAGTACGTCGGACGCGCATATAAGTAAGGTCAATAGGAATACGACATCACAGCCCACAACATGATGTAAGCTGTAACCCAGGGGTTACACTTTTATCCATTCTTACCCACTGTCACCCGTAAATTTACGCTATTATCCCCCGGGCTATTTTACTGTCAATTCCATGCGTAAAAATGCCTTTCTATGTAGCCTGCGGGTAATTTACTAGTAAATTTCGACACGAATCCATTCTACCGACACCCTACGCGCACCTCTAGGTGAAAATGGCAGCGGGGAAGGCCGTCTCGGAAGCGAAGAAATCGGTTCTTGAGTGGATCAAGCAACTGTTCGACGCTCTCAATGCGCTGGACGAGAAGGAGCGGATATTCCCGCCGAAGCCAGAGGACTTTCGGGTTGGCGGAGCCTACGCCAACACCACACTCTACACTGTCACGATGCCCGAGTTCGCGTTCAACGGGTGGCCCCCCCTGCGAAGCGTTCAATCTGGAATGCTGCATACCCATTCCACGAGGATCTGGAGAGATTCATCTACGAACAACTCCGAAAGACTCTGCGGGAGACGTACCCTCACGTGCGGGTCCTCTTCGCCTTTTCCTGCTGCACATATTCCTCCCAGGTGCGCTTGGATGGCGAGGGTGATGTGGGTAACGTTACAGGCGCCTTGCCGAGGCGCAAGCTTGCCAGCGCCAACCGTACTACCATCGTCTCCTCTGCAGGCCCCATGCGTCCGAGGCGCATCATCAAGGTTTTACTCTCCGATATCGATGGCTGGCCGACGGAGTCCCAGACATCGAAAGTGGACCTGTTCACGATGGCAAATCTGTTGGATCATAGCGGGCCGAGGAGCGTGGCGCGCTTCAGCGAGATCCTATATACGGTGAAGGACCAGTTCGGCGGGAAGTACCCCGACACGACAGACGAGGATGGGAACGTCGTGCCAGGGAAAGGCGACGTGCTCGCATTCGGAACGTGCTTGGACGTCACTATAGAGGACCACCGTCTCGAAGGCGCGCCGGACATCAACATGTGCGTTTATCTCGGCGGCGCCGTTGGACGACATCCGCAACAGCGCCCACCCCTTCATACTGAACGACGTCATTTCGAAAGACTGGCCCGGAACTAAGAACGGCAACAGGTGGGCACCTGGGTGGTATCAGTTTTCCCCGAACTCGGTCAGAGGGCAGGAGTGTTGCTCAGACCTAGGAAGCGAATAGTTCAACACAAGTGGATAAGAATTTTGTTGCATGGAGGTTATACTGGGATCGTGGAGCCACGACGGCAGGTGTCTACATGGTGCCTGGCGGGCCCAAGATCAACTACACGGAGGAGATCCCAATGCCCGCGGCTCCGGCCAAGCCTTTCTGTCCGGTGCTTCGAAGACATGATACTGCTCTTGATCTAATCATTAGCAGTACCAGTACTAACATCGTTGCTTTGCAATCGGAATTATACTAAGTACATCTACGTAATCACCTTCAATCTATCTTTGTTTCTGGATGAAGAACCTATTCGTCGGGGTAGAAACCCACTCTACATACGTGCGAAGGTAAGTATGAGAGATATGATGCGAAACCTACTCACTTCAATAAATCAGTCACGTCTTGAACTTGAACAGATCATAGAAGTTCTGCAGGCGGCCAGCTTGGCCCATCTATTGCACTACTAACTCTGGCGCTTTCGAGATGTATCCTGCCAGTGCGAGTGCTGCGTCACTGCAGCGACTTCCGTAGAGCCTGCCTCGTTCCAAGCCGGAAACGAAAGCGAATAGCTTGTCTCGGCCGAAAATTCTGCGGCGGGGCTTTCGCCAGGTGTAAGAACGGCGGGCTGGCGATTTCGTCCGGCCCAGATCACGACTGCAGCACTGGAGTAAGTACTTCGGTGACGCCTCACGAGACAAGCATACCGTTCTTTACCTGAGCCAAGCTCCCAATCGAAGTCCCGCGATTGCACACCAACGTCTCAGCACAAAGAATTTGCGGAAAGACGGGCGTCCGAGTGCATGACGTCGAAACGCTAAACGCTTCGGAACAAGTGGGTACGATACGATTATAGACCGCAGCCTGCTACGCGATCCACGTCAATGACGACGCACCGTAGGCCGCCGCTGCGCGGGATTTAAAGCGCGTCATGGTCGCAGATGTTGGTACGCGCGTCCTCCCGGCCTGCTTAGTAATGGGGCTCCGAGCGGAATACCGTATATGTACGATATGACCGCATTCTGCGGAGACTCTTGGAGTACATGACGACTGCCCAGCAAACTGTAAAGTAGCATAAATATAGGCGCTGGCGGCCCTCCGGAGGCCCCCAGAATTCTCCTGTTATATCTACGCCCCCCGCTTGAGGCTCAGAAGGATATAATCAGAACAACACTTGCGCAAGTGTTGATCGTAGTCGACACTTGTCAGCCTTATCGCACTTAACTCTTACTCGCCTAACAGCACTAGTCTCTCGTTGCTTTAAGTTCGAAACTCTCTCGCCAGTCCTACGTTGCTACAACAGCTCGCGTCAGCTGTCTCGCCCGAGACCTACAGTGTCTTAGAGCAGATCTTGGTTGGCCTCGACCACCGAGTATCTGAGACGCAGACGCTTGCTCAGTCAGCAGCTACTGATCGTCGTTCAGAATCCACAGCCACCTCCTGCACAGCCGCAACCTCGCCCCGCAAACATCAAAGCCGAGCTTCCCGTTTTTCGAGGCCGGGATCACGAAGACAGCCGACTGGGTCCCTCAAGTCGCAGTCCTACTTCGAGACGACGCGATGCGGTGGAATTTGTTATTGAAAAAAAGATATGCTCGGGAGAATAGGAGGATTGAGTGGGAGAATTTGAAGGAAGAAATGGTGGCCAAATATGACTCCCCGTTGCGAGTCGAAACTCTCCGCAACAATCTTCGGAGCTTACAGTATAAGGGCAACCTTGTCCGCTATTGCGAGCTCTTCCGTACCTACGAGTCTCAGATAGCAGAATCTGAGATGACTTTTGGAGACCGAATGTCCCATTTCCTGTCCCATCTGCCACCTGATTTAGCTCGTGATATTCGAAGGGACAAGCCCACTACCACCGAAGAACTCTACTACTCTGCAAGAGAGCTCGACCGGCTTACAAATCTACATCGAAGCACTGGAGGACAGCATTCCTTCACCAAGAAAATCAAGAATAGGTTTCGCTCCGATCGGCGCGACACTACTCCTGTTATCAGTACCACTGATTTTCCGGCTTCGACGGCGATCAGTCATACCGCTACGGCCCCTGCTCAAGGAGATCACGGAGTTGCTCCAATGGATCTGGATGTTATGGAACAGCAACGACCTCGACGGGATGCGCAGAAGGTACGGTGCTTTAATTGCAACCGTTTTGGTCATTATGCGCGCAATTGTCGCTTACCGAAGCGTCCTCGTCCCCAACAGTCCCTTAATTTCATACACGAACAATTTTCAGATCGCACTGATGAACCCCCCGACGAGCTCCCGAATGAGCTTAACGATGCAGACCCTCTGCTTCACCTTGATATGGGCGAAGACGATTCTCCGCGCGAGGCCCTTCCCATTTATCCTGTCCAACTCGGTGATCCCTCCGGTAATGCGTATCATTCGGCCACTTCAGTTGTCGATACGGGCGCTGCCCCTGCGTACATCAAGCCTACAATGGCTCGCAAGATCAATGCTACAATCTTTCCGATGAATACTCGGGAGATAGTTGGTGCCGGCAAGACTACTACGTCTGCGTGGGCCCGATTTCGTCTCAAAAGCGGGACTCTTATGCGTCCCATGGCCGCTTACGTCCTTGACGACAACAATCTTCGCTTCGATTTAATTATTGGCCGCAATTGGCTCAAACGTTGTGATGCGCAACCTGATTGGTCTTCCGATTCCTGGTTTTTAACAGATCCCGTCAAGAAAACAACTCATCGCCTGTTTGCTGTACCACTTTCTCACTGTGTTCCACCAACTTATCCACTTCCCGCTGAAGACCGATATCAGCCTATCCGTGTCCGCCCTCGTCTGCAGGCAAATCCATTTATGACTAAGCCTGCACAATATATAGACGAGAGGGGAAGGGGTGGTCCTGATGTACGAGATGGCCAAAACAATAATGATCATATGTCTATAAATAGTTCAGTCTCGTCGACTCCTTCATCTATGCCGTCACTGGAGAATATAAGTAGCGAAAGCGATGCAGAAGAAACAAGTACGGTCGAAGAAAATTTGGCGATGAACACATGTAGCTTCATTCCGAAAACCGTGCGCCAAGTTGGAGAAAAGTTGAAGACTGCGTTAAAAAAGAGCTTCCCATCAATTTTTGGGAAAAAGCCCGTTCGCGTACAAGGAAGGCCGCACTCACCAGTGGAACACGAACATATCAGGACCTTCATCGAAGATAGTCTTCGCGAAGGAGTTATCGAGCCAAATGATTCCTATCAGAATCTGCGCGGCGCTCGGGTGTTCACATCGTTGGACTTGCGCACAGGATACTGGCAGCATATGATGAACGACGTCCTTCGGGATTACCTGGACAACACGTCTTCCGAGTCCTCGAGCGACTCCATCTACACGGATTGGTACTCAACGAGACCAAATGCTCTTGGGCCAAAGAGGAGCTGCTCTACCTTGGGCACGTCATCTCCGCGCAAGGTATTAAGCCGAATCCTGATAAAGTCAAAGCGATACTTACCTGGCCAACTCCGACCAACATCACACAGGTTCGAGGATTCCTAAATATCGCCGGTTACTATCGAAGGTTCATGAATAGCTTTGCAAAACTCGCAAGCCCACTCTATGACTTGCTACACGGCTCGCCTGGGAAAGGGACCCCTGTCCAGTGGTCAGTTCCCACGCAACGCGCTTTCGACGAAATTAAAAGACGACTTACTTCTACGCCTGTCCTCAGCTATCCCGAGCCATGGAAACTCTTCGTTATCGACTCGGATGCCTCTGGTGACAGTATTGGAGGAGTCTTGCAACAAGCCAAATCACCTTTCAATAATAATGGAGGGGAGGATAGGTTCCATTTTATCGAAAAAGACTTGTGCCCGATCGCGTACGAGTCGCGCCGCTTGACAGACACGGAACGCCGCTACTCAGCGCAGGAGCGCGAAATGCTCGCTATTGACTATCTATTGCAAAAGTTCCGTCAGTTTATCGAAGGATCTCCCATTTTGATTATTTATCGTCCTGGCAAAAATCAATTAGCCGCCGATGCGCTCTCGCGCCGCACAAATGAAAACGTACCTGAAAGCAGCGCTACTGGACAATTATTTGCCTATCCAATCACCGAACAAGCTGTCTTTGGAAGTGATGAGGAGGAGGGAATGCAGGAAGATTCGGAAGAAGATCCTGAAGAAGAGAGGAACCGAAGGAGGTCAGCCGTCTTTGCAGCTATTCAGAAAAGGGCAAAGGACTTACGCTTGAAGAAAAGTCAAATGCAGAACCAAGAGGAAATGGAAGATGAAGAAGACGAGCAGGGATATATCCTGCGCGACAATAAGCTCTTTCGAAATGTCCAAGGACAATACTATGAAGTTCCAGAATCAGCCGAAGAAGCAGAAGAAGTTATTTATCGCCTACATGTGGATCTAGGTCATATGGGCGCAGATGAAACATTGCGCGCAGCTCGCAAGCGCATCTTCTTCGTCGGAATGGCCGACATAGTGGATGTTGTCATACGGCGCTGCAATAATTGTCAGTTCTCCAAGAACGAAATAGCCAACGCACCGGCTTCACCCCGTCAAACGCCGCCTTCGAATTTTGGGCCATGGACTTCGTCGGACCCCTGCCCATTACGACGCACGGCATGCGTTACCTGATAACCGCGCTCTGGACTCTGGTACTGATCAAGTCATGGTCGACGCGCTCGTCAGTCGCTCTGGCGACGCCGCAGTTGAACTACTCCGAAAAATTATCAGTCAGTACGGAAAGCCGCGCAAGATCCTCACGGACAATGGTGAAGAATTCACATCTTACCGTTTCGAAAAATTTCTTGCAGCGACATGGGATTCAACATATCCTTACCACTCCGTACCACCCGCAGACGAACGGACGCCTGGAAAAGTTCAATCAGCTTATCGAAATAATGCTTCAACGCTATTGCGCACCCGACGCACAGAATAAATGGGATGAGTACCTTTATGATGCCCTGCTGGCCTATCGCGCGCATCGTAACTCAAGCACTGGCCGCTCGCCTTCTTTTCTGACCTACGGAATTGAACCCTTGCTGCCGTCCGAGTCTGTTTTCGACACCGTTACTCGCTTCCCGACCGACGAAGAGATCGATAACTTACAGACGAAGCGCCGAGACCACGTCCAAAACCTGGAACGATTCCGCGCTGAGGCGAACGATAGAGGAATGCGACGTTTGGAGCAAGAAGCGCGAAGGAGGGAGGAGAACGCGCTTAATGAACGCGCGCTCGGCATTGGAGATCTGGTTCTCAGAAGCTTCGTACCCGGAACGGGTTCATCCTCAGACACCTCTATAACGGAACGCGACTTAAGCGATATCATTCAATATCTTCGGGTCATCCTGCTCTATGCTTCGCGTCACTAAATTTCGCCGTATCAATCCTATCGAGACAACTGCCCAAAGCCCTACTATCAAAAAATCAGAAAACTTCGAAACAGAGAACAAAAAGAATGAAAATCAACTCACCAAGCAAACTCCAGAAGGTTCTGTGTATTAATAGTGTACTATAAGTTTCCTTTTCGTCTAATCATTGCAGGAGCAAAGAGGTTAACGAGGGGGTGATGTTGGTACGCGCGTCCTCCCGGCCTGCTTAGTAATGGGGCTCCGAGCGGAATACCGTATATGTACGATATGACCGCATTCTGCGGAGACTCTTGGAGTACATGACGACTGCCCAGCAAACTGTAAAGTAGCATAAATATAGGCGCTGGCGGCCCTCCGGAGGCCCCCAGAATTCTCCTGTTATATCTACGCCCCCCGCTTGAGGCTCAGAAGGATATAATCAGAACAACACATATGCGCTTCCGCGTGTCGATCTGCTCCCGTCTTTCGACGAGATTCCCTCGGCCCCGGCAGATTTGCTCAATGAATTGTAGATGTCCCGTCGCGGTTGAGATGGAGCCCTCCTATTTTTGAGAATTAAATTGGGCTTGATTCCAAGACATCCAATATCGACCGAGAGGAGTATCTTCAACAAATCGTGCGAGGGGAGGACGAAGGAACAAGACGAGGAAGGATGCACACGTTGGCCATCAATTGGCCACTGCAGGTGCCTGTTTGCCTCCTTTTTTGCAATTGGACAAACGCCGGCCGCTGCCGGTCGGTCACCTATCGCCTCGGAAGCATCTCATGAGTTACCGAGAATGTCCTCGGCACGGTACCAAACCGACAACAAACTGGCAGAACCGAGGAGAACGCGATCTCCCAAATAAACAACAAGAACAGTTCGCTTGTCGCGCGCATGCGGACACCCTTATGGTGCCATATGGGCAGCCCTGGAATGCTCGAAAAGATTTAATCCAGAGCCAGAAGACAACGCCGAAACCAGCGCCTGGGAGAAAGCTGCAGCGAAGTGGGTCCGATGGCAGCTCTACCGCTGGTGAGTCATGCTGGGCGGCATAGCATGGAACTTGTCCTACAGTCTGAACAACTATCCTGCAATCGCCGACAACGTGTTCAGGTGCTCTGGTCGTGGGCGGAATGCCAAGGTCTCAGAGAAGAGGTCTCGGAACAGGACATTTTGTAATAGAGCGCTCCCACCTTAGTAGCATTAGTCAATGGGATAGGCAAAGCGAGACATTTTTTAGGAGACCGAAACTGCCCGATTGATGGGTTCGCTGAGTTCAATTGGCAGCGGAGGCAAGGAGATGCCTCCGGAGGCATCGCGCCTGCATGTCTTCAACCACACCGCCGAATGTCGCCGGCCAAGTACAAAAGCGCGTCTCTTCCCTCTCCCATGCGTCGCCCACACCCCCCTATTTATCCCCGCCCCCGCGCGCCCGCGACGAACACCACTATGGCCTCTCCTAAGAAGCACTCACGCCCCGCACAATCCTACCGCCCGCTGTCCACGCTCTTTACGCTCGAGCTCAATTCCTTCGACCCGCCCTCGTCTCCTCTGGGCGCGCTCCTCTGGCGACACCGCATGCGCTTCGAGACCACCCTCGGCCTCAGTGTGCTCGAGCCCTGGGAGAAGATTCTTTTCAGTGAGTCCCCGCACTCTTCGCGCGCCTCCTGACGACCCACCTGTCCCCGCAGTGCTCATCTTCATGACTATCACGTTCCTCATCGCCACCGCGTTCTACAAGCTCCTCCCCGCGCAGCTCGTGTGGATGTACCACCGCACAATGTACTACTTCCTCGGCAGCGAGCACCCGGCCTTCGCCCCTACGCACGGCAACTGGACCGCGTACCGCGACCTCGGCCTCGCAAATATCCTCGCGGCCGCGGTCAAGCGATGATCTCCGGCCTGTTCTGCGCGGCGGCGACATACTACTGATATTACGCACCTGTCCTATCTACGAGGTGCGTGTTTCCAACGCGTGGTCGTGTGCACGCCCGAGGACTGAGTAAGCGACGACGCAGCCTCGGTTGATCTGTTCATAAGTAATGTACCCACGCATCGCACATAATGTCGTTCTTTTGGCAAATACATCCTAACAAGTTGGGCGCGCCGGAGGTCGGTGGATGAATGTGTTGTAGGCTAGGCGTGCTGCGTTTGGGTTTGGCACCGGGCGGCAGAACCCGGGCGGCGTCGGTCGGGACTCGGCGTTAACGTTCGTATACGCACAAACCGCCGATTGCAGGTTGTTAGTCGCGTCTGTCAGTGTCCTTTGCCTTGGCATCGACGTCGTCTCACATGTGTTATTTACTGTGGGTTCCTGCGGTACCGTAAAGTAAGTAACAGTTGGTTTTGGCACTGAAGCTACAGTACTTAGGTAGAGTCCGGACGAGGTGAAGGAAGTTTCGCACCAGGCACGGGAAGTCCTCGTCCACACTTGTCCACAACGATCAACCTTGTCCCGATAGTACTGCAGTTACAGTACTGTGTCAGCCGCCCACAAATCATCACACCCCCGCAGACTGCAAGAACGATAGGGCGTCCAACATTGAGATCAAGCCCGACGAGGACTCACCCAGTGGATCACTAGATCAATGATTTATTGGTTGTCCCGTTTATATAATGCCAGACTGAACCAAGGCTGAACATGCCCTGCATGCTCCATTAGTGTAGCTGCATCACTCACTGCTACCTGGCCAGGACGATGCTGTGAACAAGAGAAGCACGCGCTAGCCCTGATGGCGTTCCAGCGAGGCATCTCGCTGATACCTATGGGCTCTCTGGTGCGCGAATGATGAGACATGCAAACGCCCACTGGTTTGCAGCGCTCGACTCCATCCACAAGCTTTCCTAGACAAAGCCGACCTTAGCTGAGTACTCGGCATCTGGCCGGGGACATCGCCGTCAGACGGGGAATTCTTCGAAGAGAATGCCTGATATCGCGACATACTTATGTCTTCGGTGGGTGGTTGTCTTCTTAGACTTCAGACGTCTGATACATCATGTGCAGCTCTATACAGTTAGCGTCAATCTGCCCATCAGAATCCTTGCGTCAACTATCCCCCGAAGAGGCCACTCGACGGTCATGTCGCCCGACGGTGCGGTCGCATTTTATTTGCCCCGCCGTATTCGCGCGTCCACGCTGCACCGTCGATATTCGGTCTTGACCGTCTCCACGCACCTCGATCCAGGAGTCTCAGATATGATAAATAAACTGCACTTTTGCATCGGCCCTGTACATCCATCTTAGGTGAGCGAATACATCGCACCCGCCATGTTCCCCACCGGGACCGCTGCGGAATGCATTTCCTTCCTCCCTCCCTTGCTCAGAAAGTTGGAGATATGTGGGTGCATGGATAGCATATGCATGTACGTTGAAGGTCGGTCGCTGTCTTCGCTGCCAAAGTTTCAGTTCGGTTTCGGTTTTCCCTCGAACGAGCACGGGCGGCACGAATATAAATTCAACGACGAGCATTACGGATCCATAGCTTGCAGCTCTTCACTCAACCATGAAGTTCCTCGTCTCCCTCTCAGCAGCAGTCCTCTTCTTCTGCGCATCCCTCGCGCCGCCTGTTCACGATCGGAACGCAAGCGACCTCGAGATAAGCTTCCACTGCATGCCACGCAGTGTAGCCCGCTGACCGAAGCCTTCCTGCAGGCGCGGCAAACAGATTGCGCAGGCCGCCGCTGGGCTGTTGTACGCCGTGAACCCGACCGCCGACGACCACCTCTACACGACCAACGCGACCGAAGTGGAAGAGTTCGCCGCCAACGACGGCTACATCGCGGGGGGCATCAGCGCCTTCGTCTAGCCACCCAGCTCGGTGTGACGGTCCCGCTCTACCGCATGCACAACCCCGTCCGGGTAGACCACTTCTACACGACATCGGAGAGCGCGCGGGCGGCCGCGGCATCGCATAACGAGTACATGTACCAGGGGATCCAGGCGTACCATATGTGTACCCGGGGACGGACCAGATCTACGGGAGCGTCGCGTGGCAGCAGGCGTTCGACGGGGACCCGACGGTGGAAAGCCATGTCTACACGACGAATGCGACGGAGATGGAATATGATGTGTCGCATGACGGGTATACTATACAGGGCATTGCAGCATTTGTGCTCCCGTCTTGAAGGTACGAGCCCGTTCTTTGAGTTGTGTGGAACGGCAGTAACGATGAACAGATCACGCACGCTGGCTTTTGTATTACAATATGTGCATCTATGGAATCCGAGAGCGGCCTGCTCCAAACAAAGCAGATGCCGCGTCGGCTGACTCCGGCACCTCGGCGGTCTGTCAGTGTCGGTGTCATTCGGGTTGGCGTTGGGATTGCCTCGCACGACCAAGGTGTATTGTCTTTTGTGGATCTTTATAGGACCGTAATATATCGGTTGAGAGTTCAGTGAGATCTCAGTGAGGGGAACCTTGTACAACGCGAAGGTGCCTCTGTCTCCAATTGTCTGTATCCACCGACTTCCATTGAAACAATACTTACTGCGTTGCCACCTACGACCATCTCAACCGTGCTCTGTACACTGGATGAGCCACTGCGCGCTCAATGTCGAGATTGAACTCGTTGAAAACTTTCCTATTGGATCATTGCACCAGTGATGAAATGATCAGCTATATCGCTGTAACGATTCGTGCGCGCTTGCAGGTTGAGGAGGACAACAGGGCCAGCGCCTCCGTAAAGCGCAGGTGAGTTGCGTACATGAGCAAAGGCCCGCAGCGCTACGATCCAAGCGCCCTACACGCATAGTCAGCCCCCACGCCCTCAAATAAATTAAAGCAATACGCACCCTTCACGGAATTTCATTGTGAAAGTAGCGAGATTATAAACACTATTCAAGATGCATGTTATAATTCCCCGGCTAGGCGCCTATGGATCGCGAAGCTGAAAGCATTCCCAGCGCTCCATGCATGTCTAGGCGCAAGGAACGAGGGAAATAGGTAACTTCAAGAAGGCGTTTGAAGAGACTGGTGCAATCGCCGGTACTTACAGGGAGACCGCTCAAAGGCTATGCACGCGAGGTTGGATAGCGTTCTCTTTGTTTCATACATCCTTGATAGCATTGTTCGTGGGCGTACAGAGCCCAAATATGTTCAGTCCAAAAGATTGCATCACTGAAACTGGGATCGGCAGGCTTCTCCAAGTGCTTCCTTCTCAGTTTGTTCGATCCTTGTCTCAACGTCGGTATCAATTGACACTCACCGGGGATAGAAGGCCAAAGGCATGATCATCAAAGCCCGAACTCATCCTGGCATTGGAATTCTGGCGAATCTGAATCCAGAGACGATCATAACGCCTGTTTAACAATCAACCAGCGCTTGTACGCACCTATGCCGCAAAAGTTCATGATCCGGCCGCCGTCAGAATCCTGATTGGAGGGCTAGGTAATCGAAGTTGTAAAGAACTTGGACAGTCACCTTTGTCGGGAGGCATCGTTGACGGATGGCCCAAAAATTCATTGCTTGCTAACATGGCTCCATCATGCATGGCCAGACCTGGCCATCGATATCAAGGGATGGTGTCGCCGATGGAAGCAGGCTAGCAGCAAAGCACGACAGCGGCGACGCCTCATTCAAACCGTGAAGCAGTCCGATATTGCCCTAGACGGAATTATAGACATTGTATCAGCGAGTTAGCCAGGCAAGAAGATTATCCTCGAATTGCTTTAGAGGAGAAGGAGAAGGTGGGTGATGAAACGCTGGAGGAAGAAAGCCGAGACAAGATGCTGCGCGTTGTGGGAAATGGGAGTCACCAGCGCTTGTTCCCAACGGTCACCATCTATCACCAGGCCTGCACCATAAGTTCATGGCCATTTGGTTCTGATTGCAATGTCTTGGAAACTCGGCTCTTCGAAGAGTACGCATCCCGCTATCTGCCATCTTTACGTGAGCTAACGATTCCCAGAACATAAGGATGCGAAGGAGCTCGGCGTCGCCTCCCGCTCAGTCACCCCCGTCCCTCTCTCGCGTTCGACGACACCAATGCCTCCAGCAGACATCGAACAGCGTGCCAGCTTCCGCTCGGGAACGCTGACCATTCGTATATATTCAGGTGCGCCGTTCGCCGCCCGAGCTCGCACCCGCTGACTGTGCTATCGTCAGGCCGCGGTCTCTCGCTCCCCCCCGGGACCCACGTCCCCGACGTCATCCAAAAGCAACTCGATGCGGGCCCACCCGCACGTACGTCTACGAGCAACCGTGAAAGCATGCAGCGCCGGCGCTATTGGTGGCTCCCCTACGTCGTGCTCGAGTTCGACAAGAACGAGATCCTGATCGATGCGCTGGGTGGCGATATGGCCAACCCAGTGTGGAATTACCGTGCGGACTTGTGCGTTGTCTTCTTCTTTTTACTCTGGAAAAGATTTGACGGGACGTTTAGCGACGTCTCGCGAACGTCGACGATCTCCGTATCGTCTTATCTGCGCACGACGCAGTGCGTGCAGGGCCAAGACGACATGGGCAATGACTTGCTCATGGCGCGGGTCGACTTGACGCCGGGGCTCGATGCACATGTACGCCGGCTTCGCCTCCCCGTCGTGTCCCGCTCATCTCGTTATAGCACGTTTCGGATCAATGGTACTCAGCCACCGCAGGCGGATCCGGTTCTTTCCATTTGTCTGTCACGTTCAAGCCGTCGCGGAACGAGCCTCTGACGATCGAGGCGTTTGACCTGCTGAAAGTCATCGGGAAGGGCTCGTTCGGGAAGGTGATGCAGGTCCGGAAGAAGGACACGCAGCGTGTGTACGCGCTCAAGACGATCCGCAAGGCGAACATCGCGTCGCGCCCGGGGGAGATCACGCACATCCTCGCAGAGCGGACGGTGCTTGCGTTGGTGAATAATCCGTTCATCGTCCCGCTGAAGTTCTCGTTCCAGAACCCGGACAAGTTGTATCTGGTGATGTCATTCAGTATGTCATGTCGCGTTGCATCGTCGTCTCTCGTTGACTTTTCATTTCATTTCAGTCAACGGTGGGGAGTTGTTTTACCACCTTCAGCGCGAGGGCAAGTTCGACGAGTATCGTAGCCGGTTCTACGCCGCCGAACTTCTGTGCGCGTTGGAGCATCTGCACATGTTCAACGTCGTATACCGGTAGGCTTCCTGGTGTTTGTATGTGTCGCTATGCTTACGCTATTTGCAGCGATCTCAAGCCCGAGAACATCTTGCTGGATTACACAGGCCACATTGCATTGTGCGATTTCGGACTGTGCAAGTTGAACATGTCGGAGAACGAGAGGACTAACAGTATGTCGTGCCCATGATTTCTCAATGTATCTATTTGCTGAACTCAGTCGCTTAGCTTTCTGCGGAACACCCGAGTACATTGCACCAGAGTTGCTGGAGTCGCAAGGGTACACCAAGACCGTCGATTGGTGGACGCTTGGTGTCCTGCTCTACGAGATGATGGTACGTGCGCATCGCTCGCGTTGGTGCCGCTGCCGCTGACCGCTGTATACAGACTGGACTGCCACCATTCTACGACGAAAACGTCAACGTGATGTATCAGCGCATTCTGTCCGACCCGCTACAGTTCCCGCCGGACATGCCAGCCGAGGCACAGAGCGTCATTGCACTACTGCTACAGCGCGATCCCTCGCGGCGCCTGGGCGCGAACGGCGGCGAGGAAATTAAGCGCCATCCCTTCTTCTCTCGGCACATTGACTGGCATCGGTAGGCAGCGTCCATCGCAACACACCCTATTCACTAATCTGTGTTCTACACAGCTTGATGCAGAAGAAGATTCCTCCGCCCTTCAAGCCTAGTGTGGAGTCCGTGTTGGACGTTGCAAACTTCGACCAGGAGTTCACCAGCGAGGCGCCGCAGGACTCCGTGGTGCAGGACTCGCACCTCTCGGAGACGGTGCAAGACCAGTTCCGGGGATTCACGTACAACCCAGCTGACGAGCATCTCAGCGAGAGCGTCACCTACAGCAACGGCCTCTGAGTGCAGCTTCCCCCCGCTTTCGACCTGCAGTATGTATATATGAATACCCGAGCATTCGTTCCCTCTAGTCCAACCCGATTCGCATTGACATTTCACCCGTGCGTTCACAAGTACGATCCGCACGCCATCCTCCCTGTTTAGCTACTTTCGCTTTCGTGCGTCTTGTATCGAGTTACCAGGCCTGTGCCGGCTGTTGATTACCCTCTTTCTCGTTTCTCTGCTTTCCTCTTGTGTATCCAAGTGCGCTGTATCCATTGGAGCTCTGATCAGACGCGCGGGTGTGTTTGATACGCCGTGTCCTGTGTATCGCTGGTGTCGTTGCTTAAAATCCCATGTTTATTGTTGTTTGTATGCTACTCTCCCTGAGAGTTGCTGGGCGGCTTTGGGACGAGAAGCAGGGCGCGGGCTTTGTGGTCATCCGGGATGGCCGGGTACGGTGAGTGTTGTCTTCTATCTTTATGCATCGTCCACTTCACATTTTTTCTTGTCTCTCGTCAGCTGATAGGTTTGCTCTGCTGGCCGTTTATCAATGGGCGTCTTTGATGTGTTTTGACGGCACAGTGCAGGGCTGAATCGCAATATCGAAACTGAGGAAGGTCGAGGCATTTGGTCATTCTACACGTGTCTTGCATGTTGACTTGTTTGGCCCCTTGATCAGTTGATCGACCTCATCTCAGTTCTGGGATACCTTATCTCTCCAGGACCCACAACAGTGATGGGCCGCTGTCGACATCGGGGCTGAGTTTCGTCGTGGAACTTATTTTCTTTCCCATGACATGCCACCGATCGCTTGAAAACAAGGAAGCGATCTCCATTTTACTGTCTTTACTGACACACTTTCGGAAGACCGACATCCCGTCGTATGTCCCTGCCTCGTGTTCAGATGCACAGTATCGCATCAGCGCACTAAAGTCAAAGGCATGCGTCCCCCACGCATTCTCTCCCTCGTCGACATGGCTATTCTCATCCCCGCAAACGCGCGGAATTAAGTAGCCGAAGTATGCGGGCGCTCGATACTGAAGAGCAGAGGAAAATTCCATGAGGAACCGATCTCGCGATGGGGGGTCGACGCCCGTTCACGACTTTCGACACGAGGCTGTAGGTTCCGCGTGGTCGGCGTGCCCTCCATTCTGCCGCTCATCGGTGTGTACACGAGCCTATTTATGCAAGGCTTGGGCTTGTTTATTGCCACCACTCTTTCCCCCTGTTACACCTTGAGACTGTGATTTTGCAACACCCGTCCTCAATAACAAGACCTTCGCTCGCCTGTCCCTTCTGTTATACTGTGTATTTTATTTTACTGGATAAGGTCGGTCTATCTTCTCGAGCCCAGCATTACCGTTGCTGACGATTCTCAAGGCTTTAAGCCCAGGCTCCGTCATGTCTTCCCCAGCAACCTCAACAGACGGCCCACCACCCACATTCAACGCAATTGCCCTGTCAACCACACCCCCCGCACAAACGCCCATCGACTTCCTCTTCCGCATCACCATTCTACTCCTCTCCCTTTCCGCACTCTACGTACTCTTCACGATCCCTCGCGCCCTCGCACGCTTCTCACAGCCCGCCGACCTGTCCGCGGGGTTCTTCCTCCGCGCAGGCCCGCACGCGCACCCCCGGCGCGCCGCCTCGCTCGGCCGGCAGGCGAGCGGCAAGTCTGCGCGCACGCTCGACATCTCGGACGACTCGCACACACTCAACTCGCACGCCGCGCTCGTCACACCCGCGCGGTCCAGCTCGCGGCGACACAAGACGATTCGCTACCAGCCGCCGACACGCGTCCCGCACTATGCGACACTCGTGCATCCGCTGTTCGCCGCGGCTATGTCCTGGCGCGTGCTGCCGCACCTGACGGTGCGCCAGGTATGCGTGCTTGCTATCTATGGCGGCGTCTGGGCGTACGGGGGACTCTACAAGTGCGTGGCGGCCTTCCTGTCTTCGTTTCATGTGATCTGTGATATTAATGGGGGCTTGTTCTGTGATGTTGCTTCCGTGCAGGAGCAATCCCTTTAGTGACCCGCTCCGAACCGGGTACCTCGCGCTATCGCAGTTGCCTATCGTCGTGGCACTCGCGTGTAAGAATAATATATTGGGCACGTTAGCTGGTTTAGGATATGAGAAGGTACGTGGGTGATCAGTCTCTGTCTGTGGACTCCTGCCCGTTATTCACTGCCGTTACAGCTGAACTACATCCATCGCTTCACTGGCCGATTGCTTGTAATTGCAGTCAACGTTCACGGACTAGGATATTGTCAGTTATTCGCTCTATATTCAAATCTGAAAGAACACTGAATATATCGACGTAGTATACTCTCACGGGTTGGCCTCCCCGCCAACCCTCAACTCTTTCCTCCGTACTCCCCACATCGCATGGGGCCTCGTCGCCATGGTGGCCATCGATGTCATGGCGCTCACCTCTCTTGCCCCCATCCGCAACCGGCCAGGCCGCCTCTGGTACAGCCTGTTCCTCACTACGCATGTTGCAGGCTTCCTGCTTTTCCTTCTTGGCGTAGGTATATTCTCTAAATGTACCTCTCCCTTTTAAACTCGGTTTTCAGGTCACGTTGCATACTGTGCCACCCACACCGCACCCGTCGCTCATCGTCCCGTACCTACTCACGCCGCTCGCGCTCTATGGGCTTGACCATGCTCTGCGCCTCGTACGCATGCGCCGAGCCCGTGCACAGCTCACACCGTTGCCCGCGCTCAACGGCGGCACGACGTGCGCGCTGATTCCCGGCCTTGCCGCGGGCTGGCGCGCGGGGCAGCACGTGCGTGTGCGGCTTGTCGGCGGTACAGGTGGGTGGTGGGCTGCGGCGGGCGCGTGGACAATGAGCCGCCCGCGGCCGTTCACGATCGCGAACGCGCCGGGCGCGCCGCTAGAGCTGCTGGTGAAGAGCGGGGGCCGCGGGCTGTGGACTGGGAACCTGCTCGCGCTGGCGCGGGGGGAGGACATCTGGGAGTTTCGGGGGGAAGGGGAGAAAGGGCGGAGGAGCGAGAAGGCGGAGGACAAGGACAGAGAGGTCGAGAGTTCACTGGGACTTGGCGCTCGGGAGGTGACGCTGCTTGTGGAGGGGCCATACGGTTCGTCGCAAAACGCGTTCGTGCGGAGGGGCCTTTCTAATTCGTGCACCGTTCGACAGGTGGTCCAAACCACGCGCTCTACGCATCCTATTCCGGTGCGCTGCTCGTCGCAGGTGGCAGCGGTATGTCATACATTCTGGCCACCCTGAGTGACCTCTTGGAGAAGCACGCCGCGGGACGTAGCCGACTGCGCGTCATCGAGGTCGTCTGGGCGGTGCGCGATGCATGTATGATTATGCTTCCCCCGCCTTTCCTCTTATGCCATGCTAATGTTCCGTCGAAGCCTCGCTCACAGCGTTGCTCCCTGCACTCGCCCCCCTTTTGCGCCCACGGCCGTCACCACATGCGGCACTGCAGCTGCGCTTCACTGCATACGCGACTCGTGCTCCCTCCGCTGCCGCGCCGCCCCCGCTCCCGCACGGCGTTCATCTCCGCACCGCGCGCCCGGACCTTCTTGATTCGCTCAACGGCGTGATTGGAAGTGTGGTCTCCGCCTTTGCACCGCGCCGTGGGAACCGGTGCTCCTGGGTCGCTGGAAGTGGAGGCGGTATGGAGGAGTGGCCGAGCGGCGTCGTTGTGGGCGTCTGCGGGCCGGGCGCGATGGCCGGGGAAGTCAGTGATGCGGTGCGCGGCGTCGAATGGGGACGGTGGAGGGAGGTTGGTGGGGTCGAAGTCGTTGAAGAGTGCGTCTTTATCTATCATGGCCCTGTCAACGTTTGCTAAACTTTTGCTTATAGGGTATTTGGGTGGTAGCGCTGCGCATTCTTAGTTGTACGCATGATGACAGTCCCGCTGTCGCTTCGGAGTGGTCGACATAGGCATGGACAAGAAATAAATGCATTCGCATCGTGTCAAACACGCAGCCGTTCCCGTATGTAGAGCATCATGATGATCTGTGGCATGTACAATAGAAGCAGCATAGCTAATGTATAACGGACAAGCGTAGTATGTATGGCTATAGATCGCAGACTTCCAAACCAACTCAAGTATTTTTGACACCCTAGAAGCCGTTTCTCCAAGAAAATGGCACGCAGCTTAAGTTTGGAAACATATGGGTTGCCCCGATATGTAGTACTCGCGCATTCTAATGAGTATTAGTCTTTGCAACATATCTCACATACTGACCTTTACATTGAACAGGCATTGCCACTTCGACGAATGGGTTGGGTCTCGTGTCTAGACAACCAAAGCAGATTGAAATTAATTGCATAAGTGCGGTATGTATACGATTCCGAATGCAGAGCAATTCTTTAAACACCATTGATAATGAGATCCATAATAGTAGCATACCCTTGAAGTTACGGGCAGAAAATAAGGACACTACTTACTGAAGATTGGCCGGAGGCGCAGGGAGCGGGATCTTCTTCGTGTAGCTGATCCTGGACCCATCACGAGTCACCACGGGCGAGCCTGGCGTCGTGACTCCGCGATCCCAGTACAGCTTCCATGCGACCGAGTCTTTATCCACTTCCGAACCAAGTGCCTGCCATAGCTCAGCAACACTCTGCTGCCCCCCGATCATGTTTGGAGAAAACTGGTACCATCCAGGTGCCAGCTTGGCTTCATTGCTTCCAGTCCAGTTCTTCGAGTATACGTCGTTCAGGATGAAAGGGTGGGAGTTATCGCGGATATCGCTGAGGGGCAGGCCTGCACCAAGATAGATGCACATGTTGACCAGCGGTCCATCTCTACGGTGGTGGTCGTCTATTACGACGTCAAGGCACGTCCCGAACGCAAGCACCGCGTTCTCTCCCTCCCCGCCGAAGTGATACTTGACGTCGTACATGATCTCGCTGAAGCGCGCCACGCTCCTCTCTCCAGTGTGATGCAGCAGGTTTGCCTTCGTGAATAGCAATTCCGGCGCTCCGTTATGATCCAGCACCCAAGGGCTCTGCTCCTCGTCCTGAGAGCCTTCCTGTCCGGAGCTCTCATCATCATCCTGAATTGTCTCCTCCTTCGTCCAGCCGTCGACATTGGAGGGTTCGAATTTGGTGATGCGCCTCGGACGCTTGGGACCTGCGGAGGTGACGATGGTGATGCGGTTCGCGCTGGCAAGCTTGCGCTTCGGCTTGGCCGAAAGCTTCTCCAAGCCGTCTAGGTCCACCTGGAACAAGAGATCCGAGGAGTATGTGCAGCAGGAAAACGCGAAGATGACTCGCACGTGCGGGTAGGTCTCTCGTAGAGTGCTTCGAACCTGCTCATAGATGAATGTCTCCAGATCCTCGTGGAAAGGGTATGCGGCGTTCCAAACCGATTCATCGTCGGGAGTGATCCGCCCGTTAAACGCAAATTCGGGCATCGTGATGATGTACAGCGTGTTGTCGACGTAGAGTCCGTCAACAGGGAAGTTCGCTGGCTTCGGTGGAATCAGCTGTTGAACCTTGATGCCGTCGAAGACTTGCTTGAGCCACTTAGTGACCGGGTTCTTCGCGGCCGAGACGAGTTTCTTGGCCTCCACCTGCACCTTCTCGTGCGCGGCGATGACGGGGTCGATAGGACGTCCGCCTTGTGGGGTGTCCTCGTTATACTTCTGCACAAGAGCATCCCATACATCCTCTGGCTCCGTGCGCTTCATCTCCGCCTTCGTCAGCGACTCCTTCGCTCTATCAAGCACCTTCTTTCCGCGCTCGACGTACACCGGATCCCCACGCCGTGTCGCATCGTCCAAGGCATCTTGCGCTGCCTTGATATAGGCCTTGGCCCTGTCCACATGCATCTGCCCATACCAGAGATTTGCGCGCGCTGCCTCGTTCCTCGCCAGTGTCTCCAGCGCCGCGATGTCCGCGCGGTCCCACTGCTCGCTTGGGTCTCCAGCGGGACTGTAAATGGCACTGAGCATGATTGCCCGGAAGTCGGTGACCTTCGGCGATTGCTCCTGGGCCGCGCTCGGCACGTCCGTATCCCTTGGCACGCCGGGCACGCCTCTCATATCCTTCTTCAAAGCCGGGCCCTCGACCATGGGCTCATTAGGATAGTCAACGTCATAGGCCAAGTCGACGAGCCAGCCTGGGAACGGAAATCGCTTCGCGAGGTCCGTGACCTGAGCTTTCGTCGGCACCACGGTAGTCCTATCAGAGGGCCCAACCCCAGCGTCGGCGGGATCGTCTGACGGGTTGCTCTGGGATGGATTACTCATGCTTGCTCTGATCTCTGTACTAGACTCAGTCAAAATTCCAACGCTGACCGAAACTAGGGCTTACATGGACAGACTACTTGAATTATATGGAGGCTTTGCCTTGGTTGATCGGAAATAGACTTCAGAGACTTGATGGCAGGCTCGCGGGTGCGGGATACCTTTTAAATATCTGTGGAGGTCTCACCGGGGAATGTCAATCTCTGCAGGGAAGTAGAGAAGGCCGGACTACTTGCGGAACAAATGCCATGGTGTTACTTCGCCAAGGCAACCCGACAACCGGTGGTGTCACGAGATGGTCATGCGGACCAGTCAATGCGTTGATATGGCCCAAGCATGACCTACGTTAATATCGGCATTCGCACAGAGCGCAAAGGCGCAATTCGGTGATACGAATTGCAGGATGTACGAGGCGCTCACCGGGTAAGGAGTGTTTCTTAGCATGATGCAGTTCGACATTAACCGCATCAGTTGTAGACGTATATACTCGATTGGGAGTGTTTCACCAACGTTTGAGGTGTTCAAGCTTGAGTTCGAGATCCTCGGATGCCTTTGATACGAATATTCTTTGATGTCCATGACGCATGATGGATGCTAGCAGAATTACTAGGTTCGATACGAACCGCTCACATAATCGTGAGGGGGCTTGGTATGAAACTAGCAGGAATACGTATGTATTTTGAATCTTCAAAGCGCCGCGGCCGGTGCTGGCTGGTGGCGAACTGATGGGCATGACTAGACCCTGTCCGTGCGGGATCTCTAGGAGTGAAAGGTTGTCGATCACTGCCATGCAGGTTCAGGCTAGATAGTGAGTACTTTGATGGCCAGACCGGATAGCGAAATGCGAGACTCGGATCGTACCGTTGCGCTGGCCCTCGCATACCAGCAATTGTCCAGAAGTGCGCCGTCGCAGAGCATTCCTGAATAAATTAATTATTGTGAATCATTAACGTAGGAAACCTGACTGTTCGAAATGCCATCTGCATACCCTCTACGAGGCGTCTCAGATCCAGAGAGAATAACGGCTACGGCCACAAATCATGCGCTGCTCTTCCCTTTTCCCTTATCCTCCCCCTTGCCTTTCCCGCCGGCCTTGTCCTTGCCATTCGATAGACGATTTCCCGTCGAAGTAGCAGGCGGCGCACGGCCGCTCCGATCCGCACGCGACCTGTTGTCGGACGGCGCAGGGCTTCCGCGATTTTGAGGACGACCTCGGCCAGCGCCGCGCATCACGACGGCCACACCGCTCCTGAGAACCATGTCCTGCTGCTGCTCCGAGTCACGTCCCGGCGCCCCGCCACGGTGCCCTCCCCGGTTCCTACCATCACCATTACTCTGTCCTTCCCCTCTCTCGTGATCCATGCGGTCCGGTCCCCTTTCGCGTCCGCGCCCTCGTCCACGCCCTCGTCCACGTCCTCGCCCTCGCGCAGAATTAGGCTCGTGTCTCTGCGGCGGGTCCAGGTTGAGGTCCGGTGTCAATAGATCGTCGAGCGAGCCGCCCGTGCTCAGGATCATGTACGCGCGTTGGCACTCCTCCTTGAACCGCCGCACCATAGCAACCCCCACAGAGGCGGTGACGTTCTGGACGCACACAATCAGTGTTGGGATTCTCAGACATCTGCTGAACGATGAAACACACCTTCGTACGAATGAATGGATCGGCGACGCATAGTGATTGCATCGCCCAAACGCTTGGCTGCCGGCCATCGTCCTCATCCGGTGCCTCTGCAGAGCTGTCCGAGGCAGCATCAGCAGACCCAGCCATCGATTCTACCTCAGCGAGCGCATCGTCAGCCTCAGAGTCGATCTCATCTTTCGAAGCCTCTGTCTCCTGCGCAGACCTCTGTCTCAATGCCTTCGACGTGCTGGCTTTCGTAGTCTGATCATCCTGCTGGTTTGCCTTCTTTTTCCCTTTCTTGTCCTGAAGTTCATCGACCTCATCGGCTGGAGGGGGTTCAGGTGTCTCCCCGCTGAATGGAACAATGCCGGAAAGCCCTCCGGTATACTTGACATGTACGCGCTCCCGTGGGATCAGCCCTGCATGCCGAATACTCAGCACGTCCGTTTCATACTTGTGTTCATTGCTCCAGTAGCTGCGTGAACGGGGAGTCAGCAATGCAACGCATGGTGCATGAAAGCTTTTCAGACTCACTAGAACCATCCTCTCAGGACCTCTTCAAGCTCCGCTTGGTGAGGCGGTCGCCAGGTTTCCATCTTCCGCCAACGCGTATCGCATTGCAGGCTTTTACCTTTCTTCCTCAACCAGAAGCAGTCGACAGCTTCTGGCCGACCCGCATCTGACATGTCCTGCAGGTTTGGCAGCATGCCGCGCATCTAGCCAATAGGTCAGCCCATTTATTAGCGACCTCGCGTGAAGCTTGCCTGAAGCAGACCGATGGTCATCACGGTCAGTGCATAACTGCTAAATGAAGATGGTCCATTTTCGCCCCCTGGATTGTTGAGGCCAAGAGGCTTTGCCCAACGCTTGATCGTTAGAAGGAGCGGGCGCATGATCGGATTCAGGTCACAGTAATGTTTGATGAGGGCCGTATTGATAGCGCCAAGCTGGTCGTTCACGTTGATATCGCATAATAGGGATGTTTTCAGATGCATGAATTTCACTGCAGACTAGATAAACATCGCGGCCGATCAAATACAAAAGCAGGATGGCGTACCGATGGGTACGCTGGCTTGAGGTATTACGCGTAGGATGCGGAATCCATTGCGGCGAAGAGTTGTGGCTAAGTCTCTACACAATCGCGTATGAATATGTTATAACGAACAAGAGAGATAGAACATACTGGACGTTGTAGATTTCTGCGCGAATAAACTAACGTCAGATTCAGTTATCAGAAGCCACATGCAGACAATTACCTGGTAGTGATTTCAAATCGACATTCGGAGAAAACCCAGCCATTCTATCCGGATCCTGCAGTAAGCTGTCAGCCGATTCGTGATGTAAATGGAAGCCTTAGCCACATACAATGACCACCATATCGAGGTCACTTGAGGGCGAATCGACACCATACCGTGTGCTGCCAAATAACTCAACGCTATACCGCTGGCCGTACCGTGATTGAATTGCGGATTGGACGGCCTGTACCGTTGAAGCACGGAGTGTATGGTGGGTGGGGGAAGGCACAGTATCCTAAGCAAAGAAATCAAGCAAAGACGATCAGACTCGCAACAGACCTAAGGCATTCTGCCTGACGACAAACGCACCCGGTAGTGTTCGGTCATAGCTCGACCCACCCTTGCGTCGGCGTGGAATGACCTTGCTTGGAAGCCAACGCTTGCGAAAGCCCTCGGGTCCAAGAAGGGTGATGTCAGTCTCGAAAACCAAGTTCGAGCCCGCGGCGGCACCACATACGGCCCAAAGACGCTGGATAACGGCGCTCCTCGCCGAAGGGCATTCGCCGCGTGATTTGCGATGAGGCTGAGGTGGTTCAAACTCGGCCGAGAGACGTGGAAGGCGTGGTTCTGCTCGACCGAAGAAATTCAACTTCAGGACCATAATGTTATTCGGATGATGAACGAGCACGAACGTAGGTGGGAACGAAAGGGTCTCGCACGACTAGTTGATGGTTCATCCACGAGGGAGGAGACATGGCCAGGGCATCAATTTCGTCACTATACTCGGGGTCAGGACAGCTTGGTCTGTGGATCGAAATGACCGGTTGCTGTCCTCCTCCGGAGAGTTTCTGCTCTACAAACCACCTGTATTATCGGTTATTGAGAACACAAATACACACAAACTAGACTGTTGCCTTACTTCAGAAAGTTGTAGAAGACCGGGCCCAAGGTTCGATCAATCAGCGTATTGTTATGCTGCCGCCGGAAAGAGACATCCAGGAGCACAGGGACGACTCGGGTCGGTGCACGCTTCTTGGCTTGCGATCTGTAAGGCACCCAGACACTTTCTGCCGACGAATCCTCCGGCTCTCGATCAGCAGGGAGCTGCAGCGTTGGTACACCGAGTTTCTCCTGGACGAAAATCCTTGAGCTAGGTGATGCAGAAGGAAGAACGCATACCGACTTGCAAGAAATTGATGAACAACATGCTTAGGACAACAGGCGACAGGTCCATCGTTCCCCACGAGCGGAGCCATATGTAGAGCAGACCGATCGTCTCGGGTATATACTTCGCCATGCTGGCATAGCAGCCCAACATGTCGATTAACGGGCGCGTAGTCGGACCAGGGAGCGTGAGGTCGAATTGCACGGGCATTTGGCCAGCCAGGGTAGTGGGATATACTAGGTCTCTCTTTGTCATATTAGGGTAATTTGGCCATGGAATGTCTGTGTCGTCGACTTTGGGCGGAGGGTCGCGAGGACTCCGTTTGGCCCCAACGGCGGTGCGTCGCGACGCCTCAGGTGAATGAAACACGCCGTTGAATTCTCGTTGTTGCAGTACAGAGGCAGTGTGACTGTAAAGAACAGAAAAAGATTGACACAAAGTCGATTATGCACGTAAAGAGGACCAATAGGGACCATACGCACCTTGGGTGGTAGACCTCCGGCAGCGTTGAGTAGTCATCTTCGCGCGATACACCCTTGGGATAGTTCGTATCCTGAAAGGGCAGATAGAAGGCAGACATGAGCGGTTACAGTCAAAGATGCCAATGCCTTGAATCAGAATGCATACCGCAAGAACAAGATGCAGAGGCGCAATATCCAAGTCTGCAGCGTACCGCCGCATACTGATATCCTCAATGCGCAGACCATTCCGCACTGGAACGAGAGCCGCGTAAAGCTTCTTCAGCGTCTCCGCACGCTCAGAAATCTTCTCCTTGCTCGGAGCGAACAGCTTTTGTCACCGAAAATCTCAGCTTATTGCATAAGACCATGGCATAACACACGCACGTTGAGCAGGAAATACGCGTCTTTCGTCATCATAGGGTGAAACTGCGTCATGTTGGAGAGTAAGAAGTTCAGAATGAGATAGCGGGTCCTGTCACGTCGACGGAAACGTGCGATGCTCGAAGTAATCTGGGGCGGTGATGCTCTGACGCCTCGTATGTGTACCGCACTGGATCTGAGGAACATGTGCGCCCCGACGTTGGGCGACTGTTCTACGCGCCGAAGAGCGGCCTGGAATGCTCAGTTCTGTGCCAATAATGCGCCCGGTGCGGAGTGAACGTGAATATTTGGTGGGGGAAGCGAAGAGAAGGTTGTCCAGCGCGCTTACATACTGCTGTAGTCAGTAGCGACTACAAAATAGTTGAAACTCCGAGATGAACGGCTACAGGATTTTGTAATCGGTCAACAAGGTTTGTGGCCAAGTCAACAAACCTTGTAGTTGCTCTACAAGCCGGATTACACTTCTCAAAAAGTCTATTCCTCGACGCGGCCCGCAAAACTTTTGCACTCTCTCCCTGTCTCCCCTCATCTCGAACGCCGGTCCTCAGCGTACCTCCTCCTCCCTTTTGCTATTTACCTCCCATCGCCGGACCACAAAAAGCGATGTCCTCGCAACGAATGGCTCTGTGGGCGGCCGAGGAAATCGACGAAGACCTGCATGATGTCGATGTGAACCTCGCCATCGGCACTTACGGGCAGAACGGGCTCTACGATGATGGTGCGCATAATTTCTCTATCACTCAAATTGCGGAACTGCACTGAATATACCGACCGTAAAAGCCCAATCACGAATCAATGAAGCAACGCTACTCGCCGTGCAGCAGCAAATGGCACAGCAGGCCGCGTTTGCACAGATCCCGGACGTCGTCAAACGGGTGCGTGCAGTTTTTATGGACAATAGAGGATACTCACGAAAGCCTTCTCGCGAAATAGTTCATCGTGCACTTCCACCAGGCCGTCCTAGACAACAACCTCGCGGAGATCACGGTCGCGTACGAGAGCGGGTGGAACAAGCTGACGGAAAAGTACTACGCCAAGACAGAGTGGCCAGAAGCAGAGATCATCGCGCCGCTCGTCAACGATGGTAAGCCCATTTTCTCCATTTTCTACTGTACCAGAGCTCACGCCGATGGGACGTGCAGACCAGCTCTTTCTGATCCTTTACCGCGAGCTGTACTACCGCCATGTATACTCCCGCCTGCAGCCCAACATCGACGACCGCTTCCATTCGTACGAAAACAGCTGCGAGCTGTTCAACTACCTCCTGAGTGCGTACCCTTACCCACCGCCTATATCCACTGCTGACCTCCGCCCGACAGACTCCGATGGCCCTGTTCCCCTCGAGCTCCCCGAGCAGTGGCTATGGGACATCGTCGACGAGTTCATCTACCAGTTCCAGTCGTTCTGCGTGTGGAGGGCAAAAGTGAAGGCCAAATCGGACGAGGAGCTGCTGATGCTCGCCGATGGCGCCCAGGTGCGGCACCTGCCCCTTGCACACCGAATCGCGTCGCTGACAGGGTACGCAGGTCTGGAGTGCGTACAGCGTGCTCAATGTCCTATACTCCCTCATCCAAAAGTCGAAGATCAACGAGTACATCCTCGCGCAGCAGAAGGGCGCCAGCGAAGAAGAGATCGCGTACGCCTACATTCCCGATGGTCATGTAATTTGCTGACGGCTGTCTCCAGCGAGATCGTGGGCGAATACGGCGTCCGCCCGCTTTACCGCATGCTCGGCTACTTCAGCATCGTCGGCCTCCTGCGCGTCCACGTTCTCCTCGGCGACTTCACGCTCGCGCTGAAGGTCATGGAGAACGTGGAGCTCAACCAAAAGGTGCGCGCGACCAACTCTGGCGTTTACCGATACTGACGACTGCTCGCAGGCACCGTTCACGCGCGTGACCGCGTGCCATGTCGCGACGTACTACTACGTCGGCTTCTGCTACATCATGCTCCGGCGGTATCCCGACGCGATCCGCGCCTTCGTGTCCATCCTCAACTTCATCCTCCGCATGCGGCAGTACCACACGCGGAGCTACCAGTACGACCAGGTACGCGCCCACCTCTCTCTGTTTACGGCAGAGCCTAACAGTCTCCAGATCAACAAAACCGCAGACCGGATGTACGCGCTCTTCGCGATCTGCAATGCGCTCTCGCCGAGCCGGCTCGACGACAACATCGCGAACATCGTGAAAGACCGCTACGGCGAGCAGTTCGCCAAGATGTCCCGCGGGTGCGTGCCCCACCCTATCCCATCCTCGCGCTCCCACTCACACCCACACAGCGAAGAGGGCATCCCGGCCTTCGAAGAGCTCTTCCTCTACGCCTGCCCCAAATTCATCGCCGCCAACGCGCCGCCGTACGACGACCCCGACGCGCTCGCAGCCTACGTCGACGCCGCGCCCGGCGAGCCCGCGCAGCGGCACCTCGCGCTCTTCCTGTCCGACGTGCGCGCGCAGGCGGCGGTGCCGACGCTGCGCAGCTTCCTCAAGCTGTACACGTCGCTCGGCGCGAGCAAGCTCGCGGGCTTCCTCGACGCGGACGAGGAGGAGATGGTGCAGCAGATGATGGCCGTCAAGGCCGCGAGCCGCAGCGTCAGCCACGTCGGCGCCGAGCACGGGCTGCTCGAGGGGCAGATGATCGCGACGAGCGATCTGGACTTCGTCGTCAACGAGGTGCGCCTTTTTTACTGCTTCCCTCTGTTCGCCGGCGGACGCTGATGGGCTGGGCAGAACATGGTGCATATCGCGGAGAGCACGGTCGGGCGCCGCTTCGCGGGGTGGTTCATCCGTAACACGGAGCACGCGCAGCGCGTGCTCGACGGGCTGCGCGGCAGCCCGCTGCCCGTGCCCGGCAAGCCCGCACAGGAGGACGCGCCGCCGAGCAAGCCCGCGCCGGGCAAAAAGGTCGCGTGGGCCGGCGCGAAGGCGTGAGCCGCTGTTCGTGTATCGTTGTACTCTGGTGAAGTGCTGTAGAATTGCATGTATGTGTTTCTATTTTACTGTTGTGAGCGTTGTGGTGTCTTGCGATGCGTGCGTTGGTGGTTTTGATGGTTTGGTGCGTCGTCGTGTTTATCGGGCTTGGGTCGCGTGTTGTCGTGTCTGCGCATACGCGTGATGCGTCCACGGTCTGGCAACGTAGCAGACTTTTCACAAGCAAAACACATGAGGTATGTATCCGCGTAAATCGTCACAGCGTTCCGGACCTAATCCGACCTACAAACATTACTACTACACACAGACATCTTCATCTGAGCCTACATACATACACGCACACGACACGCCCCCGTCGCAGCACTCAATCACAAAGCCAAGTCCGCGAAGCAGCACGCATCACGCGGCGCGCGTCGTCCCGCGCGTCCAATCGACGAGATTCTTGAGCTGCTCGAGCGTGAGGAAGATGAGGATCGTCGTCGGCTGCAGCCGCGTCCACGCGGGCAGCCAGCCCTTGAACATGAACATCGCGCCCTCGTTCTTCAGCGACTGGCGGATCACCGCGAGCGTCGACTGCGCGCCCACGTCAGCGCCGCGCATACAGTATAGGTAGGGTGCGGGAGACGTACGTTTGACCCGGGGCCGGAGGCGTTCATGATGCGGCTCTGTGGGGGCGTTAGGGCGGTAAGTGAAGGAGAGGAGGGAGCGGACCTTGAGCACATCCGCGGGCGAACAGACCGTCGTCGCGACGGTGCCCTACAAACCACGCCGATCAGACGACACGACAGCAGCAGAACGCGAGCACGCACAGCCGCAAAGCTCGCCGTAAAGTGGCAATAGATGTTATCCTTGAAATACGCCGTCTTCAGCAGCTCCGCCTTGAAAAAGTCGTATCTGCACATAACACCACATCAGCGGGCGCCCGCCACGGCGGGGAGGGACGGGACACGCACGAGGCGAGCTGGGACGCGTTCATGAGGATCGCGCGGAACACGTTCGGGCCGGCGCCGCGCGCGAGCGAGGACGCGCCCTCCTCGCGCACCATCTAGGGTGTTACGGCAGATCAGCGCATGCCGAATGCGGAGACGCGGGGGCGCGTACGCGGAAGAGCGCGTCGAAGCAGTTCTTGTAGTTGAAGCGCTTCTCTGGCGGCTTTGCGAAGTCGCCCTGGAGCCGGACCTACGCGTCGGCGCGCTGTGTGAGTGGGACTTCGTGTGGGGTGGGGCGTTAGGTAACGCGCGCACCATTACGATTTCTGGGTGAAGTTGGGGTAAGTGAATGGTCAGACGTCGGAGGCCGGCGCGGGCGTACCTGCGGGGTTCCCGACGAGGCCAGCGATGCCGCCGGCTGATTATGGGCGCACGTCAGTAGCTTACTCGCTCGCGGCGACGCGCGCGGACGGATTGGACGCACCCATGCTGCCTGCCAGCGCCAGCTTCCATGCCGGCGCGTTTTTACCTGCGGAGGCGGAGTAGAGACGTGTCAGCACTGCGCAGACCCGGACACACGCGCGCGCGCGACGTACCGGCGCCGACGATCTTCTTGCTCTCGTCGTAGGCCCAGAAGCGGCAGAGCGAGTAGCTCATCTGGCGCATCCACGTGCCGGAGATGCCGTCGAAGAGGCCGCGCACGCCCGCGGTGCGCACGGTCTTGCGCATCGACTCGATCATGCGCTTGTCGCCGCTCGCCTGCAGGCGGACCTTCGTCAGGTCGAGCGGGCTGGCGCACAGGCGGTGTCAGATCGCGCGGTCACGCGAGGGGGCAGGAGCGCGTACTGTGTTATTGAGGCTGCGATGGTCGCCGCGACGCCTGCGGGGGCGCGCATGAGCCGTCGTGTGCGATGCGCTGGGACGACACGCACCTCCCAGCCAGAACGGGTACTCCTGCTTCTTCTTGGACGCAGACGAGGCATCGGGAGGCGAGGGCACCGGCGCGGGCGGCGCAGCAGCAACGGGGGCGTCAGCTTTGGACATGGCTGGAGGACGGTGGACGGCGAGGGGGATGGATAAGCGAGGACTGCGGGGCGCGAAGAGAGGGAAATGGAGAGGGAAAGCGATTTATTTATTGGGGGGTGCTCCGTCTCCTGACCGCTGCACCTCCCGGCCGATTCGCTAAGCGGGGCGCCGGCCCTCCGGTGCGTCGCTGAGTCTATTTCCCCGCATTTTCTGCCCCTGCCGCCCTCGCCATCTCATCATCTCGTCGCCGTCGCTCTCGGCCCATGCGCACACGCTCTCTCGTCTCGAAACACCGCGCATGCGCGGACATCTGCTGCTGCAACGACGCGCGACTGCTCTCTGCGGCCTGCGCTCCTCGGGAGATCTCGCGGCCTCTACCCCACTTGCTCCGTAGCGTGGCGGTCATGGGTCCTCGCAGGCTGCATGCCTTTACCAAGACAGTTCTTCACGCGCGCCCGTCTTCGGTTCGCCCGAATCGGGAGATGCCCCGCCATCGACGATAAGAATGTGCAGTCCTCCCTCGGCTAATGCAGAGTAGCAAGATCTGCATCATTGGAGCCATGCAAGTTGCGCAAAGGCGGGTTGCATGGACGACAGTGCATACGATGAGCGCATATATAATAGATAAATGCAACAGGTTATGGCCCTCTCAACGCAGACGCCCTTCCACAGTTCCTGATGGCCTCTCACGAGCCAGGCCCCGTGGATATGCGGCACATCAACCGCACTCTGCCGCGAGCGAGGGAACTGCAGCTCCCAGGCATATGATGTGCGCCTTCCCCCGCCCGCCTCGATCGCCCGAAGGAGCCCCCGACCTGCCCCGAAGATTACGCAGCAGGGTGCGAGGCATCCGGTTCCCGACGCGTGGTGTTTATCTGCGGAATGGAAGCGCCCTCGTCGAAGGCGGGATCCGATGGCGGCCCGCTGTCCGTCTGGCTTCGCAGATATGGTGTGAATGGCGGATGCAGGCATGTACACACGCACTCGTCAGAACCGAGACTCCTGAACGATCGCATAGAAGATAATTGTGAAGGATCGACCCAAGGTAACAAGGTATAACCAGTACAGCATATGGCACAACACGTTAGACGAGATATGCATGGTATATGGAAGCAACACGTTCGAAGCAAGCAAAACAAACCGCATAACATCGTAAAAGTCGTGAAAAGTCGTAACAACGAAGAACCAGAGTCAGATCAACTGCAAAGTCAGAAAGAAACGCGCAGAAACCAGATCAAGCACAACAAATCCACCCCACGTCGCCCCAGAGATCACGGGCGGAAGTTGCGCCCCGCGACGCGCCGTAGCATCACGCGCAGCACGACCGCGCATACACCCAGCCCGACGAGCAGCACGTACGACGGCAGCGCCGCAAACGAGTCCGGGTCCCCGCCGCCCGCGCCCGCCTCTGCCCGCCGCGCCTCCTCCCGCGCCTGCAGCCGCTCTTCCTCCTCGCCCGCCCTCAGCCGCTCCATCGCCTCCACGCGCGCCTCGACCGCCGCAAGCCGCCGGCGGAACCGCTCGACGAGCCCGCGCGTGTGCTGCACGCTCGCGCCGAGCCGCTCCTCGAGCGAGCGCATCAGCGCCGCGTGCGCGCGGCGCTGCGCCTCGATGTCCGCGCTGGCCGCGTCGGTGTGGTCCGAGAGCGGCAGCGGCGTCGGGCGCGCGTCTTCGTTCCTCCTTTCTTCGTCGCCCTCTTGCTCGTGCTCGCCCTCGGCCGCCGGTGCGAAAATCGCAGTGACGACGCGCCGCTCCTCCGCGGCCCTTACGCGCCCGCTGCTCCCGTCCCTCCCCTTCCTTGTCCGCAGCTCGAAACTGCCCTTGCTCTTCCCGCTGCCGGACTTGGGCGCGACGACCGTGTCCCACTGCTCCTGCGGCGCCGCGTCCGCGACGCGCTTCACCGTCACGCCCACGCCCATATCCTCCCACGCGCGCGCGCCCCACGAGCCGGACGCGCCCAGCCCCTCGTCGCCCTCCGCCGCGAGCAGCTCCTCGATGCTCGGCTCCGGCTTCGTCGCGAGCGGGAGGGGCAGCGGCGCAGGCTTGTCGGGCGACGCGGAGCGCCGATTATCGCCATACTCGCTCCCAGCGTCGCTGCTGGCCGCGCTCCCGATGCTCTCGCGCTCCCAGCGGTCGACCATCCCGCGCACGCGCCCGTTCCCCGCGCGCTTCGCCCGCAGCGCACCGGCGCGCTGCAGATTCGTATCTGCGTCGGACAGCGCGAGGTCGAGCGAGCTGCTGCTCGACGCGTCCAGCTCGCCGGCGCCGTAGATGCGCCCGCGGAGCACGCTGTGCCGCAGGCCGCGCGCCGCGCCGAGCAGCGCGGGGCGCCAGCGCGCGTCGACGCCGAGTCTGCGGGCGGTGTCAGTGCGGGACGGAGCATGGGAGGGTGCGGGCGTACGCGGCGAGGTCGGGCGCGTCCCAGCGCAGGAAGGCGCGGCCGGTGACGCCTGTGCGGCGCACCCACGCGCTGACCGCGTCTGCGAGGCCGTCGTCGTGGTCGTCGTGGCGCAGGGCTGTGGCGAGGTAGTCCGCGAGCTGCGCGGGGCCCCACGCTTTCGGGTGCGTGTCGCCGGCGGGCGCGGGTGCGAACGGGGAAGAGGCGGACGACGGGAGCGTCTCGGCGCGCTTCGTGCGGAGCGGCGAGTCCCCGGCGGCGCTGCGCGTCGGCGAGTGCGACACGTCGGAGAGGCTCGTCGAGTAGCGGTGCCCGCGGTACTCAGACCTGGACTTGGTCGGGCTGCGCGCGGTGGCGCGCGGGCTCGGCGGGACGTAGGCGGAGCGCTCGGCGGCGGCGGGGTTGTGCGGCGCGGAGTTGGAGCGCGAGAGGAGGGCCGTGGACGTCGTTTTGATGGCGTAGGGGTGCGGGTTTGGTTTGAGCGCGGGGTCGTGTTTGTGGGGGGAGGGCGGGGGCTGCGGGAAGGCCTCGACGCTCATGGTGTGGGTGTGTGGGGTTAGAGAGTTAGATGTGGTGGGGTGGTAAGGACTGGGAGGGTGCTGGAGGTCAGCATGAGCATTGAGCAGGACGTGTGGAGGGACGACCTGGCGATCTGCGACTTTGCGCGGTCATAAAAGGTTGATCTTACAATGAAGGCTTCTTCGGATTTCTTACACGCCGTTGCACCTACCTGTAGAAGCCGTGAAGGAGACGCGATAAGCGGGAGGAGGTAGTGGAGCCAGACGACGAGAGCCCTTCGCGTACGATACTGGCGCGGTCACGCGTTTAGCCTCAATAGGACATGGTCCGTGCGCATCCCCGAAACCTATATAAGCGGGCGCCCGACAATGTTGTTTCCTCACCACTCTGGCCTTTTGGCTTAGATCAAGTGTAGTATCTGTTCTTAATAGTTTAACCACTATTATGGGGGCACCGCCCCCATTATTGGTTATCTAATTTTTGCCGCCCCTGTCCCCTGGGCTCTGCTTGCAACCCGGGGGCGCGATGACCTTGCCGCTGCACTACCGGCTCGCGTCGTCGGGGGATCACTCGCTCTTTTCCTTCGCAGTTCTTGCTGACATCTGCCTATGGCAGGTGCTTGGGCACTGCGAAAGATTTGGGGAAGTGAATTTTCTGGGCTTTTCTAGTGGACTGTTTATTGCATACATGACATCCTGTATCTATTCGCATTGAATGCTACGTTGAAAGTGTGTGGCTTTATAAATATCTCTCCAGAGTCTGTGATACTCATAAAGTTCATGCCGCCTCGGTGTCTGCAGAAATCTCTGTTGCAAGTGTAGGATACTGTGCAGTTTATCATGCTGAATAAGCCCCATACTACATAGTGGAGGGTGACTCAGAATAGAGGTAACGAAGCCTTGCA
This sequence comes from Hericium coralloides, assembly GCA_003675405.1. NCBI lineage: Eukaryota > Fungi > Basidiomycota > Agaricomycetes > Russulales > Hericiaceae > Hericium > Hericium coralloides. Next base: position 116,499 of record QUOP01000074.1, read on the forward strand.
GGCCACTAACTGCAGCTCGTAACATGGGAGAAGATCACTGACGTGCGCGAAATTCAGTTGCATTGAAAAGTACCCGCGTGTGGAAGGGAACGGCCCTAGGGAAAGATCAACAAGAGATTCGGGCTCAAATGGTTGCTGGTGTAGCTACGACGGGCAATGGCATCGGACAGCTGTTTGCCCGCGCCTCAGGCTGAAGAAGTGTGGCAGTCGGGAGCTCGGTCACCACTATTCTTCGCTGCTACGGTCTCATCTCAACGCGTAGACCCTGGAGTCAATCCTCAACCATTAAGGACGGCCTATATATATGAATCGGCATGGTGTCCTATTCTGCGACGGCTCGAGCGGCGCAGCTATGTAGCCTGCACATCAAGGAGTTGAACTAAGTTCGTCTAGAGTAGTAGATATATAGTGGTATCTGAAAGATCCACGTCAGCCGGCACGAAGCAGGAACAAAAAAAGCAAACGCACCAGGTTCCATCCCACCGGATGGGCATAGCACTCACAACTCCGTCTTCGCCGACCCCGCACCCAACACGCCCAGCACCGTCGACCCCGCGCGCTGCACCGACGCCCAGTCAGCCTGCTCCTGGCCGAGCAGGTAGTACAGCCCGCGGCGATACAGGAACACGAGGTGCTGCGGGAGGTACTTCACGATCCCCGTCAGCAGCAGCCCCATCGCGCTGCCGATGATGAGCACTGCACGCCCGCATTCAGCACCAGGAACGACGGAGCGGACGGTGCGACGCACCGAGGAAGAGCTTCTCCCAGGGCTCGAGCAGCGTAAAGACGAACGTCGCCTCGAACCACACCCTCCACCCCCAGACGACGCGCGAGAGGAGCGACGTCGGCTGCTTGTACGGCGCCATCTCCCACGCGAAGATCGTCGCCTCTGCCTCCCCGGGGGCTCTTGCTTTCGTCGCGGGCGCGGGCATCGTCGTGGAATAGGAATGTGCGGACCAGCGGACCACGTCTGGCAGACTGCAGTCGGGGGTATAAGTATTGGAGACTTCACAGGCGCTGTACAGCCTCGACAAACGCAAACGCGCGCCGCCGTATATAGTCGTCGATATAGTAACGGATTCCCAGGCTCATTTCACGCCGACGCAGTTCGTCAGTCTGTCAGATACGTAGGATTAACGGCAGGTGATTTCGAAATCACCCGCAGAATGGGGAGCTTGCCACATACGAATTTTGAGGCAGTTGGGGATCAAAACTATTTTCTTTTGCATTTGTATGCAGTGACTATCTTCAATCTAACATAAGTCATTTAAAATGAATAGTGATTTTTGTAGATGGAGGGAAGGTATTGGAAGAAAGAAAGAAAAAAAGAGCCCCAGCTAGGAATCGAACCCCTGAGCCAGCGTGTGCCCACTGCAGCGCTCGAAAGTTGCGCGGATTGCGCGGGTTCCCACGGGGTGACCGCTTAGCTCGTTTAGCGCGCACCAGCGTGCTTAGTCACCTAAGTCCTGGAGCCCGCTAGTCCGTCTTGTAGGGGAGCAAGCTCCCCAACAACGGCGGTACGAAGCTGAAGAGCTACAGTATCCATTATCCAGCGAAATCTTGCACATGTCGCCCCCTCCTCCACCGGCCTCCGAGGGCGCTGCCAAAAGTATGTAATAGACAACATCGTAACCAGCCCAAACCGGAAACCCTGAACCTCGCCCGCCTGCGCACCGAGCGTCGATGAAGGCGCATATTACGCCGCCCGGCACTAGTTGGGCACGGCGTCGCTGCTGACGTGAACTCGTCGAGCCGCAGCATCCCAGCGCTGAAATACGAAGAGGGAATATCGCCACCGAAGCGCGTTCTCCGTGGGCGCACGCAACTGCGGTCGCCCAGGACGAAACACGGGAATACCCCTGCCAAGATACCTCTGCAGTCCATAGCGTCGCGCAGACACATCTGTCCGAGCCCTCACCCGAGGCCTCACATCGAGGTGCCCTTGATGCTGCTCAGGCGGACGACGAGAGGGAGGAGCGAGACGTTCTCGCTGGAAGCGTAGAACTGGACACAGTCCAGGTGGACCTGCACAAGCAAATGTCAACGCACGAAGTTAGAAAAGCGCATCCTGTTTTTCTCACTTTGAACCTAATTTAGTCATGACAAAGTAAGTAAGGAAAAAAAAGAACAGATATTACGAGCGTTCTCACCAGTGGTGGAAGTTCTTCTCGAACTTGCCCAGGACCTCCCATCTGCGCGCCATGCCCTGATCGCCATCCGGAGCTGCGAATCCCTGATTTGCCGACTTCGTGAACGAAGCTGTATATAGCGCGAAGGTCGAGCACGTCACGATCAAGCGCGAGTACGCCTGGACGAGGGCGTCAGCATGATACCAAAGAAGAATGTAACGATGAATCGCACCCCCAGCAGCTTCGAGCTCGTGAGCATGCACTCCTTCAAACACGTGTCCAGAAAATCGACATGATCTCTCAAGAGCTGATCTACAGTCGTCACCTTCGCGAGCTTCGCCTCCAGCGCGCGCCAGTTCGGCTCTAGGACCTCGAACGTGACGAACGCGAGGATCTGCTGCACAAACGCGAGCATGCGCGCCCGGAGCAGGAACAGCCTCAAGCGCCACTTTTCGAATTCGGGATGCGAGGGAATGGGGCTCCGCCAGGCGGGACTGCGCTGCTCGATCCACATGGAGGAAAGCGACTGCTCGACGTGTTTAAGATGGAGGAGGAAGCGGAAGATCAGTTGGTAACGTAGGATCGTCTTGCGGGAGATGACCAAGGACAGAGGGAATTTGACGTTGAAGTCGAGAGTGAGCGCGTCGAGAGCTATGATGGGTCAGGTTGAGGAGTGACTACCGGGATGAAGACCAATAGCCTTACCAATTATCTGCTTCTTGTCGTCCTTTGCCTTCTCCTTCTCCTTGCGGCTCTCTTCATGTGGCGACGCGCCGTCACCGTCCTCAATCTCGCCGTTCACAGATGTCACTTTCAGCAACCAGTCGTACAACCCACTCGTCGCCAAGGTGACCTTGACGTCGTCGCGCAGCAACATATCGTCCCCATGAGCATCGGCCCCGAGAGCTAGATCTAGCAGGCTTTGCAATTTTACCAGCGACGCGGACTTTGCCGACTTGCGCAGCTCGGCGGCGGACAGGTCCAGGAAATGCGTCAGGAAAGAGGCATGGGACAGGAAGAAGTAGCGCTTGAGACAGCGGAGGCGGGGGATGAGCTCTTGGTCCTTCAGCAGCAACTGCAGCAGAGTACGATTCGCGTGCGTGTAGTCGTCCTCGATGGTCTTGAAGAATCTACAGACGCATGTCAAGCCAACCGGGACGACAAATGCACCGGAAAGCATACTTCTCGTCGTCCATGGATCCGTCCTCCGAGGAACCAGAGTCTTTCCCAATCTCGATCCCGCATTCGCGTATGACGTTCAGGTACTTGCCTGCAAGCAAGACCTTGTGCTTCCAGCCTTCCAATAGCGGTGGCACACAGGCTCCGCCTGGCAGATGTCCGCCGACTGCGCGTGGAGGCGGGACTCCTGCCTGGTGTCGTTTGTTAAACGCAGACATCGTCGAGCCGTCTCGCAGCTATCGCTCCTCCATCAATAGCGCGTCTTGGCTCATAAGATAAAAGGCCTACCGTATATCGGCGCTCCCAGTATTCATCCGTGTAATCCATCTCCAGCGTGCCCCGATTGATGAACTTGCTCTCCTTGACGCAGAACTCCTCATACGGATCGGCCAGGCTGCCCGTCTTGGTCCACTTCTGGAGCATGTCGACGTACGGCTTGCCCGCCGCCTTCAACAGCGTGCCATACACCATCCGCGCCGCGGGGTCGCCCGACATGTTCTGCATGCGCTCGTAGAGGATCGTGAGCACCTCGCCGCCTTTCACGGCGATGCTGCTCGCGTCGATGCCGCCGTTCTCGATGCCAGACAGCACGGCCTTGAGCTTCGCGCCGCCGAGGCCGAGTGCCTCGTTGCGCGCCTCGTCTTCGTCGTCCGAGGCGAGGGGCGACGAGGCGCCGGAGCCGGCTGTATCGTCGGCTGTGGCCAGTTCGGTTATGAGCTGGTAGATGAGGAAGAGGGTGTGCACTGTTGGGTGGACGTAGAACCAGAGCTTCTGCAGGGTGAATTGCGGGGAGGTGTTGAATGCGTGTTCGAGCTGGGACAGAAGCGTCTGATAGTCCTGTATTCACAGTCATGAGACGTGAATAAGGGTTTTAGACGACGGAACCGACCTTTAGCATATCACGGATAGCGGCACACAGTGCGTGATTGACGAGGCCGAAGTCAAAGTGACTTCGAAGTTCTATGAATGAAGATATTGCTGTATAGTACGTTGCTAAAGGCAATATTCTCTCCACAAGATCTCGGAGAGACGGCTCTATAGGTGGCGCATTAGGATCATGCTTAGAAGTGGGGAGAGCTTAGCTTGCCTAAGCGCCTTGAAACTGTAAATCGGATGCCTTGCAATGGATCGTCATCTTCAGGCGAATAGTCTTCATGATACGTGATGTAGGTACCCTCTATGCCCTAGAGGAGTGTTCAAGTCTGTCTATTGCAATGGACAGAGAACGCACCATCAGCACATACGACAGATCCTCGAGTATCACGGCTTCTTGTATCTCGGGTGGCATCTCGTCGAGTGCATCCTCCCTTGCCTTTCCCTTCCCCTTTGGCACACCCCGTCCAGAGACGACGCGTGAATTCAACGGAGCTCGGATAAAAGACTCCTCAGCGATAAACGACGGCTCGACCGGCCCTGGCAAAAGTCAGGCCGGAGCCAAGAATCTACGGGTGGTTTGTACATACCCCATCGTCTGGCATCGCGCGAGTCCGATGAGACGCGCCCATCAAGTCCATCGTCACGGTCATCTTCAAAAAGCTGTCTGTTCCGCCGCACAGAGGCAATCGTCCCAGTAATCTGATGCAAACGCGTGAGCACCCAGATGCGCGCGCAAAGCTGACGCGTACCTTGGTATACTCTTTCGCGGAGAGCGTCAGGTTCTTCTTGCGCCCACCGTTGCGCGGTCGCGGGGTATATGGGTCCATGTGTGCTGCAGCGACGACGGCGAAAAGCAAGGTTGGTTGTCGCGCGTTGGGCGCTTGCGTGACAAGCGCGTCCGTCTGGCGACAGCGCCACCACATTTTGTCGGCGCGTCCTGCTTGCTCCCGACCGCTCACTGCGACCCGACTCCCGCCCGCCCATCCTCTCAGGCCGTCGACTCGCGCAGAGCGACATGCGAGATGCTAAAGTATTCTCATTTACACGGGCCATGCCCCGCATGGTATGTCACTTCATCACCGATGACAGCAGGCTGCTGACTGCCAACAGAGCTGGTCCAAACATAATCTCTACAACCTCTGGCGCCGCTCACTGGGCGAGCTGAAAAAGGAGACAGACTTCACGCGCACGCAGGCGACGCTCTTCCAGCAGCGCTGGGCCGCGAAGGCGCTTGTGCGCGCATACCACGGCGACTTCATCAACGAGAAGATCTTCAAGCGGTGGTACCTCCCCAGCACGCTCCCCGACGTCCGGCCGCGGCGCGTGCATGCTTCCGCAGACGCTGAAGTCAACAAATGGGCACGGCCGCGTGCTTCCGATCGCGAGGCGCGACGGCAGGAGGAGGACAGCAAGGAGCTGGCACCCGTCGGGAGTTTGATGTTCGCAGAGATCGAGCGGCGCATTGATGTTATCATCTTTCGGAGCTGTTTGGCGTCAAGCGTGTATGAGGCGCGGCGCCTGGTTGTGCATGGGGATGTGTTACTGAACGGGAAGAAGGTACAGTCGCAATCGTTCCTGGTCTCGCACCTAGCTCACCTCCGTTTGCGTGTAGCACCAAAACGCCAACACGCGTCTTGCACCCGGCGACATGATCTCCGTTCACCCGGAAGCCATCCGTTTTCTGAAAGAGAAACCCGAGCCCGAGGTCGAAGAGGACGCAGATGCCTCCGAGGAGGCCATGTCAGAGGCGGAGAGCGAAACATCCTCTGCCGAAGCCGAGGTCAAAGAGGGCGCGGAGTCTGCGAAATCAGAGTCTGAGCCCACAGGTGCCGAAGCATCGTCCGCGGAGGCTGCTCCCAAGAAGAAATCCCCGAAACCGAAGAAGCGCTCCGACCTCACGCCGTTCAACCTCCCGCCCTACGCATCCCCTTTCATCTTCATCCCTGCGTACCTGGAGGTCTCGTTCGCGACGTGCTCCGCTATCTATGTCCGCCACCCGACTGCACGTCCAGGATACTCGGAGATCCCGACGCCGTACGATGCTGACGGTGAAATTGTCCGGTTGGCGTGGGAGTGGTATTCGAAGGTGCGTCCGCGGATGAGGAGCAAGAGGCAGTTAGCGCGTATGCCCGAGAATAGACAGTAGCTTTATATTTTGGTTAATTGATTGCTTCACGCCGTTACTCCAGGTCTACGTCGGGGAGGGGGAGATTGGCCGAGGTGTGGCCATATAATATAACAAAAAGCGAGCAGATTCAGAAATAGGTAGCACCAGGTGCAGGTAAGTGCTACTGTCGCCGCCCGCTGTGCGCGACGCTCGAGTCCATTGCGTCGATCTCGTGGCGCCCGGCGTCGCTTTCGCCATTTTGGCTGCGACTGCGTCTCCGGCCTGGACTCGGCGGATGGTGCCTGTGCCCAAGGTAATGTTTTCATCAGTCGTTGCGAATGAACTGATGTGCCTTAGCTTGCTATCCGTTCTGATTCCAAGTGAGTGCGCTTTCTTGAACAGCGAATGACATAAATAACGTTGACTGCATTCATTATCCTGCTTCACTGCTTTGCTACCCTGGAAAAGAATCTCTCCTTAGTTGTCTATGGTCCTTCCCAAATCAACTACTGGCCACGTATCTCCTCATATCTTGGTTCTTGCATTTGTGAGTACTCCGAACAATATTGCGGCGCCAGGAGCAGGTCTTCGCTCCTTTCACTCATTGAACCGGACGCCAGGTCCTCCCTGACAATCGCGGCGTCGCTCGGGCGTTGTCTAGATCGATGTCCCGGAACGGACTGAGTGCTTATCGACTTCCGTACTCCAAGCGCGCCTCCGCGACATTGTAGCGACCGGTGCAGCGTTCGGGAGCCAGTTGCCTTGTCGCAGTCAGCTTGCTTTTTCTGTATGCCAGGACGGTAGACTGGCATAGGATGCATCAGATAGCATGGCTGCGCATCGCAACGATACCGAGCAACACGACATTGCAGTCGCATGCCATCCTGTTTTATACTTCGGCTTACGGTCTTCAGATATTGGACGGAACTCGAATTCAAATTCGTTCTGAGAACGCAGAGAGCGGAGCGAATGTGGTTCCCGGCATTACGCTCGATTCCACGAAGGAAAGGGTAAGCATCTTATCCATTTGTAGATCGCCAGTCTGTTTGACGGAAACGTTTGATACCGGTGGATCTGCGCCGATCATACCCAAGCGGGATTGTTTCTTTCCGCTGTGGGCGGGCATTGACATGCCGTTAAACTCGGACAGCCCTGGCCGGGCATATCGGTCTACGTCGTACCATTTAATGCGCAGCAGGAGTATCGTCGCTCGACGGACGGCTGCGTGGATGGGGCAAGGAAAGTACTCACTTCAGCTGTCGGCGCGTACGCCGGGAGCAGTATTGGTTGACATTGGGCGCCGTTAATTGACTGTGTGCAGGGCGATCTCTGGACGACGTGGACATCAGTCCAGGGTTAGGCGCAGCCCCCATAAGGAGCTCTCCAATCTCCGGGCAACCTCCGTGTGCCTTTGGGGCAAGATAGCACCCGGTCGCATGCAGTGTAAGTGGTATTGTCACAGTACTTGACTGCATCAACAATTCTCATAATTAGCTCCAGTACACAACTTCTGTCGATCGCAACAAAAATAATACGGTTATCTGCCCAAATGCAAACAAAGGGACGGTGGAGTTTGTCTTGGAGACTGAGTGCTTACACTCGTCGCACTGACAGGGTTCCCCTTGAGCGGTTAGCCAGTAGTCTTGGTCACCGTTCGTCACTTTGTCCGCGTTTTGGAGAGTACGAGGATGGTCAGCGCTCAGCTTCGCGGAGTTGGAAACAGTCTGCTGAAGCGCCGGAGCCTGCAAGGCGTACATCACGGACTCAGCATTGGTCCGATCTGTGCCCACTCGCTTGACAAACTCTTCAAGCCCCCGAGCCCCATGGCCAATGCGAGATAAACAGGCTGCATCCAGATGCTACAATCGCTGTCCGGTCTATGCAGCATGTGTCGTCGAGGTGTATAACCACCGGTCCACGCCGACAGTCGCACATCAAGTTCTCGGTATCTAGAAGACACGTTCTATCTACTGCAACACTATGTTCTTTGCTTCGATGGCGTCAGCGACCGCATCGTGCTGCACAGCCATCTTTGGGCCTGCACTCCGCAGTCCACAGCTTTTGATCATCGACATGACAGACAACGCCTGTTCCTTTCTGCTTCTCGCTCCTCGGTCAGCTCGGTCACGCCGACTGGTGGCTTCTCTGGAGTACAAGCAGTACGCGCCTGTATCTCCTTGAGGCAGCGATCTCTCACATTTTCTCCAGGGAGAACTGAACGTCGTACCACAGGCTTTAACAGTCGCCTGCGGAGGTTGCTTCTTTCCTTCGTCATTAACTCAATGCGTTACCACTGCTTGTTCATGAGGGTAGGTTTGCCGACCCTAATGCTGTACTCTTCGCGTTATCTCCAGCAGTCAGTCCTGGGCTCATTGTTCAGCGTATTGGTAATGGATAAACACGCTTCGGTGATCCCATTGGATCCACATCCGCGATGCTGCTTCTTCGACCCATCTGTGGTGTCAGGCAGCTGTCCGCTTGATACAGACTTGGCCTGCGTCTTCTCCACGTGTTAGATCGTCTTCTGGTATATATCAAGAACGCGCGTTTTAGGTTAGTACTTTCCACTCCTCTCTGGTTCTTCATACAGGGATGTCCGCGCCCTCTGCCGCAGGCCCCAGCTCTGCCGCAAGTTCAGCGTCGGCCCCACCTCAGCCTGCATCACCAATGTTCGACACCGTCGACTTTGTCTTCCACATCGACGTCCTCCTCCTCGCGCTCTTCGGTCTCTATGTCCTAACGAGCCTCCCTCGCGCTCTTGCTCGCTTCCTAGATGTCTCCTCCCTGGGAAGCGGGTGGATGCTACACTCGCGCGGGCTGTGCAAGAGCAAAGCTACCACGCCGAAGCTGCCCATTCGTTCGCCACGCTGGTCTACGTATATCCACCCATTCATGGGCTATGTCTTGCACTACCGCGTCGCGCCGGGGTTCTCGCTCGGCCGGCTCTGTATTCTGGTGGTCTACTTTGGCATCCTCTTGTATGCCGGGACATTCAAGTCCGACCCGTTCACAATAACACGCGCGAGGGCTTCATCGCGATCTCGCAAGTCCCTATTGTGGTTGCCCTGGCGAACAAGAACAACGTGCTGAGTCTGCTGAGCGGCATTCCGTATGGAAAAGGTTAGTCTTTCGTGCGCCGCTCAATGCTAAACATTCACGAACTTTCGCATAGCTGAATTTCATACACCGATTCGCGGGTCGTATCGTCGTCCTTGCAATCAACATTCATTTCATGGGATTCAGTACGTCTTCACAGACCCACTCACCGACTTCAGCTATTCCGCGCTTGCTGAACAAATGCCTTATCAGTCTACCACTGGTCTATTGCCGGCACCGTGGCAGCGTCGTTGTCGAAGCCATTCATCAGGTGGGGCTTGACCGGCCTCGTGTCGCTCGACATTCTCGCGTTGTTCTCTACCCGCTACGTCCGCGAGCGGTCCTACACCTTATTCTGGACGAGCCACGTCGTAGGCTTCACTGGCCTTCTGATCGCCGTACGTCCTCCCCGTTTGAATCTGCTTCACATGCTCATCAGGTCGATCATCTGTTCAGGCCTACTATCACATCCCCTTGACCCACAACTACGTCTTTGCCGCGGTCGCGCTCATCGCCTTCGATCGCCTCCTGCGTCTGCTCAAAACGCGTGCACAAACTGCAACGCTCACACCGCTTCCGTCCCTCGGCAGCACGCAGATCAGCGTTCCCGGCATCAGCGCGGGCTGGTGCGCGGGACAGCACGTCCGCCTCGCTGTCGTGCCCCCTTCGTCCGGCGTGCTAGCGTGGCTGGAGACGGCGCTGCGCCTGGCCACGGGCACGATGAAACCGTTTACGATTGCAACTGCGGCAGGGAGTGAGGCCGGGCTGGAGTTTGTAGTGAAGAAGGGAGGCGCGTGGACGAGCTGGTTGTACGGCGTTGCGAAGGAGAACTCGAAGAAGGGCAGTTCGGAGGAGAAAGAGGTGGGGTCATCTGGAGAGGAAGCGAGTCCCGGTCGCAAGGCGAGGGTAATCGTCGAGGGACCGTACGGTCAGTATCTTCTCATCAATCTTGTCTAGGATATAGCCTGACGGCGGGGCTTTGTACCAGGCGGACCGGGATACACCATGCTCGCATCTTACTCCGGTGCGGTACTCGTCGCTGGTGGCAGCGGGATCACTTTCGTGCTCTCAGTGCTCGAGGACTTGCTGCAGCGCCACGCAGCCGGGCAGAGCAGACTCTGCACAATCGAGGTAATCTGGTCCGTCTCGCAGCCCTGTAAGCCCGTCCTTCTTCTATTTGTACCCCGCGAGTCTGATTTTATCATGCCAGCCGCAATCACCGACCTCCTCCCGACGTTGACCGCCCTCCTCCAACACCCGGCCGCAAGGACGCCGACCCTGCAGCTCCGCACCACGGTGCACTACACTCGCGCACCCACCTCGCCCTCGCTCCCCGCACTTCCCGCCGAGATCGCGCTCGCGCCCGGCCGGCCGAACCTACCTGCCGTGCTAAATGCGGCGGCCGATGCGGTGGGCGCGGCATACGCGAGCGGGAGAACCGTTGATGCGCGTGGCAAGCCCTGCGGTGTGGTGCTCGCGACGTGTGGGCCGGTAGACATGGCCGATGCGTCTGCGCAGGCTGTGAGCGGTATGGATTGGGGGCGCTGGAAGGCGTGCGGGGGCGTCGAGACGTATGAGGAGTGCGTGTTTTATTTTCGTTCCTTGGGTGATTTGAGAAAGCTAATCATGGGATTTGTATGCAGGGTGTTTGGGTGGTAGACTCGCCTTTGGTATTCGGTGTTAGGCTGCTTCGTTATGGTTTTGCGTGGACTGTCATGTTTGTAACACTTAGTAGTGGCGTTCCCACGACGCATTGCGTGAGGCCTGACGGCATAGACTTGTAGATTATCGAGCTCAGAATCGCCCCGTTACATACCTCCAGCAACCCCTTCCTTCATTTTTCATACCCAGAGATTACGATTAGAACTTACGATCCGGACTCTTACCGCTAGTTAGATATCCAGCGCCCTTATGCATCAATTCGCAGCCATAGAAAATAGAGGCTTCCAGAGATAGCTGTAAATCACGGAAATGGTGAAAGATACACGATCTGATTGCCCACTGAAGCATGATAAGTAGATACAACAATAATTCCTGTTTGGGCACAAGGCAGATTACATGAGGAGTCGGAGTCGGCGTATTGTCGTATTGGACTTGTCCTGGTGGTACGTACTCGTTGGATACTCACCCCATTTCGGGAAAATGATGTTCGATGGTACTGGCTCATGTTTTCATTTATCCTGTGTTATCGATTACACCTCCTCCGCGCGCCGAATCCACGCACGCTCGTGATGTACTTACAAGTATCTGGGGCAGTCAGTCGGCTGCTACACCTTTGGTCCTTGCACCGCCGCGATCGAGCCCTTGTAACCCTTTGTAACCTCTTTAACGCGGGCTCAACATGGGCTGGGCACTCATGTTGAGTCTGGATCCTCGGTTTGCCTTATTTAATCATTCATTTCAACGTACTTACGCGGTCTTCGCCTCGCGTTCCTGCGCACCCCAAATGCTAACAGTGGTGCGCTTCGTGAGAGCTCGTGACGTCCGATGGGTGTGCCAGCGCCGAGGATCGGGTTTCGTACTGGATTCTTGGAGCTCGACGATCTTTCGATTCTTGGCCGTAGCTTCCATGGCGACACGCTCTTCTCGACTCCTCTTGGTCTCCAACGCCTTGCTGCATCGATCTCAAGGGGCGTGCATCTTCCAAAGCGCATCTCAGACCACGTCTTGCGCTCAGGAAGGTCGATGGTGTTGAGAATATGACGACCGGGTCACCAGAGTGGCCGATTGCTCTGGTTCGTCGTTGCTGAGCGCTGAGCGGTGGGTGCTCAATAGAGAAAGGACTGACCGCCCCGAAGATCGCACTACAGCAGCTGTAACAGTAATCTGGCAGCTGGAGCGCCGTTTCCTCTACAACAATCAGATTCAGACTATTTGGGTTGCAATTGCTACAGCACGAAGGTTTATCAATCCCCATCTGTGACACTGCGCATGCGTCTCCAACCCGTCGGCTGTGTTGTCCAGCTGACGGCTTGATACAAACTCGGTCTTGCGTCTTCTCCACGCGTTAGCTCACCTTCTGGTATATATCAAGGATGCGCATTTCAGGTTATCACCATTCACTCTGCTCTAGATCTGGTTATCTATACAGGGATGTCCGCGCCCTCTGCTGCAAGCTCAGCGCTGGCCGCAGCCCAGCCTGCCCCACTAGAGTTCGACACTTTCGACTTCGTCTTTCACATCGACGTCTTTCTCCTCGCGCTCTTCGGTCTCTATGTCCTGACGACCCTTCCCCGCGCCCTTGCCCGCTTTTTTGACGTCCCCTTTTTGGGGAGCGAGTGGATGCTATACTGGCGCGGCCTGTGCAAGACCAATGTCGTCCCGGACTCCGCAGACGCCAGGACGTCGAAGCTGCCCATCCGCTCGCCGCGGTGGTCGACGTACTTCCATCCGTTCGTGGGCTACGTCCTGCACTACCGCGTGGCGCCGGGGTTCTCGCTTGGCAAGCTCTGTGTGCTCGGGGTCTACTTTGGCATCCTGTTGTATGCTGCAACGTTCAAGTCTAACCCATTCGCAGACAGCACGCGTAAGGGCTTCATCGCGATCTCGCAGGTCCCGATTGTGGTCGCTCTTGCGAACAAGAACAACGTGCTGAGTCTGCTGAGCGGCATTCCATACGAGAAGGTCAGTTTTTCGTGCACCGCTCAATTGTAAACATTCACGAGCCCTTGCATAGCTGAATTTCATACATCGGTTCGCTGGTCATATCGTTTTCCTTGCGATCAATATCCATTTCGTGGGATTCAGTATGTCATCATCGACCCACTCGTTGGTTTTATTTCGCGCTTGCTGAACAAATGCTCTGCCAGTTTCCCAGTGGTCCATTGCCGGCACCGTGGCCGAGTCACTGTCGAAGCCATCTATCAGGTGGGGTCTCGTAGGCCTCGTGTCGCTGGACATTCTCCAGCTCTTTTCTACCCGATACGTCCGCGAGAAATCATACACCCTCTTCTGGACAAGCCACGTCGTAGGTTTCACTGGCCTTCTGATCGCCGTACGTATCTCTCCTTTTTAATCTGCTTCAGGTGTTGCTCATGGCGACATCGCCCGCCAGGCATACAATCACTTCCCCGTGACCCACAACTACGTCTTCGCTGCGGTCGCCCTCATCGCATTCGATCGTCTCCTGCGCCTGTTCAAGACGCGCGCGCAGATCGCAACCCTCACGCCGCTTTCGTCCCTCGGCAGCACGCAGATCAGCGTCCCCGGAATCAATGCCGGCTGGCGCGCGGGGCAGCACGTCCGCCTCGTTGTGGTACCTCCTTCTTCCGGCGTGCTGGCATGGCTGGAGACGGCGCTGCGCCTGGCTACGGGCATGATGAAGCCATTTACGATTGCAACTGCCGCGGGAAGCGGTGCGGGTCTGGAGCTCGTTGTCAAGAAGGGGGGCGCGTGGACGAGCTGGTTGTATGGCGTTGCGAAGGGGGATTCGAAGTGGGCGAACTTGGCAGAGAAAGAGGTAAGTTCCTTTGAAGAGGAAGCGAACCCGGGACGGAAGGCGAGGGTAATCATCGAGGGACCATACGGTCAGTCTTTTTCCTTGACTATTGTCTAGCATGTAGCCTCACGGCGGGGCGTTATACCAGGCGGACCGGGATACACCATTCTCGCGTCCTACTCCGGTGCAGTGCTCGTTGCTGGCGGCAGCGGGATCACTTTCGTTCTGTCGGTTCTCGAGGACCTCCTGCAGCGTCATGCTGCAGGGCAGAGCAGGCTCTGCATCATCGAGGTCATCTGGTCCGTCTCGCAGCCTTGTAAGCCCACCTCTCCCCTCCCTTCACGCCCCTAATTTTGACTCCATCACGCCAGCCGCAACTAGCGATCTCCTCCCGACGTTGACTGCCCTTCTCCAACACCCTGCCGCCAGATCGCCAACCCTGCAGCTCCGCGCCACGGTGCACTACACCCGCGCTCCCACCTCGCCCTCGGTCTCCGTGCTCCCCTCCGGGATCACGCTCGCACCCGGCCGACCGAATCTGTCCACCGTGCTGAATGCGGCGGTCGATGCGGTGGGCACGGCGTACAAGAGCGGGATGACCGTTGATGCCTGCGACAGGCCGTGCGGTGTGGTGCTCGCTACGTGTGGGCCGGTGGAGATGGCCGATGCGTCTGCAAAGGCTGTGGGCGGTATGGATTGGGGGCGCTGGAAGGCGTGCGGCGGTGTCGAGACGTATGAGGAGTGCGTATTTCATTTCCACCCCGTTGATTGACGAAACTGATCATGGGATTTGTATGCAGGGTGTTTGGATGGTAGATGCGCTTCAAGATTGAGTGTCATTGACTGGCTGCTTTGCTATGATGTTGCGCGGAGGAATTGACTGTCGAGGTTGTAAGATTCGGTAGCCGCGTCGCAACGATGCGTTGTACGGATTTGTAGATTATTGAGCTCTGAGAGCTGCATCACATACTGTACCTACAGCAATCCATTCCTTTAGTCAGTTATCCAGCATCGTTATGCATCAATTCGCGCCCTTAAAAAACGCCAAGGCGCGATAGATGACGTTCTGTGGTACACCGCATATGTAAAAAGATGTCTCAAGCTCCTCAAGCTCCTCTGGCTCATGATTTTCATTTATCCTACATCTCCACGCGCCGACTCCAAAACACCCACAATCATGTATCCGGAGCAGAGTCAGTGGACTGCTGTAGTAGCAGCTTTGGTTTTTACACCCCAGCGATAGTTCGTTTTGATCACCTCCGCCGTGCTGCACCGATCCCAAGGCGCATGCATCGTCCAAACTGCATTCCAGACCGTTTCGTGCGCTCAAGGACGTCCATGGTTCGACCTGCCGTTACGACGGCACGACGACGACCGGAGATATGCCTGCTTCCATCTCTTGAGATGTGGAGCTGCACTTCGGTTGTATTGCGGCCTCCATACGCGCACGTCCCGCGTCACGTTCCAGGCTCGCAAACGTATGGAACCCAGAGGCGGCCTGCTCCAAACACGCCGCATAGGACACATCAAGGCCTGTCCTCGACAGGTTCGCGCAGAGATACCCGGGCCAGAGTTTGCCTGCTCTGTTGGCCCTGTCGCCTCCCTCCGAACAGGTTTTGAGCAGCTCCGGCGGATGCATAGCATATCCACGGCGAGCCCCGCAACCGGCGTTGGGAGTATGAAAACGGGCATCAGAGTGATCAATTGCTCTGGTTCGTCATCCTGCGCTGTGGGTGCTCGATGGTTCTGTCTTCCTTGGCCGATTGTCAGATGAGCTCGGCATTGCTCTCGCTTTCTCCTGTGTGGTCGGTTAATTTGTCGGATGATAGTGTCTAAGGCGACATACCCTTCGTCTTGGCAGCTGCGTCCCCTGCAGCTCCTCCGATGTGCTTTCATCGAGTGGGAAAAGAACCTCGACCCGACTAGACATGCGCACGCGGTGAAATGCAGCCCTCTTCCGGTTACGGAAGTGAGATGCGTTCTACGCGATGATCATGTATTCGCAGCGCAGGTGCTGTGCTCCATTCCACGAAGACAAAAAATGCTGGTCCAATCTATGAGCTATCTAGATCAAAGTTAATTGATGAATAGTTGCTTCGTTTGCCTGCCTTTTCTCATCGGTACTAGTTTGGTGCCGCTTCTTGACGCGGATGGATTTCCCCGCAACAAGTCTCGCAACTTACGATTTCAAAGAAGGAAGGGCCACAGGAGTGCCACTTTTCTCTAGCTCCTTTTATTGTATGCTTCTGCGACGCCTTATTCCCAGCGCCGAATCCTCGTCGCGTTGGTGAGGAGGATGCGGCAAGGTCGAGTGCCTTTGTCCCTTCGATATCATTTGCTCGTTGATTACCTGCTCTAAACGGGCATAACACTGACCAGCCGAGTACATGTCGCTAACGACACATAGCCTGCAGCATGGTCATCCACGATTTGGAAAGGACGTTGGAGAAAGGACGCTTGTCGCTAACAGTGCATAGGGTGCGTCGATTGGAACATAACATTATACATCACGTACCTTGAACATGACAGAGATGTCCATCCTTTCTCAAGTGTAGACAGGAAACAGGAGAATGGGCATCGTGGCAAGTCGTTGTTATGGATAGAAAATGCTCGTCGACGACAAGAACGACGACGAGCCCGACGCTTCCCGACACGTTCCCGACGCGCGCTTGATGCGCCGATATCACATGACACGAGCGCTCCGCTGCGGCTGTGGCAGAGTCACCGCCATCGTACCCCCTTGAAGCCGACCACCACACCGCGTCGCCAACCAGCCCTATCTAGAAGTAGCGTCCATGGGAGAAGTTGTCAACGCATTTGTAGCCTTTGCCGTCATCGTTTTCATCGTCCGCTGGGCGACTACATCCAGTACGTGCTTATGCAGATACCACTTCGCTCGCGCGAGCCATTGAAACGTATCTTCTCTAGAGAATGAGCCCTCTGAGGAGCAGGCAGCTGCCCGAGCTTTGCGATTTAGGCCTAAGAAGGTGACACCCGACATGGTACGTCTGCCTTGTCCTCCAACTAAGAGCAAAAGGCGAATGAGGCTGCAATACACTAGACCGAAACCATTAGCGCAATGTTTCCTGACATGCCAAGGTCCGCATCATTCTTTTCCAGCGTCGGTATATACTGATCGGTTTCTACATACAGGGAAAACATACATTATGATCTCTTGCGGACAGGGTCTGTCCAGCAAACGTCGAATAAGATCATAGAGCGTGGATTTCTGGAGGCAGTGCGTTGCTCCTTCACTTGCTCCTTCACTTGATGCTGACCTCTCATCGCTTTCGCGCAGCCGCCTCCGGCATATTTCACGCTTTATCCTCGCTCTGCTACCACCGGTGCGCCTGCACCTGCAGTGCCCCCACGACCAACCGGCGTTTCTACCTCAGCAGCAAAGAAAGCCGAGAGTCTCATCTCACGGTTCCAGCTTGAGCAGCGCGCAGCGATGGCCGAAAAAATCGCAGCCGAAGCCGACGCAGGTGGACGCGCAGTATGGGAGGATACGGCAGAGAAGCGCGAGGCCAGTCTGCGCGAGCGCAAGGCGAAGATGATCCTTGCCGCACGACAGTGCGTGGCATAATCTTCTTATAATTTTTCCGCCTGACTTGCTTTTGCAGACGGCTGCTTGCGCAGCAGGCCGAAAAGTCGTCGGATTGAGAGAGCGCAGGGCGGTTGGTGTGTCTTGCTGCCTATTTTATTATGTAGTGATCTTGCCGGCTTCCTTGTATCTGGTCGCTCGAATGACTGACCGTTCAACGTTCATTCCTGAAACTCATTTGGAGCAAGGAACCCGCACTTCGTTCGGCATTCGCCCCGGCGCCTTCCAATCTCATGCTATTGGCTAACGAGGGAAGGCATGGCGTTTGCTTATGTCCAGTTTAGTGTTGCGGCAGTCTCCGTGCCCGATATCTATCAGAACTCAAGTTTTTTGCGCCCTGTTAATTAACCAGCGAACATGCGCGACGCTTTGCCTATACTTGAAGGCGATACGAACAAGCACGGAAGACTGCCGTCAGCGCAGAGCGTCCTCGTTTGGTCGGGCGTAGAGTCTATTTTTAAAAATCTACGTTCCATCGGACGAAGTGTCAGATGTGGTTCATCCTAATTCCACGCCTTTGCAGTTCGCGTTCTGATGTCAAGATTCTGATCAGATGGGCATGCAACGCCGCTTCCTTCATGTTACATACTCACCGGGTCCATAGAAAGCATGTCTCATCTCCACCGGGCAAGCATCGTGATTTGACGCCTGGGTTCCACTAGAAAGACCGTCCTGACTTCTCCCACAGCAATCCAGCATCTCGACCGGTCTTCAACACTACCACCATCCCTCGCGCAATTTCTTGGGACTCGAGGCTTGGACGGGGGAAAGGCCTTCACATCATTGCAGTGAGTAATTGATCCTGTTTGGCCTCGTACATCATCGATATCAGGCCAGTTCCGCCTATGCGAGAAGCATGCCATCGTTAACTTGCGTTGCCAGGCGCTGGGATCTCTTATTCACTCCTGTCTTCCTGCCGTCCATCGCATTTGACCAAAATACCTCTCCAGCAGGGTTACCATGGTCATGCAACACGCCGGCGTTAGCCGATCAAAAGCGCAACAAGACACTCGCACACCCGCATCCGACGCCCCGATATCCCGTCTTCTTACCGAGCTCCTAGTAGGGATACTATGGATGTGCGTCCGTGAGCGCGAGCAGCTCAATCTGGATCTGTTCCTGCAAGAGGGGGTGCCCTTGGCAGACCAACGCTCGCCGACCTGCATGCCTTTCTCCCACGTCTGCAGACGTTGGCGCCTCATCACATTTCAAACGCCCATGCTCTGGACGCACATTCCCGCCGGCGTCTCCGTGCCCTGGTTTGCTGAGTGCCTACGGCGCTCCCAATCGGTCGCTGTCTCTGTCGAGATCTCCGTCCCCCGTTGGGCCAAGGAGGTGTCTAGATTCGAGCTCCTCATACGGAATATGCACCGCGTCCACTCCCTCCTCATTTCTGCAAACCACAGTGGCTCGAACTCATCCACGGTGGCATTCATGAGCGTTGTAGAGACACTCATCGGCCTCGTTGAAGAGATGGAGACACCAGGCCTCCACACCCTCGTAGTGAACGTCTCCAAGGGCCTGCGATCAAGCCTCATTGGTCTGCCTCTGAAGATGGACCGCGTTCCGTCCGTGCGCCGCCTCGCTCTATCCGAGGGCATCTACACCCCGTTCGTCTCAGCGCCGCTGGCGCTGCGGCACCTGCGCCTCGGGGGCTTCTGCCTGGACGGCGTGCACATGCGCTGGCTGCTCAAGGCCGCGCCGCACCTGCGATCCATAGACATCGGCGGCGGCTTCATGGAGCTGTACGAGACGACCAACGTGCGCACGTCGGTTCTGAGCGAGCTGACGCGTCTGCGACTCCAGAGCATGTATTATGTGTGGGATCTGGTGACGCTGCTCTGCTGGATGCCGCATGTACAGGCCCTGCACGTAGAGCAGGGCATCGCGGGGAGGATCAATGCCAGGTCACCCCACGAGGGGGACAATGCATGGCATGCGATACCGGAATTTCATGACCTTCGAGAGGCGCATCTGGCCTGGACGTCATCCATCCCGCAGCTCTTGCACCTTCTACACCGCACGCCAAACCTCGAGACGCTTTCCCTTCAGCTACCACTGGGCGCATCGTCCATACGGGCAGACATGACCTCAGACGTTCCGGCCGTCTCTCTCGATAAGCTAATCCATCTGCGCGTGTCCGGCCGCGCGCGCGATTGCAAGCTTCTGCTCGGTGCCATCCTTCTCCCGCAGGCGACGCAGGTGGACGTGCGGATCCGCGACGACGCACATCTCTTCGCAGAGTGCATGCGTTTCACCGACGCCTTGTCGGCCCGCTTTCACGACATGGCAGCGGAAGCGCAAGACGAGGACACAGAAGACAGCTTCTACCACATCCGCCTCGTCTGCGCTCACAAGACCGCCCAGGTGTCCGTAGCCCGTGAGGGCGCGTCACTGCCGCGCGAGACTTCCCTCGACAGTGCCGACGCATTCGACTCTTCGTCCTTCGTCCTCTGGTTCATGCGCGTGCGCTCTCTCACCAAAGACGAGTCCACGCTTCGCCGCGAAGCTCTCGTCCTCGCCGAACCATGTCCGCTCTTTCCCACCCCCGACGACTTCACCGCGCTCGCTGACGCCGCATGGTCCCGCCCGTGGCACAACTTCCTCTCCGAGCCGCAGGCACTCCACGTTTCCACGCCCGCCCAAAACAGCCAGCGGGGCACGGCGCACGATGTCTGGCCGGCAGCAGACCCGGGCATGGTCGCGGACGTCTGGCAGCCCCTTCTGGCGCAGCTCTCCCAGGCAACGCACCTCGCGCTCTCAGGCGCCGCGGTCCGCGGCGTCCTCGAGACACTTGTAGTCGGCGAGCCGGAGGCGCAGCGCCGCGGGGCCGTGGAGGGGCGCAGTCCTTCAATGCTGCCGCTGCTCGCTAAGCTGACCGTGTGCGGCGCGCGGGACATTCGTTCACATGTGGATGTGCTGGTGAAGCAGCTGTGCTATTCACGGGTGGAACAGGGCAATGGGCTGAGGTGTTTTGAGTTTGTGGGGACGCAGTAAGGTAGCGGTGCGTGGCTTTTATGGTTCGAAGGGCTTGCGAGGGTGGTAAAAATGCTAACCAGGACTGTCGGGGACATGCAGTCAGTGTCGGGTGTATGATGATGGGCCCTTCCACAGGGTTAATGTATAAATTATACCAGTTGCATCGCTGTACTGGTCAGCAGTGAGATAATCATCGTCCATGATGCGTGATGAAGGGCAGGTTTGCACGGTTCTCTGTACAGCATCGGAACCGCACGTATGCACGCTGCCCAACGACTTATCGTTGGCGAAGGCGATCCTAGAGTCCGAGGGTAAGCTCCGATGCACTCACACGCCGGCAACTCCTCGCCCGACCAACCTCTCACCTCTCGCCGGCTTTCAAACAAACACATCAAAATCCACCTATCACACTCCAGAATGTGTAATCGTGTAATTAACGGTATGCTATCGACCAGACAACCAAACCACCGCATCCAACGGCGCCGAAAGTCAAGAATAATGTATGTATGTATGTATGTGCGGCCAAGCGTCACAGCGGCGGCGAGTCAAAGTGCAGCAAGCGTAACGCGTCGAAAGTCAGGACAGGACAAGGCAGGGTACGGCAGACACGTAGCACATAAATCGAGCGTGGCAATGTGCGGGGGCATGCAGTGGTCGTGGGGGATGGGCGAATGTGGGGAGCGATCGTCGGGCGGTCGGGGAAGCTATGGGCGGGGCGGGACAATGTATGCACTGCTGTAGGGTGGCGAAAATAAGACAAACTACGGAATGAATGGTGCCAAGGAAGGAACAACGAAAAACCAAGTCCGAGAAGAATCAAACCTTGCAGGGCGTACACGTACGCGCGGTGTGCAAGTCGGCCGCGCGCGCTGAGAGGGCATTAGCGAGTATCGCAGGTATCTCGGGGCGGAGGGCAAAATCGCCCGCGCGAGTGCATGCTATCCACCTTCGCTGTCGAAGGGTGCAGGCTGCATGTGGGGTTCGGGAAGTGCCGTGGGGGTGGTGTCCTCATCTGTCCGGGCCACAACACTAACTTCGTCGACCGTCGCGTCCCCAGCGTCCAGATCACCCTCGGCCTCTTTCTCCTTATAATTATACGGATTGCCCAGGTCCGAGATCGACGGAAAGACGAACGCATCCACTTCGTCCCCGCTGCCTTCCCTCTCCCTCGACGCGCTCACATCCTCCAGAGTCGATCCGCCAGCATCAGCTCCCGTCCCGACCGGTATGCTGCGCTCTCCCCGCCTGCGCTTCTTGACCCGCAAGCTGTCTGGACGCTTTAGGATCGCTCCCGCCACCTCATCACTCAGATGGAGTTCCTCTTCACTCTCGTCCTCATCCTCTCCACCTGCGTCTTTCGCACCCTCTCCTTCCTGCCCTTCTGCACGTCTCCGCTCCCTCCTGCGCCCGCGGTCGGGACTGCGGGAACCGGATGACGTCGGGCCAGGGAAGAACGTCGCGAGGGTTTGATGCTGAATCGGATGCTGTGGCGGATACGAGTACGGCGGGAACGACGGACCCACCGGGGAGAACGGAAAGGGCGTGCCAGACGGCGACAGCGGCGAGAACGGAAGCGGCGGGGGAAGCGGCGGGATCGACAGCGGCAGCGGCGCCGACCCAGGTGCAGGCGTCGCTGGATGCGACGGCGGCTGCGGCGGTTGCTGTGAGCCTGGTGGTTGCTGTGCTTGAGCAGATGCGGACGCATATAAGTGCAAATTGTGCACTAGGTACTGAATATAGTTGTTCATCTGTGACCGAGCCCGTTAGGATAACCCCACCGCGCAAATCACGCGCATACATACCTCCATTTCCCGTCGCCGCCAGTTGCCCGCGTCTTTGCTCCATCGCCACTTCGCCATCTCGACCTCCTTTGCCAGTCGTTCAGCTTCCAGCCGGTTCTTCTCCTCCCGCATCTTCGCTGCTTCCAATGCGCCCTTCAATGAAGCAATCTGCGTGTGCGACGATAATGCAATACCCGGCGTGGAAGGCGGCGGTGTCTCATTCTGTCCTCGGCCCACCCGCGGTGTGGGTGTGCGTCGTGGACGCGATGGCCCAGGTGAAGGCGAGGGAGACAGAGGCGCGGGCCTGGGAAGCGGTGAATTGAGGAGTGGTAGCTGCGACGCGCCCGACGTGGAAGCACTCGGGGCATTGCGAGGGGCGTTGTTATTAGCGTTGTTAAACTTGGCGAAACGAGGGGGTGGATCGCGATAAAACGTCGACTGCCCGTCCCAATCCCATGATCCGCCGGAGCTTGACTTACCGCGCGCTGCGCGGGAGGTCGACGTAGGGGATGTATTCGCCGTGACGGTATTCGACGAGGGGATGGATATGTCGGCATAAGACGACGAGGACGACCAGTCTGGCGTCTGCGAGGAGCGGGACGATTGGAGAAGCGATGAGGCCTGCGACGCCTCGGACGAGGGGGAGGAAGACGTCGTCGGGCCATTTGTAGACGTGGGTGGCGGTGTCACTGGTCGTCCGTTTGTGGGTAACGCGGACGACGACGGCCCTTCTGACGCGACGCTAGCGGCGCGACTAGTCGACGCCGCAGGCAATTCGTCCTCCTGAGAACGAGACTTTAAAGGCGGGTCCGCCGAGTCCACCCGGCAAGAAGAAGGGGATGCCTTCGGTGTCGTCGCGTCCTCCACGGCCGTGCGCGCAGACGAATGCCGTCTGTCCTCCTCACCAGCAGACCCCGACGACAGCGACGCGGCACCACCGGCAACGTCAGGCTTGTTCTCCATCGGCGGCAGGGTGGGCAAATCCTCCGACGAGGCAGTCGTCGACCGCTTTGTCTGCGCTCTGAGCAAATCCTTGAGCTTCTTGCTCGACAGATCCTTCAGCGGGTCTTTGCCTCTGCGACGGCGTTCCTTGGATCGGGAATTCTTTGGATCTTTCGCTGGACTCGCATTCCCACCCTCCTGGAGGGCAGTACTCGCCGCCGCCGGATCCTGATCAAACTCACCGTCGCCCTTCCTCGACGCACTGGACGCAAGACCAGATAGATGAAGAGCAGCGAGCGTGGACTGAAGGAAGGAGGAGCGACCTGTGCCAGTGTCGGGGTCGGTGTCGGGGAGTTCGATGACCGCCCGCCGCTTGCCGCGCCAGAGGAGAACGGAGCTGGTCGCGAGCGTGAGGGTGGCAAGAGTCGCGAGCAAAACACGGTTGTCGTCGTGTAGCCAGGCGTTGGCTTGCTTGCTGTCGACGTCTGCCATGTACGCTCGCCGCGGTTGACGACGTCGAGATGCTCAAGGTCGAGCGGACTCAACGCAATACCCACTTTTGAACTTCAATCTCCGCTTCCCATTATGGGATGCAGATCCCACGCTGCGGGCCTGGTACCTTAGCGTCTGTTCCTAAGTTCGCCTCGCTGGCAAACGTTCGACGTCGACGTCGACCACGCTGTTCCACCCTCTCCTGCTTCAACGAGCACCATCTGCTGGATTTGATAAGGTCGCGTGCGCAGCGCTCGGATCATCATGGGGAGCCGTTTCTCACCCCATGAGTCCGTGTTGTTCTCCACTGTCCGTTGCGCGGTGGGAATTATTCCACAATGACTACGCCTTCATTGGACCCGATTTTGTTCTCTATGGAGTAAGTTCCTTGTGCACGATACATGCGCCCCGTTGAGGCGTGTACGTCAATACCTGCACTTTCTGACGGACGCGATCAATGTAAGTCATGTACAGATGAGCTTGATATAGATTTCCTTGCGACCCCCACGCGGCCGGCGCTCGAAGGCATCAAAAGAGAAGGTGCAGGTTTATGGACGTTCTCCCCGGTGTGCAGACTACAAGATTTCTCGTGTTTGGGTACTGAGCATGTAAAAAGTCCGAGCAGATTCTGCACGATTGTCATGCTGATCATCTTATGAGCCCCAGGATCATGGTCACGGAGATCAGAGTTTAGGCTCGCCAAATCGTCAAACTCTGTTAGCTCTTGGCAAGCGCTAGCGCCACTTATTTAATCTGCCAGAGGTGACAAGGAACAATCCGTCCCAACAATTTTGCTCTATCTGCCTAGTAGACATCGTCTGATTGTTCGGTATCCTCAGTTCCACCGCACAACGAGGTATCCAATAAGACGAAACAGTGATTGATTCCAAGATATTCCGAGGTAAGATATTCTTTGCTGTCTTCTCGGCATATCTCCCCCCGACACTCAGAGCACTCGCTAGATCGATATCTTCGCGAATACCCCGCGCGCCGGGTATGTATGCACTCGTGCCGATACACGTGCGATCGAAATGAATGCATTTTTTTTCCGTAGATATCGGTTTAAGACTGACATACAGGTGAGTTGAACGCCGCTTTCGAATGTACTGAATCCGCGAAATTAGCTGTGGCCATGACATGGGCTTCTTGTGTCCACTCCACCTTTCCGCCGCTTTCGGTTCCCCATGTTCTCGACATGAAAACCGACAGCAGCGCTAAGTCCCCCTTTTATGTTTCGATTGTCAGCTCTCATTCCAATGCCACAGTGAAATGCAGCTTGATCGGCATTCAACAACACTACTACGATAGGCGGCCTTCATAGTCCCCTTAGCCAACTTAACTTTCTAGAGACGGAACGCACCTGCCCGTCAAATTGGACAATGGAACACGTGGTTGTCTGCGAAGTCGGATCCCATGCCCGTCTATTCCAGGACTCTACCGAAGTCTTTGCGCCTGGATGCACGATCTGGAACGTGCCTCGTATCAAGGTTCCGTCAACCAGTCAAGCGACGACGCGTTGAACGCAGACCCCGCTCCGCTTCCGATGGAGAATTACTGGGTGACTGACAGTAGGAACTCTGGAATATTCAGCATGGTCGATGCGGGCGCTGCTGGCACGACTCGTGAACAGCGATTTGCAGGGTCATGATGCGAAGTCAATTGGCATCTGCCTGCTCGATGCGTATACGCGCACACCGCGAGTCGACTTTTGCTTAGAGATACAGCCACTTTTGAGCCTGGTTCACGTACCTTTTGGCCCCACCTTTGCGCATACATCCACACAGTTTCTCTAGGACACATGGTTTTGTCTCGGAACCCGCGATATTAGATGCATTAATCAACGTGAATTGGAATTTTACTCGACAAACACCTCACACGCGGGAGTCGACACCTCTTCCCCAGTGCAGCAAAAACATGACAACGAGGGGATTCGAACCCCTGCCTTCTTTCGAAGATGAGAAACCCGCATTGCAGGCAAGTTGCTATGTGACAAATCACACGCTAACTTGAGTCACACGCCATAGACCGCTCGGCCACGTTGCCTTCTAATTTTGAAGTATCGTTGTATTCATGACACGTAACTCTGTCTTCGGTCGAAGACAACTTTCGAGTCTCTGAGGTCCATTGAAATACGTTGGAAGTAGCACAAGCGAATCCGCAGAAATCATGAGTTGACTCTAAGGTTTTCATTGTCATGCTGCGTCTACAATTGCCCAAACCTGTATGACTGAATTAACCGTATTGATAGTGCTGACCGTGTATTGAGCACCTCCCAGATCACCTCAGGTAAACGTACCATAGAGTCTTTGAGCCACGTTGTACGATCGGTTTCATAGAGAAGTTTGCAGATCAGCCGCAATCGAGTTCACAGGCTGATTCTACGACCTACAGCTCGCAAAGGGGCTGAGGCTATCTGAGTTGTTCTGGCCAAACCGGCGGGACAGAATCGAGCATGGCACTCATCATGCTTTGAGCACCTCCCAGATCGCCTTCCCCACGACCGGCACACCATCGTTGCGCCAGGAACCCCTGCGTTTCGCATCCTCAGCCATGGCCTGATCGAACAGACCCGATGCACTCCGCACGTCGACGAGCTTGTCCACGATCTCCTTCGTGAATTCCGGATGGCCTTGCACGGTCAGAATCTGGATGGGCGGAAGTGGCTCGTCGGCGCTCGGAATCGGCGTATGCCCTGCGAAGCGGACCATTGCCTGAACTGGCGTCACGGCGGTCGAGCCGAGGAGGTGGAACGATGGCGGAACGGTAGGTACGTGGTCGCGATGCATTTGTTGGATGTTCTGGGAAACCAGGTGAGCGTGGCTTCTGAGCTACCGTGAGGCACGTACGAGGGTGTTGGTGCCGAAGATGCGCTGGCCCAGATCGTTGAGGCCGAGTTCGGTGACGCTGATCTCCCATTCCTTATTCCGGACGCAGGACCCGCCGAGTGCGCGAGCTATGACCTGATGGCCGAAACAGATCCCTATGAATGGAATCGTAAGGGTGACATGATCTGCATGTCGAGCCGACGTACCTATGATCTTTAATTGGGGTTTAGAATCTGCGACGCGCGCAAGCCACTCAACCAGCTTGTTTATCCACGGAATGTCCTCGTACGCAGATGCAGCTTGAGTTATCTATGAGGCGCCGAGCCGACACGACATCAGCCAATGGCGTACCTGAGCCAGTGATGATTATGCCGCGATAGGTGTCGAGAGTCTCATCGGAGGGATAAACCATCTTGTCTCTGACATCATACGCGTCGAGCACAAAGTCCGTGAGCCCATCTGGGAGCGAAGCGCGCAGAAGGGCGCTGAAGATGCGGGGATATTCTCCGTGGACGCTGACGACTGGGGGCGGGGGTATATCGCAGACTATTAGTGCAAGGCGAGTTGCGGGAGCTGAAGACATGATGGGCGCGGATCTTGGCTATTGCTTTCTATGCAAGGCGAGATTCCTGGGAGATAGAACTATAATGAAAAGGTTGTATACTTGTCCTCAGGCGAATGACAAGATGGAGGAGAGTTACCTAGCTATGACTTCCTTGCGATGGACGACTCATGGTCGAGGAGGAGATAAGATAAGATTTGCACTGATGCTGGCTTGCACGGATGTCCAAGCTTTCGATGGTCCATTTTCCAGACAAGTTAACGTTGAAATACTACCCTCCGTCTCCGAACGTTACTCGATCGCACAGCAGGGATAAAATACGTCAAATTTTATATAACCCAGCAAACAGTATCGTAAGGAGCGTGGTACCGTACACAGTACAGTATTGAAAGACACAATACAAGAGTACAAGATATATACAGCAGCAACCGATAAATAGTCCTTGACCAACGATGGGTCGGACATGTCCTGTCGCGCTTACTGTCCACCGGATCCGGAGGGTCCGGTGGACGGGCCCGGGCATGCGTGGTCATTGTAATCCTCCAGCTTTCCGAACTTCACACCGCAGTCTGCGCATAAGCAACATGTCAGCAGGTGCCTCTTCAACGCATCGCCGCGGCACGTTGACTTCTCGCACTTCGGGCAGGGCGCACGCTCAAGGGATGCGTGCCCAGCCGTGATATGGCGCTGCATCGATGACTTCCCCATCGGATCGGCGCCGCATCCTCCGTCCCACTTGCATGTGAGCTTCACCTCCTCTTCCTTGGTCTTGGTCTTGTTCTTGTTCTTCTTCGCGCTCCTCACGGGCTGCGTGTTCTTTACGACCTCCGCGCCCGCCTTTTTCCCGTCGTTGCCAAAATGCGCCCTCCGCAGATGGCGGCCGAAGACGCTCTTCTGCGCGCCTATCAACTTCCCGCAATTGTCCCATAGGCAGCGCACTTTATCCTCGGGAGTCGGAGACCTCTCGATCGTAGCAGCCGCCGCGGCAGCGGAAACTACATCGAGAGCGGCAGAAGATCCTGCCCCGGGCGCGCTGGAAGGCTCTGCCTCGGGCGCGACGGAAGGGCTCGCCTCGGGAACAATAGCGGCCTCGGGCTCAGCGCGCCTGGAACGCTTCGCCGACGCAGCAGGGGCGGGCGAGTCGGCGCGCGCCCGCTTCTTGCCTTTGCCCTTGCCTTTGCCCTTGCCTTTGGCGGGGGCCGAGCTGGGCTCGGGGGCGGGCGCCGCGGAGGCAGCGGCGGCATCGGCCCTGGTGGCCGTGAGGTTGGGGACGGGCGCAGCGGCAGACTTGCAGGTCCTGCGTGGGCGGGCGAGGACGGCGGAGGGCGCCATCTCTGGCGCGGGAGCGGGAGCGGGAGCGGGGGCGGGCGAGGCGCGTGCCTCCGGCGTGACGGAGGGAGGGGTAGGAAGTTGGGACGGGAAACCCGCGCTGAAAGAGATAGTCGTTCAGTCACAGAAAGAAGAGAGGTGGGGAGAACACACTCACGTCTCGGGTGCCCGGCTGATGGTGCTGTCCATCGGCGCATACGAAGCCCGGTCCGCACT
The DNA here is from genome assembly GCA_003675405.1 of Hericium coralloides. Classification (NCBI taxonomy): domain Eukaryota; kingdom Fungi; phylum Basidiomycota; class Agaricomycetes; order Russulales; family Hericiaceae; genus Hericium; species Hericium coralloides. The sequence goes on from QUOP01000074.1 coordinate 145,054, forward strand.
ATTTCTTGTCAGCACAGAAGCTCGCGATGAAAAAGTGCACAAACACTCACATGGCGGGAGGGCTATACGAGTTCACGCGCCCCGCGTCGGGGCTATCTTCAACGCTTTCGCGGTCCCAATCATCGTCTCGCACGGCGCTCAAAGAGTACGACGACCGAATCGAAGACTCTGGAAAGCGGAGCCTGCGCGAGCAAACATAAGGCAACATTAGAGAAAGCAGACAATCACGAAACCCTGGTCACGTACGCAGGATCGACGTTATGATAGTAGTTGACGTGCGTCGCCGGTTCAACGAAAGACGCATTTACGGGGCCATAGCCCGCCATGCCTTGGTTAAGCGCGGGGTCGAACGCGTTCAACCTCTGCAGTTCCCGGCTCAATCGCGGGTACCTGCGCGAGGGTCAGCATCGAAAAACTGAGCGGTTCAGATGCTAACTCACGGGGCCTGGGGGACGCTGCCCGTATAATACTGGTGGGCCTGGGAAGTGCCACCATGGCCAGCATGGTGTTGCTCTTCGCGAAACCCATTCGGCCCGTTCGCCGGTCTGCGCGGTAGAAACATGAGTGGACCGACGAATAGCAAATGCAGGAGTGACGCTTACGGGGCGTACTGGTAGCCGTGGTGCGGGTGGATGTTCACGTTGAAGTGGACAGCGCCTTGGTCTGGGGGAGCGAAGTCCCGGCGGTTCGTGGGCGGTGTGCCGCGGGCGGGACCGCCGAAATGGTATGGATGGGGATAGGACATCGTGAAAGTAGAAAGTCAATGCAAGTCCAGTGGGCACAAGGGTACAGACAGAGAGACGCTGGAGAGCGCTAAGGGCTGGGTGAGTGGGGATATAGAGGCGGGAGACAGTGCCCAAGCTCAGGTATATATACGAGCGTTGAACAAAGGGACAATCAACGTCCACACTTGCCTCCACGACATTAAAAAGCCACGCGCGCTGCAAAAGCGCGGCCCACAACCACTTGTGGGCCGAAGTGGCAAGTCTGGACAATGGCTGCTGCCCTGGACTTTACAGCATGCCTAGAGCTACGGCGGGTTCCTGTGGATTGCACGCAGAAGGGGGAACGTGTGAGAGGCGAGGCATTGTGGACTCGGTCGGCGCCGCGCTCGTTGAAACTACGGCGTGCCGAGAGTGCACAATGGGGCTCCACAACGACAATATTGTGGAGAGATATCTGACAGAAGGCAATTTTAGTCGTCATGATTGTTCTGTCCCAGCCCAGGTCCACAAGATAGATCTCTCAGACCGCGACATTGAGACAGTATAAGTTAGCAACCGAAGGGATGTTTGAACGCACTGTTTATGGGAAACGCGTATGTGTAACGGTAGGCGAGGCAATGCCGAACTCACCTCTGGCGATAGCAGCAAAGCGATCACGCACGCCAGCACAGTAGCAAAAAATGCACCAACTCCCTTTCATGAGCTAGTACGTCTTCCTCGCGGGGATGGAGCTAGACTTTCCCTTGCGCTTTGGCCTGTGGCAAGACCGGCGCGTCAGAAGTCGACGCTGCAGTGCTCGACTACCGATTGCCGTTGATCCAGGATAGTATCTGGTGTGGGTGCAATATGATAGCCAGACGGCTCGTTGTATTCGACAAAGACACGGACTTACTACATCCCCTGAAGTATACAGCACCTGGACTAACGCATTTTCGGGCGGCGGATAATACAATCTTGGACGAGGAATGTTCGTTGAACCTCCCACGATATGTACTGTATTCTGCTGCCGTCCTAATCGGCGCATGCAGGGATATTGAAGGAAAGGAATTGCTGGATCGTTAACGAAACTGGCCCCACCATGGCCGCTGGATTTGAACAACTTGAGTGCACCGTGACGGCCATCAGCGAAAACGTGATAGGATGGGACTTCCTGGCGGAGTTTGTAACGCGTCGCCGTCGTGGCGGCTGCCTTCAAACCATTACCAGGCTATCCAAGCCCAGTACAAGGCAATACAAGTGGCTCACCAGCCTGTCGACGCCTTCCCAATTCCAAGTCTTAGTGGTGAGTTCTCGTAAGCATTCTCAGGACTTATAATGTTTTCTAGGTCACCCGGCAGGCTTGTGGGACCTTCGGACATGACCGCCTGCCCGCCGTTCTCCAGCGCTCAGCGCTTCCGGACGCCGTGCCATTCACTTGTAATGTAGGGTACGTGGCAGGTGGAAACGAAGGTGTTAATCCCAAGGCAAATGACTGCCTGCCCTAAAGCCCTCATATAAATACGACGGTAGGCCATTTTACCTTCTCACCTATCTTTCCTCTCACCATCTATGAGTGTAACCGGCGCCATCTGCTCATAGTTTATCTCCGCCGCCGTGCGCCCTCGCGCGTTGCTGCTACAACACTTTGACTTCCCGTGCCCCTCCATGACGGCTACTGCCCGTCGCTGACTACTATGGCTCTTGTGCGCCAGGGTGCGCACTTAATTTACTTTGGTGGGCCTCTTGGATACAAGATCCTGTGGATACCTGCTTTCGAGTTTCTTTGCGTGTGCGTGTGCCTCGCTGCTTGCCTCGCTTGTCCGTCTCGCTTGTTTCAAAACCGGGGTCTGGTTACTGTACTGGATGGCTTGCGATCGGCGCGCGGCTTGGAGTACACTCAGCGCTTTAGTCTGACACAGTGTGATGACAGATTATGCACCGATGCAGTGCGCCGTGACTGATGCCGGTTGCAAGCTGCACTTTTCTCCATTTAGTAAACTAGCTAATTTCTGTAATTCCGGGTTTTTGTGTATAAAAATGTGGACTACATTTTGCTATCATCAGACCCCCAGAAACCTCATGAAACCCACAAAATAAAACATAAAATATATCTGAAAAAGTGTGATTTTCGGACAGCATGGCAAGCATTTGTATAGACTGGCAGCTTTTCGCAAGCATCACGAGGAAGTACAATCATGCCATGTTGATTGCCAAACCCGACCGGTGAGATGACCCTGGGGAAGGGTCACCGGGATGGCAGCCCTTGGGAAGGATTATGAGTATTGGAAATCCAAATGGCATGATTGTAACCCCTGGCGTCAAAATACGCAAACCTCATAAGATTGTAGCCTTTATGGCCTTGTAATGCCTTATAAGTGTTTACCATCCTATCACGTTTTTGCTGATGGCGTCGTCGTGGGATACTCGACAGGCGTCTAATACAAGACGCCCTGGATTGCTGCCGAATTCCTTCTACGACACATGTCCTTCGGTTGTACGCGTCTACACCTATACTCGACACTCCATGGCATCCCAAGAAACTGTCAGTCCTGCTCAAGCTCATTTCCACTACTATATTCTAATTTTATGGGTAGAAACATACAGCTCCGGGACCACGACCACCGAGTCCCGCCGTACCCGAACGAAGGGCCATCGCCCTCTCCGCTCTCTCGACCTCCATCGACACTATTAACTGCGTCAAGGACGCCATCCCGAATGAGATCGCGAAAGGCTTGCTATCCACATTGTCGGGCATCCTGAGCGCTGTCAAGGTAAGGAATCAATGCTGCCGATCGTGGCAGATCGCGGCTCATCTGCGCAACTAGAGCACGATCCGCAACAAGGAGGACTTCGAGGGACTCACACGCCAGTGCTACGAAATCAGCCTTTTACTCTGGCGCGCGACGATGGCGAGCTCTGGGGGCACGCTGAGCGGGCCTGTGATGCGGGCCATCGGCGACCTGAAAAAGTAGGGTTGTTATCCTAGTTTGAGTGTATGTGTATCTGATCGGCACGAAGGTCAGTCGATGGCATACGGGATCTTGTGGCGGAGAGATCACAGGCCGGCGTAGCGTCGCGCACGCTTTCTGTCTCTATGGATAAGGAGAAGATCGCTGGCTGGGAGCGTGATCTCAGCCGCTTCCTACAGACATTCAATGTGGGCTTCCTCTCGCTCTGGACTACGTGATAAATTGAGACAGGTCTCTTTTAGACAGAGCTCAATGTCTTGACGAATATCAAACTAGAAGAGATAATCGTGATGTTTGAGCGGTTTCGCCGCGAGGGAGGAGGAACTCAGTGAGTCGTAGCTGCTCTCCGATGATTGAAGTCTCCGCTGAGAAATTGACTTCTAATTATCAAGGACCACGCCACAAGGCATACTTCCACCCGGAAAGCCGTCTCTATTTGTCGGACGCAATGATCTTGTCCACGAGGTGTCCGCTCTTCTAACTCAATCTTGCCATGTCGCCCTAGTCGGCACTGGCGGCATCGGGAAGAGTTGCTTGGCCAAAGCTGTTCTCAACGAGCCAGAAATTGCAGCGAAGTTCGGCGTCCAGCGCTATTTCGTCCGCTACGACGACATGGATGCCTCTCAGGTCTCCTACGATGTCTTCCTGGATCGGATCGGTGGCACTCTGGGTCTTACTCTAGGCGGATCCGACCGCCTCAGCGTGATCTGTGGTCATCTGTCGGCGACACCTTCGCTTCTGGTCCTAGACAACGCAGAGACATTTTTGGATGCAGCTCAGGATAAGACGCGCATTGCCGATGCTGTCGACAGTCTCGGGGCTCTGCCTTCGGCTGTGGTTCTGCTCACGACACGTAGTCGCGCGCTTCCGTCGAATGTCCTGTGGACTGTTGTTGCCGTCCCTGCTCTCGAGCCCGCTGCTGCGCGCAAGGCCTTTATGGCTGTGTTCCACAGGTGCATCGGGGACACCGAAAAGATCGACTCGCTGCTCCGCTCACTCGACTACCACCCTTTGTCGATCAATCTTCTTGCTCATGCTGCACGTGAGAACGACTGGTCTGTCGAGGAACTGCTAGACGCTTGGGATCAACAGCAGACTGATCTTCTGCATAGCGGCAATGGCAAGAGCCAGAGCTTGATTGTGACGTTGGAGCTATCGCTTAACAGCCCTTCTCTTAAGAAGCTCGGAGACAGCGTGCTGCATGTGCTACAGATCATAGCCTTCCTTCCGCAGGGTGTGGATAGACGAGAACTCGGTGGTCTGTTCCCATCGTTGAGTGGGGTGTCTATGATCGTGGACGCTGTTTGCAAGCAGTCTATCACATATCGAAGGGGTGTCTATGTGACAATGCTCGCTCCCGTACGCTTGTATATTTCCACAACGTATAACAGTGCTCTTCCGCGAGCTGTACCATTATTGGATGGTGTGCGCACTTATTATCGTGACCGTTTTGGGCCACCCGCTTCTGCTCATTTGGATATCCTCAAGAACGGCACTTGGATCGTCGAGGAGGATGTCAATGCTGAGTGTCTAGTGATTTTAGAGCTAACTCTGCCCGATAACGTTCAAACTGCATGCGCCTTGTGTGTATGTTTCATATCCCATTTACACATGCACAAACCACGACCAATTACAGCTGTCCGCGCTTTGATAGAGGCTATTCCAGTTCCTCCCATAACTGTGCCCAAGCATGGGCGTTATCTAAGACTTCGCGACAGTATTCGCTTGCTGAAGGGTAGAAAGGCTGGGCATGAAATCGCGGCTTCAGCTGTGGCAAAGCTGAAAGGAAGTTGCCTGTCCGAATTGTCCATTCTCGCCGCGGACGCCTACGGTCCTAAAATCATGCTTGACATATTGTTTAATGCAAAGCAACTGTTTGCCATTGCTGGGGAAAAGTCTGCGGAAGCGAATTGCTTGCTGGAAATAGGTGAACAGCAATGTACATGGGGTCAGATGACGGTGGCAGAGGAGTCGTTCAAAAAAGCGGCTCATATCTTGCAAACCACTCAGGACCTTTCAGGAAAAATATCTCTCAATTTTGTTCGAGGAAAAATGATGGTTCAAAAAGGGGAGATGCTACAGGCCAAACTGTTTTTGGCGGAGTCACTCCGAGGATGCAACAGTGATACTCGACCAAATTGGGTGAAGCAACGTCAAGTAATGAAAAATTTAATCATCTGCGAACATGGGAGCATGGAACTCTGGTTAGGCAACTATGATCGTGCTCGAGAACATTTCGAAATGGCATTTACTTTAGCACGAGACTTTCCAACATACTCCGGCGGTAAGATGGAGGCCTTCTTCGGTCTATTCGAAGTAGAAATGCGCGAGAAGAACTTCGCGGGAGCACGACGCCATCTTGACAAGCTGGATGCATTAACAGGAGGGCAGACGGATGGTTGCGACCCCGCGGCAGTATTGCTTGAAGCATCGTATTGTAGAGCCACACTGTGCGCAGACGAGGGAAAATATGATGATTCGAGATTCCAATTGAATGCGATGTTCGCGATAAATGCCTTCTGGTACATTTATATGGGGCGAACTGAGCTTCTTGCAGGGAACTACTCTATAGCTCACACATACGTCCATAAATTCTTGGACAAATCGGAACCGAACAACCTCCTAGCAAGAACGCGAGCTTTACGAACTTTGGGAGAGATAGCTATCTGTCAGCATGACCGTGAATTGGCGGAGAAATGTTTTGACCAGGTCGAACATCTTCTTAAAGAGATGAATATTTCCGCCGACGTGATGTATTACACCGATGCCCACTGGATATTACCCGCAAATTTTGATGGCTGGATGAAGTTCAGAAATAGTAACAAGAGGAGATATGTTGGACAATAGATATGTAAATAGCAGGAACACTGAACATCTATAAGTTATGCAGGGTTAGCTATGGAAAAGCTACTGTATAGGCTAAATCGTCGCAAGCGCTAGACAACTGTGCAGCGTGCTAGACGCTAGACTTACTATGCGGCCGTGTTGCGTGAGAACTATATTCAGTCCTCAGCAAAAGATGCCCCAGCGTTGATCCAGCTCCAATCAACATGAAGGACCATATCCCCGGAAAGCATATTCACTGCCCCTATGATGCCAGCGACATCGGTATTTTTCCTTCAGTAATTGAAGGCGTCCCCGCTCATCGGTGCTCTTCAGCATATGGGAGTCTGTGTCTGCAGTGCCGGTCGGGCTTTCTGCTAATTCCGCTGTCGTCGACACCCTGCGACTTGGCAGAGCGGGATCATTTGCCAACGCATCCATTTCTTTCTGTTCTATCAGATGCTTAACGTTGTTCTCCCCTGTCACAGACGAGCTTGTACGTATAGGCTCACCGCTCTCATGCGTGGCTAATCCTTCGCAGTGTTGCGAACATCCGTAGCCCCGGCAAGCCTCTGACGACTTGATCTCGAGGAAGCGCGGAGAGCAAGAACTGGTCGCAGGCGAGGGCGAGGCACTTCCGGAGCCATTTGTAACCGTCGCTAGCGTGGTGGATTCAGCTTTCAACTCTTCGGCAAGACCGTCAGATCCCGGTTCCGACGACATAGACGAGAAGAGGAAGATTGAGAGGGGAGAGACTTCGTACGAGAGCACAGGTGACTTCTGGTAAGTACTAGTAAGGAGACGTCGAGGTATTGACAGTTACTGGCTAACATACCAGAGCAACACGAAGAGATGACTGGCAAAGCTTCGCCGGAGAGTTGAAGTCGGTCGGTCGGAACCGCTCGAAGGTGTATGATGGAAGGGCATTGGTTGAAATGGCGGCTTTTGTCAAGGAAAGGATTTGTTGAGCGACAGGGCAGCCGACAGTGAAGCAGCGGATACATAGCGTTGCCTGATGACGAAAGCGAGCTCGAGACAAGCCGCTGGCATAACAGAGACCTGGATAAGATCGCCATGTTACGGCTCGCACACAGTGCGCACAACACAGGCGTAGCACAGAGGCCTGCAAGCATCAGCCTAGGAAGACAAGTCAGAAAGGTATATTAGCAGAGCATCGGAGGGACTTGTCTATAACAGAACAGTGGCGGCGTTCCAGTCTCCGTCTGTCTACTCCGTGTTCAATATTTGGGGACGGCCGGCCCATGCACATCGCAGTGCCCGCTGCAAGCCCGATGCAAGGCTGGCGGCTGACCCCGGCTTGAGGCTTCGGAGTCTGAATGCTTGCCAAGCCGGGGTCGGCCGCGAGTGCATCCTGCCCGCCAGATGCAAGCCGCAAGGTCTTTGCATCGGGCTTGAAGTTGCAGCGGGCACTGTGTACTACCGGCCTACCTAGTCAGATGATCCTGAGGCACAAAGCATTGAATCCTGTCTACTCTGCCTTTGGGAGACTAGGCCTACGGCCGGGAATCGGAATCACGAACTCGATCACTTATTCAGAATTCTGTTCGCGGACTCAACGCAGACTTCATCAAGAGAGGCGACGCAAGGCAGCAATAAGATACACCAGCAGACACAGCACGTATCTAGACAATCCACCACCACCACGTATATGCTACAACAACATTCACGAGCACGATGCAGGAACCGACGAAATCGACCGAGGCGAGCAGAGCAGAACGGAGGGCAGGGGAGGGCTGGCGCAGGGGGGAGCGTAAGCGTAAAAGTAAACAATAATTAGCGACAGGGCAGGTACAGTAAACACTTTCCACAGCAGAACAGGAAATAAGAGCGGTATCAGGTATCAATATGCACCACAGAAAGCAGAAGAGAAAAAATGATATGTATAGGATAGGAAAGACAATAGTCCAGGGTCCAGAGGAAGCGAGCACAGCTCACCGCCCCTTGAGCGCGCGCAGCTCGCGCTGCACCGTGCGCATGTCCTTCCGGTTCCACTCCCCGACCCACCGCTCGCCGCGCGGCGCGCGCGCGCCCGACGCGACGCCGAACGCGGCGCGCTTCTTCGGCGCGGGCACGGGCGCCTGCAGCGCGCCGAGCGACATGCTGCGCCGGCGGTGCGTGGGGCGCGGCTTGGCGGGCGCACGCACGGGCGACGGCGCGCGGCTGCCGGGCGCGGAGCCGCCGGTCGTGTACACGTCGGTCGTGACGAGCGGGGACATGGCGCGCGCGCGGCGAACGCGAGGAGCTCGTCGGGCTGCACGACGTCCGTCTCCGGCGCTGGCGCCTGCGGCGGGAAGACGAGCTCCTGCGGGAGCTCCTCGCCGAGCGTGCGCATGAGCTTGGCCATCTTGCGGCGGCGCTGCTCGGCGAGGTCCGCGGGGGTGGGCGTGCACGGCGTCGGCGGCACGGCGGGGAGCGCGCTGTGCGGCGCGGGGGTGGTGGGTGCCGCGAGGCGCGGGTCGCTCGGCGAGAGCGGGACGGTCGTGAGGTGCAGGACGAGCGGGCGGGGGGCGGTCGCGGGCCGGCGGTGCTTGCCGAAGCAGGGGCGCTCGGGGAGGGAGTCGAGCGAGGTGCGGGGGGTGGAGGCGAGGGAGGTCGTGGAGGATGCGGCGGAGGACGTGGATGAGGAGGATGGGGAGGCCGCGCGCGGGAAGGCGTCTGCGGGCAGGTTGAAGATGGAGCCCTGGCGGCGCTCGCGGCTCGCGCGGTACGGTCGCGGGTCGCGGAGGTGGGATGGCGCCTTGGACGTCGAGGGCACGGACTGGGAGTGGGAGTGGGCGTAGGGCGAGGCGGGGTGTGCGTGTGCGGGGAGAAGTGTCGCAGGGATGTGTACACCGGCGTCGTCGAGGAAGAAGGGGACTGTGCCGAGGACTTTTCCGAGCTTGCGCGCAGAGCGGATGAGGCGCGTGCGCTGCTCGGCGGGGAGGTTGTTGAGTGTCGCGGGCGGGGTGGGGTAGCGCACGATCGAGGGAGCGGTCATCGAAGACATGATTGATCGTTGATGGACTAGCCAAAGGAGAAGAAGGGGATAGAGATGTTCAAAAGGGTCAAGGCAAACGGGTTTTGGACGGAGGGGATGCAAGAGTGCAAGACAAGGAGGTCAGAGCAGCGAAGACGCGGATATAAGACTGGGAGAACAAAACGGCTGATGTGCGGGGGCACTATTGATCATAGCCTATACTCCGCACTGTAGTCCGTCGCTTCGCGCGTAACCATGCCTGCGCTATTGTGTTGGACGACTGCTGTCTCAGCGCGAAGACAATAGGCGGCCATTGTTCCAATTGTCCTTACCCGAGCACGTGGTCGCGTCGAATACAACGTGTTCCAAATACGCGTGCATTATGTATATGTAATCAGCGCCTCCCCTCCTCGCCATCGGAAACGTCGCATCGCCTTCATGAAAAAGGACCGTCGAGCACGTCTTAAGAGGGCAGATCATTCCACGCAGTTTTTCTTCTGCTGATGCTCACCATGCAGAGACAGATTCCCCGGCATCACCGCGTCCAGCATCGTCTGCTCGCGCTTTGCTGTACATGGCACTTTGCCATTGCCAATGATTTTGTACGTCAATTCACCATCCTCACTCGGCGAAACGCTTAAGCGAGTATGTACATGCAGCAGCAGCCAGGAAATCTGCTGTACTGTGACAAAACAGCCGACGGGTACCGTCGCTCCTCCGTCGCTGAAGTAGAACTGACCCAGAAACAGTAGGACGAGAATCCAAGGACAGCGCCTCTTGAGACGCGCGTCGTCGTCCTTTCATTTGGGCTCACGCTCTTCCCCAGAGAAAGCTTAAGTGCGACGGCCGTTACGTACACCTTCACGGATCGCTCGGACATCGCAGTTCAGTCAAAGCACGTCGCAAGGCATTCCTGGGTGCTCAGTGCACATCCTCACTGAGCCAAATGAGACCGCGAGCGAGTTCCCCCGTGAACGCCCTGCAACAAGGTCACTCTGCTTCATCGAACAACCGTGTTGCCATCTCTACACATACAACGCAAGCTCACTCTGGTAGCTACAGCTCCCCAAACGTCACATCACTGTCCCATGAATGCGTTCATCCCAGTCTATCATTGCCATGCAATGCGCATTATACTACAGTGTGAGTGTACGCGACCAAACCCAAACCAAAGTGAAGATCCATGCCGGCGCGCGGACGCCCGAGCGCCCTGTACTCACGAGATGTCCATGCATATAGGGATATCGAGGAGAGGAGGTGCGGAGGGTAACATCATGCGGGTATCGCTCTATCCAACGGCCCTCACCTCTGCGCGGAGCCGGACTCAGCGCGCATAGCGACTCGCCTTCCGGATGCGCTCGCCGTACTTCCAGAACAACAATGGCCTGCACCTCGTCAGCACGCTGCCGCTCAAACAGGAGACGGAAGAAACACGCACGCGGGGCCCCCGATCGCGATCGCCACACACGCGAGGATCGTGTCGCCCTTGCCGTATCCGAGCGCGTTGAACATCGACGGCGCGAACAGCGGGAAGCCGAAGCCCGCGACCGAGCGCAGGAAGGTCGTCGCTGCCAGCGCTGCCCACCATCATCGTCAGCTTTCGTCCCGCAAGAGATACATGGGAAGGACGCACCAGAAGCGGCGTGCAGGGTGAACGCGTCAATGACGTAGGTCGTCACGCTCTGGAACGTGAGAATTACGCCGGCGCCGACAAGCGCGATGCCCTGTGGATGGGTGAGCAGGTGAACAGAATATGGAGAAGGGGAGGGACGTACGATATCGGGGACGAGCCAGAAGACGTGGTTCTGCGCCGTCCAGCCCGTGATGAACAGGCCCACCGGGAGCAGCACCGTCGCCGGGAACATTGACGCTGCACGGCATCATCAGCATCATACTCGCCGGGAAGCGCGGGGGGAGCTTACGCAGTCGGAACTCGGGCTTTCCGACACCGCCGTTGCGCTCCTTGAGCTTGATGTAGAGGCGGTCGAGCAGGCGCGCGTTCAACTGCGACGCGCCGCTGAGCCCGATGCCAAGCGCAAGGTAGTGTAGCCCCGCGATGCCGACGCGCTCGTGATATACGCCCTCGAAGATGCCCGGGATCGTCGTGATGAAGACTGCCGCCCCACGCACACGATAGTCAGTTGCACAACCTCGAGACGAAGAGCGGGAAGGACACACGGTACAGGAGCCCGTACACGAATGCCATGTACACGCCGAGCAGCTGCACGATCGGCTCGTACACCCACAGCGCGAACGGGCGGAACAGCGCGCGCTTGACGAACTCCGACCAGCTGCGCGCTCAACACCCATCAGCCATTGCTCATCACAAACCAGGAGGAAGGGAAACACGCACTCCCGCTCCGCGGTGCTGTACACCGTGCGGAGAATCATGTTCTGCCGCTGCTGCCCCTTCTCCACGTCCGTCTCGTTCTCGGATGGGGATTGCTTCTCGCCCTTGCTCGATGTCGGTGTCGGGCTCTTGTCGGACGCGGACAGCCCGAGCTCCTTCCGCAGGCGCACCGTCTTCCACTCGAGCAGAATCGGCGCGTACGCTGCATGCATGCCATCAGGACCGAGTCACACAAGAACGGCAAGGCACGAACTTTCGCGGAGATAAATCAGCCCGAGGCCCTGCACGACCGCGTCCGCGATCGTTGTGCTCCAGAACTGCACCAGCATCAGGTCAGCACAGCATGCAGAAGCAGAAGCACACGGGCGTCGGAAAGCGGCTCACCACCCAGCGCCACGTGCTCTTCTCCGCGATCCAGCCGCCTGCGACGGGCCCGATGACGGGCCCGATGAGCGGCGCGAGGCTGTAGACCGCGATGGCCTGCCCGCGCTGCTCCGGCTTCCACAGGTCGCTCAGCAAGCCGCCACCAATCTACATGCACCGCGCAAAGTAAGTTACGGTGTACACGCACATTGTGAGAGGATGACGCACGGAGAGCGGGGCAGAGCCGCCGAGGCCGGCGAGCAGGCGGAACGCGATGAGCTGGCCCTTGTTCTGCGCGAAGCCGCAGCCGAGGTTCCACGCTGGTTCAGGGGTCAGAGGCGGGCTGGTAGGTGTGGGGAAGGTGAGGCGCACCGAAGTACCACATGTTCGCGAGCTGCAGGACGCGCGAGCGGCCGAAGATTTCGCTGAGCGGGCCGAGGATAAGTGGGCCAAATGCTAACGACGCGCGATGAGCAGGAGGAAAAGCACGCAGGGAAACGGGACGCACCGTATCCGAGGATGAACACGGAGGTCATCATGGCGATGATGGCGGTATTGTGCTCGTTGAACTCGTTTGCGACCTGCTCGGTCGCGGGGGCGACCATGGAGGACGAGACGGGGGAGATGAACGTGAATGCGGACACGATCGCGGTCGCGGCCCATTTTTTGCGCATTGACCAGCTGCATCAGATAGACTCGTTAGAACATCTATGGGAGGGCATTGACAAACTGCTCTCAGAACGTCTGTCGCGAACATTTCAGACATGGTAATTCTCACTCGCGTCGGCGGATGGGATCTCTCCCTACGTGATGTCCCAGTCTCGCGTAGCTCAATATTCATTCCGGAGCGAGGCGACCGCGAAGCGATCCGACGTTCTGAGAGCAGGTACAACAGTAGGCGTACTTTTTCGGGTTGGCAGGATCGTCTGGGCCGTCCCAGTCTACCAGGTAGACGCCCTCCTCGTCCTCGCTCGGCTTAATGCCGGGCATGCCATCGAACGGCCCTTTAGATGGCGGCTTGTCCGCCAGTGTCTCTGTAGACGGCGCGCGGGGCGCGGAGTTCGCAGTCTTAACGTCGGCCGAAGACGACGGAGCCATGGTCGGAATAGGGCGAATGAGGGCTATTGGCTGGCTAGCTCGTGCGCGTTCGTTGGTGGTCGTCGCGGTCGTCGCGGTCGTGAATGGTGGGGGGGAGAAGACAACGGTGTTGGAAGCAGGTGGAAGATATAATTATATGGGTATGCATGGTGGTATGCGTCATGACAGCTCTCCGTCGGAACAGTCTTCGTCGTTCCCCCTGCACACGCTCCTTCGGCATTTCGGTGTAGCCTCTCTCCCGGCAAACGGCCCTGTTCCTTCAACCTTTCCATGGCCTTTGCCGCCAATTTGCCTCCGTCGATCGACTCGATCGCAGCGGTCATCACCACCTATTGCATGACCTCCACAACCACGGACCCTCCAGCTGCTCCAACCCGACATTATTTGCAAAAATTGTCAGATTAAAAAACAAAGAAAATGCACACACACGGTGTACTCCCTGTCCCACCCCGGCAACAGTTTGCCGGAGCGCCGGGCCGCAGTGCGTTGGACATGAATCGGCGATGGCGTCCGATCTGTTAGCATTGTCCCATCAGTCAGCGGCCCCGCTTCGTGGCTGCCACCCACAGCGCCCGCCACCGCGCGCCATTCGTGCTCTCCAGAAAGATCGACTGCTTTCTGCCCATCAACCCTACAGCCTCCTCACAGTCAGCGGCGGCGCGGCGGCCGCGTGCCCATCCGGATGATGGGGACGTGATGCATCAGCCTGCTGTTACAACGAGTCATACTCAACGTATGCCCATTATCGATCGGCAGCGACAGACCGCGAGCATGTCATAGTTGGTAAGTACCGCATCGGCGTTGAAGAAGGTCGCGATATCGATGTGGAGCCTTTCGAGCGTCCAACTTCCCATACGATAATCAAGAACGGCCTGGCCCTTCTGACAGAGGTCAGCGCTTCGGCGATGAAGCCTATTTGCTGAAAGACTGCCTCGTCTTTCATACAAGCTTCGGTTTGCGGCAACACGACCTCATGAAGCTTTAGTCCGAAGATCGACGACGGCCTTTCCTGGGAGGTCCGTCCTCGGTACTCAATGCACACTGACGTAGCTACGGTGCGGGCTCCATGCCGTTTCTCCTCGCCCCTCCTCGCGCCTTGCCGAATATCATCGCGGCGAGGTGTGCAGATGCGCTTGCGTTCTGGTGGGCAGACTGCCGTTCGGTGATCTGTCAGATTTATTTCCGTCGCCTACTTCACGCAGCAGACAGTACCTCGTCCAAGAGCAGGACACTAGGCTCCAGAAATAGCACAATTGTCAACACCTCGGAGAGCTGACTGAGACTATCAGTCATACATCAACTTCTTCAAGTTTCAGCTTCATCTCAAATTTAGTGCCCATGCGGCGCCGGGCATGTAGGCAGGGTTGGAAAAGGTAGGCGTATTACTACTTTCTAATTTTTCTCCTTGCGCGGCTCAGTATGGTTTCTGTCGTCGGCCGGTCAGCACGGAAGATGGTCTCCGAGAGCCGGCCTCATTTCCTGCATGCCTCAGCCAACATGATCGAGCATGCAGCACAACGAACAGCACTTCATCAAGAAGCAGCATACCGAACTCTAGAAATAGCACAGACTCACAATAGTCCGTGAACTCCTTTTGGTTCCACTCGCGTTTCGAATCTAGTGCCCACAAGGCGTGCGGCTACACAAAAGTAGGTTTGCTACTACTTCTCTTCATTCCCTTGCGCGTCTGAATGCGATTTCTGTCGACTTGCACAAGCGAATGGATTGGTTCTCTTCTTGCAGGTCCCATATGGCATTGTTGCTGACCCTGCATAGCGGTCGGAGTGCTCGTATTCTTTGCCCCGGGCCGGACATTGGGTGCGATCTCGATAGTATTGCATACTTCCAGATACACGTCTGTAGGCACGTTGTCTCAAGTTTCATGAAGATGCGGACTTTGTGCTAGAGGCGGCGGGTCTCCTGTCTCCTCGTCGCAGGCCTTTCATCCCGTTTCAAACGTAGGGGCAATGTGAAGGCCTTGAAGTTCTTCAATTAGAACGGAGGCAGGCCGTAGTGAGCAGGCGGGCCTGCAACAGCCAGGATAACTACAGGTAAGTAGAGAACTACTTTCTATGTCCGCAACTCAGAATATCTTTTGATGAATGTCTCGTAGATTGAATTCATGCAGGCCTATCGTGCATGCGCGGAAGTGAATTAACGCACGTTCAAGTATCTTGCTACTTTCTTGCAGGCCACGCATACACACGACGGCAGAGCTTGTCTACTTCTCTCGCGGGTGACCAGACTACATTATCTAGACCGCTGACGTAGCTTTCACACCTGGCGCGATCTGGGTTGCGCACAGTGTGTCGGCCTTGACGTGCCAGCTCTACAGTGGAGGCCGAGGTTCCTTTCCTTCCATAGCAGCTGTCCCACGTACTTGTTTTATAGAACCAGTGAGTATGCCCACCAGCCCCCACGATCCCTTTCTCGCTGCATCGCCGGCTGCCATACTGGCCGCATCGCTCTCAAATCTCGGATTTTTGATTGTGTGGAAGACGCCAAGGGCGGACTTGGGGCGGGCGGGCATGACATATTTCTCCAGTGAGCCGCTGTCTTCTCGGACATTTCCAGACACTTGATATGTCATGTGCAGGTCCATACAATGTTCCCGTCTGAACCAATGCGTTCTTCGCTGCGAAAGAACTGTTTGCAGACAGGTTGCATTGTACTACCTTATCAACATTTTGCGCTTGTTGCTCAACGAATCGGCCACTGCAGGAACCTGAGGGGCGAGTAGGCATGTGATTTGCCTCTGGGAGACTAGATCACGCTCTCCGGGCTCTGTTTGAAGCACTGACGAATCTTTTCCTGATATCCAGATGTACTGGGATATATTCCGGATCGGGTGCATCTCGTCCTTGCGAAGCTCGATAGACATCGTGAAACACGGGACATATACGTCCGACGCATCCCGCTTTCTTTCTCCTGGGCCTTCCATGCAGCTACGTTCAATGGCTTGGCCGCATGGTCCGGCTTCCATTGGTAGCGCCGTCCTTGGATGCGGAGTGTGCGATGCACAACTACCACCCTGACGTCAAGGTTGCTGCTAAAAATGGCGCTCACAGCTCACCGACAGACGCGCGAAGGCTGGGCCGCGCAGATGCGCGATGCATGCGTATCTCAAATCGATATTCCCGGGATCTTAGGCACGTCGACTTCGGAAATCTGGCGGAGGCGTCAGGTGGGAAGTACAGAAGTACAGGGCGAAATATCTGTTGGGCGAGTCGCTGTCTTCTCAGGCATTTTCAAACATCCGACGCACCATGTGCAGCTCTATACAATTGGTGTCATTCTCCGCATCAGAACCATTGCGTTGTTCCATACCACGAGTCTCATACTAGCAAGGATGCGGGCGGCACGTTATCCTATTCGTCATTTTACCTTTCTTTCCCTCGGTGAAGCAATTTTTCTGCCTGCGCATCGCCTGAAGGCGCAATTAAAGGTTTTTTGTGTCTCCGCATTCGTACTTCCACGCATCGCCTCAAGGTCGACAGTGTTCCTTTCCTTCGCGCACTTCGCTTCAGGAGCTAGATATCGCTGCACACCTAGAGGTGAGCAGATCTCTCTGTCACAATCCGGAGATGCGAGAGAGCCGTGGACAGCATATACTCATGCATTGAATATCTGCCTTTGTTTCCGAGCCGTCTTCGGTGCCAGAACTTCAGTCACGTTTGGTCTCCAGTTAAATGGCGCTGAAACGGTGCGGATATAAATTCAACGACGAACTTCACGGATCCGTAGGCTCCCAGCCCTTCATTCAAGCATGAAGCTCCTCGTCGACATCTCAGTCGCTGTCCTCTTCTTTTTTCCAGCCTTTGCGACATCTGTTCATAGTCGGCGCGCAAGCAGCCTCGAAGTAAGTCCTCATCGCATGCACTGTACTTAGACATAGTGTACCCAACTCACCAAACCCTCGCATCCCAGGCGCGGCAGACAGATTGTGCAGACCCAAACGCTGCCGTCGCACTGCTGCGCGCGCTGAACCCGACCTCGTCTGACCACTTCTACACGACCAACGCGACCGAGATGGACGACTTTGTTGCCAACGACGGCTACAAAGCGCAGGGCACCACCGCCTTCGTGTTCCCCACGCAGCTTGGCGCGACGGTCCCGCTCTATCGCCTGTTCAACCCCAGCGTCGTGGACCACTTCTACACGATCTCGGAGACTTCGCGCAATGCGGCAGCATCACAGCACGGATATGTGTACGAGGGCATCCAGGCGTACGTGTATTCGCCGACGGACCAGGTCTGTGGGAGCGTCGCGCTGCAGGAGGCGTTCAGCTCGGCGGTGGAAGACCATTTCTACACGACGAACGCGACGGAGATGGAGTTTGATCTGACGCACCACAACTTTACTGAAGAGGGCATCTCGGCGTTTGTGCTCCCGCCGTGAGGGTAAATCGGGTCTTGCGTTATATGGACTGGTAATGACGGTGACAAGATCATAGCACGGAGGGATTACTTGCGTGTCTCGGTAGTACGGGAGGCGGGGAACCAGAGAGGGGGTACTGCATTCCCGGCTTGGTATTTTCCATTGTATCGCTTGCTTGTTCAAAAACTTGAGTATCGTCGGCCTCAACCCTTCGATAGTTCAGTTGAAAGAGCGTGAGACTACAGCTAGTTACTCAGGTCACAAGGTCGCTGGTTGGATCCCGGCTTGAAGGACTAGTTCTAATGTTGTCCTGTTCACTGAAGCAAGTGGATGGCAGACGGTGTAACTTACACCAAGACTTACCGAAACTCGGTTATAATAGTCCAAAGCTCGCGGTAGCTTGGGGTTAGACCCCCCCATAATGAGAGTAATGAGATACTTACTCTCCTCATTGGTACCTTTACATCTTCTTTCTTTGCTTCGCAGTGCAAACTTTGTGGAGACGCAGGTTGGTAAGTTTGACGCGCTCCGAGTCGCAAATCGGCGCCGGGGCAGGTGTCAGGAGGCCCCGGGAAGCTCCCGCAAGGGTCTCCCCGAAAATTAGCATGTTTGAGGGCGAAATATGCCAAAATGTTCCCCCAAAGATAGCATGTTTGACCTCAAGGTCGGCAGATGTCCCCCGGGCATAGCATGTTTGAGTCGTGGTTTGGGTAAAAAATTTTCAAAACAAAAAGGGTGGAATCATGGCAAATCGCTGCCCAGCAGCCCCGACGCGCTGCTGGTCCCAATGGTCTATCTTTGCCTTGCACGTCACGCGTCAAGGAAGCAATGTCGAGAATAAAGCTTGCAGGTAAGGCCAGACTCAGCATTACGAGGGACTAGATACCAGAATCATTCTATGTACACCACGTATGTAGTCCCTACGTAGTTAACAGCTTTAAAGGCAGCAATCGCGGGGAGATTTCGTGATATTTTGACTAGAAGAATAGGTGTGACAAATCATGACAAATCGTGACCCCGTGACTACCATTCCCCAAGTTAGCATGAATTACGGCCAGAAGTTAGCATGATCGAGGCCGAAATTCAGGAAATTTTTGGGGAGACCCTCATAGGAGCTTCCCGGGGCCTGTGTCAGGGTTCAATAAGAATCGGCATTTGCCGAAATCTAGCGTCGAGTCCCAACTCTTCTATGGTTTCGCACTTCTACTTAAACCTCAACGTAGTACTGTATACCATCTCATATGGTCGCTGAAGGCGAGAAAAGCTACAGAAGGACTACCGAACTGTCTCTACGCGATGCTGCTTTATCTGCGACCGCTTGCCTAAGAATGCGCGAGTCCCGGCGTCGTCGCCAGCGACACATACAAGTTCAGATTGCAGTGTATGTCTCTTTGTTGAACCTGACGACTGATCTCGATCTCATATCACACTTATACCAGGCGCCATGCAGGATAAAGAACAATTAGCCGCTGGGCACCGCAGTGTGGACCTCCGACACGCCGGTTTGCCACAGGCCAAAGCGCGAGGCAAGCTGTGGCTACAGCCCTGCGAGGAAGACGTGCCGGACCATGAAATGGATTAGGCACACCTCCTGTTATTGTGCCGGCCCGTGCAGCCGCTTATTATCCCTATGGCTAGAGGTGAGTTTCGCATTGGCCCGCCCACCGATACGCATGCGCGCTTCTTGTATACGGTGCGCTTGAACATATCTTCGGTTGTCAAATTATAGAGTCTGAGCGTCACGGATCTGAGGATCCATCTTGTGGACATGGCCTAGACAGAACAATCATCTCAACGACTAACAGTGCGTTCTGTCAGAAATCTCTCTATTTTTGCTATATTGCGTTGTGGAACCCCATTGTGCGCTCTCGGCCCGCCCTGATTTCAACGAGCGCGATGCCGACCGGGTCCACAACGTCTCGCCTCTCACATGTTTCCCTTCTGTGTCCAATCCACAGGGACTTGCCTCACAGGAAGCTGCCGTAGCGACAGACACGCTGTAATGTCTAGGACAACAACCATTGTTCGGACGTGCCACTCCAGCCCACAAGTGGTTGTGGGCCGCGCGTTTACTGTGCGGGTGGCCTTTTAATGTCACGCAGGCAAATGTGGACCTTGATTGTCCCTTTTCAAAGCTCGTATATATACCTGAGCTTGGGCTCTGGATCCCGTCTTCATATCCCTACTCACCCAGCCCTCAGTTCTCTTCAGTCTCTCTCTCTCTGTCTGCACCCTTGCATCCCATACACTTGCTTTGACTATCTAGTTTTATGATGTCCTATCCTCACCCCTACCATTTCGGCGGTCCCGCTCGGGGCACACGGCCTATGAACGGCCAGGATGTCGCCGCCCCAGGCCAAGGCGCCGTTCATCTCAGCGTGAACATACAGCCACTCCACGCCTACCAGTATGTCCCGTAAGTATCACTTCTTCATTCGCTGTTCGTCCGTCCACTCACATTTTCGCCGCGCAGACCTGCGAACGGGCCGAATGGGTTTTACGCAGAGCAGCACCATGCTGGCCATGGTGCTGCTGTGCCTCACGATCGCCAGTACTATACGGGCAACGTTCGCCAGGGCCCGTGCGTCAGCAGTCGAATCATGGTATCCCTTTAAACTGACGCTTGAAAAGGTACCCGCCGTTAAGCCAGGAGATGCGGAGCTGGAACGCATTCGACCCTGCGCATAACGGAGGCATGGTTAGCTACGCCCCATCCAATGCATCTACTGCCGGACCTATGACGTCCGCAAATTCGTATCAAAATATCGATCCTGTGTAAGTGATTAAAGGCATCCTGGTCAGTTGCATCATCTAATCTTGCGTTTCATCTTATTGCACAGGCTTCGTCCCCCAGAGCCCTCAGTGCGGTCGTCGTATTCTTTGAGCGACGTCCGAGACGATGATTGGGACTGCGAAAGCGTCGAGGATAGCCCGGATGTGAGCAGAGCGAACGCATATAGTCCTCCTACCATGTCAACGTTTGTGGGTTTTTTCATGGCGCGCTTCTGTGCTGACAAGAAATAGTGCGGACAGGGCTGCATATGCGATGCCGGAAAATAGCACCCCGCGCCTCTCTGAGACGTAAGTATATCACGTTCTACCTCTCTTCACTCTGCGACTAAACTGACATTGCCTCCTTCAGCGCAGCCATCCCGCTGCAACTCCCAACTCCCTCTGGGAACTCCCCGTCAGAGGCACCCGCCTCGCCTGCCTCGTCTGCCCCCGCTCCCGCACCGGAGATGGCGCCCGCCGCCGCCGCCACCCGCCCCCACAGGACCCGAAAGCAAGCTGGCGCGTCGGTGCCCCTCACGGCTGCCAATCCTAATGCAGTCGTGAGGCGGAGGGGCGCGGCAACCTCATCCGTCCCTGAGCCCAGCTCGTCCTCCGCCAAAGCGAAGGGCAAGGGCAAGGGGAAAGGCAAGAAGCGGGCTCGCGATGACGACGCGGAAGCTCCTACCTCGTCGGCCAAGCGTCCCAGGCGTGCAGAGCCTGAAGCCTCTATCGCGCTGGAGGCGAGCTCTCCATGGCGCCCGTAGCGAGTTCCTCGACCGCGCCTGAGGTAGAGCCCTCTGCCCGACAGATGTAGCCGACGTCGCCGCACGATCGATAGGTCCCCACTCCTGAGGGCTGGGTGCGCTGCTCGTGGGACGGGTGCGAGACGCTTTAGCAAGGAGGCGAGCGTCGTCGCTAACCATCTTCGCAATGCGCATTTGAGGACATGGGCTCGGGTCCTTTCAAATGCAAATGGAAGAGAGGATGCAGCCAAAAGATGGCGGTGTCGTCGATGGTGCGCCATGTCACGGCGAGGCACCTCTCCCTGCAGATGCATGAATGCTTGAGGTGCAACAAGACGTTCTCCAGGGAGGACTCGGCCATCAGGCACCAGGTGAAATGCTCCAAGTGCAAGTCCTGCGGTGTGCAGTTCGATTCCAAGAAGAAGTTCAAGGCGCATGCATGCCCGGGATCACGCGCTGGCCCCTCTGGTCGAAAGTAATTGCGATGAGGAATATTAGTATATATGACCGGGGTTTACCAAGGACTTGCTATCGGCTGCTATTGTACATTTCTCGTGCTCCTCTGTTGTGTCTTTTATAACTGTACTGCGTACAGTGTTTCGCTCGTTACGGTGCTGTTTAATGGGTTATATAGAAACTTATATACTTTATCCCTCTTGTCCGTGCAAAAAAAAATCAAGGGTACATTGTGACACAACTTGGATGGATAGACATGGCGAAGTATTGGACAGATCTTGCTCTGTAGGCATCGAAGCTCTACAAGTTCTGTGATTCTCATTCGGGAACGGCAACTACGGAAGGCCGTTCTTGCAGTGAGGTCTTCCCCGACGTGACTTCAGCGCCGTGTCTGTCTTCTATATATCACCTGACACGCATACCTTTCCACGAACGTCATACTGGTCCCCGCGCGATGTTCTCATAGGACCCACATATCACGCAAAGCGCAAGCAGGTATGCTAATCTTTGACAAAGCCTGACCATATCACCGAGGTGGTAAATATAGCCCGTCCACATTCCCATTTATACAGTACCGCCACGAGAACCATGTTGCTTGCTTGCTCGTTCACAAGTCCAACTGTGAGCAGACAAGTCTTACCGATCCTTACTTCAATTCACCGGCCTATCTATCATGGCCACCGCAGCCGTCCTCCCCCCAGCGCCCGCTCCGCACGACGTCCCTACGATCTTGAACTACTACGTACCGCTCGACTCGACCCCTCCGTATAGCTATATCTTTGCGCCGCCGCCCGGCGTCCTACAGACCAACGTCGGGCTTGAGTCGTATCAAGCGACCGTACACGACGCGCGCGGCACGCCGCTCGAGCACGATGCATCGCTCGACGTGCAGGGCTTCCAGTTCGGGAAGCACACCAGCGCGGAAACGGAGTTTGTCGACGAGGAGCGCGTCAAGGCCGTATACTACCCCGAGATCGAGGCGCTGCTGAAGGAGGCGGTGCCCGGCGCGAAGAGGGTGCATATCTTCGACCATACGATCAGGTTTGTGAAACAGCCGTCTCGTCGAATGAGGCAGAAATGACCTATGTTGCTTTCCCAGACGCAACGAAAAGGATCCCGTCATCCGCGACCGGAACGCGCGCGGTCCCGTGGTACGTGCCGCGCCATGCAAATGCATCCCGCCTCACCGATACGTTTCCCAGCTCCGCGTGCACGTCGACCAGACGTACGAGGCCGCACGCGGCCGCGTGCGGCGGCACCTGCCTGACGATGCGGACCGTCTTCTGCAGTCGCGCGTGCGCCTGATTAACGTCTGGCGGCCGATCGGCCATCCGGCGTACCACAACCCGCTCGCGGTCGTCGACTGGCGCACGGTCGACCCCGCACGCGACCTCGTGCACACGAAGTACATCTACCCGGACTTCGAGGGCGCGACGTTCAACGTACGCCATAACCCGGCGCACCAGTGGTACTACCTGTCCGAGCAGCGCCCGGACGAGGTGCTGTTCGTCAAGTGCTATGACTCGGATGAGGGCGACAGCGTCGCGCGTGCCATTCCGCATAGTTCGTTTTTGGACGAGAATGTTGGGGCGGATAAGCCGAAGAGGCAGTCGATTGAGGTGCGCTGCTTGGTGTTTGATGCCGAGTGAAGATTGAGGGTGTTACCACACCCTCATTCCTAAGCCTGTGATTATATTGTAATCTGACTTCTTTCACTTGATAAACTTGAGGTGTATCAGATTCAGCCGGCATGGTGCACGAGGGTAAAAAAAAAATGGACTGATAGCTCACTCGATGATATCTATACAGTATTCTAGCCAGACAGAAAAGGGCTCATAGTTTCCCACTGCAAGAGACGATCAGAGATCCAACGCCCTTCACGATAAAGCACTCACCTCTCCGCATCGCCGTCAAAAGAACCGTCGCTTTCATCGCCATCGTGCCCTGAATCAGACACATCGTCTTCGGCTTCAGAATCATCTGTATCCCAGTCAGACCCATCCTCGACGTTGTCAGCTTCAGACGCAGCGATCACCCGGGCTGCAGGAATGTTACCGGTACGTCAATGATAAACTCAGATCTGAGGCGCATACTGTACACGCACCGAGATTCTCCCGCTCCTTCTTGAACCACTGGTGCAGACGCCTGTGCATCACCTCCGTCAAACATCCCACGCACAACCACCGCAGGGCTTTGTGGTTACAGAGGCCCTCGTCTTCCAGCCTTAGAATGGCATAGATGACGAATTTGAAAGGGTACTGCTGGTCCTCCAATAGTTTTACGAAGGTCACGAAGTCGTCCTGTTCGTCCGGCGAGAGGTAAGGCTTTAGAAATTTGGTCGCCATCTCGGTCGGTGTTCCCCATAGGCCCTCAGTCCAAGCGTAAGCTAGTCGGAGGTCAATCCAGATACCTAATAATGGCGAGAATGGTGCACTGACTAGCTGGGGACCATATTTCCTTGCCCTTCTCGTTACAGTGGTGACCTGTAATACCATGATTGTCAGTCCGAACACAGCCGACAAGCGAGAGGTTCAGGACAACGTACAGGCTATCTCCGGCAGGCGATCGCCATTGAGAATGAGCGCATCCACGTAGGCACCGTCGCGCACAAAAACAGGAGTCGCGCCTCGGACGAACCCTATATGCTCGACATACTGATTGTTATACCCCTCTTCAAACAGGTCCTGCACCTTGCAATCGAGCATCGTGTCGAAGATCTCCTGCAGCTCGAACGAAATCATGTCGCGCGCGATACTGCGCCCTAGAGCAGCGCACGCGTCAGTCTCGCCTGGCCCTCACAGCATGACGCGCAAGACGAGGGCGCGACGTACCGGTCTCCTTCGACATCCCGCGGTCAACCGCCCAGAAGCATATCGACTTCAGCAGGAAGTGGTGCACGACGTCGATCTCGGCGCGCTCGCGCGGAGGAAAGGCGTCGAGAAACCGCTGTCGCTCGCGCACGAGCGTCTTCGTGCCGCGATCGCGCCGCCGGAGCAGCGCAAGATTCCACGGCTCCCCGAACAAGGCCTGGTAGAGCCAGAGGCGCAGGAGCGCGCGGCGCACCACGAATGCCTGCGCCTCGGTGAGCTTGCCGCGCGCGTACCTGCGAGACTGGAGTTAGTCAACGTTGCGCGGGGACCGAGCAGAGGCTTTCTGGACTTACCTCACCGCGAAGAGGTTGGTGACGTCTTGGACGACCAAGACCGGAGAGAGGATGTCTCTTACGTCACCGAGGTCAAACAGGTGGTCTGCGGCGGCGGTCTCGTCGCGGAGGAGCACGCCGCGGGACTTGTAGTACGCGAGACGGGCGTGTTGCGGCCAGTTTTCGCCCGTCGTGTTCTGGGCAATGGCTGTCATGATTGAAGCCTGGTATTCATCGAACGTCTCCTTCATTTGGCGGGTAGAGAAAATTGCAGAAAGAATATCTAGTAAGTTCGGGACATGGATGAAGATCCGGTAGAGGATGTCGGAGGGAAGGCGGTCGAGCATGGTGTACAAGGCTGCGATGATGGGAGGTCTGGAGTGTGGATAGTAGACAGAGGCTGGAGGCAGTGGGAAAAGGACAAGCTGCGAAGACAAAATGAAGCCCCAGGAGGATTTTAAAGGCGTGCGGTCGAAGAGAAAGAACAAAATCCGACGGTGAGGGTACTGCTCTGACAGTAAACGAGTGATCAAAGACGCGTTCGGCATCACCTGACCGCGTCGCATCACAGACATGGAACAGCACTACTTAATTGAGCGATGTGTATCGTGACTACGCGTAAGAACTCTGTGCAAGGAGTTGAATGAAGGGTCGAATTTCGAACCCATTCAGCAAAAGCAGGCGCATGAGTAGCTGACTGCACAGAATGAGTGGGGAAGACAGATGTTCTTGACATCGTGTCGGAAGTGGCTTGAATACCTACGCTTAGTGCAAAGCATATGGTTTCTGTCCCGTCCCTGGTCGCAATTATTACTGCTACTCAGAGCAATTCTGCATTCACGACAAAAAAGTGTAAGTATAAGATGGCGATGTTATCGAATACAGCCAGTTGACACATACAAGTCCAAGCTGGTCCTCTCCTCGAGCCAGCATGACGTGACATGGCGGCGCAACAAAGCCTGCATGCACGGGGCGCATATAGACAGGTTCCGCCCATCGACAATACCCTTGCGCTTGAACACGACGTCGATCAAGCAGTCATACTCGCACGAACGAGTGTCCAACGCTTCGATGAACGGGCTACGGATATCCCCATCTTCCCATGCCTGCAGCGACAAAAATGCTTCCGCAATTTGAAGGCTGAGCCCCAGCGCCCCGCTATACCCTGTGCATCTGATCGAGACGACCGTTGATGAGTCACAGCACATCATGAGGACGAAAGGCGTACATGCCAAAGCTCCCAGCCAACGTCTTTGCAGAGACCGCCTGTCGTGGTGGCATTTAGTCAAGCAGCCGCGAGATACACGGGCCCTACTTACACTGCAAGAAGCACATGTGATCCTGCCCCAAAACCGGCGCCTCTAGATGCGCGAGTTCCTCTTGATGAACAAGCAGGCACGCAAAGAGAAACTGATCGTCGGTTCAATTCATCGGTATATTCGTCGAAGACGGGCTCCAGAGTGCATTCATTGAGCAGGGTCTGCAGGATGTTGGGCAGCTCATGAGCGACCAGTTCCCGTGCTATCCCATGCACTGTATCGCACACCGGCACCATGAATACGAGATACACGCGCGGAACAGTGTCTCACGCACTTTGGTCAGCCGCGTTGCACTCGACGATCTGGTGGGCGCCGGAGCCAAGCCACTGCACGATCTCCTTCCGGAGGAAGTGAAAGACGACCAAAAGCTCGATGATCTCATTGTGTGGCAGCCCTGCGAGGAAGTGCGCTCGTCCAATGACTAGCGAGACTGGCCCGAGCGCGGGGAGCGGCGGCGGCGGGTCGTCCGGAGAATGTATGACGTGGGTGAGCCGCGCATCCTCTATGACTGACAGAGTGTTCATCCAGCGGTTCCGAATCGGGCCATGGACATAAAGCGCGCGATAGACGCGGTTGAACTGCTTGTCGGTCAGCGTGTGCCGAACGGTATGCCTACGTGTATGCGGTCGAAGTCATGAGCAACCATACACCGCTGCTGCACACACTTACCTTGTTTCAAACCGGTCATTGAACGATATCGCAGTTATAGGCACGATAGTACGCAATCTCGGTCCTATCTAGAAGGATGTCACCGGCTTTCGCTTCCTTGACGATTTGGCCCGTGGTTTTAAAGTGAAGTAGGCAAGCAACCGACGGCCGTGTCACTGGATATTGATTCTGGAGGACTGCCTTGAAAATGGACTGCGACCGTGCTGCGATGCATTGTACGTGCGTTTTGACATGGCGAAGACAGCACCCAGAGTCCAGAAGTAGGGTATATGCGTGAGGATATACTGATAGTCGATCGAGCGGAAGTTCATTATGCATGTCGGACTGGAAAAGGAATGATTGCTTGACGAAGGACATCAGTGGATCCTAAGGAGAATTCTTTCTGACTTTTCAAAACATGTCGACAAGGCCGAAAACGACAAGTGACTTACCATGTTTAGATGGGTTGGACGGTCTTCTCTCCCGTCCATTCCTATATAACCTCTGTCGCTTATTATGCCCTCATCTTCTCCCCCACCCACTTGCCTGCTTTCCATTTGTTACTATGCACTCCTTCCTCGCCGTCGTCGGCCTCAGCCTCTTCGCCCTCCCTCACATCCTCGCGATTTCACCCCCAAGCGCCCGCGATATTGGGAAGGTTGCAGGATATATGCGTGCGGTCTCAGCTGTAGATGCCACACACACCGTCGGGTCTCAGTGGGAGCCGCTGTCAAAATTCCTCGCCGAAGCGCTCATCGGACACGCTGGGAACGCCACCGGCGAGTCTCCGCTGGACGCGATCCTGCACAAGATAGTGCACAAGAGGTCCAAGAGTGAGGAGCCGGGCGTTGGCATCCTGGAGGATATCCGAGGAGGCGTGGAGGCTGCCTGGAGGGACATGGCCAGCGCGCTTGGGGGCGTGCGCGAGGTGCGCGATTTTTATGTCGTTCCCACTGCCTTGAGGTTGACGACGCGATGTAGACTGTGGAAGACGTGGCTAACGGCGCACCGCGTGCCCTCGAGGACGCGTTGAAGGCCCTGCAGGGCGCGTTTAACGGCACGGAGGACGCGGTCGAGCGCATAGATGATGCGTTCGCGCGCATAGATGATGCATTCGTCCATGCGGATGCGGGGCTAGGGCCATGTCGCGGCGCTCCAGAAGAGTGCGTCTATGTCTTTGGGATATGCGCAGGTGCGCGGGGCTGACGATGCGATATGTAGAGTCGAGATGCTCGTACGAGTCGTGTTCGAGCTGCTCGGCAGGCCGTTGGACGCACAGGCGTCGCGCATGCTGAGAGTAATGCTCAGGCTGGGTGCGGGTGGTGTCCCAAGTGTAGTGTTGGCTGTGTTGAGCGTGCTGTCGACGGTGGAGGGGTGAAGGGTTTGGAACGGGTGTGTTTTCTTGGTCGTGAGCAGTTGTCTGAGTGTGGATGACGCAGAAGTCATTGCGTGTCGTGCGTCGACGTGACTCGACGATGCAAAGTTGTCAGTGTTCCATTCAAAATTCGATAGACCGAGGCTTACCTGACGAGTTCGTGCCGGATGCTACCAGTGGTTTGTTGCTAGGCTACCGCTCTCGCTGCAGCCCACGAAAATCGATGGGATGTTCGACCCTACATAGTCATACAGACCGCAATATGGAAGAAAATAGGACAAGAACTTTGTAGACGTACGAATTGCCGTGCTCCGAATCGAATTTTGTACGGATGAAGAGGGAAAAACAGGGAAGATCCCTCCCGGGACCGGAGAGAATACCTGCTCACGTTGCATTATTATAACAACCACTCTTCCATCGAAAGATTCGAAACGTATGACAGACATAGCTCTCTTGCAACAGATGGACTGAGCAGTCAGCAAGATGATGTAACGAACGGAGGCTTTGGACAACAGGTGTCAACAAACCACTACGCCCGGCGTCTCCATTCAAATGACATCGTCACATCGACCATACCGGCTACCAACGAGCCAAACTTCTGCTCCCATTTCTACACCTGAAACTAGACGGGGGCATAGCTGGAATAGTCAGGAAGGGCGCGAGATCACGCCGGATCGAGAACAAGCTTGACTGAGAGAAGAGTAGCTGCGGTGCACACCAATACCACAAACAGCACGGTCATGTCGGATTGGTTTCCGAGTTTTGAGTCGTTCGCGAAGGCAAGTCCCACCTGGTTAGCTCTGTCGTTCAATGCATGCTTACCTCTTCATGTGTCGTCGCTAACGTACTATGACGTCGCATACTGTGATAGGGCACGGCTGCCACTGCTGCAGGCTTGTCAACCGTTGGTGCGTCGGCGTCGCTCGGGTCACTTCCTCTCCCATCCCCCGTTTCACGACTCCATCGACTTACGTTTCCGCCATGGACTTTTTGAATGCAGGAATGGGCCTTCTGTACTACGGCCAGAATTTCCTGATATACCCTAGTGCCTTCCCTCCAGGCTCCAGAGTCGGTCCGTAAATTAGCTGTTTGCCGGTGCTCCTCGGGTTTTCATGATCAATTTATTCACATGTTGCTATGCTCCATTGCTCTGCTGCCTCTACGTTGCAAGTTTAGAAGTGCCCACTCCAGCGGACTTCTCGTTGCCGTATGCCGACGTCACGCTCGTCACTCCCGATAATGTCAATATCAAGACTTACATCCTCACCCAGCGTCGGGACTTGGATCGACAAGTACCCGGCGCGACACCAATCGATGTGACTGAAGACCTCTACGACGACGAGAAGGCTAGTAACTCTGTCATACTTTGTCATGTAGTGCGTGCTCTGGGGGGGTAAAATCGTCTCCGAGTACGAGAGCGAAGAGGACGGCGCATTCTGGATGAAAACATCTGCAGTCACTGTAGTCTGCGTACCGTCTTTCTTTGCGCGGTTTGGTATTCTGCTGAATTGTACTTACTATGATAGCTTTACAGTTTGCGGCCTCTCGCCCCACCATCATCATGTTCCACGGAAATGGCGGAAACCACGGTCATCGTATCCCGCTTGCAAAGATTTTCTATTCGAAGATGCGGTGTAATGTGGTCATGCCGTCGTACCGAGGGTGGGTAGTTTCGTCTCTTCATTCGCTACAATTTTGCCACAGCATAGTCAACTTGCCTTCCAATGGCGCGCGGAAGCATGTCATCGCGCATTCGGGGTTTGGATTGCTAAGAATGCCCCATTCTCCACGGCCAGGTCGTTTGACCGCTTGCTTTTCACTTTGGATCTGGTCCGAGGCCCAATCGACTCGCAGATCTTTGCTTCTCTGTGTTCGTTCCTTGTCCGTTTACCGCTTCATTTCCGCGGTGGTATCAGTACCGAGGACAAGGGTGCTTCCCATGCATCTGCATTTCCTACTTCCTCCTTCCGTTTCCTTGGTCTGGACTCCCAGGTTTCCCCAGCTCCACCTCCTCGTGCAGATTGGCGTTCAATCGAAATGCTATCCGTGCTCCACTTCCTCGTGGATCGAGAGTTACCTTCTATAGGGAACCATATCCCGCACTGTTCCTCGTTTACTCTATTACTTTCTTTCGTTTCCCTGACATCAGTGCCGTCCTTCACCACGTTCTCTATCCCCGTGTCCCTGTTTCTGACCATCGCTCCCACCCGGCTCGCACGTGCCGACATAATGTCCCCATTCGACCGCGACCACGTTGTCGTTCGGCCGTGTTATTCGTCCTCATAATCTTCTTACCTCCCCATGTCCACATGCATCCGCTGACCACTTTTTGAACCCACAGGTATGGGCGCTCCGAAGGTTCACCATCGGAAAAAGGTTCGTATCATTCTTCGAGACAGTCACAGACTTCGTTCCCTGTTCCTGGCTGTCACAGCGAGTATTCTCTTCAATTCAACTGGCTGGCAATGTTGTACTGTCTCAGCAAAAGCACGCCGAGCTGACCCCTGCTGCATGGATTGCTCCGCTTGCTTGCTGTACTCCACCCCCCACATCTATCGCCGGTCGTTCTTCCTTTGTCATGTGTCTTTTCTTGGTTCCTACGCTCGATGCACGAGGGAACTGACTGTATTGCATCTCGACAGGCTTGCAGATTGATGCCCAGACGGTCCTCGAACACGTGCTGCAGCATGAGGCGTTAGGCAATTCGCCGATCGTGAGTCTCGCCTTTCATCTCATCGACCCCGGATTCTCTCCTCTCCGCCTCTTCGCCTCCACTCGTTCGAGACGCTCGGCTAATGGATCGCGCGATGGGTAGATTCTATATGGGCAATCCATAGGTGGTGCTGTCGCCATCGACTTAGCAAGTAAGAACGCGCACGCGGTACGTCGCCGGTCATCTTCAAACGTGCTTGTGCTGAAAGCCGCTGGATGTGCGCTTACGCCGTAGATCACAGCTATGGTTCTTGAAAATACATTCTTGTCCTTGCCACGCCTCATTCCTACCGCCCTTCCTCTCCTTGGACCGTTCTCCTTCCTGTGTCACCAGAAATGGGAGTCGTATCTAAAGGTACGTACATTTTCTTCTCGTCACTTGCTTTCTTCGATGCTGAGACTTGGCTGGTCAGGTGCCTAAGATACCTAAGTCAATACGAATCTTGCTGCTTGGTGGCGCGCGGGACGAGGTCGTGCCTCGTGACCAAATGCAAGGCCTCTGGGAACTTATCCGCGCACGGTCCTCGAACCCGAGCGCCGCCCTACCCTCCCCATCTTCTTCGGCATCTTTCTCTTCGCTCGGTACCCCGACGAAGGGCGCCTCGGCTGCGGATAAGCCGAGCCCACGCAAGAGTACATCCGAAGCAGCCGCCGGCCCTGCTGCGGAAGAGCCGGTGGGCGGCACTAAAGTGGACGGCGGCGACAAGTACATTGAGTACCCTGACGGAACACACAGTGAGTACCTGCGCTGCCGGCGGTTTCACTCGTCCGCGCTTCTCGGCTCCGTTATTTTGGTCGCTGAACAATGTTTGCAGACG
The DNA here is from genome assembly GCA_003675405.1 of Hericium coralloides. Classification (NCBI taxonomy): domain Eukaryota; kingdom Fungi; phylum Basidiomycota; class Agaricomycetes; order Russulales; family Hericiaceae; genus Hericium; species Hericium coralloides. The sequence continues at coordinate 176,700 of QUOP01000074.1, forward strand.
ATACGTGCGTGCAGCATGGGTATTGGTCGGCCGTATCGGAGTTCATCGCGAGTCTTGGTCCGTCCATAGATGAGAAGAGGGGCCTGTAGATGTAATGCGCGTTTGGGCACGCTAATGACGCTGCTGTTCGTCTTTCGCTGCTTCTCCTTGTCGCAGCCCCGTTTTCGCAGCACCGTGGTTCGGACATTGCCAAATATGCCTTGTCTCCATATACGATTTATGTCCCATTTGCGCGCTGATTCTTCCGTCTGTTGGCCGAGCATTCCCACAGCCTGACGGCTGCCAGGGTCAAGGACATCCGCTAAACTTTCTGTCTAGGCATGATCATCGAAAGGCAAACCTTCGTATCGACGGAGTCTTCGTTCAATGTTTCGTACTCACAAGAACTGGTTTCGAAGTCAAATTGTTCACTTCGTAATGTTCTCCAATCGTAATGTTTTCCAATCGTAATGTTTTCCAAACTTCGATCACGTAAGCCATTTGTTGATCATGATGGACAGTTCAGTTTTCACCTGGCGTTCATCGAAGGAGACTCTGACTGACTTCTCATAGATCTCATACTACACCAGTTCTGGATCATCTCGACCGACCAGCGCCTGGCTCGCAATTTTGCGCTACTGTAAGGAACACTTATGGAACCCGCTTTATCTAGGCGATCGGAACTATGCAACCCGAAATTGTCACTAGCTTGTTTTGCGGCCGCCATCCGGGAGCTCATTCGCGCCCGCGGAATCCTCATTGGTCGCTTCCGACTGCTGAATGGGGCCCTACTCTTTGCCAGACCCAACCCTGATCGGTGTCATAGAGGCCATCTAATCATTCTCGATTGTACTGAGACAATATCTACCACCGAGTTTCATCCCATGCACATCGAAATTTCAACGTGCACCCTTTGTGCACCCTGCTCACATCACGCAGGGTCAGCGCGTCTTGGGCAGCTGGGACCGCGTTTGATGGAAACGTCCCTGCTGGATGCTCATCATCTCATCAAATCAGACCTGCAAGCCCATCTTCCGGCCAAACGCGCCGTCAAAATCCTATCCTGGATCTCTGACGATAATTGCACCGATGCGGGGTGCGTGCCCGCCTTTTCCAAGCTATGTAACTCGCAAGCGAGTCCGCCTCGCCCTGACCTCGTTCTCGATATCGATTGGACTGTACCTAGCCGCAGTCGTGATCGACCTACAGGTTGCAGTGCAGCTTCCTAGAACATATCAAAGATGATCAGCACTCTCAGTATCATATTTTATGCTGCTGGAACATCCGCCGGTCGGCTTCCATTCGTCGACGTCGAGTAGCGCGCGCCCCGACGAGATTCGGGATCTCCGACTCACCGACGCCATTCCGATGTCCCGAGGCGCGATTCCTGGAAGATAAGGCGCCCAGCATCCATTGGTGGGATTCCCTATGATGCACAATCATGATGCTGATCTCCACTAACGCATGAGAGTGCGTTCAAAATTTGAGTGTTTTAGGCTTCGTAGATGATCTCAACGTCAGGAGGACAAAAGCTGGCCCGTGTCACGAAGGTGATTGGCTGGGAGGCGTGGGACATAGGCATTACGTCCGAAAGAGGAAGGCAAGTAAGATCGTTTCGTGCTTCTTCTCGGTCACGTTTCGCGAGCAAACCCTTACGCGACTCCACAAAATCACTTCCGAGCGCGCTCGCATAGACAGCTTCCCTCGGCTAGTGATCATTGGTATGCCTCGCGCCTTCCAGACCATCTCCATTCCCAGAGCATAGCTCTTATATCGATCTCTGAAAGCATGGACGGAACGTTCACGGACGAGATGGGAGTGTACAATGATCCTGAAATCACGGCTTGGGCCTTCCTCCCGACTGTTTGGAATACGATGGTCCGTCGAATCAATCTATGAGGATCTTATCTTACTCTCGTTGCCTTGGTACTAGGTGGCGTGCTCCGCGGCGGAAATTGGAAGAGCCTTCGATTATTGCGTAGCACGAGCCCGCCGCGCGGCGCACGCACGTACCCTCGCATCGGCATCCTCTGGCGTTCACAATCTGAACGATCTCGGGGCCGCCCCGAATTCCGGCATATTCCTTGCGCACGGACTGCTCCAGCGCGTATAAAAGCTTGTGTCCGCACTGATTTCGCCCATCGACTTCTGTCATCTTCCCCTGCTCAAGCCGAAAAGCCCAATCCCCCCCACCCACTACATTCTTTACCACCCCACAGTCTTTACTACAATGCCTTCCTTCGCCAAGATCACCTCCTTCGCTGCCCTCGCCTTTGGCGCTCTCGTTTCCGCCGCTCCTCTCAGCGCCGTTAACGGTGCAGTTGGCAAGGTCGCATCGGCCGTCCCCGCGGTGCCTGCCCTTCCTGTTGCCGTCCCTGCCCTTCCCCGTGACGTCGCCCCCATTTGCATCGAGGGCGTCTTCAACGACCTCACTGGCAAGCTGACTCCCGTCACTGGCGAGCTCAGTAAGTTTTCGATCTTTGATTTCCTATTTGGGTCGTCTGACAAATATCTCAGACTTCATCGTCACTGGCAACGCGACTCAGGCCCTTGCCCCATGTCGACGACATCAAGAGCACCATGCCATCAACACCCTGAACGGCCTTGTGGGCAAGCCCGTCGACGAGATCCTGATCTCGGTCGATGGCACCGTCAAGTTGACCCTGGCTGACGTCGCCAAGCTCGTCGCTGGCGTCCTCACCATCGTCTTCACCGCTGTTGGCAAGGTCCTTGCCCTCGCGAGCATTGACGTCGCGGTAGTCGTCTCCATCCTCGCGCCCATCGCGTACGCTTTTTTCATTGCGCGCCTAAGAGCAGTATACTAATTTTTACTTGTTTAGTGACCTCGTTGCTGCTCTCCTCGCCGTCGTGCTCAAGCTCGTCGGTGGTGTCCTCGGCGACGTTGTTGGCGCCGTCCTTCCTCTCATTGGCGGTCTCATCCCCGTCATCCTCCGGCTCAACGTTGCTGGCGTCATCTCCATCCTCCACATCTAAGGGATTTCTGTATGCGGCATTCCATATGATCTGACTTCTGGTGGAGCTCTAACATGTAAACTTTCTAGATTGCATTATGCTCATACCCAGGCTCCCTTTGTTTGGAGGAATGATAGTGGTGTATCGTGCTCGTAGCTACATCTACTGCGCAATATAATTTCTTCTTACTCTCAGTCATCATGCATCAGTATGGAGCCTTTTGAGGATTGTGTGGAACATTAGATTGAGGGAATGATTCATATTCCGGTGCTCGAGACGGATGGGGTTGTCCGGTGTGCCTGGGTTCGTCATTCGCGTGGCTTGGAGTTCTTGGAGTCCCCAGCGGAGTTGGCAGATGTGGAGCATCCTTGTACGGCGATGCCATTATTTACGTGATCAGTCAAATGGCGGTGCATTTGTATTGATCTTCCTTTCGATAGGACAAGGTATGGAACGGGTCTTCCTGATTTCCGTCGATATATTTTGACACTATGTTTTTATGTGATCTGCTCTGCACGGCAGGACTACGGTGAGCAGGTCCGCCGCCGACCCGATTTCCAAAACAGGCCAGAAGCTCATCGTTTTGTGCACGGTGCACTGTCGTCTGCATGGCTGAGCGTGGAAGCTGAAAAGCTGAGATTGTGCGGAGATATCTACCTTTCGACCACGTTACGAGACTGGGGCTAAGAAAAGCCTCTGTCATACGACGGCCTCGTGGTTAATCCAACTTAATCTCCTTTCTTTGAGCAGAACGTGGCGGCACGAACGTTGAACTCGGCGATCGAGGTCCTTGAGCCATTTCGTACGTAATACCGTCAACTTGCCATCACAGCTCGACACCCACGGCGCCGATGCGGTCGAGGTCTTTCACAGATCCATCATTAGCACAAGGAACTCCGGAATTCCTGCCATTTTGGCTCAGTATTTTGAGCTTTAGCGTCTTAGAAAAGGAAGTGCAAGTGACGATGCAGCCTACCGCAAAATCGGGATAGTTCGGCGTCCGCGACGCCGACACAGTTTATTCTGGTTGAATGCGGCAGAACAGACGCGTTCGCCGACTGAACCTTGGTTCATCGAAATCAACATGTCTGTATCGGCAGAGCGCCTCAAAGCTGCTACCCATGATTTCATTGGATGTACGTCTGAATACGTTCGGTCTTTTCGTTCCAATTTGACAGCTGATGCAACGTTCGCCTCTCATGAGCCCGATGAACTCCGGCCGTGGACAGCTCGCACTCCGCATAACGGAATGTCATCCTGGAGTGGCGCCTTGGATGTCCAAGCGACCCTCACTTTCCAGAGCTCGTGGGTTCCAATCGATGAAATCGAACGGTACATGGCATGGCCATGTGCAAAGATGATCCTCTTCTCTCCCAAACCGTCCGTCAAAGTGGAGTATCGAGCGCACGGGGCATCCTCCAGGCACAATTAACTGTACGTTCATGTCCTGGACGTGTTGTCGTGACAAGGAGCCTTTCCCCAAGTCGGCGGCGCCATTGATGTTGACTTTGCCCTGGTACAACTTTTCTTCGCAGGCCCTTCAGTCAGCAATGTACCCGAGGCGTTTGTCGTTTATTCTTGGGAAGATTCTACCATGTTGTATTCGGGCTCCTCTTGGCGCTCTTGCCTTCGTGCGTTTAAACTCCCTACCACCTTCGGTACTTCCCGAAAAGGCTGTAGTTCGGGACGGTGCTGGGCAGGCGCCTTGCGCTTCTCTCTCATACCCTGATCATGGGCCGGTCGCTCCCATGGATTTTCAGAAAGATTGTATCACTAACGTCTCGAGTCACGATCTAGGTCACATTCTGGGGTTCAAGCTTCAAACTGAAGTGAAAACCGTCCTTCAGAAGCACACAACGTTACATCCATGTCGCGTCAGCTGTCCACGACGAATGGAATATCGTTGCCCGTCATCGCTATTGATACAGTTCTGGCTCTACTCGGTGATGGAGAGTATCAATAGGATGCAGTCGTCTTCGAAGAAAGCCTGGAATAGACGGACCGTTGAAGTTGCAGGGAAACCAATGGTGGCCATGTACTACGATGTACGCCGAGGTGAATTAGAGGTAAGTGGGTGAAAGTTGCTGATGAGGGCTCCAGTGCCTGTCCACCAAGATGTTGCGCTCGGCCTTGCGCTGTCGTAATCAATTATTCAGTGGCCAGTAGGACTTTGAATGAGGCTTGGCCCTTGAAATGCGCATATGACGATACATCTACCCCAGAATCCGAGCCATGGGTCTATTCCGTGGGTAGTGGAACCGCATGGGCGAGGAAGTGCATGTCCACACACTGCCCGCGTCGAAAAGGTGTCTAGGTGAGCCACTAAAACTTCGAAGCTGCGTAAATACTCACATAACCAATAGCATTCCGGGTTCACTCCAAGCCGCGAGGCGGACCTGTCACGCAAAGCCTTCCTGGCTGTGTGTCTTCTCGTTCATCTGCGGGAAAGTGTGACGATCAGCGGACCTCGCGCAATATCGCCTACTAAATTCCTTTCGCCGACCTATCACCTCACTTTGCACCGTTGCGATCCCTATAAAAGCCAGTCCAAAACCTCTACTTTTCCTCACCCTCGGGCCATACACAGTTCGCATTCAGCAGCTCTTCGCTTTCTACACAGACCAGCCATGTTCTCCTTCGCCAAGATCGCTACTCTCGCGGCATTCGCGTTCAGCACCCTCGTCGCTGCCGTCCCCGTTGCTGAACCCGCAGTCGCAGATGTCGAGAAACGCGCTGATTCTGTTGACAGCCTGCTGTCTGCGCTGAACAGCCAGCTCCAGCCCATGGCCAGCCAGCTCAGTACGTCACGCTTCGTTTCACTGTGGTCTGATCGTCGCTGACCACCGGAATCGATTTGCAGGCGCTCTCGACTCTCAGAGCGCGACCGGCGACGCTGTCACCCCCATCGTCAGCGACATCACCAGCGCCATCCAGAGCACCGTCGACCAGTTGAACGCGCTCCCCGCGGGCACCGACTCCTCTAATGCGCTCTCTCAACTGTCTACGATTATGGGTGTAAGTGGCCTAAGACTCCTTACATGTCATCAGACTCACCACGGCCATACCGACACAGACCGTGTTGAACCCCGCCAACGATGTGGCGAACATCGCTGGACCCAATATCATCCCGTTCTTCTCCCCTCTCGGGTGAGTGCTTCCATGATTTTCTGGATCCACAATAATAATATCGCTGTGCCGCTTTCAGTGCCGTCCTCGCCGCTCTTGTCTCGGTCGTGCTCAAGTTGGTCGGCGGTCTTCTGACCACGCTGCTGTTCACCCTGCTCGGCCTGCTCGGCCCCCTGCTCACCATCATCGTCAGCCTCAAGCTGACCGTCCTGCTCAACGTCCTCATCATCTAATTCGGCCAACGCACGGTTCCGAGATTCTCTCCGGAGATGAAGGGCGAGGGCTCGGAGGCCGGGGGCTGGAAACGTCCATGGAAACTTTTTCTTTACTTTTGGTCCGTATTCACGACACGATGACGCCTGTCTCTTGCGTTGGAGTGGATTTGCTACTTTGAATTCAGTGTTATTTTAAGCTTCGCCTCGGACCCAGGTCTGCCGCATCCAGTAAGGACGACTTCGCGCGAAGCCGCAGAGCGCTCGTGCTTCTTGTCCGAGTCGAGTGTGTGCATCTCATATCTCGTACATAGCTCCTTCAGGGACAGGTGGATTGGTTTCCGGTCGTCTTCGTTTCCCAGGATCTTTTCCGTCAGTGGCCTTGCACGAGTGCATCATGCCGTGCACTCTTAGTGCTAGGCCGAATACCAGCACGCCGAGGCCTGCTTTTGAATATTTACATCCTGGCGCCCACGAGGGTCTAGCTCATCCCCATACAAACAACCTCCGAAAGTCTGATTCAGATACTTCCCGCGCGGTTGACACCGTCAAGCCGATGTTATCCACGCACATACACTTTTTTTACTTCTCTGTAGATGTGACGCATCGAAGATGGACGCGCGGCGTTGGACCCCAGTGATCATCACCGTGAAGCCAGGCGCCCCACGATCCATCTTCCATCCAAGCAAACCTTCAATGCATTGGCGCCCCCAACATCTACCGCCCAAAACAGCCATGCTTCACTGGGGAATACCCGACGAACTCAAGCCTAGCTCGCACGTAGACAACGTAACCCGCACCCTGCACGCGAATGAAGCCTTCTCATCTCCGACCTATCACCGTGCAGCAGAGCTAGCGCGCCTCGCGCCCACCGCGTTATGTTCCGCCCATCCCCAATTGACGAAGTCGTCGATCCTCCTACTATGTCTAGGTCTGTTCCCTTCACTAACACTTTCTGTCCACAAAGTGAATTAAGCTCAAGCTCATACTCGCGACGCCTTCTGCCAGTGCCCCCTCGTGAGGCACGTCGTCGTCACTGCAGGTATCCTTAAGTCTCCCCAAGAAGCCTCGCTCCGAGTCCGAGACGAGACCTGCGGCTGTATGTATGACTCGGGCGCTTCGCAGCGTTGACGTAGATCATCTTCCGTGCACCGGTGCGGCGATAGTAGCACACCCACATACCCACACGCATGCAATTTGCTATATCGCCGGCAACTAGCACGATCTCGCCGATGCCTGGTACTTCGTCTTCACGTCCGTCTTCGTCTTCCCCGCAACAACGTCGTCTAAAAGCCGCCTGACAGCGTGCCGGGCAATACAGTACGGCGAAGCTCGACGCACGGGCGTGAACCCTAAAATCACTGTGAAGACCGATGTGTTGTGCCCACGCACGCATCGAGGGTGATCGGCGGCTGTAGCGCCACGGCGGACGGAGTGCGGGGCGTGCAGCATCCTTGTACCCCTATGGCAAACACGCGAGCACGCACATGTGAATCTGCATGCGTAGACATGAGCGGGGCTACGGCAGTGGGAAAAGTAAAATACAGACCGCCGTGTACGAGAATCGGAGATCCAGCGTTACGCGGCTGCAGCGCGTACCCATGACGAACACGCACGAACACACATCGATGTACGAAATCCAGCAATTGGCACAATAGCGCGACGAAAGGCTTGCAGACGGAGTGAGTGCGGAGCAGCGCAATTTCATATCCATATAGCAACATGTGAACGCATACACCTAGAAAATGAGCAAGAACCATAACGGTGGGAAGACCCAAGACCAAGAACCAAAAAACGAAAACGCCCCATAGACGACACCCAGCAAGAAGCCCCGCATCGCCCTACGCCCGATCCACCGTCTCCCATACCTCCGGAAACACATACCACGACATCGGCAGCGGCACGACGCAGCACCCCCCGCCCTTCTCCGCGCCCGGCCCGCGCACGACGCGGAAGTCGAGCCACGAGTCCTGGTACTTGTGCGTGCCCGTGCGCTCGCGGAACTCGAAGCCGACGGTGCGCAGCGCGGGCAGCGCCGCCGCGAGGAAGTGCGCGCACTGCGCGCGGTCCACGGCCCACGGGCGCGGCGCGGGCCCGTCGGTGTCGTCGTACTCCGGGAACTGGATGCACAGGCGCAGCGCGTGCAGGTGCGCGAGCGGCTGCAGCGCGCTGGCGAACTCGGCCTACACGACTCTTATCAGCGCGAGACGGTAAGGAAAAACAGCGCGCATGGCGCACCCAGTCGAAGACGGTCTTGCCGTCGTGGTACCCGCAGAGCTCGATCTCGAGCTGCTCGAGGCGCGGCAGACGCATCGCGATGGTGTGGCAGAACATAGGCGTGACCTTGTCCTCGATCATAAGCCGCAGCCGCCGGAGCGGCGCGCCGCCCCACGCGACGTCGCGCACGACCTGCGCCGCGTCGCCGAGGCTCAGCGCGATCGGCACGCGCGGGTAGTCGATGATCGACAGCACGGTGAGCGCGTCGAGCCCCGCGGCGTGCGGCAGCAGCCCGTCGAGCTCGCACGCGGTCGACACCGCGAGGCGCGTGAGCGTCGGCGGGAGCGGCGGCGGCGGCGCCGCGGACGGGCGCGGCAGGATCTGCAGCAGGCGGTGCGGCGTCTTCGCGAGGAGCAGGCGCACGTCGCGCACGCGCGGCATGCGCGCGAGCACGGCGCCGAAGGGCACGCCGTCGCGCTCGGGGACGTGGCCCGTGAGGATGAGCGTGTCGAGTGCGGGCCAGTCGACCGCGGCGAGGCGCGACGGCGTGCAGAAGTCGCCCGAGAGCTGGACCGTGTGCAGGTGCGCCGCGTGCCGGCGCAGGAGCGCGGAGGCGGTCATGGCTTCGAGCGGCAGGCGCAGCTCGCGGCGCGCGCGGTAGCGCTTTTTCCAGCCGCAGACCCAGTAGCGATATGTGTCGGCGATGGCAGTGTCGACCTTTCCGTCGCCGACGCGGATGGCTTCGCCGACGGCCACGAGCTTCACGGAGCGTAGTGTTGGGATGGGTGCGTCGGTGGGGAATGGCAGGTCCAGAGGCGTGTCCTCGCAGACGAGGTTCGTCAGTGTGGTGGAGCGCAGGAGCGCGCTAACAAGCGACGTCGGCGGGATGTAAGGGCACTGGATAGTGAATTGGGTGATCTGCATGGACGGGAGGGCGTCCACGAGCTTGCCGATGTCGCGCGGGATGTAGGGGCTGCCGCTAAATGTGGTGTCCGCACCGAATTCGCCCCATTTCGGCGGGTAGTTGTCTAGCCACTCTTGGGGCCATTGCAGGCGGAAATGTCTGCATTCGAGATTAGTCAGTTGTCAGTCTGCTGCTGGCTGGCGAGGAAAGAGTGTCTGCAAATTCCCATGTATGTTCGTATTGAGGGGCCGTCTGCAGGCTCAAGTGTTCAAATTCACGGATAGCAGAAGAATCACTGCCTTCCAGAGCCAAAGCAGCGAAAGATGCGGATTCGCCTGGCGCCTGGGTAAGCGCATCCCTGCATGAGCAAAAGATGAGCATCAGCCGACATCCGAACCCATATATCAAAGGTCGAAACCACTTCCCACCTTCGTGATCGTCGGGCTATGCCTGCTGCTTTCCGAATCTCGCAAGTGTGCAAATCCACGGGTAGTAGAAATAGATAATGGGCTTCCAACCCGAAGCACCTGCGGATGCCTGGTAAGGGGATTGTCCCTGCGTAAGCAGAAGATGAGCGCCAACTGATATTGGAACTCAAGTTGAAGGTCGAATCACTTCTCACCTTCGTGATCATCAGTCGACGTCTGTTGCTTCCAGAGGAGTCTCCCAAGGATGATGTCGATCCGAACATACATAGGAACCTGCATGGCGCCCATTCAAGCTGGCTCACCTAAAATACCGCCACAAGCTTTGTGGAAAAAATGCCAACCCCTCTGTCTCGTCTGTCTTCGATCTATGCGGCCACTGGACCTCTGCAAAGAGTCTGGGGAGCACCATAGCCCGTAGGCCGTTGCAGACACTGGCGAGGCTCACGAGCCCCTGCGCGCGCTCGTGCCCCTCCCATCCCTCCGAGACAGTGCGACTGATGAGGTAGAGGATGTCCGCATTCAGCGTCTTGATTCCTGGCGAGTCCATGGGCGAGCAGCGGTCCTCGCGTCTGGATGGCGAGACGATAGGGAGGTGGGGGGACGCAAGGCGAGCGATTGCGCGCAGGGAGGGCTTTGAACGGGCATGCTGCGATTGGGGGTTCTAAATACAAGCTGTGTCCTGTCAGTGTCTCTTCGTTCTGAATGACCGCGGTTCTGCGAGTCTGGGCTCTAGTGTGTTGGCCCATCAGCTATCGCTCTTTCAGGGTCGCTGCTCTACACGTGATGGTCTAGACTCCCCAGCGTTTACGGTGCGTTTACGGCACGGGCTTTTACGCAACTGAGGGCGAGGCGAGACCAGCTTGCAAGAGGGAAGACGATCCGTGCTGTACGCAGTAGGCGAGAGTTTATATGGAAGTAAGTGTACAACAGGAAAAGTATGGTGCTCGCACAAGCCAGTTCATGATATCGCCGTATCCCCAAACGTACAATCACCCGGATCGGTTCTAATGCAAATCCACGGCACGCTACTGCGCGTATCGCTCCGTCCACTCTCTGCTCACCCGCTGCGCGTCCTGTTCGTTCTCTTTGTAATGCTTCGCGATGTCAGCCGCAAGCGGGTCGTCAGGGTTGGGCGAGCTGAGGAGGGCTTGGATGGAGAGCAGCACCGTGCGGATCTGGAGCGCCGGCGACCATTTATCTGCGCATCGCGTCGTTACTATGCCAGCCTCTGCTGACCACTGCACAACGCACCTTTGAGGATGTCCAGACAGATTCTCCCGAGCTTGTCTGCGGAGCCGTCAGTTGCAACCCGGGCGTGTGGCACGGGCGAGAACGCACCGATATTGGGATGGTAAATCTTGGTCAAGAAGCGCACCTTTGGCGGCGCCATCGGGTACTCTTCAGGCAAGAACAGCTCCAAACGGAACACACCATCTAAGCAACCGTGATACGTACGTGAGTGCTTGGCGTTCTCATCCGATGCAGAAACACGCACCCTTGAACGGACTGCCATCGGGGCCTTGGATCGTGACATCAAAGTACCGCAGGTTGTCATCATGCGGCGCGGCCGAGATTCCAGGCGCGGGGTCCGCGACGAGGCGCTCCGTTTCCTACATACATTCACATTCAGCGGGGCGCGGGCAAGCAGAGTGGCGCACCGACCTTGATGATTCGCTGGGATCACGATAACGAGCACACGAGCGTGAGCAGCCGCCCGCGACGCCGCCGAGCCAAACTGACGACGTACCTTGGGAAGAGACATGGCGGCGTGTGCAGATGAGTGATGCTGGGCGGCTCGAGATGGTGGCTTTGTGTATGTTCAGCCCGCAGACGGGCACAGTGTATCGCGGTGCAGAGCAGGCGGGGTGGGTCCGGCAACCGCCGGCAAAGAGCCTTTGCTTACGTCAGACACGCGCTGCTTGACTTTGGTCCGCGTCGACGTCGTGGTTGACCAAGTCAATTCAGATCGATGTCGGGCAAGGTAACGTGGACAGCTTTGAATAGTGCCTGCAGACCTACTGTACTGACGGAGTGTCCAGGACAAGACAGACCCTAACGAGGACTGGGTGCGTATCGTCAGCAATGACGGCTACTCCTTCCTTGTGAAGCGCAAGGTAGCGTTGCGGAGTGGCACCCTGAGAGCGATGTTGAGCGAGGACGGTAAGCATCCATACATGCAGTCATGTCGCCTGTAGATGCGAGTTTTGTCCCAGTAAACTTTGCCGAGGCCGCAAGCAAAACCTGCGAGGTCCAAGAACGGTGCGTTCACGCTAGCTCATCCCCGCCACGCGCAGAACCAAACAACATCGCTTCGGCGTCTCCAGGGCGGCCGTCACCCAACTATTCGTGGAATATCTTGTGCATAAGACGACGTACGAGAACGCGCCACCCAAAGAAGAAATCCCGGACTTTATGGACCGCATCCAGCCACAGATGGCACTCGAGCTGTGAGTTTCCCCACCGTGCTTGCCTTTCGCAGACTGAGCGCCACGCGACGGACAGCCTGGTCGCTGCAGACTATCTCGAAGGTGCGTGTTACATGACCGTGCGACCGGCCGTTGCTGAGTGCATGTGCTCTGCAGCATAATCCGGGACTCTTTCTCTTCTCTGTATCATAGCGCATTCATCCTCCCGCCTTGCTATCAAGAAGCAGCTAATGTTGTAATGTTAGTTCAGATGAGCACTGTTGACTGAATGTGCACGACAAGGCAGATCCCACTCCGGATGCGGGTGCGATTATCTTCTAGTGAACTTCGCCGACGCCGCAACCAAGGCCTGTGAGGTCCAAGAACGGTGCGCCACGCGTTATGTTACCGCTGTCTCCTGCGGCGCCCGACATGCGCATCGTCTATCGTCAGGGTGACCGCCGCCCAGTTATTCGTGGAGTATCTTGTGCACGAGATAACGTACGAAAATGCGCCACCGAAAGAAGACATCCCGGACTAAGTACACGCATCATGGACCGCATCCAGCCACGGCTGGCGCTCGAGCTGTACTGTAACTTTCATCACCGCTCTTGCCTATCACAGACTCAGATCGCCACGCGACGAACAGCCTGGTCGCTGCAGACTATCTCGAAGGTGCGTGTTACATGACCGTGCGACCGGTCACCGCTGAGTGCATGTGCTCTGCAGCATAACCCGGGGCTCTTTCTCCTCTCTTTCTCCTCTGTGTATCTCACCGCGCTCTTCCTATTGCCTGACTCCCAAAGAGTCAACGTTAACGAAGCCCTTCTGTCGTCGGTGCGGCACGCGTGATCGAACGGGTGCGGTGTCTATCACGGCCGCCTGCTCCTCCCTGCCGCGTTCCTTCCCGCGTCACGTCAAGCACAAAAATAACACAACATGCATTTTGACTTGTGCTGATAAGACATGACAACATGAGAACGACAGACAGCTCCAAATACAGGGTAGTACAGTATGTGCAGCGCAGGGTATACAACAGCGCGCCACCGTCCCTCCGATCCGTTCCCGATCCAGACCCATGCTTGCCGCAACGCGCGCCCCGTCTACACCCCCTCCACACGATCACAATCGATGCGCCGCCACTCCAGACCCGCCTGGCCCAGCTACGCGGTCTCATGCCTCTTGAGCGGCCTAGGCCGCCCCGTGGGCTTGCGCCCGCGCGCAATGCGCTCCGCGAGGCGCTCGACGACGCCGCCGTCGCCCTCGTCCTCCTCGAGCGTGCGGCGGATGAGCGCCTCCATCTCGATCTGCTGCGGGGGCCACGCGCCGGGCGGGCGCTCGGCCTCCGCCTCGGCCTCCTCGTCGAAGCCGTCGGCGGTGGGCGTCGTGCTGCCGCTCGCGTAGCCGCGCGAGAGCTGCGCGTGCAGCGGCTGGCGCATGGACGGCACGGGCACGAGCGGGATCGAGGACGGCGCGTTGTAGTCGAACTGCGGCAGCCGCTCGTTCGCGATGTCGAAGCGGCGTCTGGAGAGGGTGTTAGTTTCGGCGCCGAGGCGCGGTGTGAGGATACGCACGCGTCGTCGAAGCTGTGGATGTAGTGCCGGATGCGGTTGCCCTGCACGTTGAGCGCGTCCTCGCCGAGCCGCACGCCGACGGCGGACAGCCCCATTTCTTCGCCGCCTGTGGTGAGCTCTGTCGCGTTCTCCGACTCTTCTCTGTTATCGCAGGCACGTTAGAGGCGCACTCCCAGCAAACAGCAATTGTACGTACCGAAGCAGCTGGAACATGCGCTGCATCTTGCCGACGACGAGAATCTTGTTCTTGATCTGCTGTCTGCGCGCCGAGATCTCGCTGGGCGTGAGCGCCGAGTCTGTAACTGTCGATCGCGTCCCGTCTTCGTCATCCGAGGACGAGTCCTCGAGCTCCTCATGGGAGCATATGCTCAGGATGGCGAGAAGAGCCTCAATCACTGCAGCCGGTCCAGCTGTTAATCTCCGCGGAGTGTCGTCAGATGGCGCACTCACTCTTCGCACCAACAAACGGCAGACTCCACGTGAAGGCGTCCATGAAGTTGGGCAGCCAGTACGGGTGCGGACGCGCGTGGTACTGCCGGATCGTGATATTTTTGTTCGCGTACTTGAGCACGGCGCCGCGGTTGTGGTATACATCGAGATAGTTTGGCGCAGAAAATACAGTGATAACGGACGGGAATTTCTTCGTTGGTGTTTTGCGGAACATGACGTATCTGGATGCAGGGCAGTACAAAGTCAGGAGGATCCGCAAGCTCCACATGCGAACGACGGTTCGTACCCAGCATCCTGTGCTTCGTGTCCTCGGATGACACCGAGCAAATCGTTGCGCTCTAGGAACTTGATAACGGCCTCGTAGCTAAAACATGGCGATGAGGGAGCAATCGTCACGGAAATGAAAGCGCGTACGTGTAGAAGTACGAGCAACCGCGTGTGCCGTTGTGCTCCCATAGCCGCCCTGGTGGAAGCCCAGGGCCATGTACAGAGGGCTCGTTCTCATGGCCGAAGTTGGGTATTGGGTCTGCCCATAGCAGATCGCATAACAGACCGAACGAACCTGGCTCTTCAAAGCGATTCATCTGGAGTAGCGCGTTAGTTCTGCCAAATAACCATAGAGTTTAAAACCCACTCGCTCAATGTCCGCAAGGGTATTCAGTTCTGGCGAAATTCCGCCATGAACACAGAAGAACTTTCCGTCGAGAAGGGCTACAACCGGAAGGGCATTGAAGGATTCGATACATGCATTATACACCGTCTCAGAATATTTATGTAAACCTACACACGGTGAAGTGAAAGTGAGAACAACCGAAGGTGAAGAAGGGCAGACACGCACACTCTCGTTTGAATGTGAAGTATTCCGTAAGATGTCGGCATTCGTGGTTTCCACGGATCAGAAAGAGACGATCGGGCCACCATAATTTCAATGTGTAGAGGTACAACAAGCACTGCGAAAAGAAAGATGAGAGAATGTGAGCCGAAAGAGATGGGCGAACTGACTTCGATACCAAAGCATCCCCGGTCGACGTAGTCTCCGAGGAATAGATAATTTGTGTCGTTCAAGGAACCACCCACTTCGAATATTTTCATCAGGTCATACTGATGCCACAACTTGCGCGTTAGCACCTTCACTACAGACAAGCCATTCAACACCCACATATTGTCCGTGAATGTCTCCCACAACTGCGAACACCCGATATCAGAAGTACGCCAAACAGCGGCAAGTATTAGCATACCTGTTACAGGACTCCTCACTTTCAAAATGTTAGGCTCGATAGACAACACGTCGCTCGTTTGCCGAATAATCGTCAACGCCTGCTCCTCCGTGAGCCTGCCCTCCTTCAGAAAATGCTGGCGCAGAAAGTCCGGGTTGGGCTTCCTCCGTCCATGCTGATCAATCTTGAAGAACTGCTCCTCGGTCGGCTTGAATGTGGCGGGCTCCGGAACCTAGGTGGCCACGCTATCAGACAACAACACACCGACAGGAAGACGATAGACGCACGCTCGGCACTTGGCGTCCTTGGGTCACTGCGAGATCTTCCTCGGGGAGGCCGCCGGGCGGGTATGTGGTCTTTTCCTTGATTTGGTAGAGTGCATTCTGCAGGTATGTTGGATCGTCCGACATGGTGGACAATGAAGGGGATAGGTAGATGGAGAAGGGAAGGCCAGGAGCGGCCGAGACGCAGATACAGGGATCTCGAGAATAGGTACAACGCTATGGCGCTCATAAGCTCGGAATTGACGTCCGCCGGGGCCCAACGTCTATGCTCACCTAATTACAGACTCTCAAGGCCGTGCCTGCCTACGAATAACAGTTATAGCAGGGCGCAAGACGAGAGTCAAGGGCTGGTCGTGACTGAGAATAGAGAGATCAATGGCACGCCCTCTGTCACCCGAGCGCTAAAGGTCCTTCGATAACCAAGGGCCTCGTTCTTTGATCTCAGGGCTCGCGTGCCCGGAGCGTTCTGATATAAGTTGGCAACGGCAAGCGAGGTGTCGAGATGTCGGATTCGAGAGATCAAGAATGTCGCAGTCGAGACGAGCGGGGATACGAAAGCGCGCCACACGTGAATGGTATGCACGAACGAGTTGGAGAAATGGAGCAGGCAGGTGGGCACTTCTGCATCAGGGTCAGCATCGTTGAATTTTATACGGTCTGTTTGAATGTAGAGCCGCTAGCTGTGTCAGTACAGCCAGGCTTTGAAGGAGAAAGACCACAAAGAAGTTGACTCGACGCTGTATCGCCTCGTGCTTTTCGGCAAAGATCACAATGCGGTGCACATCGTGGAATACATCACGCAGAAAATGGGAATCGCAGGGTCGTTGTTGATTGAATTGCAGGAAATATGAGGTATGAACAAAAGGGTTATAGAGATCACAATATATACTTGAGAAAGACATCTATCGACTGCAAAGGCTGACGTCCAATATCCTCGAATGATTTGATCGAATTTACTGTACTTAGATTGTCATGTTAGCCGGTCCTTGTAGTTCAGTGCGGGATGCCAGCGTATTCGTCGTATCCGAGAGCAAGGTTGAGGTTCTGAAGCATTCTATCAGATAAAGGCCATATTATTGGCCCATATGCGGCACTTACCTGAAGGCATTGCGTAGCAGCGCCCTTGAGAAGGTTGTCGAGCCCACCCTATATCAGGCCCACGGTGGTCAGCACAACGATAACGCACCCATCATCGAATTTACTTACGACGACGACTGCCCGATCACCATCCCTATGCACCTGGAACCCGCCGACAACCCACCCATGCTGATCCTGCACATCCTTGACCTCTGGCACCTCATTTTGTATCCTGACAAGCCGCTCGTCCGCATACTTCTCCTCATACATCCTCCTCACATCCTTCGCCGTGAGCGACTCGCTCAGCGGCATCGACATGACCGAGATGATCCCGCTGAACCACGGCCCGACGTTCGGCACAAACGCGATCTGCATCGGCGGGGAGCCGGGAAGGAGCGTCGACAGATGCGTGCCCGCCTCGCGCTCGTGGATGTGACCGGTGAGCGCATACGGCTTGACACCGCCCGCGAGCGTCTCCGGTGTGATTTTCGGCACGAATGTGGGCCGTCCGTCGGGGCCCGTCGGGCCCTTGACGGTCCCGCCGCCGCTGTAGCCCGACATGCCGAAGACCGACGGCCACGCAGGGCGCTTGAGATACTTGAGCAGCGGCGCGACGAGCAGCTGCGACGACGTCGCGTAACACCCAGGGTTGGCGATTCTCTTGGATGCGCGGATAGCCGCGCGCGAGTACAGCTCTGCAGAAGAACGATGCAACGACAGGCACAAATGGTATTCAATTGCGTGATACAATTACACAGAGGCGGAGGGACCCTCACCCGGCAGTCCGTATGTCCAGCCCTCCTCGAAACGGTAGTCCGCGCTCAGATCTACGATCACGCTCCCCGCGCTGCCCGTGCGCTCCTTCGTGCCCTGCTCGATCGCGTCGACGAACGGCTTCGCGGCGCCGTTGGGCAGCGCCATCACCCACGCGTCGACCTCGCCGTCCTTCTCCATCCGCTCGACGTCGCTCTCTGTTAGCGTGGAGTACTTGATTGGCGCTTTGGTGTACCCGTCGAGCGTGTACCCCGCGAGCTGGCGCGAGGAGACGTGCGTGAGGTCCAGGTAGGGGTGACTGGAGAGCAGCGTCGTCAGCGCCTGGCCCGTGAAGCCACGCGCGCCGATGAGCGCAAGGCGCTTGGGCTCCGTAGATGCGGGCGGCGCAGCAGCCGTCGCGTAGCCCCGCGACGCGCCGGGCACCGTGCGGCGCGCGAGCGTTGAATACGCGCGTGCACCACCAGTGATGCCGGCAGCCGCGGCGCCAGCGCGATGCGCGGGCGCGGGCGGGCCGACAGGGAGGTACGACCGGTCGATGCGGCCCTTCTCCTCGAAGCCCTGCACGGTCTTCTCGACCTCCTTGACGTCCTGCACACCGTACCAGAACAGGCTCTTGCCCGCGCGCGTGAAACTGCCGTCCGCGCGCTCAAAGTGCCATGCGCGGTTCTCGTCGTCCGCCTGCGCGGTCCAGAACAGACGGCGGTGGTCCTTCTTCACGGCGTTGAAGACGTTGTCAACGACGCTGTTGAGGATGCCGGCGCGCGAGGAGAGGAACTTGGTCATTACGGGGATCTCACCCTCGGGGTGCGAGACGATAGCGATGACGTCGAGGGGCTCGTCGCCGTAGATCGTGAAGGGCGCTTGCTTGAGGTTGTTGAGCACCTCGGTGACGGTCAGGTAGCCAGAGAGGACGTCTGGGTCACGGTCGCGGATCACCTGGCGCAGGCGGTCAGCACCGAGAGTATCGATCGAGTCGTGCTTGAAGAGCTTGTAGCCGCGGCGGATGAGGGTACCGGCGCCGCTGTCGGTGAAAAGCTCTTTCTGTAGAGATGAGGCAGAGATGATGGCGACGGAAGACGAGCGAGGGAGATGGTCGAGGAGCTCCTTGATCTCGCGAAGCTTGAGCTTCGTCCCGTACTTGACCCATGACTGCTTCATGAGATCGTTGTATTCCTGGGAACATACGACATGAGTAACATGACTTCTCCAAGATGGTAGGAGACACATACCTCGTCAAGATTAATGACATCCAGCTTCTCGCCAGTGACACCGTGGAACAGACCACCCTTCTCGTTGAGGTACACGATCTTGAGCGGTTCCAGCTCCTTCGCCAGCTCACCCGCTGCAATGTCGGCATTGACGTTCAAGATCTGGCCCGCCGGGCTCTCAGCCAAACTGGTGAGGATGGGCAGCGCACCCGCGCGGATCGACGCCTCGAGTGGGCGCTTGTCAACGCGCGTGATCTTTCCGACGAGACCGTACTTGTCCTTGTCGAGGTAGTCGGCGGTGAACACGCCCGACGTGATCGGACGCGCGCGTGTACCGAGCTTCTCCAGAGCACTCACGATCTTCAGGTTCTCCTCGAGGAAGACCTTGCGTGCGATTTGGAGGGTTTTGGCATCTGAACTAGCTTCATTCTCCGACTCGATTGAATGCAAATAGAGGTCTTACCTGTAACACGTATACCGTCGATGTAGTCCGGAACAATGCCCTCGCTCTCAATGATATCATTGAGCTGAGGACCAGCACCGTGGAGGATGATAGGGTAAAGTCCAACGCGATATAGGAAGCTGAGGCTCAAAGCGAGCTCGTCCAGTTCTTCGAGCACAGCACCGCCAACCTTGATGACAGCAAATTTAGCAGGGTGGGAAGGGTTGGAGGACGAGGAGAAGATTCGGAGGTAACGTTCCACTTCACGCTTCGTTCCGATGGAGTACAGCAGCCTAGTAATGGTGTCCTGCTCAACGGGTCAGTTTCCTGCAATGACTCATACAAAATAGCAATACACACCCTGTCGGTCTGTGCAATATTTGTCTGGATCGCCCGGGCATCAGCAACTTGCACCCGCCGCGCTGCTCCTATAGCGACGCGACGCTGCCCAGCGACAAGTGCTGCTCTTTTGGCGACAACTCGGCCAGACAGTGCTGGGACCCTGGCGGCAAGCATGATGGATGTGGTGAAGGGGGATGCTGGCGCTGCAACAGATATAAAAGCCCGAGTCAGACGCCAGATGGGCGCCAACAACATTGCCTTCGGAAAATATAGGCGCCACGTGAGCGCTTGCGCGAGGACGATAAGATAAGATCCTGCGACCTCCCGACGACTCCTGCCGCCGACATGTCCTTGAATGAGTTGTTTTCTGCTTAGGTATAAGTGTTTCTCGGTGAAGACTGACCTATTCTTTCTAACCAAAGTCACCGCCGTCCTTTTGTTGATGAGCATGTGAAGGTTTCGAGGGTCTTTAAGCCCGCCGAAGATCGGGTGCACTGCATAGACTTGGTTTGCACGATTGATTGAAAACTTCAAGGTGCCAATTTTATCCAGTGCAAGAGATTCACGTAATGAGTCCAAGGCATGATGCATGAGACGGCGCTGTGGCCGACAGAGGAGCACGGGAGTTCCGTCTCCATGCGCGACACGCAGATCCCAGAGCTGCACTGTTCCAGAGACGTTTAAATGATATTATATCATCCTATTCTATGGCCTGCAGGCTATTTCAGTTAAGTAAAGGTTATGGGATTGCTGAATACCTTCCATGTTGTGGTATCATGGCGGAGCCCATGGTTGATTGCAATCGCGTTGATATCGGCGAAGTCGCTATTAAACTCAGTAGATTGGACCTCATCGAGTCAGTAACGAACAGCAGCGCAAGGTTAGAAGAAAGATATCACAATCGAGTCTTGTAGCTTCGTGAGGGCAGAAGGAGACAAGAACGCGCCGCTTGATGGGGGACGCGTCGCGGTCAGGTGATCATGTCTCACATATAAGATGAGTCAGCGTTATCACGTCATCATGGCTTGCTCCTATTGTGCCTACTCTCTGGTCCGAATTCCACCAGTCTACGTTATTTCTGCCCGTGGACTCCACTCCTATGCAAGTGTCTTTGGTTTTCACCTGAGTCTCAGGGCATTCTATCCATGAAGCTATAAAGGAAAGCGCCCTCCATGAAGAGGCAGTGACATGGCCGTGCTTCGAACCGCCCGCGCCTTGTGGCCCTTCTCCCAAAAGCGCCGATCTGCTGCTGTCCGACAACTGTGGTACTTGGTTGGCTCAACAGTAGGTTGTTCTCGTCTCTATGCTATGAACACCGGACGATTGTATTGGGTAGATGGGCAGATGTCACTTTCCACCTAATTTCGTCTTCCTCGTCCCTCACAGCAAACATGATACTGTAGAACTTTGCTACTCCAACCTAGCTCGCTGCGGCTGTTTCATAGGTCTGTTCTGGGGATGCAACGAGGATTCCCTGTCCTATCGCTGCACATGCTGCCCTCGCCGCGAAGAGCTGACAAGCAGGTCGATCGTGTTTCAAGTGAGGCAGATCCACAGACTTGCTCTTCTACTCCTACCGAGTAATTTGTCTATTCCTGGCTTACTCTCGGCCTCGTATACAGATATGGGCCTTGCAAAAGATGTTAAATGCTCGCCGAGCTGATCAGAGGCTGCTGCAAGCTGCAACGTCGTCATGGCATCCAGTTTCTTTCACACTTCTTCCAGTCCAGCGTCCCATGGTCTCAATCGATGCATGATGTTACTCTTACTGGGCACGATCAGCATATTGGCTGCACCAGTCACGGAACCCGTAGAAAATCTTCATGTGACGAGGTTGCCATCTACAAGAGCGTGCGTTTTATTTGCCATACGTCCCTTCTCGTTGGACATGCTAACGTTGATAGTTGCTTCACGCTGACAGGAATACCGACGTAGACAGAGTTGGGTTTCGGAGCCTCAAGAGTGACTTGGATGAAACACCTACAACGTTGTCAGCCAATGGTGATGAGTCCCCAAACCCCACATGCCAATCGACCATATATGAAAGCCCTGTGGCAGACGACGAGAGCAATGCATCATTCGCATGTGAGACGCCGAGCGCGACGCTTTCTCAGTCAACTACGGAGAGTATTGGTTCCGGCGAGACCCTGGCTAAGCGATTTCTATCCCCACCTCAGGAAGGGTACCCAGTAGGGTACGTACTGAAGTTTGAGCGCCGTGTACGTTCTTGACTATTTCCCGTGCTAGGTCCTCAATGGCGTTATTCTTTTTGTCGCCCCACGAACGTACTATGAGGGACGATGGCTCGACCCTTGTCGGCCATCCCCTTCTGCCAGCGTTCTACTTGGCCTCGAGCTTCCTATTCGCGCTCGGCCTTTTTGTCCTCCTGTACAGAAGAAAAGGCAGGTCCAGCGTTGTGCTGACTGATTGATATCTCACACTATTCACACGCGCAGCGCCTGCGCCCCACAATGTCAGGCTGAATGTTTCGGTTACAATTCGGGACCATGGATGCGTCAAACGTTGTCATCTACCACCGGCATTTTGAAGTAGACGCACGTACCTCCTGCCCTTTCGCCGAACATGTCCGATTATACACGTCGCGCTTGGCTGGTCCGAGACAGATGATTGCGAGTCAAATGCGGGTAGTGTTGTGCTGTGCTCCGAACTTATTGTTAGCATGTCCGAAGCTGATCTAGCGCTATGCCTATGGTCCTCTGTGCACTGAAATAATAAGAGTGATCGTCTGCTATGTACTGTCTCCATGTCGAATGGATAGCTACGTTGGCAGTGAGAGAAACGTGTTGGAGGACAAAAAGATGGGAGGGCGGTGCCGTAAGCAGGGATGTCGCGGCAAATGCCTGCAGCTCTCTCAAGACCTCCATGAGGCTCCTCTTTCAAATCTCAGGCCGCTCCTTTATCCTTCGCTACCACCATGTCCTCGACTGACCCCCCGCAGATAAACATCCCCCTCCCTTCAAACACAACGTCTTTCAAGCGTTCATTCGAACAATACGGGTTCGACCTGGACAGCCCCGTCGATACCAGTCTCTCTACTGCGTCCTCGAGCGCCAGTGGAAGTCACGATTCCCCAGTAGCGGGTTCTGTCAATGATTCCGGCGAGAGAAGCAAGAGGGCGAGGAGTGACAGTTTCTCTTCTGACAGTGTCGGCACCTCTTCCTCGTCGCAAAGAGTAAGCGCGAGCTCGAGCCGAATGACCAGCTTATCCGGACATGCATCAAACTCGAATGTTCGGTCACCCGCCAGGTCCACACCCTGCCCTATCCCTGTACCCAACGATCTATCATCGTCTTCGCCACCGCACCCTCTGTCGAATGAAGTGCTGAGTGAGTCGTCTGACATGGATATCGACATGGCGGATGCGGCGCCGCAACTTGAAGACGGGTCGGCACGCCCCCGGGCGGATTGGGCGGCTGCAGGGTCGTCATCGTCAGCCGGGTCAGAGTACAGCGAGCAGTTTAGGCTATCGATGGAGCGATTCAGCGCCTTCGACAGCGAAATATCGTCCCTGCGGCAGAGACAATCCTCCCCTGCGCCCGCCCGCGCGGCCAGTCCCCCACCCATCCTTCCTCCACTCGCCCTTCCGTCACCCAACCTCGAGGGCGGGCGCACCCGAGATCGCCCTGTCTCCCTTCTTCCCCACCGCCCACCAAGTACGCACACCCTTCCATCCATATTTAGTGCATCTTCGTCGCAACCATACGATCCCCCACGCCTGTCCCTGAGCAGCACCAGCTCAACGCCCGTAGACGAGCCACTGCCAGGTCATCGCTTTCCGCTTGATCTGAGCGAAGGCCCGAGCGCGAGTCGCAGTGATGCTTCTCCCGTTCCCACATTTCGTAAGTACAAGGTTCGCATGTCTTGTCCTCTGACTGTATTTAATAACCGTCGTAGATACCCTTTCACCACGAGCCTCCCCAGAGATACCAGCATCGCGTTCTGCCCAGCTTGCCGAAAGCCGTCGCAGGGTTCGGAGCCTCCTTGGCCCGCCGCCACAGCCACTACGTTCCCGCCTCACTCAGCCGAGTGATCCGCGGCCCTTCCTGCCATCCCTCGACTTTGAGGAAGCTCGCGATTCCTTCTGGTCCGACTTGGACGACGACGCCTCTGAGTCGGGGCCATACCACCAGCTGCGCGACGAGCTTCGGCGACGCATCAGCAACCGGGAACGGCGCGCCGCAGCTGCTCTAGAAACGAACTTCGGTCTCCGCACCGCCATGGAGAACGAGCGGGAACACCGGCGTTCTGTGTCTCGTAGTGTAGAGGCACGGCAACCGCGATCCGATAATCTGTGGGACTTCCTCGACTCGACGGAGGTTGGAGGTCCGGGTCGGGCGCCGTCACCAAACGACCGCAGTCGCATGGAGGTGGATGACTTTGATGAAGACTGGCGTCGTTTCCGAGAGGAAATCCGGCGTCCACTGGACGCATTGTCGCATGGGCCTCATGGGCCTCCAGGCCCACCCAACGCGAGCCGCTCCGCACGTGAAGACGATCGCAGAGCCAGCAATGCCGGACGTGATATGGGCGGCATCACCATTGTAGAAGTTGGCGCCTCCGGTGATCCTATCCGTCCTCCTATCGATTACAGTCCCAGACTGAGAGGAGCCGACCTTGACCTGTTCTCGGATCTCAATCTTATCCCAGCGAACTCGTCTGGTACCAACAATCTCGACTTTCTGTTCAGCTCTGAGGAGGCTCAGCCCTTGCTACCAACAGGCGATGGACATGGCCGGCCCAGCACCGCCGCGGAGCGCGTAAGTTCTCGGTCCGGCTATGGATACCCCACTACAAGGTCAAGGCCGTCCTCCTTCGCTTCGAGATATCCGGACACCTCGAGGAGCATGGACGATAATCTAGACCCTACGTTGGCTCGGCGTAAGTTGCAAATCTCGCCGTTTCATGCTCGTGATCTCATTGCTTGCTGCTTCAGTGTCTTCGGAGCTTCTACGAGGAAATTATGACGACCTCCGCGCGCATTGGGGGCCAGGTACCCGACGCCCTTCTCCGCCATCTAGAAACGAAGCCAGCGAACTGAACACCAGGACGGGAGATCGTAGGTACCCTCATTCGAAGATGTCCTTCGTGGGCTGATACCGTATCAGCATATTACAGAGTCCAGAATTCGTCGGCCAGCGACAACGAAGCCCCGACCTTCTCTTGTGCGTATGCACTGTTCTACTTGTGGCTGTAGCTGACCTGTATGTAGCTTTGCTCCCCGAAATCGAAACTGGCAGCCCGCTGCTGTTCGATAGGCACGAGCCTCCGGTCTCAGGTCTGTTCTAGTCCTGGTATACTCGTCATCGAAGCTAATCGAAGCCGTCTATCCCCAGAGCATCGAGACCTCCCTCCTGGCTGGACAGGTCCTGGCTCTACACGGACGCCCTCCACCGCCTCATGGCGACAATACTACAACAGCTCCCTCTATGAACGCACAGTAATGAGCGAAGAGGGCGGTATCCGGCCTCGCTATCCCCCTCGCCCTGCTGACCAGCCATCAAATCGCCCTTCTTCCGCTAGTCTTTCGGAGGTACCTACGCTATCCCTGACAAGATGGGATCGGACAAGCAGCAGCGATGACCCCGTCGACATTCTGTCTGCACGGCGCTCGTGGGACTGGATGAACGAGGACATCCCACCACCGACTCCAAGATACCCATGGCGCGCTGAAATTCCCAGACCGCCATCACCCGAGTCGAACACAGAGAGCTCCTTTGCTCTGCGCTCGCGCCTCATGGAGATGCGTCGGGCGTCAGCTGCGACTGCACGCGTCCGCCTCGCCCGGTCGGCCCATCTGACGATTAGGGCATCAAGTCCTAGTTCGATGTCGGCTGTCCCTCGCGGGCGGCGTGGGGAGGACGTCCCATTCTCCAGCGAAGCCGCGGCGCTTTTTGCCTCGCGCTCGACATCGCCTCCGCCATCTGGTGGTTTCGGTGACCTGTCTGGCGGCGAAGAACCTCGCGGGCGGGACGGCCACCACAGTATGTCCTCGGTGTATGCCCCTCCACCTTCGGTTGGCATATCGACTGCGCCCACTTGGCATCGCCCGTCTTCTGGATCATTGCACGGCCCGCAGGAGCTTCCGCTTCCGTCGTCTATGGCCTTCAGGCGACGGCCCAACGCGCAAGGCCCCCCCACCGACGGTGCACATGAGCACTCAGCTCCACCTTCGTCTTCGGTCTTTGGCCGAAGCATGCCGCCGCGGCTCGAGGAGCTGCCCATGCCCTCGCGGAGGCCAGCGCGTGCGAGTGAGCGCGAACGCTCGACTGTGGACCCGGCCCGGGACAGGCCTCCAAGTGGTGCCTATAGGAATATCGATCTGGACGCGTACCATGAGGGGCCCTTCAGGGCTTCCTTGGAGCGGCTGGTCGAGATTGATCGTCTCAGAGCGAGACGGGAGGCACTGCTCACGAACAACGATCCGCCTCGGCGCTCGCGCCCGCCGACCATCCCTCCTCTGCAGTTCGACAGCGATCATGAAGTGTGGCCGTTCGGCAACAGGCCGGCTCCTGTGGTGAGTCCACTGAGTGCCTTCCGCCCAGTATGAACTAACGCATGGTGTAGTCTGGGACCGGTGTTTCTCGCCCGCATGGTGGGCATGAGGACGCTCGGCCTCTTAGCAGTGGCCATCCCCCCCGATTCCACTCGCCAG
This sequence comes from Hericium coralloides, assembly GCA_003675405.1. Classification (NCBI taxonomy): domain Eukaryota; kingdom Fungi; phylum Basidiomycota; class Agaricomycetes; order Russulales; family Hericiaceae; genus Hericium; species Hericium coralloides. The sequence goes on from QUOP01000074.1 coordinate 202,985, forward strand.
GCCCGGCCAATGTGCCACATCCTCCTCGTCCGATGTACCGCCACCAGCCACCGCCGCCCGAACACATCCACGCGCACCGGCGCAGTCCGAGTCTCGCCAGCTTCGCAGCCGCATCGCGCGCGGAGCACAACGACGCCCGGGAGCGGAGACAGATGCACACGCTTTTCTCGCGCCGGACCCGCATGGAGGGTTCGCGCATCAGCGGGGACGACGCGTCGCCGACGGAGGGCGAGGAGGACGGATTCTCGCAAGCCATGGCGCTCCTCCGCGCCGACGGACGGCAGCAGCAGCTCATCGACCGCTTCCAGCGCGAGCGCAGCACGGAGCGCCGGCGCTCGTCGCTGCAGTGGGGCGACATCGAGGGCGAGCACGACGTGCCTGAGCCGCCGCGCACGGAGCAACGCCGGCGATCGGCGCTGTCGGGCTTTGCGGGCTTTTCGTCTGGGTTTTTGGAGCCTGTCAGTGACAATGAGAATTCGGCGCGGGCGCGGCGGTATCGCCTGCCGTCGCTGCGGACGGCCGCGCAGGCCGCCCGCGAGAACGGGCCGGGTGCACGCGAGCGCATTGAGCGTATGATTGCGCGTACGGGGCGGGGGCGGGACATGCCGCTCATGTTTGGGTATGGCCCAGGTAGCTTGCGTACGGGGCGCCCGGGAGACTTTATGGTCGGTATATCTATGGTTTAGCTATTGTCCAAAGTACTGATGTCGTCTTCTGCAGCGGGACGAGGACTTTGACGGGTCGTATGAGAACCTCGTGACCTTGGCGGCGACGTTGGGCGATGTCAAGCCCCGTTGCACGCCCGATAATGTCATCGCTGCGCTTCCCAGAGGCACGTATCAAGAGTGGGCGACGCCGGACTGCGATCAGCGATGCCCAATCTGCTTGGATGATGTACGTGTGCCTTTTTCACCGTGACTTTTTGTTGCTCATCTATTCTCCTACAGTATAAACCCACGGATCCCGTTACGAGGCTTACGGATTGTTCCCACTGGCTGCACCAGGAGTGCTTGGAGGTTCGTGGATTTCTTTTTCCTCCGTAAAAACTTTGACTTACTCTTCCGCCTGCAGCAATGGCTGCGCAGCGCGACAACCTGTCCTGTCTGCCGTCATCAAGTCCGTGGACCTCGAATGGACTCGGAGCAGTCCGTGCCGTCGAGCAGCGCGGCTGCTGGGCCCAGCTCGGTCCGACTCGAACTCGACGACGACGACAGCGACGAGGAAGACGAGCTGATGGGCATGCCTTCTTGGACGTCGCCTTGGACGTATCCCCCGCCTGATCATGATGACGATTGATTTTACATTGAGCATGTTGTCCAGTGTTATGTTGCACAGTTCCTTTCTTGATTTCAAGTTGGCATATCATCCAGACAATCCTTTCGAGTAGGTGTTGTATCGTTGGGAGAGGTTGGGGGTGTGTTGAGCCCACGATGGATCCGCAGTATGTATATAATTTGTAAAGATAGGACCTATTTTATTGCATGCATGAAACAAGCTAGCTTGAACCAAGGAAAACAAATTTTACGAGGACGAGGAGAGGAGAGTGTCATGTGACTAAACGCGCGTTGTTTACTGGCACGTGCCCACTGCCTTGCACGCGTCTCGCGTATTTCGTCCATCTTTCTTGCTCCCCGACGTACACCTCCGGACTCTCCTTTCTCCTCCCCCGACCGCCCTTCGGCATACTTTCAAAGTGTAGCAAAGACCGCTGTGTCCATACTTTCGTAGCATGGCATCTGTGGCCGTCGACACGGAGGGCTGCGCCGTAGATGCCGCCATCTCCGGCCTCCCGCACCTCGCTCCAGAGCAGATTTCAAACTTGGAGGACTCGTGCCCCATATGTTTGATCACATTTCGCGCTATATTTGAGGACGCTGGAGGTGGGATGATCGGTGAAGCTACTAAAGGAGTAACGAAGGTAGAAGGGTGCGGGCACCTCTTCTGCATTGAAGAGTGAGTTGTCTGCGTCGTACTCGGGCTCTTGGCTCATCTCGCATGTAATACAGTCTCGCTGAATGGATACGAGGACGGGTATGTTTGGCTATTGGTTACGCTCTCTGCAGGATCTCTAATTTTGCTTTGAATACAGCATGGGACATGTCCGACTTGTCGGCATCCCTTTCTCCCTGCATTACAGCCCATCGATCCCGACGCCGAAGAGTCCGACGACGGCGACTACGTGCCTACGGAGTACGATGCCGACACTGACATGGACTCGGACTATGAGGACGGGTTCATGGACAGCGACGGGTTCGATATCGAGACTATGGACGTAGAACCAGTCCGGGGCCTCGCCGTTGAGGTTGACACTGGCTCAAGTGAGGACAATATTGACGAGGGCATGGTTGATACAGAGGCGGCGGATGCTTTAGAGGCGTTTGGGAGCCAGCAGGGTTGGTGGGATGCAAGTGCGCAGGAGTGGGGTCTTACGGATGGCGACTCGTTGAGCGCGAGCGAAGGGGAATTGTCGCTCACGGATCCTTCCTCGAGTGGGTACACAGCACCTACCGTCATATTGACTACGCTGACATGAAGGTGTTTAGGTCTGGAAAGAGACGTTCAAATCAGACTTGGCTCCGAAGGAGAATATACGGTCGAGGAGGCCGGACAACCCAAGACGTGAATAACGCTCCGATTTTGGCACGTCCTGCCTCTCAACTATCTATTGGCGTACCAAGTTTTCATATTTTCCTTGGATATCAACCCCTGCAGCTTTTCATGTACCTATAATGGATGTAGATCTAAGCCATATTAAATCATACTATATTCTGGAGCAACAATCTTGGTACCGGGATGGGGGGAGCGGGGGATAGGTCGACTGCCAAACTGGAGTCGATGTAGAAAGGTGCAAGCTCAATCTTATAATTATATAGTACTCTAACCAGTCTTCGAACAGCTTATGGCTCCCCCTGCAAGCAATTATCAAAAAAGTATAATGCTTCATGGCAAGACAATTATTCGTCGGAACTGTTCTCGGATACACCGTCACTCTCACCCTCCATGCTGGCATCGCCATCATCCCCCGAATCGGACTCATCGTCTTCGGTTTCTGAATCATCCGTATCGATACTCCAGTCGGACCCGCCCTCACCATCATCAATGGCGGACGCAGCGACTCGCGCTGCAGTCGGTACGTCAGTCATAAGCCAAGATCTGAGCCGCGTATTATGCACCCACCAAGATTCTCCCGCTCCTTCTTCATCCACTGGTGCAGATGCTTGTGCATCACCTCCGTCAAACATCCCACACACAACCACCGCAGAGTCTTGTGAGCACCCAGGCTCTCGTCTTCCAGCCTCAGGACCGTGTAGATGATGGAGCTGAGAGCGCACTTGTCATTCTCCAACAGCTTTACGAATATCACGAAGTCATCCTGTTCGTCCGGCGAGAGGTAAGGTTTTAGGAACTTGGTCGCCATCTCGGTCGGTGTTCCCCACAAGCCACCGGTCCAAGCGTAAGCTAATAGAAGATCAATCCAGATACTTTTAAATGGCAAGAATGGTGCACTGACTAGCTGGGGACCATATTTCCTTGCCCTTCTCATTACAGTGGTGACCTGGTATACAATAAGAGTCAGTTCAAACACACTCGACAGGCAGAGATGCAAGACGACGTACAAGCTATCTCCGACAGGCGATCGCCGTTGAGAATGAGTGCGTCGACGTGGATATCATCACGTATGTTGACAGGAATAGCGCCTCGGAGGAACCCCCGTTCCTCGATGAACTTATTATTATACCCCTCTTTAAACCAGTGCAGCGCCTTGCAATCCAGCATCGTGTCTAAAATCTTCCGCAGTTCGGACGATATCATCTCGCGCGCGATACTGCGCCCTAGAGCAGCGCACGCATCAGTCTCACCGGCCCTCAACGCATGAAGCTGGGGAACCACATACCAGTCTCCGTCGACATTCCGTTGTCCACCGCCCAGTAGCATATCGACTTCTGCAGGAAGTGGTGCACGACGTCGATTTCGGCGCGCTCGCGGGCGGGGAAGGCGTCGAGAAACTGCTGTCGCTCGCGCACGAGCGTCCTCATTCCCCAATCGCGCCGTCGGAAGTAGGCGCGATTCCACAGCTTCCCGAAGAGGGCCTGGTAGAGCCAGAGCCGTAGGAGCGCACGCCGCACGACAAATGCCTGCGCCTCGGTGAGCTTGCCGCCCGCATGCCTGCGTGCTAGGGTTATTTACTTAAGGGCCAAGTAGATCTGTCCGGCCTTACCTCTGTGCGAAGATGTCGGTGGCGTCTTTGACGACGAACTCCGGGAGAATGCTGTTTCTCGAGGTACCCAGCTCATGGAACGGCAGCTTGGCGGCGGCGGCCTCGTCGGGGAGGAGCACACCGTGGGACTTGTAGTACGCGAGACGGGCGTGTTGCGGCCAATTTTCGCCCATCATGTTGTGGGCAACGGCTGTCATGATCGAGTCCTGGTAGTCGTCGAATGTCTCCTTCATTTTGCGGCTAGAAAACATCGCGGAGGGAATATCTAGAAGGCTTGGAACGTGAAGAAGGATGCGGTAAAGGACGTCGTTGGGAAGACGGTCAAGCATGGTGTTCGAAAGTACGACGAAGGAAGGCCTGGATTGCTGTGGATGGTAGACGGAAGTTAGAGACGAAGGGGAAAGGGCAAGTCACGAACAAAAATTGATGCCCTGGCTGAGTTATAAAGGCGCGCCGCTTCACAGATAAATTCGCTGTGCAAAAGAGAAAGAAAACCGACCGACTGCGATGGTGAAAAGCACTGATCTGACAGTGAAGGAGTGATCAAAGACGCGTTGGACATCACCTGACCGCGTTCCATCAGACCTGAAACAGTTCTTGCCACTGATTGGGCGACGCTTCTCCATATCATGCAGCTGAATATTTCCCTATAAGTAATAGAGAGCAGCACCCAATCTATCCAGAAAAAGCAGGCAGATGAACAGCCCATCGCACGCAGTACAGACAATGAGGAGAGAAGGTGGACGCTCATGACGTTGTGGCGGGGGCAGATGAAATGAACAGGGAAAGTCACGAAGTGTGCGCTATGCAGAGAGCAATTTATCTTGAGTACTTGACACCGTTCTTCTTGTGTCCAAACGAAAGGCAATGAATGACCTGCCCCAAGGCTTAAATGGACAAAGTCCTTGTTTGTGAATTTACATACCTTGTGCCTAGAGTCAATCAGCCAGAATTGTACGACGATTTGCGCCTTGCATTTCACGACCTACGAATATTCTTAAGTCCATGCCAGAAATAATTGTCGGTTTCCAGATACGCCTAAAAAGGCTTGATATATGTGCGAGGCCTTGATACATACGAGGAAGCTTGAGGCATTCACGAGATCTTGATAAATATGCGAGATCATCGACTTAAGCCTCCAGTTGCAACTGTTGTGGCCATTCCCAGGGCTTGACGCGATATTCAAAGTATGCAGTATGAATACAACGTCACAAAGAGAAACCCGGTGACGCACCTCAGCCCATACGAGTCGTTGTTCCCAGTGTCTTGACCTACAAAGTCTTATGGTTACCAGTCTCGTCAGCCTCTGATTCCTCTCCCCTACACAACGTCATCAACCCATTCATGCCCAGTTGAAGAATGAATCACGCACCATAGTCCAGCCACCACGCCCGCAAATGCTGCCCGAACAGCAGCTCCACGCATCCCATGCACACCCACCGCCCCGGCACACACAGCTTCTGGCTCGCGCGCCCGAGCACGCCCTTGAACAGCACCGCCCAGTCGAACGCCGGGTCCAGCAGCGCGCGCGCAAACGCCTCGGTCTCGCGCGCGGGCGCGGCACTGAAGAATCGGCGCGCCATGTCCGCTGGGGCGCCCCAGAAGCCGCGCGCGAGATGCCAATCTGCGCGAGGGTCAGCGTGTGGGATACACGGGCGCAAGGAGGGACGTACTGGTGTCCGACCAAAGCAATGCGCCGCTGTGGCTGCAGCGGTAGCCTGCCATGCATCGAGTTGTCGGCGTTTGGGAGTCAAATCGCAGACGCAAGTAGAAACATACATTTCGTCTTCGACATGTGATCGTTGCCAAGGATCACTTCTTCCAGGTTCACGCATTCTTCCGTTCGACGGAGCAGCGCGTCGACCATGAACTGGTCGTCTGGCACCCATCCGTCGACGTGTACACCGCTGCGTGAACCCACTCCCTCAGATGCAATCGTCGCATAAGAAAGCTCAAACTTGGCCGATTCACATATCCGAAGCTCATCACGCACCTCCGGGCCGTCACCTACCTTGATCATCCCGTATACGTCGTCCAGCTCCAGCGCCACCATCCTGCGCGCAAGCCCTACAGCACCGTCAGCACCCAGCCATTTCGCCAACCCGAAGCACGCACCGTCCGCCTCGTCCCGCACGCATCCAAATCCGCACGCCCAGCACCGCACCTCCTGCAATAAAAAGCGGTATACAACCGCAATCTCGAGCCGCTCCGCCTCCGGGAACGCATCGAGAAACACACATCGCTCATCGCCCTCGCCGCCGCCAGCGACCCCGCGCTTGCGCTTGCGCCCGCCCCCCGCGCGCGCCGGCAGCCACGCCGCCTCGGAGCCCGCGCACGCCTGGAACAGCCACAGGCGACACAGCGCGCGCGCCAGCACCGCGCGCTGCGCGTCGCTCACCCGCCCCTCACACGTGAACCTACCCAAGCCGTCCATCAGCACCTCATCCCGCGCGACCAATAAACAGCACTCACCGCTGCGCAAAGCGCGCGACCGCCCACTCCACGACGCGCACGCACTCCTCGAACACCCACACGCTCTCGACGTCGAGCCGCACGCCGCGCGCGGCGTCCTCCGTGCGCAGCAGCACGCCGGCGGCGCGGAAGCGCACGAGGCGCGCGTACGCCGGCCAGCTCGCGCCGGCCGTGCGCGCGGCGACCGCGGTCAGGATCGCGCTTGGATGCGCGAGGAACGCGGCGCGCATGCACGAGGAGGCGCGGTATGCGCTGAAGAGCGTGCGCAGGTCCGCGGCGTGCGTCAGGATGCGATCGAAAATGTCGAGCGGGAGGCGGCTCAGGCTTGGACTGGGCGGCTGGGGCGGCCAGCGCGCGACCTCGCGGCCGTGGAAGCTGAGGACGAGGGGCATGGAGGCCTGGAAATGGTATAGATCAGCGGGGATGCGGTGGACTCACTTTGCGGGAGTTGTGAGGAGAAAAGAAGCAGGAGCAGAAATGGGCGTGTTCATGCCACAAGCTGTGGTTATAAGTCCATTGAAAGTGGCCGTGTGGGTCATGGAGGTGGCCTGTACAGAAAGCAAACGTGTTGTCGATTACCATTGTGCTTAACGGGCCCCTAGTCTCCCGCGTCCAAAGGCATGAGCGCACTGCGATTGAAAGAAACATGGACACAAAGGAGCAAATTGAGGAAGGGTCAGCTCCATGGCAGTCGCTCTCATGGCTTTGTTGAAGATCGCACGAGTCGAGACCATTTATCGTTGATGGGCATGATGGTCGCGACCAAAAGCCAGCTAAGCGCCCTGCCAGCCTTGTCGCGCCACTTACGCGCGTGGCACGTGATCGTGTCCGACGCGCCTGTTGGCTAGGCGCCCGTCGTTGGGACCTCCCCGATTTTTCGACAAACCGCCATCGCTTGCGCTCTGCCACTATCTCTCTGCTTAACTCGACAGTCTTTCTCATCCCTGGCGGGTTGGACGCTGATATAATTTAATTGTCGCACTGATAGTCGGTAGGTGGCTTCCGTCCTCTGACCGTTTCCAATAGCCAATTCACAATGATACGGTTTTCAGCTCCCAAAGCCGCCTTTTCATCGTGGACCCAATTCATTTCAGTATTCGGACTTCTTTCTGGCACCTATAACTGCATTTTCCACTTGAGCTGTCCATCATGAGACCCGACCACGTCATGGACTCTTCCGACTCCGAGACGAACGAGACGACTGTGCCAGCATCTTCTCAGCTCACTGCTACCCAAGTCCATGCTCGCGTCTTTGCCTCTGACTATGCAGCAGAAATCGACCACGTGGAGTGGCAGAACTCACAGAGTGCCAATCCTGCACTCAACGCACTCATAAATAAGGCCGCGGAGCCGGTTTCGCGTCGTAAGCTAGCAGTGCTTCATTCCTAGAAGCTATTCTTATCTCATTATCCAACAGCTCGCAGGAGAACCCAGATAACTTCCTCAGAGCGTCCTCCTGTACCCCTCTTCTCGGAGGCTTCTTCGTCAAAGGCCGTTGCTCCACGTTCTTCGCGAATGGCTCCTCCCGCATTCACGACACGCGCTCATCCTCGTAATGCCAGGCATGCCTCTGCTAAATACGCCAAACCCAACTCTAGCGTTTCTGTCGAGGAACCAAAGGACTTCTTCAGCATGTTGAAGACCGTGTCTGCTCAGGTCGACCAGAACGCACGCGAAAAGATGAAGTGGAAAGGCCTGCAAGAACAGCAACCTTCGCGTCGACATTCGGACCCGGTAGCTAGAAAGCCTCGAGGCAGAGAATCAGGGGAATCAGCCTCTCTTCGAGCGAAGACCAAGGGCAAGAGTGCTGTGCGCGCTCAGGCTTTGGGCCGACAGGACTCGGGGGAACTCCTCGATCAGACGAACATCAGCACCAACAAGGGCAAAGGTGCTGCAGACGATCAAAGTACCTCAAATTTCAGTCAGACGATGGTATCTGCTACCAGTGCTTCCTCTGGAAACAGCGACGATGCGTGCAGCATGGACGTCGACACCCCCTTATTCCCTCGAATCGACACTAACGGCTCATGGAACTTATCGCAAATGCCGCAACTGGTCGCAGACACCTCTGATGTTTCTTCGACGTCGGCATCTACTCCGTCAACGCCGACAAATGCTCTCCCGCATTCTCAGACACCTGTAACAACCAGTAGCGAACCCACACCGAGCCCTCCCGGTCGTGCCATGCATTCTTCGTCCATCTTGTCTAGATCGACAAGTGCACCACAGCCGAACTCTATTTATGAAGAATGTTCCATTGACGGTCCATCGACGTCTTCCGCACCATCATCGCAAGCCACCGCCCGATACTACCCTCCTCAACATGTCTCCCATAATACGGTCGACAAATTCCAGGGTCCGCTTCATGATGGGAACGTCGAGGGTGTCAGTTCGTTAGCTGCCGCAGCTCAGCCCCCACGGCTCTCACAACGCCCACCCGCCTTGGGCATGCGACGCGCCCACAACACAACGAGCTTCGGAATCACACCTTCCCAGACCCTTCCTACGCGCCAACGCCCTTTCAAACCTCCCTTAGCACGCCCGCATCATGCCAGGCCGCCATCTCAATTACCTTCTCGGCTTCCAACGCCCAATCCATCGCCTCCCCCGCCACCGCGCCGAGCACCTTCTCCGCCTCCGCCTGCTGAGGCCGATTCGAGCTACGACTACGGGGATATGTCGATTGATATGGATGCGTTGGATGCGGAGATGTCCAAGTATGATTGATGGAATAGGTGGTTATAGCCCTTATGTTCTCACATTATGCGCCCAGTTCTTGCTTGCTTCTCACCTTTTTCCATTATTGAAGTATTTCGGACGCAGTTATCCCATCAAGACTAGCGTCTTGCTAATGTCACGCATTGCAGCAAATGACTGATTCTATTCATACTACGGGCCGCGCGAAGGTCGTTCTTCGTCACGAAGGTTCGCGCGCTCGAACCCACATCGCATCATGTCTACGTGGTGTCTCCGATCGCACCGCAGAGACCGCTGGCGGCCCGCCTGGATAGTCAGTGAACCGCGCCATCCGGGGCCACTAGTTCCCCTCAGCTTCCTCCACATCAAACGTCTGCTTCGTATTTTGCCGCGTATAGGTATGCGTCGAGCCTTCTTGATCACTTCTGTGTATATTTTCAGCGACACAGCGCATGCAGCTCTGGTCATCAGCGTGTCACTTGGCCTCCCAATACATACAGTCCAGAGGTATAAATTTCAGCTTGAACGAGATGTTGAGACAGACCGCGGACTTCGTTAACCATGCGTTCAGCAGCAGCATTCACTTCCCTTGCGTCCCTTCTGCTAGCATCTTCTTCGCGGGCAGTCCCAGCGGCGCCAGCACTCGGCCCAAGGCCAGGCCAGATCAAGAACTTCGTCACCTTCGGCGACTCCTACACGGATGTGACGGTCGACAGCAACGGCGGTACGACGTGGCCGGTCTACGTTGCCGGCTACGCGCACCTCAACCTCTTCCCGTTCGCGCACGCCGGCGCGACGTGCGACCAGACGCTGACGCCGCGGCAGTTCCCCGCCGTCATACAGAACGAGCTGCCGGAGTACTTCGCCCAAGTGAACAACGGGAGCATAAAGGTGAAGGGAGACGATACCATCTACTCGCTGTGGATCGGGACGAACGATCTGGGCCCGAATACGCTCTTGACCGGAGGAGAGATTAACAACGCGACGGTCGTGGATACGACGAAGTGCGTCATCCAATGGATACAGACGCTGTACAAAGGCGGGGCCAGGAACTTCATATATCAAAACGTACGTGAATCGAGTTTACCTGCGCTTCGTCGTCAGTGTTGCTGAAAGTGCGGCATAGATCGTCCCCCTTGAACGGCTGCCACTATATGCTGTGAGCTCATACCCCGACAAGTACTGGACGGCGCCTCGGAACACGACTGAGTGGCATCTGTTCATCAACGAATTGGCCGTCTCGGGTAACGAAATCGCGGAGCTGTTGCTGCAGAGCCTGCCGCCGTCTCTGCCGGGTGCCCACATCGGTGAGCCGCTCATTGAGCCTGCTGTAGGACCATGATTATATCCTGACCATGTACATGAAAGCGCTGTTCGATTCTCATAGCCTGTTCAACGATATCCTTGACCATCCTTCTGAATATCTGAATGGTACTGCACCTTTGAACACCACAGGATCGGTGTCTTCGTGCCAGTTCCAGCCGAACGAGTCGACCAGCGATCCAGGCGTCTGCACCATTGTGTCTGGCACGGACAAGGACAGCTTCGTTTGGTGAGTCTTAATGATCTGGGGAGGCATGAACGGCTAAATGTAACTTGTCCGCAAAGGTTCGACGAACTGCACCCATCTGAACAGACGGACCGCATCGTCGCTCACGAGCTCGTCAAGGTTATCCAGGGTAAGGGAAGTAAGTGGGCGACCTGGTTTAGTTAAGCCCGTCATGGGGCCGCCGTTCAGCTATGTATAACCCGCCTCAGCTTGACTGTGAAAATAAACCCCAGGTAGTGCTTGCAGCAAGCTTGCACGGATATTTACAGCACTCAAATCGGTCATGAGACTTCATGAAACTCATCGTTGTTCGGATGCAATTGCAGAACCGCTGAGAAACGCTATGGATTCCTTGCTTCCTATTTCTCCGCGGACCGCGTTCACGGAGATTCACGTACGCGTCGCGCCAACGTGACCCTTGTTTTCAGCGCAAAACTAATGATCGGCCCATCCACGCGTCAATTCTTCGTTGAGCGCGACACCGCAGATAAGTATATAAATTGCCGAGCGGACGAGAATGTTGCAGCAAGCGTAATCCATCGCGCCAATCATGCATCTCACTGTCTCGTTCGCCGCCTTCGCGTCTGCTCTCCTGGCCTTACCGTCAGCAGCCTTAGCTAGGGCCGCCCGCGGTCCCAGGCCCGGGCAGATCAAAAACCTCGTTACCTTCGGCGACTCCTACACGGACGTGACCATCGTCAGCAACAACGGCACTCAGTGGCCCGTCTACGCCGCTGGCTACGCGCACCTGAACCTCTTTCCATTCGCACACTCCGGTGCACCGTGCTCGCAGCTACTCACACCCCGCCCATTCCCCGCGGTCGTGCAGAATGAGCTCCCAGAGTATTTCGCTGCCGTGGGCAACAGAAGCATCAGGGTGATCCCGGAGGAGACGATATACACACTGTGGATCGGCACGAACGACCTTGGTCCGAATACGCTCTTGACTGGGGGCGTCGTGAACAATGCGACGATTGTGGATGTGACCAAGTGCGCGGTTGGATGGATAAACACGCTTTATAAAAGTGGTGCACGGAACTTCCTGTACCAAAACGTACGTGAGGTAACAAAGTATCTTCGGGACTGCTGGCACTGACACTACATCGCCGATGGCGCATGCAGATTGTTCCTCTGCAGCGGCTTCCGCTGTACGCAGTCGACTCGTATCCGAATCGCTATTGGACTGCTGAGCGCAACACGACTGCATGGAACCTGTTCATTGATGAGCTGGCAGTTTCTGGGAACGAAATTTCGGAATTGCTGCTTCAGACATTGCCTGCGTCTCTGCCAGGAGCACACATTGGTCAGTTCCTGAAAAATTATCGAAGGACCATTCCACGGACTGACGTTTCTAAATCAAGGTCTTTTCGACTCGCACAGCTTGTTCAACGATATACTTGACCACCCGTCTCGATATCTCAACGGGACGGCTCCGCTGAACATCACGGGCGCTGAGCACGCATGCAAGTTCAAAATCGGGGAGTCAACCAGTGACGCAGGCGACTGCACGGATGCAGAGGGCACGGAAAGAGACAGCTTCGCTTGGTGAGCCATTTTGTCGACATATACTGAGCTGGAGGTGCTGATAGTTGTCGTGGCAGGTACGATGAGCTGCATCCATCTGAACAGTCGGATCGCGTCCCAGCCCGCGAGATTGCGAATGTCATCTCCGGCAAAGGGAGTAAATGGGCCACTTGGTTTAGCTAGATGGACTGGGATAGTTTCCATACGTGACCATTCAATTCCCGTCGCCCGCGTCAGTCGGAGTTAGAGAGGAATGTTGCTGCCGTACTCACCATGAATTTGTCAGACCCAAGATGAGGCAGGCTAGTCAGCGCTAGTAGAACAATCCATACAATCACCGCCAGCGCTCTAGAAATGCGCAATCTCCTTGAGGAACGTTCTTCCCTCGTCCTGCACAGTGTAAACTTCGCCTTCTCGATGCTCAGTGTTCCCGCGCTTCGCGCACGCCAACGTGACCCTTGAAGCAACGCGATGGAAGAGACCGGCGCGCTCTGTCTATGAATTTGTCACGAAAATGTTCGTCAGATGGGGGCGACATAGGTATAAATGACCTGGCGGTCCGCATAGCTGAGCCAGGACAACCTCAGTCTCGCTCGTGATGTGCTCAATGACCTTACTCACCTTCATCGCATTGGTCCTCGCCCCCTTGCCTCTGACGAGAGCCGCAGCCCATGGTCCTAGGCCTGGCCAGATAAAAAATCTCGTTACCTTCGGCGACTCCTATACAGATGTAGCTGTACCCAGCAACAACGGCACGCAGTGGCCGGTTTATGCCGCAGGCTACGCCCATGTCAACCGTTCGCCCACTCTGGGGCCGCATGTTCCGACCTGCTTACCCCAACACCATTCCCATCTGTTGTACAAAACGAACTACCAGAGTACTTCGCCGCGATGGGAAACGGAAGCATCAAGGTGAAGCCAGACGAGACGATCTATACCCTATGGATCGGCACGAACGATCTCGGCCCAAATACGCTCCTGAATGGCGAAGTCTTGCACAACGCGACGATCGTGGACGTGACGAAGTGTGCCATTGGATGGGTGCATACGTTGTACGAAAGCGGCGCGAGGAACTTTCTGTATCAGAACGTGAGTCGTTATCTTTTGAAGCATAAATGGAGACTGACTCTGCAATGGCACTTACAGATCATCCCTCTTCAGCGGGTGCCGCTTTACTCCGTCAATGGGTATTAGAATAGCTACTGGAACCAGCCGCGGAACAGGACTGAGTGGAACCTGTTCATCAATGAGTTGGCAGTTGGAGGGAACGCGATTGCAGAGCTGATGCTTCAGGCGCTGCCAGCGTCTCTGCCAGGCGCCCACATCGGTGAGCCTCTTCAATTTGTAAGAATTCTCACATACGAATTGAACGTCCATGCATCAAGGCCTCTTTGACTCGCATAGTCTGTTCAATGACATCCTTGACCATCCGTCCAAGTATCTCAACGGCACCGCGCCGCTGAATATCACCGGCGCGGTGCATGCCTGCAAGTTCAACCTTTTTGAGCCAACCAGCGACACGGGCAATTGCACCAACGCCGAGGGTACAGATAAAGATAGCTTTGCTTGGTAAGCAGTGAGAGAAACTTAGTCGAACACAATGAATGCTGACAGTATTTACCTTCGAAGGTACGACGAACTGCATCCGTCTGAACAGTCAGATCGTGTGGTGGCTCGGGAAATTGCCAACGTCATCTCGGGAAAAGGGAGTAAATGGGCAACCTGGTTCAGTTAACCATGAGGTGCAATCTAGTTAGTACGCAGGTTAGCTATTAGAGAAAGACATGTAGATCTCGCCACAGATTGCGCGGACTTGCAATGTTGAAACATTCCGGTCTTTAGCGAGGTTGGTGCCGGATATACTAACCAGACGGTCCCGTTCGCAGCTGTTACAAACAGCGTAAGTACGGTCCAACCAAATCGGTGAAAATGCCATTTTCGAGCACGAAAATAAACTGATGGACGAATGTATACATCGTCGTTGCGGTTGAGGACGTCGAGTTCAAGAATCTGAGCGCCCGTGCGCGTCGGAGCCATTTAGCAGATCGGCATTCGCCGAGTGGAAATGCGGCTGGTCGTCCAGCGTCACCGCGCGTTGACCCCGAATTCCGGAACAGGATATGGACAGGACACCACAATGTCTTGAAGTGACAAGTGAATGCCCGGTCAGACCGAGAGACCAGCGAATGTCCCAGCAGGATTATCCCCTTCCCCTCACGTGCACGTGCAAACCTCATAGATGAGCATGACTGTCAGACTGACGCGCGTTCATTCTCTCCAAGACGCACGCTGGGGTTTGGGGTTATGTTTTCCTTCCGAACTCGATGCGTTCAGCTTTCCTCTCGACCACCACATACATCCGCCGTCGCTCGTCGTTCGTCACCTCTCGTCATTCGCTGCCCGCCAGAGTCTCCCGTCGCCGGCTTGCACACTAATCATGGTGAGTACGCTGGTCTTCTGTATTGTGTTTGGGCGCAATTTGGGCGACATTTGGAGACTTGCGAACTATCAGACTAGCAGGTTTTGTCTTTGATGACTCTATTGGATGCATTTAGGTGAGTTGTTTACCTGGGGTGCCTTCGTTGGATATGATAAGGTACGTCCTCGCGATGTATGGACTCGGATGTCCGCATACAGGCGCATATATTATTCTGCATAACGAGATAAGTAGACTTCAAGCGAGAGACCGAGGCAAGAAAGACAATGCCGGTGAGTCCCATGTTCGACATGTTCCCTGTGAGTACAGTTTCACTCTTAACACTCCGAGTGGGGTTCATCTCACTACGCTACTCTTCGGTGCGTTTGTTTATGATCGTTCCCGCGCTGAGTCGTATGGCACACACGAGTAGCGCTCCTGAGCCAGTACTCTAGAGTCTATAGGTACATGATTGTACGCTATTCCTGCTGCGATGGTGATGGACCGCCTGTATGCGGGACCCGCATGACTAGCAAGTAGGTCTCGCTTTCTTGAATATAGCACATACATTTGTTTTGGGTCCGCTTTGCGGCCTTTAGAGCCAGATAAATCCTCCATAATATTTCTGTCGCGTGCATATGAGATTTGTGTGATCGGATAAAATGTGGATTTACTTAAACTGAATAAAATCATCCAAGCGATGAGCCATGATATATGGATGTATCCTAGGTCACTCGAAGTGAACATTCTCCTGAAATTGACAGGTCACACAGCGAGACAGGCGGGTTTCATACGAATATTCTCCCGGTAATCCATTGGTGTCATTTGCCCGTCATTGGTGATTTCCCGGCGATGTCCGGACAGGAAATCAAGGCTCGACGCGCGGTGCGTCGTCTCCGGAGTCGATATGCGGCATGTCTTTGATGTTTCTTGAGCACTTTAGCCGTTCTTTTCCTTTGTTATCGCCAGGACATACCACCTCAAACGACAACAAAAGTAAATATATGCCATGTAAGGTTAGTTTAACAAGTTATGTCCAAAGTGGGAGATATACTCTCGGTTTGAAATAAGCTAGTATGCTTCCCTTTTTTACTGTTACAAAATGGCCATAACATTCTCTGCAAGGCAGATACTGTAGGGAATAACTGGAGGTCACGGAGAAGACTTCTACTAGTGGCACCTAGCAAACACGTATAGTCGCTTATTCATGTTCATATGCCCGTTGGACCTAGATCAACACTTCATCTGGAAAAGGGATCC
Organism: Hericium coralloides; assembly: GCA_003675405.1. NCBI lineage: Eukaryota > Fungi > Basidiomycota > Agaricomycetes > Russulales > Hericiaceae > Hericium > Hericium coralloides. Next base: position 219,122 of record QUOP01000074.1, read on the forward strand.
TGACTGTAGCTCCGGTTTAAACTGCATAGCTGTCCATACTCCATGTAGTTCGTAGTAGCTGCATGGCTTGGTATGGGTAATCTGTAGTGACTATAGCATTGAGTCAGAGCTACTGTGTATAGATAGATGAAGCTGCAAACTCTGTAGAATATATATTCTCTATTGAATCTGCCATATGGCTCAGAGACCATGCTCGCGAAGTTGCTGTCTCGCGATCGATTTGGCACGCTGCAATGAGCATACTCGACAATCAGGCCGATGTTGTTTGGTGGCTTCACGAGGGCGGCGGTACTCCCGCAGGTTTGGCGATATGGGTTGTCTGCATCGGCCGTCAACAAAATGTCAAGCTCGAAGTAATTTAGAACTGAATGCCCGAGTCATTGATAGTGAGCACACATATTCGCCAGACACAAGCAGAGCCGGCCCTAAACTCGGAGTTCGAAATGCCTCTGCGTGATGTGAGCTCTGATTGGTTGATGATGGACTTCAACAATAACGACGCGCAACGCGCTCCTTCCTTGCGCTCTACCTCTGTCGCCGCCACCAGTGTTTCATTTCTTTTCCTATGTTTACAAGCTGACTGATAATCCTCCAGGCCCTTTCCGGCTGTGCAAAAGTGAGTACAACTATTTCTGCCACTATTGGTGTTTTTTTCAGCGGGTAGGGTTGGGAGGCGGCGTGCCGTTGCTTGCCTGCGATGCACCGCAGTGCACCGCTTGCGTGTCCGGCCACCGGCCCTGGCACGACGCCCGATGAGTGCGACATGCAGATCTGCAGTAGCGGATGCAGCGCCAGCACCGCAAGCTGTGCTGCACTTTAGCACCTCTGGTCACATCTCGCTCTCCTCCATCCCCTCTGGGCCCATTTGCGCCAGGCTGCGTGTGTTTGGCAGCATGCCCCCGTGACGCCGCTATACAGCTGCGCATGCGCCTCTCGTCGTCTGGGCGGTCGATCTGCAACTCCACGATTTCTGCGTCGATACATGCCACCGCCCTTCTCCCCACTGTGCGCTGCTCTCTTTGTCCTCTATGATCGCGTCGCACCGCAAGACATTGTCGTTCCACGTGCAATTCCATGCGCGCTCGTCGTGCAGTCGCACATGTACGTGGTAAGTCTAATACCTACTGCCCAGTGGTCTGATCGAGTTCTCGTTTTAAGTTACATTAGTGCTTTGACCTGGGGTTGTGCATTGTGCCATGGCTCTACGACTGTGTATTCCACATGTATAGTAGCAAACCAAATAGAATTATGTTGCAACGTTCGAACTGTCCCAGCCATGCGAGTGCTAGGCTAGTATGATTATGGCACATTATAATGATTATATAGCTCGAGTAGCCTGTTGCTATACGGGGTATGCTAGGATAACGGTAAGCTATCTCGGGCTACGTGGCGCTGCATAGATCATGCAGCGCGCTACAGAGTGCTACAAACAAGGGGGTAGTCTACACGGCTACCGGGGCTACGTGTACTACATAACGTGAGGTAGCCCTCCTTCTTTTTCCAGATGTTCTCACTTGGAAACATTTCCAAGGATATGCGTACTTTTGACCTACAGCGAAATTTGCCCAGTCGTGTCGCTGGAAAAAGTCCACCGCCTCGTGCCCAACACGGTTCCATTCCATTTTTGGGTAACAACGACGGCTCTGAATGAAATCGCTTCAGGCTCGATGCCACAATGAAACAATGAAACAAACAGAGGTTTGAGCATTTCTGCGCGCCGCTCTATTGTCCGTTGTCCTCTCGATGACAAGTCATTGTAGTCCACATGCTGATGATCGTCAATTCCTCCCGGCGCCGCTCCCGAGCCTGGCCCTTCACCGTCCACTGGGAAGGGGCGCAGGGGCGACAAGCGTGGAGGACGATGCTCCCACCTCTGCGGCCCATCAGATGCTCAGCTCAAGCCCGAACCCGAGTCTGAGCCCGAAGCTAGCTCCTCTCCTTCTCCCGCCGAGGCTACGTTGTCTTCCACCCCCTGCAGACGAGGCATCTCCAAGGAAAATGCGTTGCCTTTGGGACAAAGTATCTGACAGATTGCCGCGTGAAGCCTTTTGAGGGTCAGAACGTCTACCCTTGCAAGTGGGACGGATGCAAGAAGAAGCCCATGAAGCACCATTTCCTCGGCCCGGCACGTCATAACATAGCATCTCACGCTTGGGGCGGGCTGCTGCAAGGCCATGCGGAGGGACCTTAACCCGGCTGGATTCGGGGAATAGGCATCAGGAGGGGTACTGCCGGTGCAGGGATTGCAAGAAGAAGTGTGCCACACCGGATGAGTTGCAGAAGCGTCGCAAGTTATACTTCCCGGGCTATCCGGAGGTCCGCCTCGCAAGGGCCAGGGGAAGAAGGCGACGAAGTCGAAGAAACAACGATTTCTTGTCGCACTACATATGCTGTGGACCATCGTCTTAGGCTTTAGCGTTGTATTATGCATACTTGTCCTGTCCCGTGTAATTTTGACACTCTGGGTGTCTGTCTACTGCTTTTTATGTCTATAACGTACTTTGTGACCGCACTTGATGTCACAATGTAGACTCCCTTTTATTGCGGGCGCCGGGGAGCGAACATTGTCAAGATGTGCGGATGATGGATAAATCGATGATGGTTTCTCACGGGGTCGGACTGACGAGCATCCCTCGACAACTTGTCGTAACATTCCACGTCCCTTCATCTTGTCTTTCTAGTCTTCGCCTGCTTCAGTTTCTGTATTCTGCAGCCATGTGGAACAACCAGCAGGGCGCGCCGATTAACATGAATTGGCCAAGAGCTTCGCCGCTGGAGATCCTAATCACCCGTGCTACCGCGGCGTCTCTCCCAGAGCCGAACTATGCCCTTCACCTCGAGGTCGCGGAGTACATTAATCAGAAGAAGGCCAATACGTACGTCGCATCTGCTATGTATCCACTCTCATGTCCCTAACTCCTCAATGGGCAGGCCTCGAGAAGCGGCCATGATGATTGCACGGCTGGTTAACCACCGGAACCCCCACATCGGCATGCTCACCCTTGCGCTCCTCGATACCCTCGTCCAGAGCTGCGGATACCCTTTCCACCTTCAGATCGCCACGAAAGAGTTCCTCAATGAGCTCGTCCGACGTTTTCCGGAACGCCCGCCTCCATTCCCTGGACCTGTCATGTCGCGCATCCTAGAGCTCATTCACGGATGGAAGGAAGGGATCTGTGTAGACTCGAGGTGGAAGGATGATCTGGGGAACATCCGCGACATGCACCGCCTGCTGACGTTCAAGGGGTATCGCTTCCGCGATCTCGCCCGTACGCCTTCGTCGTCGTCAGCCACCGTGGCCTCGGTGCGTGCGTTCATCGTGATCATTCCGTTCACGACACTGAAAGAAGTCCCACAGAATTTGAAGTCAGCGGAGGAACTGGAGACAGAAGATCGAGAGGCGCAATCGGCGAAACTGCAGGAACTCATCCGGCGGGGTACACCCAGAGATCTAGCGGCGGCGCAGGAGCTGATGAAGTCGTTGGCGGGAGCCAATCCAGACGCGAAGCCCGACTATCGCACGCAGGCATTGAATGAGCTGAACAAGCTCGAGCAAAAGGTCATCCTGCTAAACGAGATGCTGGATAATGTCGACACCGCGAGCGGCGAACAGTTCGCGAAAGGCGACGTTTACGACGTGAGTTGATGATGAAATCTTGTTTTCATACATGCCTGACAGATGTCATAGCAAGTTGCGTCGATCCTTATGAACTCGAGACCGAGGATTCAAAAATGGATTTCAGATGCAGAGTCTGACGATCCCGAATCGCTTGGTAGGTTGCACTGGTCGTACATAGGTCGCAGGTCCTCATGCTTTTACAGACACGTACCTGCAAATAAACGACCAGATGAACACCGTCCTGGAGCGCTACGAAGCATACGAGAAGGGCGACTTTGCAGCAGCTTCAAATCCCATACCGAAGGAGCTGGGGCCTGGCAAAAACGATCTATCGCTCATCGATTTCGATGACGCACCTCCGCAGCAGGGCGGTTCGAGCACCGGAAATCCCGCAGACGATCTCATGGGTCTATTCGGTTCCACGAATGCACCTCTGCCATCCATGCCCGCGCCCACCACTTCATTCTCGACCCCGTCAAACGGGAACGGCGCTTTGTCCTTTGGCGGATTCAACCCGTCCGCGTCGGCGGTCTCGCCACAGCCGATGCAGGCGGCGTCGGGCGGCCCAAGCGCAGGGTCGAGGCCGACGTCGGCGCAGTTTGGCCACATCATGCTGCCGGGGACGCCGCCCGTCCGCTCTAACCCCACATCGCCGGGTCCAAGCGCGTCGATGGGTAGCATTGCACAGCAGCAGCAGCCATCGTCGCTGTGGCAGCAGTCATTGCAGCCCCAAGCGCAAGCGCAAGTGCCTCAGCAGGCGCGGCAGCCACAGGCGGCACCGGCCCAAGCGCAGAAGGATCCGTTCGCCGATCTCGCAGGACTGTTCTAATTTTCCTCGTTCGCACGGACCGATTTTGCTGTTGTCATGACGGGGGTGTAAGTAAGTGGACTGGGAGCGGGTTGTGCGTAGGTTGTATTAGCAGTGCTTCTTGAATCAACTAGGGCGTTCTTTGGGTTTTGTATCCTTATGCTTCCATTGTGATGGCACGCGGACGAGGGCAGCTGTTCTGCTTCTCTTCGGGTTCGCGCTTTGACTGCCAGGCACACGTCACTAGTCACTTTGCGCGTCTGATTGTTCGCGACGGGAAGGTATGCTCAGGCTGGAGGCGCGGGTGAGTTATCTCGTGATTTCGCGCGCTGTGATGCTGACGTCTCGTTTACGCGTGCCTTAGTCGTTCTCGAATGCTTTGACCATCACCCGCTGTGACTTACCACATTCTATCATTCCTGTGGCTCAACATCTCGGCCGCAGCAGAACAATAAGCAAGACTTTTTCTTGTGTTTTCCGTCCGTTGTGGTTCCTTCAGATTCAATTTTCACTATCATGTGTGCGTATCGACAGGTCGCTTCTCCGCGGAATGCTTGTCTAGGACAAGATACCTCGCGACCATCCAGAATCACAAAGCTAAGACTTCCGCGAATGCTGCACAGATACTGGCGGTCTTGCCTTCCAGGGAGGCACGTATCACCACGTGTCGCGACCCTTCGCGCTTTGACCGTCGTGCTTTGACCTTTGATGCCACCCGGCAACCATCGTCTCACTACTTCATCCGGGCATCCTTGTTTTGACCATCTCCCGTAAGCCTTCCATCACAGCCTCACCGCGCTAACGTGCCTGGCGATGCTTCGCCACAATGAAGTACGTGCTGCAAGGCCAATATCGTGCGGCGCCCCGCGTTGCGTTTATTGTTGCTAGGCTGACTTCCTCCGGGATTACGTCGCACGTGGCGACGGCCACTTTGACTTTGCCTTGTCGTGTTCAAAGCGCACGGCGGATCAGAATGGCATATAAGCGCGGCCTTTCGCCGTTCTCCAGTCCTCAGCAAACAAGATCCCTTCCACACATCCACTACCCACTTCAACCACTCTCCCCTTATCAGTTACTCTTACGATGGGTCGCTCCAAGTCTCAGAGGAAGAACCAACGCGTAAGCCTTATTGCTGTCTCTCATATACTCTTCCATCTGACATTATTTGCCCAGGCCAAGAAGTCCTCTAGTGCGCACAGGGCCTTCCCCCTCAACCTCAACCAAGCTGTCATCAGCCTGAACAACAACCACTCGCTCGGCGAGCGCGAAAGACAGCTCGATCTGGCCGTTCAATTCTCCGGTTCTGTCCGCATTGGCGGCGAGCAGGGCCCCGGCCTCGCGGCAGGCACCTACGCCGACTGGCAGCTCGCCGTCCCGGACCTCACGCCCGGGCTATACGCGCAGTTCATCCAGAGCGTGAGCCCGTCCTCGCGCCGCCGGGTTCGCGCAGACGGCGCGGCGGCTATGCGCGAGGAGCTGCAGTGGTTTGCCGAGCAGCATGCGCCCCACGCCGTCGCGCCGCTCCAGCAGCCCGCCCAGGAGGACTTCGGCATGCTTCCGGACTTCAACGCGGGTCATTTCCAGAATGCGGCCGGCTATGGTCTGGGCGCCGGACTCGGTATTGGTGCTGCTCCGCTTCAGGACTACCAGGTGCCTCCACCGGCTTACGTCCCCAATACCTTCAACGACCAGCAGGCTTTCCAGGCTCCTGTGGCAGCTCCTCAGGATTTCGGGACCTTTCCTCAGCAAAACCCTGTCAACTTCATCGGTGCTGGTGCCGGTGCCCCGCTCCTTTCGGCCCAGCAACATTGGTATCAGGACGACATCCCCCCCTACGACAACGCTTTCGTCAACCAGGCTATTCCGGACTATACGCCTCCGACTGACGACGGCCGGATTGGAGGCGCTGTGCAGCCTGCTCGTGTCGACCACTACCAGGGCAATATGAACGCTCAGCCTTACCTTGGGCATCAAGCAAACGCTCCGTTCCCCGACGCGGCCTTTGGGACCTCTAGGCGTGTTTCTCCTCCAGTGGGCCAGAGCGACATGGCTAGGTCGACACCCTCGCACAACGGATTTGTTCCCTCCATTGCGATGTCTTCCTCTTCCTTCCAGCAGGAGTATGTTCCGCCTGTGGGGAACGATTTCGAAGAGACCGTGGCCGGTTTGTTGAGCGACGATTCGATGCTCATGAATCCCCAACGCTTCCCTTCGCCTGTCTGCGACCCAGTTCCCGGACCTTCCCGTATTCCTTTCGACCAGAAAGTCAACAACTGGATGGGAGAAATACCCATGTCGACCTTTTCGGGGCCGGTCACGCCGCCTGTGAGCACTCCGGAATCTAGCTCTGGCTCATCGCTACTCTCGGAAGTCTGGAGTGCCAATACCTCAACCGACTTCGAGTCGAGTCTCGGCGGCAGCTTCATACTCTCTCGCGGGACCTCTCCGGCGACCTCTGAGGATGTCGTCCGTGGGCTTCTTTCAGGACCGTCCGAGGCGGGTGAATCGCTCAAATCGCCATCGCCTCTTCCGATTCGCGAGGACGCCTCCGCCATTGGCTCGTATCGCGACATAGACGAGGACAGCGCGGCTGGAATGACGCCCGCGTCTTTTTCCATCTACGAGACTGGCCTCGAGAAGGATCTCAACCCCGAGATGTTCGCCGCTATCGAGAATGACCGTACTCCGAGCCCTTGCCCTCCGAGCCCCCAGTACGATCCCTTCACGATGGATTCGCTCCACTTCTGACTGCGACTCTGGAGCCCACACATCATGACTTATGCCCGCTATGCCTATATGCCCCATGCTTCCTTTGTATACTTGGTAGATGACTTGTAATTGTTTCTGCTTCTCCGCTCCGTCGTCGCTGCGACAATGCACATAGTCTAGCAAAGTATAACTGTATCCGTACTTGTTCAAATGCTACGCGTCTGCAACTCACTCACATCGATGTGCTTATAAGTTTCCCATCAAGCCCAGTTTGTATCACAATCGGCACCCAACGGCCCATGGAAGAAAGAAAATAGCTGGCACGTCTGTTTCAAAGGTAAAGGCGTGTCTATATTGTATTATGAATTTGCTACGAAGGCGTTGAAATTATACCTATCCACCGTCCCATTTCCACCTCCGCCCCCGCGACCGTTCCCAACTCCAAAGCGCATGTCGCCTGGCTGGACGCTCAGTACACGGCCGCCCCCGCGCCACACCTCCGCACCCAGCGCGCACTTCCCATCTCCAGTTTGTCCACTAGAATTTGGCTTCATATTGTGCTGAGGATCGACCAGAGCAAGTTTCATCCGTGACATGCCTTTCGGCAGGTCCTGTGTGTTTGTGCTGTTCATTACTATCGAGGGATCGGAGGGCGAGCAGAAGAGCGTGACGGTCGCCGCTTCGGTCAAATGGAGCTCGGACCAGAGGTAATCGTCAGTCTGTATAGAGTTAGCCGCCGTTGGACTATGCGCCTGAGATGAATATTGGAAAGCCACACACCCAGTCCCAATGATCGGGCCTCCCGGTTTCATCGGTAGGAGCTCCGGCATCCCGAGGGCATAGCCTCGCCCACAAGAACGCTTGATCTTTCTTTATATCGGGGTACGACCCCGTCTTAAATGCTTGAATATAGTATTGCATCATTTCCAACCACCCTGTGACAAAAGATCAGATATCAAACGCCAGTACGAGATTCGATCCGGAACGCACCTAAATGCTGGTATCCCTCCACCCAGGCCTCAGATCCCTGCGGCAACGCACCCTCAACAGGGCCGACGTAATGAGACTCCCCGAAATCATTCCAGGATACCACCTGAACAATGTCGAGTTTATCGCGGTGCGATATGAGCATCTCCCACCGCGTGGAAAGCATCCAATCGTCTCCGCGATAGAGGAAGTTTTTATTGAAAGTATCCTTCCCGAAATGCTGCGATCATAACATTAGACGCAAAATACATAGAGGAGCGCCAAAGAACTTACGGTAAAGAACCAAGGAGACACTGGCGCCATATACATTTTCGATCCCCCGGCAGCGTCCAATGCCTGCATCCAAGTATCATCCGAGTCCCATGTAATATCTGCACTAGTCGCAGGCCATGCCGCGTTCCACTGGAGCGAACCAACGTCAGCGATCATCCGCCACCACAATACAAGAACACGCACGTTAAATCCACCGCCGATGCCATCCCAGCCCGCCCAGGCATGCACGTCCCCAAAGAACCCAGGCATGAACTTCGTCCCGTCGCCAACAGCCTTCCATCCCGCCGCACCAAACGCACAGCCCTCCCCGCCGAATGAGCTCAGCACCGCCGACCCGCCGATGCGCAGCTGGTTCGAGTGCGCACCGAAGTGCTCTACCACCTTACGCAGCGCCGCGGCGTCGTCCATCGTCGCGCAGGGCAGCGACGACAGGTCCGGCGAGAGGAACATCCCGAAATTCGCAGAGCCGGACTGCGAGACGGCCTGTGCGGCGGCGTACGCGTCGTCGAGCTTCGCGGGCTGCCAGTCGTCCTTGCCGAAGTTGAGCGCGAACCCGTCGAGGCCTTTGCTCGCTGCCAGTGCGATGTCTGGCGTACCGCGGCCGTTAGTATGGGGGTTCTCGCACCGTACCACAGCGTATGGGTACTCACCGCGCTTCCAGTCGTCGATAGTGTAGTCGTGCGTGTTGCCCACGACGAAATGCGCCACGACTAGCTTGTCCCCGCTGGCTTGCACTTCCAGCATGCTCGCGTTCCTGTATGCGCCAAGCCTCGTTATAGCCTCCACCGACTCCAAGCCCGGTATGGCGGCCATCTTGGGCAGAGGCAGCGGCCCCAGTGGAGACGGATAGGCGGATGCATAGCCTGCGCGAAGACAAAAGCTAGCGGTGCTCAGCGTGAAGAAGGCCTGCATAGATGTGCGAAGAACCGGCATCATCGTATGGGAAGGGGGGATGCGTGGGGGTAGAGACTCGGGGAGGCCTGATCGTGTTGTACGTACGGCTGGGTTTTTACATGGCGGATTGAGATGCAGGCCGTCAGTCTCCTCTGATTGCATGTTTCGTTTTCGGCTGCCTCATACTGACGGAGGCGCAAAAAATGAACGGCTGCATTGATACCATCGGTCACGATCGCAATGACGACGCACGCCAGACAGCCTAGATCCGCCTTATATGAAGGCAAGTAGAACTGTACACAAAATCAGCACGGCACAAGTGCGAGGACCAACAGAAGCACCTGGAAGCCCCGACCGACAGTGCCATCCCAAACCACTCACCAATAAGCACTGAAGCCCCAAATCTGGCATCCCAGACGGCGACACACAAACAGCTATATTCACATCATATGCTAATCGCAAAACTAATTAAACTAAAATAAGTACCACACGCCACACGCGTGCACCAAGAAAACAGACGAAAGCGAATAAATCACGGACACGCGGGGCCGCTCAGTCGATGAGGATCACGTCCTCCTCCATCTTCTCGTCCGGCTGGTCGAGGAGCAGCAGCCCGTCCTCCTCCAGCCGCCGCTTCTTGCTAGGCGAGACCTGCGCGGGGGGCGCAGGCGCGGCGTCGACGGTGCGCGCTCGCTTCGGCGCGGGCTGCTCGACGATTTCGTCGTCAGGCGCGGCGCGCTTGAGCGAGATCGCGGAGGGCGGTGGCGGCGTCACCTCGGGAGGGGGCGCGCGTTTCGGCTTCTTCGCGGGCTTGGGCAGTGGGGACGGCAGGATAAGGGCGGGACCGTCGATGGGGTGATTTGGTCTACTCGCCAGACCCGGAGCATGAGTGCTAGAAGCAAGGACGAAAAATCATGATACTGACGGTAAGACACCAATCGCCAGCGTAACCGTCTCGTACTCCCCGTCCTCATCGACGATGCTGAGGAACTTGCCGCGCGTGATGCTCAAGCTCTCGAGCGTCCGCCCGAGGTTATCGTCGAAATCGGGGGCGCTCAGCAGGCGCTTCTCCTCATACGTGCTCACCTCCCTCCTCTCGTCCTCGTCCTCGTCGCCGAGAATACCATCGATCACGTCTCCGAGCGTCACGCGCGCCGGATCGACCAAGATCTCCCCGTACGCGTCGCGGCACACGCCGCACGCGGGATTCGGCGGCGAGAGCGTGATGGTGCTGAGCGGCACGGCGGGCTTGAACTGTAGGTGCACGTTGCGCAGGCGGTCGTACGACTTGCGAAGGAGGTGCAGGGCCTGCAGGACGATGAGGCCCGAGATGATGGCATTCGTAGTCGCAATGGCGGGGATAATGTTGCCGGCCATCTCTGCGTTCTGGCGATCAGCAAGCGGCAAAGGGGCCGATGGCCAGAGACGCACCTTTGATCTCCCAGCGACTCTTGCCGTGGATGCCGTACGCTGCAGACCGCAGATTCGCTGCGGCGGTGACGAAGTCGAGGGTATCGTCGTCGTCTTTGTCGAAGCTGATCGTCTCCTCGCCCGCTCTCAGACGCTTTGCCAAGCGATCCGTGCTACACCACTTTCGTGAGCCGAAAGGCCCAGATGAAACAGTGCACGTAACCTCGTACCTATTGACGAACATTTCCCAGCTGTCGCGCAACGAGAGCTCACGCTGGTCCTTCAGACCTTTCGCCCCGGAACCATTGGCAGCGTCTCCGTTCACAGCCTTCCCGTCTGAAGTGGTGGCAACGCCATTGGACACGCCGTTAAGCTGAATCTTGGCCTGGCTCGCCGGCTCGCCGCGCAAGATGAACTGATCCTCCTTAATAGCATCAAAGTCGAGGGGAGTAGGCTTATCGCGGTAGCGCCACATGTCTTCCATTGATAAGAGATTGAGAATGTCATTGTAAAAGACCTATAGAGAACGATCAGGCCGGCAACAAGAACCATAAAAGCAGTCGATGAAACCTTTTGGAATGCCTGTCTCGCAGCATCTGACCCTTTGGGAGAACGCAGAGCAGCTCGAACTGCTCTGAACGCTTGAGCTTCTTTTCGCAGAGTCGCTATCTCTTGTGCTGTTGAACGGTACAGCGCATAAGAAAAACCCTAAGCACCGGATAAGGTACGTGAAAGCATACCGTTTTCTCCTTGTTTCTCGGCGTCATCGAGCTCTCCTGTGGCATCTTCGTCCTCGCCGAAGAGCTGTCTATTCATACTATGAGTGCCTCTCCAATGATGAAAAACAGTAAATGCAAGAGCGAGATCGCTTGGCACGTGATGGAAGATATGGCGAAACAAAGGGGAAGTGACGATGAGAAGGACGCACGTACTCACCCCATCAAGTAGCTCTTTGCCCACACAATACAATGTATTGGCTGAGAGGGCGTTGATCGGATGGTGCAGACTGGGAATGTCTTCGGCGTCGGCTTCGGAATACAGTCGAAGCACTCCGTCCGGTCCTTGAGTATCGGCTGGACCTGTCCGAGATACCCGGCCGTCCCAGACTCTACCAGCGGAATTCCGCCCGCCATGCACATCTTATTGACGTGTCGCCTGGCATCTGAACGGTTGCGATGTGAGGGGCCTTGTGGTATGGTGAAGGTATTAGGACGCCACCTAGATTGTCTAGTGCATTCAGCACGATGTCAAAACCCTTGAACCAACTCAAATCAAACTGTGGATCCTTGATATTGCCGTGAATGGGATGAATGTGTACGTTGGGATTGAAAGCGCTTGCTGTGCGCGCAGCGACCTGGGCAGATGTTAAAGATGAGACGCGTCAAAACGCGAGAGACGATGCAGGCGTACCATAGCCTTGCTCTGCTTCACATCCTTTTTCCTGAACAAAAATTGCCGATTCAGATTCGAGAGGTCGATCGTATCGAGGTCGAGGAGCGTGATGTGGCCAAAGCCCGCAAGAACGATGTTTTTGACTGTATTTAAGAATCAGTATGTCACTCGAATGCTACGTTCACCTTCCATAGGCCTCGGCCCATAGCAGCAAAGTCAAAACACGCACGCAGCTCGCATCCAATTCCGCCCGCGCCGACCAACAAAACTTTGGTTTCTGGTAGGCGCTCGTGAAGCGCGGGTCCCAGAATCGCCCGTGCATGCGACGTACGCGAACCAGCGTGCTTTGCGGCAGTAGTGGCTTCCGAGGCCATTGGGTATGGTGGAAAGGACGAGGAGGGCGGTGCGCGGCGTCAAGTCGCGATTCAATTCAGCTCAGCGCGTGCTCACCCAATCATGCTGACGTCACCATTCACGAAATTTCAAACCACGTTCCGTTCCCAAACACTTGACTCAACGTTCAACATACGTTCAACCTTTGTGCACCGGCATCGACGCTTTCAAATTTTCGCCGTGGTTCGCACGAACTAGTCACGCAAATATTGTATGCTGATGTCATTTGCGTATCATTCAGGCAAACGCGAGCAGAACACTTATCGTACGCAGAAATTGAGGGTCACGACGTAACAGATCTCAAAAAATTGCCCAAAATACCATAGTGAGTGAGTTACAGCCGTTTGCTGAACGATAGGCCCCGCTCCAAAAACTATTCATAGAGACCGTGGTTAAGCGAAGACGTCAATTCCATTAGCCGGTCCTGCCGCAGCCACAATCTGCACGAATTGGCGAGTCGGCGACGAAAATCCGGGTGGCGTGCCCCTTCGAAATCTGGACGCCGCTTCGAAGAACTATTTGACATAATTTCCCGGGGTGCCTATCGTAAATTCAGCAAACGGCTGTAAGGAAGCGTAGAAGGGACGACCCGAACAGCCCGCCGACTCCTAGCAGTAGAATCGATTTATCGATTACAGGTCGGACATCTCGTCAATTGTCCATATCGCCCACGCGCTCTGATATAAAGTCCATATATCATCAAGTGCATTCACAAAGCACAGTATAGACAGAACAAACAGTAGACAGGCATAGAAAGTATTAAAAGTACATAGAACAGAACAAACTCATACCCACGATATAACACTAAGATCACAGCACAGTACAACTGGAAATCACCACCTAGTTCTTCGCCTTCGTCGCCTTCTTCCCCTGGCCCTTGCGCGACGAACCTCCCAAACGACCCGGGCAGTGCAGGTTGCCATGCACCGCCAACTCTTCCCGTGTGGCACACTTCGTTCCGCAGTCCGTGCACCGGCAGCAGGACTCTCTCCGATGCCTATCCCCAGAGTCCATCCGGCTCAAGGACGCGCCGCACACCGTGCAGCTCGTGGCACCGAGGGTGAGATGCCATGTCGTGACGTGCCGCCTGATAGACCCGTAGTTCATGGGTTCATTCTTGCATTTGTCCCACTTGCACGGGTATTTTTTCTGGCCCTTGACAGCCTTCATGTGGCACTCCGTTATATGCTTGCCTAGGTTATGCTCCGTGGCGAGCACGAGCTCTCCGCAGCCGTCCCAAAGGCACTTCATCGTCTCTGCAGGTGCTTCAGCGGCAGGGGTGGTCGACGTACTGGCATCAGGGGAAGAAGTAGAAGGGCCGGCCTCGGGCTCGGGCTCGGGCTCGGACTGAGCACCTTTGCGACGCTTGACAGCTGAAGCGGGAACGTCGCCCTCCAAGGCCCGCTTCTTCCCCTTGCCTCCCTTCGCGGTGGATGCAGAAGGGCCGACCTCAGGAGTGGCGGCGGCGGTGGTGGTGGAAGGAGTGGGCAAGGAAGGCTTCTTGCCCGTAGCGGCCTTGCGGCATGACCTGCGCCGAACGACCGTGCCCTTGGGGGCGGGGACGATGGTCCGAGCTGACTTCTCAGGCACGCGTGCTTTCCTAAGTGGGCGTTCGGGGACGGCGGGAGGCGCCATCTCAGGCGCAGCAGTGGGGGCGGGGGCGGGGGCGGGCCTGGTCTCTTGCTCCGGTGCGACGTAATTATCATCTTCTTGCCACTGAGCAATGGACAACCTGAAGTCGAAAACTGAGCCACATTGCACAAGCGATAAAAGGAAAAACCACTTACGTCTCTGAGGTGGGCGTCGTAGTGTTGTCCGTGCTCGGATACCGAGCTGTCATCGTCCTACTCGTCTGTCAGTATGACACCAGGCCCGACAATGGCAAAAACACTCACGTGGGCAGACGGCCGTAGTACCCGCGACCCGGGCCAATGTCGCTGTCGTCATCGTCATCGTCATCGGGACTCGCACTCCTCCACTCCCGGTCCGTGACCTTGCTCAAGCGGAAGGATGAACGCTCGGACGAATCGGGACGACGGAGCCTGTGGATGGAGGGAGCGTTTACAAATCAGTATATGCGCAGTAAAGCGCGGGATATCGGTCACTTACCGAGGATCGATATTGTCGTCCGAGATTTGAGACCTTGCGCCCCGCACATACGGTGGGCCGTAGGGCGCCACGTATCCACCGTGAGTGACGTTGGCTGTGTGGCCTATCGGAGGTTGTGGGGCACCTCGCTGAGCTCCTGCACCCGCATACATGGTGGCATGGTTGTCAAAGCTCGGGTGCTGCGAACCACGCGACATAGCGGTACCGTAGGTGGCATGGGGTCCGCTTGGCCCGTGCACCGCGCTGAAGGTCAATGCCTTAAGTGGATGAATGAGGAGACGATGAAAATGTTACTTACGGATCGTATTGATAGAAGTGGCCTGCGTGATGTTGAGGGAAGGCGACATCAATGCGAAGGCCACCTTGAATAGGAGCGACGGCGCGCGGGTCGGCGCGCGGGTCGGCGCGCATGGCGTCGCGGGAAGGGGGGCCATGATGGTGTTCAGACATGGTGCCGATAAGACAACAGATAGTTCAGAGGAGTTGATGAGAGATGAAAGTATAGACAACGCCGAGGGAAGGTAGCTGGGGTTTGACTATGGATATAAAATCTGGGTTGGTTGAGCGGGGTGAGGGAGGGGGGGAAGGGAAAGGACGAGCTCGCCTTATATACCCTCGGCTAAAACGTTGAAGACAAATTGTAAAAGTGGGTGACAATGAAGTGCACCCTACCCTACACGTGTCCAATAGCACGCGTCCCGCTATGATTTGCCCCCGATTGAGCAATAGACAATAGGCCACTGCACAGAAATTCTCAAATCTCTCTTTGTGCAAGTAAGCCTGGGGCAAATTTGATTCAGCGCTGCCGTTGTTACCCAAAAATGGAATGCAAGCATGTGTTGAGCACGAGGCGGTGGATTTTTTCCAACGCCGCGAAGGGGAGCGTCACGCTGTTGGCCGAAAGTCAACCATCCCAGCTCATATTGCGATTTCAAAATAAGGCAAACATGACATACGAAAGGGGTTGGCACTTTCGAGTCCCGCTAGCCGCTTAGAGCTGTTTCAGAGCAACTGAGGGTCGCTTTGATCTAGGCCCAGGGAGCAATCCGGTGGAGGCGTGCACCCACTGGTTGATACAACATTGAAAATCGATAAAAATCGGTAGCTGGCGGCCCGCTGTACCCCGCGCGTGTAGCATACTGTATCCAGATAGATTGCAATGGAACCCTGCGCGCACTCCGACAATCATCGCCATCGTTGGGCGTAGGACGGCCCCGACGCCCGCTAGGACCCGCCGCTTTGAACCGCACGCATTGACGGCTAGCGCGTCTAGGCCACTGCTGGCTCATGCCGATGCGCAGACCCTCATCGCCTGCGCTTTGACCTCCAGCTCGTGGTTCTCAACCACGAAGACGAGGGTACGAGGAGTACGACGGGGTCAAATTGCGGCATTTGTTCCCATGGATAATACCTGTTGTATAAGTAACATTTACAGTTGTAGCGTTGGCCTTTATTACTATTGAAGGCTTAAAGGGAAACTGACCACTTGTAGACTACAAGTCTACGTCTCGCTGGCACGACCCGTATCTGGGGCGGGGCACCGCGAGTCGTCTGATGTCGTTCTCAGGCGCCGTACGCAGACACAGCCTTTCTGGGCGAAAAGCGATGGCTCTCCCCTTCCACGAGATGTAAGGAACTTATGTTGCTGTGCGACAATGCGCTTCGGTTGTTAATTCAGAATAAAGCATGGCGAAAGCGTTCGAAAGGGATTACACGTCGACAGCTTGGTGCTGATCGTCGCGGAGCGGAGGAAGTTTCTTATTCGGTATCTGCCGACTCCTCTTCGTCCTTCCTTCTTTCCTGCCCGCTTATGAACACCACATAGCGAGCTGACTTCAGAACGAAAGGCCCCGCACCTCGCAAGTGCATCGGAGCGTGTAATGCAAAGGGAGCCGCGACCGAAAATTCCGTCGCCGCTCATAAATCTGGCCTACGGCAAGGCTCGGCTGATGGATTTACGTACTCCCCAAGTTGAACCTCCGCCATCAGCGGGGAGTCTCGCTTCGGGTGTCTATTGTGTGATATGCGTACGTAGGATTGTTTGCTTCGCGTACGACGACCTCGGAGGCATAGCGAAATGCAGCGCAAAGCTTTGACGATTCCAGTCCGGCCGCGCCCATTCAATACTGCATTTGCATCGCCCTGGCATGTATGCTTCCAACACATGTCTGACTCGAGCGTCGAAACGGGTGATATTTATTGTACCAAAAGACCACAAGGTCAGGACACTGTTTTCCCTTCACTGACATAGTTCGCTGTTGTCAGATAACGTGTCGCGCCCGGCCAACGATGTTACGAGAAACTCAGGCGCTCCGCCGTCGTGCGGAATTTCCCCCTCCCCATGCCGCATCTCCATCGAGGGTCTTTGGTTTGGTCTTGGAAAGTATTCTAACATATCGTCTTCTCGTGTGAATGTAAATCCGATACCTGATTTCGGGATGACCAATAAATATTCCGTGAATCACGTCGTAAAAATCGTAACCCGGGTAAAAATACACAATCCAATGCGCGTATATCCAAGCCTGCGACGCCTCAAGCCCACGGATTATCCTCGTCAGCGGGTATATGCACTCGCGCATGAACAGGCGGCGTCTGCACCCTCGCGACCGTCGCGTCCGCGTCCTCATGTACTATCTCCCCATACCGCGCCTCTTCGTCTTCCTCTACCTCTGCCACCGCCCTCGCAACGCGCCCCAAATCCGCCTCGCGGCCCACATGCACGCGCTCCTCGCCCTCCTCCTCGATCTCCTCCGTGCGCTCGTCCTCCCCCGGCACGAACCGCCGCCGATACACCGTCCGCCGCCCCGCCCCGCGCACAGCCGGCTCGCCGTGCCGCCGCTCGCGGCTCACCGCCGCGTCCGCCGCGCGCCCGTCCTCGATGACGAGGTCGACCGCGTCCGGGCGCGGCGACTGCCGCGAGTGCGCGCGCGTCGCGCCGGAGCTGCTCCCCAGCGACGATGTGCGCGAGCGCGAGCTCTGCGAGGGTATCTCCGGTGGCCGCAGGTGGCGCGGGGAGCTCGACGCCGAGCGCGACGGCCCGGACGCTGTGCGCGTCCACTTCGTCCACTTCAGCTTGACGTCGGACGGGTCGCCCTCCGCAACGCGGTCCGCCTCGTAGTCGATGTAACGCTGTGCCCCCCGATCCTCGCTCGCTGACGCGTCTGAGTCGTGGCGCGTGCGGTACGACGTCCCGAGCGCGCCGTAGCCGTTCGCGCCGCCCTGCGCGCGCCGCGACTGGCTCGGGCTGGGTGCGCTGACGCGATTATGGTATCCCGAGAACCACGCGCTCCGCTCGTCGCGCAGGATGCGCTCCTCCTCGTCCCACATCTGCATGCGCGCGGCCTCGGAGCTCGCGTCAATGCACGGATAGTGGTAGTCCCCGAACAGATACTGCTTGCTGTCCTGGAACAGTGCCTCGTCCTCCGCGTCGATGTCCCCAAACGGCAGTTCGAAGCCGTCGGCGTCCGCGTACCCGGCCACGTCGTCCTCGTTGTGCCAGACGTCGTCGGCCTCATGCGACAGCAGAGGTGCCTGCACGTCCTCCGTGTGCTCGAGTCCTGCGAATCGCGCGATCGTGTTGTTGACGCCCCGCTCGACGCGCCCGGGCGGGCTCATGCCGTCTGCGCGCTGCGGGAGCCAGTATTTGCCCTTGCCGCCTTTGCTGTAGCGCAGCCCTGCGCGGATGCGGCGCTCGCGGCCCAGACCCTGGTGGATGTGTCCTTCGCTGGGCTCGAACTCGCGGTA
This sequence comes from Hericium coralloides, assembly GCA_003675405.1. NCBI lineage: Eukaryota > Fungi > Basidiomycota > Agaricomycetes > Russulales > Hericiaceae > Hericium > Hericium coralloides. The sequence goes on from QUOP01000074.1 coordinate 237,460, forward strand.
GTCCATGCCTTTGCCGAATAAGGTCGCCTTGGTGTCTTCAACGACGTCTTTGATTCCGAAAGCATCGCGGATGGCGTAGTACATAGGCATGCGGCCGGCGAAAGACACATGGGGATCTATGTAGTCCATGTGCGAGAAGGCGTACATATGCGCGAAGGCGAAGATCGGCATCTCGAGACAGATGAGAGTGTCCGTGAGACCCAGTGAGATGTGTTCTTTGTCTGTATATGGACCCAATTGCTTTATCGCACCAGCGGAGACTAGAATGGAGATGGCGATTGATTGCCAGAACGAGAAGAACAGGATGCCTTTGACACAGAGGAACTTTGGCATGGGGCTGCAAGGGTCGAGGGATTAGCTACCGGTGGCGCGACTAAGAGATGGACACGCACCGGAAGGGCTTGAGGTCGTCGTTGATACATAACCAGAACATGGCCAGGCAATACAAACTGAGACAGATACTGGCGTTGTAGACGATACTGACATAGAGGTAGCCGGAATCACCACGAAAGTCACCTTCGTTGTACTTCCCGGTTGCCTTGAGAACGAGAGTAGCTACAGCTAGAATCGGCTTTACTTGGACATACTCTGAAGGCCAATCAGATCATGAGCAAAATGAGAGTATGGAGGATTCAAGTTCGCGCACGTAGAATGCCTCGTTTTAGGAAAAGAAACGTATGCGGGTCACTGATATCAATTTCCGGTTGAAATATGTTCGTGGGGAAGGGTGGATGTTTTGGAGGTCTCCCATGCACGAGAATGAGCAGCGATCGTTCGCCGCCGAGGTATCCGAGAAGTAGTTGAAAGAAGCAATAAATTACAAACGCCTGAGCAATCATCAGTTGCTGCGACGAAGAAAGGACATGTGAATACGGACGTACCTCGTATATGTCCCGAATGACATCTATAACGAAGGCGGCCTCCAGCGAGAATAGTGATATGAGAGACGATATTGCATATATCGGTACCATTAAGATTATGCGTATGACCATTCTAGGGAAATAGGATGCATGGAAATGTCAGTGCATATTCAAGAAAGTGGCGCATGCAGGTTTGTGAGCAGGCTACAGTTGCAAACAAAGAGAAAGCATCTACCAAGCACTCGTCACCATGCAGCGGTTGCACAAAGAACGATGGCCGTGCCGTAGGACGAAAGCAGGAATGGGAAACATACCTCTGGAGCATAGGCTTCCGGTAATTCTTGAGATGCAGATAAATGGACATGGAAGATACTACGGTGGCCACCAATGTCGCAATTCCTGCGATGATGAGAATCGCGGGATGCAGAGCAGAGCCCGACCCTCCGCCTGGGACATCTAAACCAACGCCATCCGCGTCGAACATTGGAGCAGGAAACTGCCCCGAGGAACCACTCGCGAAGTAATGTTGCCAAAGAGACTTCAGGGCGAGACAATTATGGTTCTGGATGAGACGACACAGGCTCCAGGTATAGCGGTAGACAACTAGAACTTCTAGGCAAGTTGGTAGGAGGAGAACGCGAGCGCGTATGATAAAGGGGACTGCGCATCAATGACGCGGAGCATCGGTTTCTTATTTAGTTTCAGAAGACAACCTACAGTAATTACATAATACTTTCCTGATAAGTTTCCAAGTTTCTTCTTCCTTACAATCGCCTTCAAGATCAAAATCTTGCTTGTCAACATGTATTGTTCCATCGTCTACTCTCCTCCAGAATAAGATGAGATGCTGTGTCCGGCTGATCTCTTACTGATATGAAGAAGTCGAGGGTTCGCAAGCAAAAACTCATCAAGTCGACCATGCTAGAATCTCCTTCTGCGATGGGCCGGGCAGATGGGCCGGGCACGAGGACATCGTCACTAACTATGGTCACTCAGGATATAAGTACTGGTTCCTTCCACATCTGTTGGGATCCTGACCACAGCCGATATTTTTGAGTGCTCGAAATTCTTCGAATCAATAAAGACTGGTTTCAAACTGTCGTCGGGCTGGTGTCAGCTCTGGTCGGTTTCACAATATTCACTGTAAAGATTGCTGCACACTCCGTGACCTCCTTGCTTTCTACTCCTTCATCTTCTTGAATTATGCCTAAACTACCCACTCTAAAGCTGCCGCTGACCCCGGTGCGTAAGCTCCTCCGCCTCGACCTCCTCAACCCCGCCGCGGCCCTGGGGAAACGCCGCTCCTCCAGCCGCTACCAGTCGCAAATGGCGCTGCCCTCGCGCCAATCCGTCCGCTCGCCCTTCGACGTCGTCTCCTCGTCCAACAGCTACTGCATCGCCCTGCTCAACGAGGTCGAGGACGCCGTGATCGTCACCGCGCTCGACGCGATCCCGTTCTGCTGCCACGCGGACCTGCTCACGATGACGCGCCCGCAGCTCGTCGGCGTCGCGCTCAAGCTCAACGCGCGCCTGCCCGTCGCACTGCAGATCGACCTCGACCCGGCGCGCCCGGACGCGTACATCCGCAACGCCGTCGAGCTCCTCGTCGGCCTGAAGCGCGTCGCGCCCGCCACGCCGAACCCGCCGCGCGCGCGCGCGCTGCACGGCGCGCCGGAGTCCCCGCAGGCCTCGCCGCTCGCCGCGCGCAGTCGCTCTCAGAACTCGTACCTCTCCGTCGGCAGCCCGCTCGTCGCGGTCGCGGAGGAGGACGAGGACGCCGCGCCGCCCGTGCGCCCGTCGAAGAAGCGCAAGCTCGAGGCGGAGCCCGAGTTCGACCCCGCGCTCCCGCTCACGCCCGCCCCGCGCGCGACCCTCGTGCGCGCGCAGACGGAGCACCTCGTGCTCGACGAGCCCGACAGCCCGACTCCGCGCCGCCTGCTGCGCGCGCAGACCACCCATGTGCGGAACGGCGCGGAGGACGCGGATGCGGGTGTCGATACTGCGTTCGTGACGACCAACCGCCCGCGCCGCCGTTACCGCCCCAAGGGCTTCGTGCGCACGTCCACGCCGAAGAAGTTCAAGCCTGCGGCGGATGTGTCGGGCGCGGAGCAGGGCAGGTCGTTCACCGCTGCGGACCAGAGTGAGTTGACGTTTGGGCTGGAGGGGCTCACGATGCTGCCGGCTTCTGAATCTGAGCACTCTGATATGGAGATCACGGTCAATTTGTGATTCTCTGGGGGTCTTTTTGTCCTTGTCCTTTCTATATTCCGTCGTTCGCCGCTCTGCATTCGTGTTTCCGTCCTTCAGCCAGTGATTGCTTGTATGTCTTTTATACCATGGATTCCGCGTAACATACATACCTAAAGCCTCGCCGATAATATACATAATTAGCGCCATAATTTCACGCCAGGGTAACAGTAACACTACATTTCAAACCATGCTGCTCATGCGACGACGCATCCATCGGGTAAATTTGGCATACCATCCGCGCCGAGATCGAGGCCAGGTGGTAATGGGCCCATGATTTCTGCAGGCGGCGCGCCATATGATTGCATCTGCGGGCGGTAGCGTCAGAACGACGGCGGTCCAAGAGAAGACAAACAACGCGCCTCTGTCATGAGAGTGACAATCTGTCCATTCTTTTCGGTGTTTTCATCCTTGTATCCAGGCTCGTCGAAGATAGCCAAGATCTTCACTATGCTTGCCTGCTGCGACGCATAGCGCTTCTTATCCTCGGCGCTGAGCGTAGCGACATTTTTCTCGAGATATGGCGGGAACTTGATCACCCAGGGATGAGGTCCAACGCAGAAAGAGAGAAAGAAAAGCGTACCGATTCGTGTAGCTCCTTGAGAGGCTCGTAAAGGATGTCCTTGCTCATAAGCTGGCCCATCATATTCGCGAGTATGCCTTCAAGCTCGCCGTCCGCCTCTCCCTCTCCCCCAAGCTGCGCCAACATCTTCTCCAGATCGTCGGTGGGTGGCGCCGCACCCGCCTATAAACGACGATCAGACCAGGAAACATAAAAAGCAATAAGATCACGCACTCTCCCCTCCGCATCGCTCGCCTTGAGCCGCTCCATCGCCTCCCGGATATTCTTCTGGAAATCATCCTCGTCGACCTTCGCCTTCGGCACCTCCTTCGCCTTGTCCTTGTCCTTCGCCTTCTCCGCCGGCCCCGTATACTCCTCGCCGATGTCGCCGAGCCCGTCCATACCCTCGACAAGCATCGCCTCCCACGCCTTGCGGAATGCCGCCTCGCGCTGCCGCTCCTCCTCCGTCTGCGCGCCCTTGGGCGCCGCCGCGCCGTCCGTGGGCGCCGCGTCCTCGGCTGCGCCGAGCTCGCGCATCACGGACTCCATCTGCCGCGCAAACTCCGTCGCGAAGTCGGTCGAGAGCGGGTCGTCGCCTGCGGGCGCGGAGGACGAGGCGGATGCGGCGGGTGCGGGCGCGGGTACGGGCGCGGGTTGTGACGAGGGCGATGCCGCTGGTGCTTTCGCTTTCGCGTCTTTGGGGTTGGAGAACTCGTCTAGGATATCTATATGGTAGTAGTACACGAAGGGGCGGAGCGTGTGTGGTCAGTCGGCGGGCTGGCGGGCAGGCGGACAAGTGCAGGCACGCGACGCTCACCATCGAGATCATCGACGTCTTCTTCGTCGTCGACGCGCGGTTTCCGTTTGTCGTCGGACATGGTTGTTAGCTTTCAGCTGTGGCCAGAGTGTGGTTGTGAGGTGTACGAGTCGGGTGGGTGTTTGGGAGAAGAAGGTCCGAACGCAAGCTCGCGTCAACTCGACATTGCGATTTCACGCGCCTCGGCTTTGTGCGGATGAGATCATTCACAAGCTTTCCTCCCTCTACCCACGACGACGAGCTCTGCAGGAGTCCAGGATCTTCCTCTAATCGTGGACACTGTCTTCAAGCCTCCTCTCATGATGTGTTTCTTGACACGCTTATCTTGATGTAATGTCCATTGACATGCAAGCGGACGGCATTGGTTCGACTTGGCGACACCTCACGGTCAGTATGAAGCTTGAAGGAGAGTAGACACTTTGCACCACTTTGGAACCTCGAGGACCATGCTACTGAACAAGGAACAAATCACTCCTCGTTCACCGAACGAATATGAACCTTATGAGCTGCTGGTGGCGGCAGAAGCGAGTCGACCGAAATGGCGCCTTTCAGAGTCTTTTACCTTCCCGAACATCTAACCTCGGGCACTACTGAAATCATCCACCTTGGCACGCGGGACGACAGACTCTGTCTCAGAGTCGAAGCGCGGAACACGGGTCGGATGACTGACATGAAACCCACCTAGCTACCCGTCAGTCTGAGACAAAATACTCTTCGCCTCGCTCATCATGCATTCAACGGCGCCACTCATCTTTTTCCTATCGTTCTTCGTCGCCTTACCCTGGTCGACAACCGCCGCTGACGGTCCGAAGAAGGGTCAGATCAAGAACCTCGTCACTTTTGGCGACTCCTATACAGACGTAGGTGGACCAGCTGGATCAAGCAACAACGGCACACAGTGGCCCGTCTATGTCGCGGACTACGCACATGTCAACCTTTTCCCATTCGCCCGCTCTGGGGCTGCGTGTTCCGAAGAACTGACTCCGAAGGCGAGCCCATATCTTGTGCAGAACGAGCTGCCAGAGTATTTTTCGGCGACAGGCAACGGTAGCATCAAGGTGAAGCCAGACGAGACCATCTATACCTTATGGATCGGCACAAATGACCTCGGCGTGAATGCGATACTGAATAACGAGGTCAAGAACAATGCGACGATCGTGGACGTGACGAAGTGCGCCGTCAACTGGGTGAATACGCTGTACAAGAGCGGTGCGAGGAATTTCCTGTATCAAAATGTAAGTCATTATATCAGGTATAGATGGAACACTTCCGTCATCGAGCTGAGCCCACCATATTTCCAGATCATTCCACTTCAGCGGACCCCGCTTTACCAAGTTGACAGCTACTTGACTCGCTATTGGAGCCAGCCGCGAAACAGCACGGCATGGAATCTTATGATCGACCAGCTAGCAGTCGGAGGGAACGCAATCGCAGCTCATGCTGCAGGCGCTACCAGCCTCCCTGCCAGACGCCCACATCGGTCAGTCTTCGCAAATTAAAAAAAATCAGCACGCTCGATATTGACGAAATATATCTTAGGTCTCTTCGACTCCCACAGTCTGTTCAACGACATTCTAGACCATCCCTCTAATTATCTCAACGGCAGCGCACCGTTGAATGTAACAGGCTCGGCGCATGCCTGCAGGTTCGACGTCTATGAATCGACTAGCGGTGTGGAAGGAAATTGTACCGACGCAGAGGGCACCGCGGTCGACAGCTTTGCTTGGTGAGTCTTGTTCAAATTAGACACAGCTTCAGAGGCGCTGACAATATCGCCGTAGGTATGATGAAGTGCATCCCTCTGAGCAATCGGATCGTGTGGTGGCTCGGGAGATTGCCAATGTTATATCTGGGAAAGGGAGTAAATGGGCAACTTGGTATAGTTGAGCGTACCATTCGACCGCGTTATGTACCCCACACTTGAACATCTTATAAGATGGAGCGTATTGAGAGACTGATATTAAATGCTGAGCTTGTGTTTCTTCCAATCTTGACCGTACGCGTGGTTTTTATCTCGGCACGAAGTCGAGGAAAAGTATCCTTGTTGTAGGTTCAGGGTGCGGTTAATTTATCAAAAACTAAGAATGAAGCTTGAGCGCGGTGTCCATGAGCGGACGGGCAGGGAGGAAGGACCCAAATGGAAGCCGGCAAATGCCGACTAAGAAACATCGTGTGCTCCGCGATTCTCGAGTCGACGTGTACACCCTCTCGAACGCTTTCGCGACGCTTTGTTCTGTAGGGACCTCTCAACCGCCATGTCGCGTTATAACAGAGGTCCTTAGGCTAGAGAATGGCAAAACCGTCGATTTCCGCTCGAAGAAATTGTGTCTGCGTTCCGCGTTTGGGAACGACCTGAGATGACTCCGGGCGATCTGTTCGCAATACGTGTCGTACCATCGAGACATAAACTCATAGTCAACAGGCGATCAGCTGCCTTGTAAGTCAGCCATAATGATAAAAGCCAATGTTTACGACTCTCAAAATCGGTTACATGACAGGTGTGATCCATGGGAATAAAAGCCGCAATTTGACCCCGTCGTACTTCTCGTACTCTCGCCGCGGTCATGGACAGCCACGCGCTGAAGGTCAAAGCGCAGGAGACAAGACGGAACAAGGGTCCATGCGTCGGCGCCAGGCAGCAATGGCCTGGATGCGCTAGCCGTCAATGCGTGCGGTTCAAAGCGGCCTGTCCCAGCGGGCGTCGGGACCGTCCTACGTCCAGCAACGGCGATGATTGTCGGGGTACGCACAGGATTCCGTTTCAATCTGTCTGGATATGGTATGCTATACGTGCTGGGTACAGGGGGCCGCCGCCTACCGATTTTCATCGATCCATTCCATGTTGTATCAACCAGTGGGTGCACGCTTCTACCGGATTGTTCCCTCTAGACCTGGATCAAAGCGATCCTCAATTGCTATGAAACAGCTCCAAGCGGCTAGCGGGACTTGAAAGTGCCAACCCCTTTCGTATGTCATGTCTGCCTTATTTTGAAATCGCAATATGAGCTGGGATGGTTGACTTTCGGCCAACAGCGTGATGCTTCCCTTCCCGGCGTTGGAAAAAATCCACCGCCTCGTGCTCGACACACGCTTGCATTCCATTTTTGGCTAACAATCGCAGCGCTGACTGAAATTGCCCCAGGCTTAATTGCACAAAGAGAGATTTGAGAATTTCTGTGCAGTGGCCTATTGTCTATTGCTCAATCGGTGGCAAGTCATAGCGGGACGCGTGCTGTTGAACACGTGTAGGGTGCACTTCATTGTCCCCCGCTTTTACAATTTGTCTTCAACGATTTAGCCGAGAGTTATATAAGGCGAGCTCGTCCTTGCCCCTCACCCCCTCCCCCACCCCGCTCAACCAACCCAGATTTTGAATCCATAGTCAAACTCCAGCTACCTTTCCTCGGCGTTTTCTATACTTTCATCTTTTATCAGCTCTTTTCAACTATTTGTCGTCTAATCGGCATCATGTCTTATCATTGTGAACACCATTATGGTCCCCCTTCCCGCGACGGTATGCACGGCGACCCCCGCGCTGTCGCTCCTCCCCAAGGTGGCCTTCGCATTGATGTCGCCTTCCCTCAACATCACGCATGGCACTTCTATCAATACGATCCGTAAGTACCATTCATCCTCTCTTCTCATTCATCAACTTAAGGCATTGACCTTCAGCGCGGTGCACGGGCGAAGCGGACCCCATGCCACCTACGGCACCGCTATGCCGCATGGCTCGCAGCTCTCGACCATTGACAGGCGTTCCACCTCTTCTGCGGGTGCGCGCACTCAGCGAGGACACCCAGCATTTTCCCCACAACCTCCGATGGTCCAGACAGCCAACACCAATCACGGTGGATATGCGGCGCCCTACGGCGCGTCGTATATGCGGGGCGCAAGGTCTCAAATCTCGGACGACAATATCGATCCTCGGTAAGTGACCGATATCCTGCGCTTTCTTGCGTATACTGATTTGTAAATGCACCCCCCGTCCACAGGCTCCGTCGTCCTGATTCGTCCGAGCGGTCATCCTTCCGTTTGAGCAAGGTCACGGACCGGGAGTGGAGGAGCTCGAGTCCCGATGACGATGACGACGGCGACATTGGCCCGGGTCGCGGGTACTACGGCCATCTGCCCACGTGAGTGTTTTTGCCATTGTCGGGCCTGGTGTCATACTGACAGAAGAATAGGACGATGACAGCTCGCTATCCGAGCACGGACAACACTACGACGCCCACCTCAGAGACGTAAGTGGTTTTTTTTTATCGCTTGTGCAATGTGGCTCAGTTTTCAACTTCAGGTTGTCCATCGCTCAGTGGCAAGAAGATGATAATTACGTCGCACCGGAGCAAGAGACCAGGCCCGCCCTCGCCCCCGCCCCCGCCCCCACTGCTGCGCCTGAGATGGCGCCTCCCGCCGTCCCCGAACGCCCACTTAGGAAAGCACGCGCGCTTGAGAAGTCAGCTCGGACCATCGTCCCCGCCCCCAAGGGCACAGTCGTTCGGCGCAGGTCATGCCGCAAGGCCGCTGTGGGCAAGAACCCTTCCTTGCCCACTCCTTCCACCACCACCGCCGCCGCCACTCCCGAGGTCGGCCCTTCCTCGTCCACCGCGAAGGGATGCAAGGGGAAGAAGCGGGCCTTGGAGGGCGACGTTCCCGCCTCGGCTGTCAAGCGTCGCAAAGGTGCTCAGCCCGAGCCCGAGCCTGAGACTGCCCCCTCCACTTCTCCCGCCGAGGCCAGTACGTCGTCCACCCCTGCCGCTGAGGAATCTGTAGGGGAGATGGAGTGCCTTTGGGCAGGCTGTGGGAAGAGCGTGCTCGCCACAGAGCAAAACCTCACCATGCATCTGAAGGACTGCCACGTGCAGGCTGTCGAGGACCCGGACAAGCACCCTTGCAGGTGGGATGGATGTTCCAAGAAGATGAAGTCCAGTTCTATCCCTCGGCACGTCACGTCAAACCACCTCACTCTCGGGGCGGGCCACTGCAAGGTATGCGGCGCGAACCTGAGCCGGATGGACTCTGGGGATAGGCATCAGAAGAAGTCATGCTGTCGGTGCAAGGACTGCAAAAAAAAGTGCGCTTCACCTGCCGAATTGGACGAGCATCGTAGGTTACACTGCCCGGGAAAGGCGAAGAAGGCGAAGAAGCAGTGATTTCTTGGACTGTGCTGTGATTTAGTGCTGTATCGTGCGTTTATGTTGTGTTCTGTGTACTTTTGATATTCTCGATGCCCGTGGTCTGCTTGTTCTGTCTGTACTGTACTTTTTGAATGCACTTGATCCTATTTGGACTTATTACTAGAGCGTGTGGGCGACATGGACAATTGACGAGATGCCCGCCTTGTGATTCCGTGAATATATTGATGCTGGGGCTGGGACTCGGCGACGGGCGTGCCGCTTTGGCACGCTGGGTTCCGAGCGCAAGGGACAAATAGCGCAGTACTACGTATACATCAAATATGGACCGCATCGTCGAGGGAGACCCATCCGACGTCAGGCTCAAGTAGCTCAAGTGGACTCGCAGCGTCACAATTTGAACGAGTCAATTCACAAGGTATGGTATTTACTGGTCATTGCAAAAATCGATGTTGGGTTTTACAATGTAAGCGAAACAGCGACGACATGAAAAAGCAGAGAGCATACAACTACAATTACATTCGAACGAAAAGTAAGACGGCACGTCATCAAACTTCCTAGGACGTGTGAGACGCGTATGTCAAAGTCCAAAGGCGCGTCGGCAGATCGTTGAATAAATATCGTGATCCGGTCGTCCGGTGGGCTGCCATAGATGGAGTTCCATAGAAGCGGGGTATTGAGAGCAACCGTACACCATCGACGGCAGACGAAGGTGATCGTCAACCGACCGAGGTATCGGCGGTATCCTTCAGATTCTGCATCGTCGACATCTTTATGCAGAATCATGATCCTGCTGAGGAGCTCGTCAGGGAGCTTGAAGATTGGTGGATCATTTAGCAATACAGATCCAGGTAGTTAGTCATGGCAAAGTCAGAGCAGAAGAAAAGAGATGGAACTAAGCTTACCGTTCCATGTAAACAGACAAAATGGGGCCACCAATTGGTGCGCGTGCGATTAGAGCTTGAACGCTTGATCAAACGTGGCGGCGTTTGCCTCGACCTGATCGATCTTCTCCGAAATCCTCATGTATAGACGAAACTTCGTAGACCACCCATTGCATAAGGACTGTAGGTATCTTACGGTCAAGGCTGTGTGAGTAACCGAGAACCAAGAAGCATAACATTGCGGCGGAAACGGGTGGTACTACTACAACGCTCCAGAGAGAAGGTAAACCAGTTCTGATACAACTGAAATTCGTCAAGACGTAACGGCCACAGCACTAATCTGTCGGATACAACGTATGTATAATATACGTTTGGTATACGCAGACAGTTTTCTGTGATGGTATTAAGATAGTGCGAATGGGGGATAGAGAAAAGGAGAGGAAAGCTGCGCTCAGACCGAGGACTTCTCGTATTTCTCGTCCGCATCGTGCGTCTATGATATTGTATTAGTACGACAACGAGAAAGAATGCCAGACAGAAACAAAAACTTACGTGCACATCCTTCTTCTCCGCCACAACCTGCTCGAGCGTCTTCTTGCCCACGTCTCTCGGGATCTTCCAGGCGGTGAAGATGTGTCCCGCAGCGAACACCTCCTCGATCTCCTCGAGACTGCGACCGGCGGTCTCGGGGAAGCAGAAAAAGATGTGGATGAACGCCGCGAAATTGAACGTGCCGAAGATGAAGTAGGTCTTGTAGGCGATGGAGCTGAGCCCAGGAGGCACGGCCCACGCGAGCGCGAAGTTGAAGAGCCAGTTCGCGGCGGTCGAGACAGAGACGGCCTTTGCGCGCACGCGCATCGGGAAGATCTCCGCGGGGTATGTCCATGAGACCGGGCCCATCGTGATCGCGAAACTGGCCATCACATGGGATCAAAAGCTGTGAGGAAGGTGAATTTGGGGAAGACGCACCTGCAGACGAAGAGATACGAGCAAACGATGATGCCCTTTGTCGCAGAGTCGTTGCCAGTGATGACCCATACGCGTGCGTCATCGACCTCACCCCAATGACCGAATCTGCCCTGCAGGCCACCGACGAGCATGAGCCAGAAGCCCATAAGCATCGTTCCTGCGAGAAGCATGGGGCGGCGACCCCAGCGGTCGATGAAAATGATAGCGGGGACTGCAAGAAAGATGAGTATGCCGGGAAAAAGACAATGAAGATGGAGGGCGCGCACTAGTGAAGGCGACATTGAGGACGTATTGCACAGAGTCGGCAATGAGATTGCCGCGGCGCCCAGTGAGACCAGCGCCCTGGAACACGTAGATGATGTAGTACCTATTCCACACCACCCACCAATTAACAAAACATGCTTCCTCTGAAGTAAACGCGAGACACGTACATCATAATGTTCATGCCGGAAAGCTGCGACCACACCTGGAGGGATGCGCCCATTCCGACACGGCGGAGGATACCAGGCTTCAAAAGGTCGAAGTAGGACTTGGCGCCCTCAGTACGCTCGAATTGCACCTGGCCCTTGATCTCCTCGAGCTCAAGCAGCACAAGCTCGTGGTTGAGATCTCCCCCACCGTGCAGATCCGCCAGGATCTGGTGTGCCTCGTCACCCCTGCGTGATATCAGTCCGGCTGTACTTTAGCAGGAAAGGAGCGCGCGTACCGGTCATGGTCGATGAGCCAACGCGGGCTCTCTGGGAAGAACATCATGCCGAGTGACAGGACAATGGCGGGAATCATCTGCAAGCCCCATGGGATGCGGAAACTTGCGACGCTGTCGATGTAGCTGCACCCGAATTCGACGAAGTATTGTAACAGGATACCCCAGGTAATGGACCACTGTTGCATGGCCACGATCCGGCCGCGAATTGCCGGCTCCGTGATCTCGGACTGGTAGATGGGAACGACAGCGGAGGCGAGACCGATGGAAATTCCGGAGATAACACGCCCGACCACGAGCATGCCACGGTTCTGCGAAACGGGGAAAGTATGTGGGTATCGAGCAGTAGTCAACAAGGGGGCCGGAACGGACCTGGGCTGCGCACTGGAGGATGGAGCCAAGGACCCAGATCCATCCAGAGCTGATGATGGTTTTCTTGCGGCCGACAACATCGGCGAGCCAGGTGACGAAGAGAGCGCCGGCAAAGGAGCCCGCGGGCATGGCAGCGACGATAGCACCTTGTGCGTTGGACCCAGGCTGTAGTGCGCATCAGAAGACATGTCAAACGAAGCGGAACGGTGTACGTACTCGGCCGAAGTAGTCCATGTAGGCATTATTCTGAGGCGTTGGTGAGTGGATGGGGATAATAAGAAAGAAACGAGGAAACATACGTTGAGCACTCCTGACATGGACGAGATGTCCAGTCCGAAGAGGCCACCACCGATACATGCGAAAGAACCGACGATGTACTGCGAGACAAATTGTAAGCGCTAATACACACAAGGGAATCAGCCGGAAAATAAGCCGCCTACCGGGTTGGAAGCAATCGCAGCGCTATACTGTCAACAACAAATCCTGGGTCAGACAGAACGGTTTGCATGTAAAATAGAAGGACATACGCCTTTACCCATGGCGACTGACTATGGGGCAGTAGGCAGTATCAAGAGGCGGGGGAAAAGGCTCCAGGAGCGCAAGGCTCGCATGGGCGCGCGACCGCGAGCTTATATGGGGGAAGATTGATGGAATTGAAATGTGGGACATCTGACCACAAAGTAAAGGAACGAGGGTTAATGGTGTTGGAGAAGCACCACGAGTCTCTTTCCTGCTTCCATGGGCGCGTCGCGGTCAAGTGCTAGGCACGCCCCGCATCGTGACCGATGAGCCGAACTTCCGGTGCCGCTTGTTGCTGTCGGTACCTCGCCTATTTCACGGACCCCCACATCCCTGCGTTTTCAACGCTGTCCATCATCATCTGCCCCGGATCCACGGCCGCAGCCCCCCTGCTCGGCCTCAGTAGGCCTCCATACCCGACGACGGTAATTACAAAAATCTATCTCGCGTATGTCACCGCTCGCAGAGACGAACTCACTAAATGTGCATACTTACATATAAGCTTGTGGGCCGCCAAGCATGCTTACTTCACGAACACATCGCACGTCAAGAAGTCTGCAGGAATGTGGCAACACCTATAAGATCTCACGGACTTTATGAGAGGCGCTTGATCTTACCGCAACCAAGGCCTCCGGCTCCGCAACTCATCACGCTCCTCGGCTGCATGCCTCCCTTTCCCATCCTCCTGTCTGGGATCTCCAGCGCAATCTGTCAAGTTCACATCGATGGTTCGAGTGTAGCGATCACCTGCTCCGCGTGCAGGTGGTGCGCCAGGGTACGCCCTGGGGAACATAAACGACGGCGCCTGGCGCACCGCCATCCGACTAGACACAGGTAAGAGACCAGATCCTGGTTCAAGATTGGTTCCGCTTACCTATAGTTCTTCCTAGTCCTTTGTCCACCAGAAACGAAGTGCTTTGATTCGTACATGTACGCCCACACACGAGCAAAGCAGCGCCCAATTCCCTACCAACATCCGAGCCGCATCTATCGTCAGTGAGTTACGAGATATCACGAGCCGCTCGCAGAGTACCTGAAATGAACTCTTTTGTATGACGTCGAGCGCTCGGTGCCCATGATGCCGCAAACTCGAATGAGACCGCCAGAACTGGAAGATCGAGCCAGATCAGGGCTTGCTACGATTCAATATTCACCAGCTAGAGCGCGCACAAGACAGCAATCGAGGTGCTCGCTGCAGGTCGGCCAGAGCAGGCACATATTATGTGACATTTCCGGACGACCCTCGTATGCCGGCGAAAAGGCTCATGTTTCTTGCAAATCGTGAGGTACGGTAGCGTCTCGCTGCGAGCTGCACTTTCTCCGAGTGTCAGCCTCGTTACACAGAGAGTGCTCGTATATTTCCTGCGGTCAGTTTTACTGCGCTGTGCGACGGTTTTGCTCGAGGCTGACCCGGAGATGCATAACGACTCACCTGAGGACGCGACCCTCCTGGACTGGGACCGCTTGCCCAGCGGCATCTCTCTGTGTGCGACGTGTCTTTCGTTGGTTGCAAGTGTGAGAATCAGTGCTGAAAACATTGCTGGTGCTCACCGTTGAACATTGAGCATAAACTCAAGTAGATGCACTTAACGGTGCTTTCACTGCGACTGGCTGGTCCTAATAATAACCGAGAGCGCCACCGTGAGACCTGGTGGTGTAGTCGGTTATCACGACTGTCTTACATAAGTAGCACACAGTCGGTCCTCGGTTCGAATCCGAGTCAGGTCACTTTTTCTCCAGCACATCAAAGAAACAGACTGGGGCAAGACGGGGGCCAACAATTCCACGTTGATGAAGGCATGACTAGTCTCTCAGAGGCCTTGACTGACAGAAAACCTGCTTTGAAGAGACACCATCACGTGCATTTCATCTGATGTCCACCCGCTCGCGACGCGCCACTCTCAGCCTGTCCTCAGGCCTTCACCACATACGTGAGCCGAAGCTACCTGCTGGCCATGGCACCCAAGAAACCGACCGCGTCGAAGGCCGCATCGACAGCGAAGACGACGAAGAAAAGCCTCCTCAAGCCCGAGCCAGCGCCGAAGCGGCAAAAGACGGCCTCCTCGAAATCCGTACGAGCGGTGGTACGCACCTTGGGGCGACGATAGCTGATGATGCCATGGATAGATCCTCGCGCCGCCGTTATTTGATTTTGGCTCGCCGCCACCGCAGTCGCAGCCGCCGTCTTCGTCTTCGCAGGAGCTGCCTGCGTCGCAGCATCGGAAGGCGGTCAAGCTCAGCGCGGCGACCTTAGGGCAGCATGGTAGCGATGCGAAAGGAAAGGGAAAGGGAAAGGCGAAAGCGGATATCTCAGAGGCTACGGAGACAGAGAGCACAGTCGTGCAAGGTGCGTAGCGCATTTCCTGGACTGTCCGAAGAGGGAATGACGAATGTGAAGATGGCAGGCTATGGGTCGATCTATACGAGCCGCAGACAGAGGTATGTTCGTCTGTGCCGTATTTCCCACGTCGTTGAATTATCCGCGCAGGAAGAACTTGCAGTGCATAAACGCAAGGTGTCTGACGTGCGGCGTTGGCTTCTCGACGCGTACGAGGGCGGCAAGCTCGCGAAATACCGCGTGCGTGCAACTGATCTTCATCTTCTTCAAGAGTTTGACTTTCCCTTCCAGCGGCTGCTTGTCCTCAGTGGCCCTGCTGGCTCCGGCAAGACTGCGACTCTCCGCGTCTTAGCACGTGAGCTCGGCCTGAACATCCTCGAATGGCGCAATGGCATGTCGTCCCCTGCATTCGAATCAGCTGGAGACGGCGAGAGCGAGGATGCAGTGTGGGGTACGTGTTCTCTTCCTATCTCAGTCACTACTTATATCAATGTGTAGAAACAGACGGCACGCCACATGAAAGCGCCATGGATAAATTCGAGGCCTTCCTCGCCCGCGCGGGGTCCTACCGCTCTGTCTTCTCCCTCGCGCCCGCGCCCACCCCTACACCCACCCCATTATCCTCGACGCCAACACAGCGCCGCCTCATCCTCCTCGAAGACCTCCCGAACATCCTGCACCCACCAACGCGCGCGCGTTTCCACGCCGCGCTCCGCGCGCACGTCGCCACCCCCGCGCCCGCATCGTCCGTCCCGGTCGTGATCATCGTGAGCGACGCCGGCTTGCGGGGCGAGGACCCCGGCGAGGGCGGCGGCATCAGCGGCTACGGCGCGGGCGGGAGCCGGTGGGCGCGCGAGGAAATCGTCGACGCGCGCAGCGTGCTGCCCGAGGGCCTCGGCGCGGGGCTCGCGACCACCATCGCGTGCGTCTAACCCCCAGCCCTCTATTCCTCCGTAAGGACTGACACGCTGGCAGCTTCAACCCGGTCGCGCCGACGCTGCTCACCGCGGCGCTGAAGGCGCTGCTGGTGCGCACGCGCGCGAAGGCGCCGCCTGCGCTCGTGCAGGCGCTCGTCGAGAATGCGGCGGGCGATGTGCGCAGCGCGGTCATGGGGCTTGAGTTTGCGTGTGCGCGGCTCGCGGGCGGGAAGGTGCGGAAGAAGGGGTGCGTCTGCTGCTCCTGCACTGCGCGCGAACTGATTTGGTTGGTGGGTAGAGACGCGAAGGCGCTGACGATGGAGGCGGCGACGCGGCAGGAGGGCGCGCTCGCGTTGTTTCATTTGGTGGGAAAGGTTTTATATAATAAACGTGGGTGTTCTCCAAGTCTGCAGTGATATGTCTGTTCACATTGCAATCGGTGTAGGCAAGAATGACCCACCGCCGTCATCGATGTCTGCGAAGGACGCTGCGAAAGAGAAAGAGATGGACCGCCTCCTTAAGAATGAGCCGCCTGTGCCGACATGGGCAGCGGACGAGGCGCGGCGGCGGAGCCGAGTCGACCTCGACGTGCGTTCCCCGTTCCTTTCCCTCGTCGCTGATCAGAAGTTTGCCACTGTAGGCACTGTATGCGGCGACGCCGATCGACGCGTCGCTCTTCGGGCTGTACATCCACCAGAACTACACCCAATTCTGCGACGAAGTAGAGCAATGCGACGGCGTCGTGGACGCACTCAGCTGGTGCGACGCAAACGGCGGGGAGAACGTACGTCCCGCCCATCCCTGCGCTTCCTGCATCCGCTGAACCTCTCCAGTGGTACCAAACGAACCCATACACCTTCCATCTCGAGACGCTCGCGACGCTACACAGCCTCCCGTCGCCCGTCCCGCGGCGCTCGCAGAAGTTCTACAAGCCCGCGTTCTTCGACGCGCTCCGCGGCACGCGCGACGCCGAGGGCGCCGCCGAGCGCGTGCGCGTGTGGCTCGATGCCGACGCGGGGCTAGCCGGGACGTGGGCGCGCGGGGCGGTGGTCACGGAGCTTGGCGGCATTCTGCGTGCGCTCGATTCTGCGGTGACGGGGCGGCCGCCGCGGGAGCATAGGGTTTTTTCGGAGATGGTGTGGGCGGGGGCGCAGGGCCCGAGGGGAGAGGTGGCAGAAGAGGACGAGGCTGGCGCATTGATGGGGGAGATGGAGGCGGATATGGAGGCGGGGAATGTAGGCAGCAATACGGCCGAGGATAAGGACGGCCGAGGATGGCTAGAGGGGGACGATATCGAGGAGTGGTAGGACGCGTTGCGGGCGAGATTAGTTTGTCACGGGACCGCGTCTGCGCGGCTATTGTCTCAGGGGGTATCTTTGAGCATATCTTTTGGCTTTTTTTATTTCAACGCTGTGATAACGACGTGCTATTGTGTGTAGCGCCCAAGGCGTGTGAGGCAGAATGAGCACCAGGATGGGTGAGGCATATTATTCATGCTCGGCCTGGGTGAGCCTGTACGACTTGATCTCAGCGCTCCGCGCGGAAACGCCTTATAAAGCTTGCTGCGAGCCCCTTGCCTCTCGACTTGATTTTCCACTTCCACACCCCCTCGAATTCCTTGGATATCACTTGCGAAACCATCGAAATCAACTGATCATGCCTATCGCGCCCCCGCTCAACTTCCCGCGCTGGCTCGCTGAGAACGGGCACCTCCTGCAGCCGCCCGTGAATAATTTCTGCCTGTACTCGGGTAAGGACTACGTCGTCATGGCCGTCGGTGGGCCGAACGAGCGCAACGACTACCACGTCAACGAGACTGAGGTGCGCCGCGTCTCTAAATAGTGGACCCGAGCCGACATATGACGGGGGAGTAGGAGTGGTTCTACCAGCACAAGGGCGCGATGCTCCTCCGCGTGGTCGACGGCGAGGAGTTCCGCGACATCGAGATCGGCGAAGGCGAGATGTTCCTGCTACCCGGTACGCGAGTGCTGTCCATCGAGCGTGCCTGCGCTGAAGCGGTCCTCTAGCGAACACGCCGCACAACCCTGTGCGGTTCGCGAACACGATCGGGCTGGTCGTGGAGCGCGTCCGGCCGGACGACGCGACGGGTGCGTCTGTCTCTGCGCTCGATTACACTCCGATCTTGCTCATACTTTGCCTTGCGCTGCTTCTCAACAGACCGCCTCCGCTGGTACTGCCGCGAGGCCGTCCACAGCAAGCCCACGGTCATCCGCGAGGACGCGTTCCATGTCACGGACCTCGGCACACAGCTCAAGCCGCTCATTAACAAGTGGATGTCAGACGCGGAAACCAGGCGGTGCGCGGAGTGCGGGGTCGTTGCGCCCGCGAAGTAAGGATCTGAAGAAGCAAATAATGTTATTGGTATGTAGGATATGGGGGCTAACCCTCTGGATCATCTGTAGCCTTGGTTCATGAAGTGCTGAAAAGAAATGCTTTGTTGTATCACCGTCGGGAAGTTGATGATTCGGATTGAAGCCTGAACTTCTGGGGAGAGGTTTTTCTCGAAGCCAGGTGATCATACTATGTCTTAGCAACTGAACAATCATCGGTATTTCCCAAAGGATACGCTTCAAGACCCACAGACGTCAAGCTGATAATGAGTACATATGGTTACATCATCCATTTCCTCCATTCGCAATACCCAGGTTCATATACCTGCTATCCTTCCAACAAGCGATAGATCAATGGCGCAACAGCGCATACAGTTCCAATCGATCCTCTACATGAAACCACCACTACAAATTTCAGCAACGACCCATCAGCGACGCACACGACGAAAAAAAAGGCAAGTCTTACCCGCCGCCAAACTTCTGAAGCCCCTCCTTCAGCCCCTCCCCGATCTTATTAGCCATGTCGGAGTCCTGCACGTCCAAACACCCTCAGCACCGCGCCCAAAAAAGCAGCCAAAAGACATACCACATTGAAACCCGCCTTCTGCGCCGCGTACGCGACGCCCTTGTCGACCCAGTCGCTGCCGCCCGAGCCGGAGTTGTTGTTGCCGCTGCCGGAGTTGTTGTTGCTGTCGCGCACCGAACCGTAGTTGTCGTTGCCCGACGAACCGTAGCTGCTGTCGTTGTTCGACGCGCCGTGGGCGTCGTTGCCCGAGGAGCGGTTGTTGTCGTTCTTCGAGCCGTAGCTATCGTTGCCCGACGAGCCGTAGCTGTTGTCGTTGTTGGACGAGCCGTAGCTGTTGTCGTTGTTGGACGAGCCGTAGCTGTTATCGTTCTTCGAGCCGTAGCTGTTGCCGCCCGAGGAATTGTTGCTGTCGTTCCTCGAGCCGTAGCTGTCGTTGCCCGACGACCCGTAGCTGTCGTTGCCCGACGAACCGTAATTGTTGTTGCCCGACGACCCGTAGCTGTCGTTGTTGTCGCCCCGGCGCCCTCCGCCCAATCCGTTGTCGTTGTTCGACCCTCCGTACGACCCACTGTTGTCGTTCCCGCCCCGTCCGCCCCCGTATGAGTCGTTGTTCCCGCCCGAGCCGTAGGAGTCATTGTTCCCACCCGAGCCGTACGAATCATTCCCGCCACGGCGCGAGCCGTGGGAGTCGTTATTCGAGTCGCGGTCCTGGTTGTAAGACATGATGATGACGATGACGAGAGGTAGAAGGTGAAGGCGAGTACGAATGGGTTATCTGTGTAGAAGAGCTGCTCGGTGAGATGCCTTGTCCATCCCCGTGCAAAAATGCGGTCTTATATATAGATTAGACGCACAGGATAGAGCTAGCGGACTGCCGTTCCAATTCCGAATATTGCTGCGACGTGTTGCATGGAAGGCCTCGACATCACGCAGATGTCAATCTTTCAGGACGGAATCATGGCATCGTCATTCCCCGAGAGCATCTAATCCAATCCATCACAATCAGGTTAATTTTTTACAATTTTCCAGAAATTGTTAGTCCTATTTCCAGAGCCCAAACCCGGTGGGATGAGCGCATGTTAGAGTGGGACGTACCGCCATGCACCACCCCTCGGGTCTATCAACGAAGCCGCGAAGCTGCCCACATTCCGAAGAGCGAATATCCGCAAGCGGACGCTCCGAAACTGCAACGACGCAGCCCGAGGGCGGTAGAGGGGCCGGAAGTTCCCCGCACCGCAACGCGGGCTATGATGAGGCAATGGCGAATTTGAACTCACTCAGGCTTTGGCAGGAGGCTAAGGCGAGGAATAGAAGTCTCCCGGGATAGCGTGGTCCTTGCGCCGACAAAGGGACAGACGAGGTAGCGGCTGTGCCTTCCCAGTTTGATGTAGACGTTCGCGTGAAAGCTGTTCCGATTTCCGGATGATGCAGGAACGAAAATCGGATGGCTTGCAGCGATTTCATGCGAGCTGCATTGCATAAAAGTGTCGTATTCGAGGCCATCCGTGACGGGCGGAGGTATCAGAGCAGCCGGTAGTGTTGAAAGTGAGGACGATTCCCCTATATGGCGCCTGAAGATGCAACCCATGACCGTAAGACTAGGCTGACAGGAAAGATTCCAGGGGTATTGAGGGAGAGTGGGAAAATATGTATCATCGAGTGAGAAGTCCTGGCGTACATAGCTGTTCAGGAAGAAATGGCAACTGACACGGGTCTCCGGTGAGTTTCCGGCGATTGCTTTAACGGACTGACATCGGCATTCCATGAGAGGAGAAGATGGAGGCGTTTGTTCGCTAAACGCTTAAGTACTAGCGCAAATGCGAAAGTGTAACGAGGAGATAAGGGTCACGTCGTTCTGAGCGTCCCGGACGATTGCGAGAGAGCTGACTGATCTCAGATGGTAGGCGGGTCCCGGAAGTTCACGACAGAAGTCGAGTCCGTCTAAAGGTCGGCTGGTATTGTCGTATGCTGGGTCGCGTCTTCGGTAGTAAGCACTTGCACTGCTTAACATGAATATGAAGGTCAGAATTCCTGAACCAGCAGATAATCCGGCATGGATAGCCTTCGACGAATGGTTGCAAACACTTGTCGGGGTATCATTCATAGCTCATGATTGCACTCTCTGTCGGATGGAGCGCGTGATTTCCTCGTACACGCCCTCGATGTAGCTAAGATACTCATCGGAGTTTTGATTCCGAGCATTTCCAGGCGGAACATCGAGCGTGAACGACGGCGCGTAGGCAGGAAATGCACCATGATCGGGAATGGGAGTCTCCAAAGAAAGCTCTTCCCCACGCTGTGCAGCGAAGACAGGTCAGATGCATGATGCGACACAGCTGAGCTCGTACCGCTATCGAAGTGAGATATACCCATGCTCTGGCTGCGTTTGGAGAATTATAGCCACCTGCGGAGTGTCAGCGGCAAGGAACAAGGCATCATCGTGCTTCGTACCTCCGCCCAATAGCAAGAGCTTGTGATTCCAGTCGTTGACGACTCGCTTGATGCACCAGCCCATGCCGCCCTCGCCCCCAATTGACCAGTTCCAGACTTTGCAAGGGTCGCCGGCAAGTCCATCCACACCGCATTGAATCACCACGTAGTCAGGATTGAAAGATGCTTTGACCTTCTCGACGACAGAGACCCAGACCCGGGCGAAAGTCGCACAGGAGGCGCCTGCGAGCAGTGGCACTGCGAGCGTAAATGGATCAAACGAGGGGTTGGATGGGTCTGGGAGTGCGGCAAGGTGTGATACAGGGAAAAACCCTGGTGCCGCGTGGTGGATGGAAAGCGTCAGAATCTGAGGTACGCTGGAAGATATTGATGATGGAGTATGGAACGCGGCAGATACGGCATCCGACAGGTGCAGATCGAGGTCGAGATACATAATACGAGCTTTGCGTGAGCTGCCGAGCCCTGTGGCAGATGGCGAGCAGGGCGCACGCTTGAGATATAGCAAGGCAAGGATGCAATCGTTAACGTAGCAAAATCCAGATGCGTATGACTTGTGTGCGTGGTGCCTGTCTATAGATGTATATTGAGACGTTCAAGATATAGGAAGCACTGACCTGCCTCCGTCCCAGCAAATACCAATGTCCTTTTCGTCCCGCGCGAGGGCCTGAGCGCCTGCAAGCGTAGCACCCGCCACGGCCCGCACATACTCAGACAGACCACGAAAAGGCGGACAGTCCTGCGAAATGTATCAGAATGAGATCGTAATGTTGACATTAGCATAGACCATGCGATGTAATGATACCCACATCCTCTAAGCCAAATAATTTACTGGACTCGACATGCGATGCGTCCTCGTCCTCTTCACGCGCCGTGAGCAGAAATTCGACGTAGTCTTTGCTGTGGTACGCTGATAGCTCTTTTTCCGTGGCGAGCGGCGGCTTCAACAGCTCAAATGTGATATCAGGAGAGCCAGCAGGACGAAGTAGACCGAGAGACATCATGAGTGAATGGACTAACACAGCACGATTTCGGTTGGATGGAAGGAGGGACGAAACCTGGAGAAATGGTTTCATAGTTCAACCCTTCAGCCGTAGATGAGACTATGACAGTATACCTTAGCCAATCGTTCTGAAGCAACGTAGGCTACGCGACGGCGGGTAGTCTTGGGCTGTGAATGATCCATGAACTTGACAATATTGAACTGCCGGTCAAGAGATTGGAAACAGCACGATCCTAAGTACTTGCTGAATACGCGGTAATTGTGAACACTTGAGACTTAGAACGTGTTGAACCAGGCGCAAGGGAGGCAACAAGCACAAGCACCACGAAAGCTGAGAGTCAGACTCATAGGCAAAGTTAGGTGGGCGAGGGTGGGCGCTAGTCGGCAACGAACTTCAATGAGGATATTTGGCGCCTATGCGTGTTGCATCGAACTAGACAATACTGAACATCTCAACTGCTCTAATTTTCCGTTAAAATGAGACAACGGCAAGCATGTGCGAATCATAATTTTAATGCTAGACGATACATAAACCATATTAGAACGAACGTAACAAATTTGACATATTGCCGAGACGAAAGTAAGTATGTGAGTTGTATCGTACATTGTAACCTCGATGCCAGCCCAGCGCACCGCGCTGAGGAACCGAAAGCCAGAGGTAAAATAATTATAATGCGTGGGAGCAAAATTGCAGTGACGCCTTGGTATAGGAATAGAGAAGATACGGAAGGAGTCCGGAGTACGCGGGTATCGGCGGGTATCAAGATGCACACAACAGACAGAAGGCAATAGCAAATAAAGATAACACAACGAATCACAGCCCACCATTACGGACGCCCTGCGTACTGCCATGTCCGCTAGCAGTCGGAGGAATGGTCCCGAGTGGGGAGGTGCAAAGCATCCAGACGAGCTGTGCGACCTCCAAGAACTCCACAAGGACGCTCAAAGCGTCCACGACGTCAGTGGTCGGTGCTCCGTGGAGGGGTACGTAAGGACGCTGCCGAGGCTCTGCAGCGGCAGATCCTGTGACGGACATAGCGCGCATAGTCGGCCGGGACTGGCGCGCATCGTGCAGGCCAGAATATGGGGGCGCTTGGGCGGTGACCGCAGCAGGGCGGGGCTGACTTCCGTACAGAGGCTGCGCTGACAGGCGCGATGTATGTGACGCCGGCGAAGGGTCCGTGGCTCTGCGGGCGGGCACAGCCTGGCGCACACAGAGGGGCGGAGGAGGGAGAGACGCGCTCCTCGCTGGGTGCTGAGGCAGCTGCACAGCCTGTGCGCAGAGCCAGTGTCCCTTCGACGCCGGGGGCGGGAGAGACCTGCTCCTCCCGTGGTTATGGAGGCGATGCGTGAGCGCCAGCTTCATATTCTCCACTGCTGTGTGATAAAGATCAGTCGTCAGCGCATAGCTGAGGGAGCAGGTGAAAGGAATCACGTACAGTTGTGGGATGTGAGGTTGCGGAGACCGTCCATCGAGCATAGCTCGCGCATAACGTGGGGTTGCTTCCACTGAACAGCTTGGCCCCGTGCCTCCACTGAGCGGAGCCTCGTTCGAGCGTGGACGATATGGGACAGAAGCTGATGATGCATCCGCATCTCGCTGCCCTGGCGGTCGACGATCCGCCCCTGCGCGAGGACGCGTATACGGTCTCGCGTCCGGGACTCGACGCCGTTCAGGCTGGTCGAGAGATGCTTGACAGCATTCTTGATGCTGGTAGCGATATCTGTGAAGTTGAGCGAAAGGCTGACGACCCAAGAGTGAGAAGTGCGACATCGAAAGATTGCGAAAACGACGTACCATTGAAAGAATGGAAACATGGCTGCGTTGTCCGTTACGATAGCAGTGACACTAGGCAATATGATACGAGTGGTTGCGAGTTCAACAGCTCTGCTGGTGTTGGCTGAGCAGCAGTCGCCATCGTAGGATTTATACAAGACAGAGTTTAGCCTGGCATGCCATGACGAAGAGGATCCTGTATTCCGACTATGTAGCGTGGTGTACGCGTGCAGACCACACACCGTTCAGTGGCGCACTCTCGCCCAGGTTCGCAGTGTTCCGGTGTCGTTTCTGCGGCTGCAAAGCACTACTTGGGCATAATTCCCTGTGGCCAAGAGACGATGCATCCGCATATGGCGCAAGGACTGCTGCGCGAGCCAGAGCCTTGACGAGGTGCGGCAGGCTCCACAATAGAGAGAACACGTGATATACCAGAGACCTGGGAGGGGATGATGGCGCTGCAGCGAAGCCAAAGACTACGTTGAAACGTCGAGCAGTGAGTCAGATAATTCAAGGAGCACACGGAGTTTGATTTCCGATCTCGAGCTCGTCACACCGAGCCAAATTAGACCAGAAGTCACACACCTCGGATGCCCTTACCATGATCCTAATGTTGACGAACATGAGTCTCAGCGAGGAGCGCCTTCCCCTTGCAAACAACCAAGGCGACTTGCAGGCTACAATAACGTGCGCAAAGAACCAAGCCGAAGAAGCGGAAACTCGCAATGAATGCTAAAGTCCGCGAGCGCCGAGGTCGATGAGATATCGCCGTGGAAGTGCATGCCGAAATTAAGCTCTGATGCCCAAGCGCAACCTCCGGGAAGGTCAGCGATGGGCATGATGTCAGGAATCCACGCGGGCTACGCATCAGCCACGCGCGAGCAGCACGCCTGATTGACAGCCCCAGGTGCGAAAGGAGGATAATGGCGACACCGAGATAGAGGCGTCGTAGGGCACAGCTCGTCTCGTTCGTCCAAAGCAGGGGTGAGTGGGCACAGCCATGAACAGCCAGGAGCCCGGACTTAGAGCGTGCGCGTCGGTGGCACCATGGGCAGTGATCTACGTGGCCGCTGAGCTCCATAGGGCTGCGAGGTGTACGGCGGTCTGTGGGCCACGCAGAGATCGGAATGCGACGCCGAGGGGGGAGCCGGGACACGCTGCAGGAGGGCGTTTCTGCGACGAGAGGGCGGGGCTGCGTACGCTCCGCACCAGGCCATCGTCACAGTTGGTTGCTATGGGAGAGCGCAGAGTGCGGAGGATAGGACACTGCCAGAGCATTAGTTGTGTGGAATGCGTTTCCGACGAACGGCAAACGCAGAAAGCCGGGTTCTGGTTCTGAAGCCACGAGGCGTAGCAGAGCGCTTGCATCGGGCGGTTCACTCATTTGTTTCTCGAGGACGAGCTCGCCAAAGAGTGGAGAGCGGCCCGCGGTTGGCTCGCAAATTGCTGCATCCTGCTTTCTTCACCCCTGTAAGCACAGTGTCGCGCGTACTAAGGAAAACCTGAAGAACCTACACTGCTACGTTCTTGACTGTTGCCATTGGTTCAAAGGCACCTTCGTAGATTGCTAGGCATTGAACTTGGGAGGAATGAGGTTTGAGCAACATCTGTCACCAAGTTCTGCTATTAGGATGACAATGGTGGGATTGCTACTTTTCTGGAGGCGCACGTCGGGGGCGGCGCCAGGCCGACGCCACGTCGGGATGTCTAGATGTTGGCTTCGACCTGCTGCCTTCCCCGAAAACTCTCTATATCTAACACTATTCCTCCCATCCTATTTACTGCTTTATATTGCTGGTGTGAGCAGAGACTACTCCTACAGGTTTCGATGGCTCAACAGTCGGCGCATGTCATAGTGCCAACGAGACTATTCACTGTTCAACGCCGTAGATCTGTCCATCGCAACATTCATTTTGCCATAACCGCATGACGACCACGCTCAATGCTGCAGTCATGGCAAGGCCAAACCCTCAAATTTCAAAGGCCATGAGCTCGCTTCCAGCGCGCGCCAAGTGCCCTTCAAAGCAACGACCAAGCAGACCGCGACCGCCACTTTGACTGGCGTCGCGCACGGCGTACGATCAGCGCGCTCCTGGCACAGCGGCCAAAACCGCCGCAAACCAGACACAACAGGCTCACTCGCACTCACCAACACACGCACCACCATCCAACCAATCCAACAGCAGCCTATATCACCAAAGGCAAGGTCCGAGTGCATCCAATAACGAGCGTGGTAGCGCCTAGCGTCAACAAATAGTCCAATCAAGCTGTACCGCAGAAACAGAAAGCGGAGTACGGAACAGGGGGGGCGAGTGTGGGGTAAGGTGAGATGTAAAAGTAAGAATGCAATGCACGACCAGTGTCCATAGTAAACAAAAAGCGAACAGACATGCGGTATCGTAACAGGCAGCAAGGGGGGGAGCGTGCACAGCGGGGTAGAGTGGCGGGGGACAGTGAGATATCGACAGATGGGGACACACGATCGGGAGGGGATAGGGGCAGCACGGCACGGGGCGGGTACGACAGCGACGCGACACGGAGCGCAGCAGCTACTCACGAACAGAACCATCAAGCAACGCACGACTCGAGCTCAAAGACGAAGCAGAACCTACGGTCTCGTCACCTCAATACCTCGGCGGCCCCGCGCTCGTGCTCATCCTCGGCGCGCCCTCATAATACGGATCAAACTCGCCCTCTCCCAAACTGCCCGCTCCGCGCCCTCGAACCCGTCCTGGTACGGCGAGTGCAGGCTCGCGGTGCTGCCATTACCCTGCAGGGGAACAAACGCACTCGAGTCAGAACTGCGCATGCCGCGGCCCGCGAGCGCGGCCGCGCTGCCGCCGCCGGGGTTGGTGCTGCTCATCGCGTACGACGGGCCAGCCGCGGCGGCGGCAGCGCGCCGGCGCCGCGCGAGACAAACACCAAATACCGCACCGAGAATGCCGATCGCCGCGACCGCCGCGACGATCCCGCCCACGATCGGCCCCGTGCGGCTCGCCCCGCTCGTCTGGCTGTCCGACGAGCCGTTGTTGCTCCCGCCTGCGCTGTCACTCCCGCTCCCGCTGCCCTTCGCCGAGTCGACGCGCACGCTGGGGGGGAGCACTGACGCCGCCTGCGTCGGCTGCGCGCCAATCTGGCCGTTGCCGACGGTGACCATCGTCGCGTTGCTGGGGATGCCCGCGATGTTGACGAAGAGCATGCCCGGGCCCGGCTGGAAGAGGTTCGCATTCGGCGGCGGCTGCGCGACGTGCAGCACGATGCTGCCGTCCGAGTTCACCGTGTACGTGTTGTTGAGGTGCATCGCGCGCTGGCCCATGTTCATCGCGTGCGTCGTGAACCCGCCGCGCATGAGCCACACGGTCGTGTTGTCCGCCGCGTCATTCGCGGCGCCCGAGTACGAGGACGCGGGGATCGTGATGTCGAAGGGGTTGCCGCCGTACGTGAGCGTCTTGGGCACGCCCTGCGGCTGCGGGCGGTTCGTCGCGGAGAAGTAAGGTGGGTAGAAGTATTCTGCTGTCCAGGTCGTAGGGAAGAAGGTGGTGGTATTTACATCGACGTTGGGGTTGGAACCAGCAACCATAACGGATGCGTCGGGGAGAAGGATGGCGGAGGAGTGGTAGAGACGGGGGAGCTTCGAGTTGCCAAGACCTGCCTGGGACCAGCGCTGGCCCTTCGGTGCGTTCGGGTTGTAGATCGCGGGCTGCGTGGCAGGGTCAGACGCAAGGGACATGCCGAACGGCATTTCGCTGTAGGACAACGTCTGGTTGGTGTTGGTCGCGTAGCCGGCAGTACCGTTTTGGCCACCGTTGAGGACGAGCATCGTGCCGTCCGGGAGCGCAATGAACTGGCCCATGGTGCGGCCAACGGGCATGTCGTCGTCCTGCTCATACGCGGGCGTCGACCCGTCGAGAGGCTCGGGAGTGATGCGCTGGCAGTCCTTGGACGCGGGGTACAACCAGGTGTCGATGACGGGGTTGGCGTAGTCACCCCACGCCTCATCGGGCATATCAGAACCACCGCAGAAGAGGACCGTGGGTGTGTAGTTGTTGGCGGGCGTCAGAGGAAGCATGGCCGTGGCACCGGATGCGGGGTATACACGGATGACCTTGCCGGGCATGTCAGGCAAAGGCGTCTCAACGTTGGCGTTGTAGTCCCAAAGGACTGGAAACAGGTGCGTCAATTTCATTCGCCACCAATTATCTAGGAAGCTTACTTGACGAGAAGTTGGCCTGCACGAACATCTTGCCTGAAGGCATGAGGTAGGTGTGCGAGTACGCGTTCAATCCACTCGTCTTGATCATGAAGTTCATGACCTCGGGATCACCACCGCGCGACGGATAGAACTCGAAGGTAGGCTCGGCGGCACCGCCCTCCGTTGCAGGGTCGGTGTTGGGGACGTTCCTGTTAATGTAACCTCCAGAGGTGAAGCCCCCAATGAGCACAACACTACCATCGGCGAGAGGCTCGGCTCCTGGATACCACCGGTGCTTCGTCATCTGAAGACCGTTAGGCGAGTCGTACCATTGGCAGTTCTCCTGGGTGATGTCGCCGTCGCACGGCTGGATCAGACGGATGGCCTTGGTGCCGTCGTAGTCCTGGTAGAGCTGGTCGAAGTTGGCGGAGTAGCCGCCCGGGTTCTGGTTGGAGCCGATGGCACCACCAGTGGTGATGGCACCGTTACCACCGAAGACGGCGAAGGTACCGTTGGGGAGATGCATACCCGCCGCACAGAAGGGGTTGGTCGCCATGTCCATGGCGGTGGCAGTGTTGGTCTTGAGGTCCCTGCGTGGCGCCGGTGCGTCGTGTTAACGCTGCATGCGTGAAGGGACATGGTGACACGTACCATATTGATGCCCAGACGGGGTGGTTGTTGATTTGCGTTGGGTTGTTCTCAGTCTTGTCGAGGATGTAGACTTTATCCTCGTTTCCAAGGAACATCTGGGGTGCCCGTCACGACGCGATGAGGCGTTTGCATGGAGCGCAGACGTACCATCATTCCGCTAACAAGGGTGTTTCCAACCTCAACATAGCTTCCTGGACTTGGTTGTCCCCGCACGGAGTGTGCGGCCGCGAGCCCGAGGGCCAGCAGCGAGGTAAGAAACATCGTGAAGGTGGTCGTCGAGGAAGAAGGTAATACTGCGATTAGAGTAGAAGCAGAGCGAAAACTGCGAATTGCAAGGTATTAGGCCGTCTAGGGTATGTGGGGACGACGGACACGACGAAGGGGTAAAAGAGTGACAGTGAGGGGACGGGGTAAGAGGGCAGGAGGAAGATGGGAGTAGAGTGCCTGACCTCCCTCCCACCTCGACGTTTATAACAAAATTTCCAAATTAGCCCAAACACGCTTGCCACCGCCGGCGAATGGCCGGACTGGTCCACCCCGCCCCAGGCATACCGAGACTTCGCTTGTCGCTGCACCCTCCCACAAATCACCTTGGCGCACTACACATCGTCTCATGTATTTACGAGCTTTATCGCGCCTTTTCTGCGCCCTCTGCCTCGTCTCCCAGCTGAGATGAAGCAGGCAAGCCCACACCACCGCCGGTTCGCACGGTCGACGCGGCCAGATTCGCCCTTGAAAAGGCGCACCGCCTCATCGCCATGCCTGTGACATTGTGCAGCTCTCGACTTTGTCTATCAGTTCATCAATCGCGCGCCTTTGACGGCGTCAAGCGTCTCCCCGACACCGCTCGTGTCATGCGTCAGTGTATGCTGCTGCCCAGCGCAACGCACAAGCGAAAGAGCCTCGCCGCGCGCACATTTCGCGGGGAGGAGCGGGCGCTTGTTTCCTTTTCCGTTCCCAGCCGGGCGAAATCATCCGGGGCGGTCACGGTGACGGAGGTCCGACGCTCGCCTCCGCACCATCAACTTCTGCCGCCGCTGGCGACACAAAAATAGAACCTGCACGCCCCCAGCTTCATCCGTTTTCGCAGGCCGATATCATCGACAGGCCTGTTCACCTGCATCCATTGCCGGTCCGTGCGTTCCTCCAGAAGATCGTTGATGTCTGTATCGCGTGCTACTCACCACGAGAAGCGACGATGTCGACGCGAATAGAACAGCCAGGCACTCTGTGTGCACCGTGGCTAAATACGATCTGTAGACACTGCAGTCCCGAGCGGCCTCCTATATATCGGTCAAGTGAGCCCCGATGTCTCTTCCTGAACTAATCAGGCTTTAAGGCTCATCCATAACTTGCTATCCTCGAGGAGTCGCACCCCGCCGCCCTCGGTGACGCGCGCCTCGATGGGCATGGTGTGAAGTTGACCCTGAGAACCATACCCCGTTTCCAGAAGAGCTAAGTATACAACAACAACGCATTCAGTCGCCATTACGATCGAGGCGTCCACAGTTGTCGATGTGGGTTTTGATACCGGGGTACGTTACTCTTGCGTTACTCGGTACGTTGTGCCTGTCTGTCGATCGTCTGTGTGGGTCCGAACCATGCAACAGGTCTGCCGTCCAATTACTCACAGAAACAGCCCATCGCGAAGATCCGAAATCGCACCGACGCGGACTTCGTCGACGCGAAGAGTCAAGATGCAGAGAATGTTACAGGCTGGTCTGGGCGAGAGGCGCCGCGCCGTGGCCCGACCGCTCTATCTGCGCATCAGGCGCACAGGGCGTCGGGGCGGGCGCTGAGATGCCCAACACGCCGAGCGCCGCGTACTTCTTGCAGCCTCGAGGTGCGCGTTCCCTTGATCCTGTGTCTGCATGGCGAAGAGTACGTGCGATGAACGGGCGCGATCCGGATCCTCGAGTGCGCTGACGTATCATAGGATTGGGCGTTCTGTGTTGTCGTTGACTGACATGCGAAGGCGGCAGGTTTGCGGCCCATTCAGTCGACCGCGAGACCTGCTTCTCCGCTCTGTCGATATGCCGGGCCATGGGCCTAGCTGGCGCACCAGTGTGCAATGCGCACGATCTGCTGCTTGATCGAGTGGTGACGAGGTGGGTGTTTGCCCAGTTTCAATTTGCCAGTGCGGATTGTTCTCATACCAATTGAAATTTAAGCTATGCGTGCATACCTCGAACGACATCAGTGCTTCTCCCTTCGCATCTGGAAGTTCGTGGCGGGGGAGAGCCACCTCACGGTAAGCATGCACTTACTCTCCCAATATCAGGATTCAGGATCATTCACTGGACACCTCTAGCTTCCCCAACGATGGATCAGTCTATCGAGCGCGACGACGACCTGGATCCACGGTCGATATGTAGCGGCACTCGTTCCGCCGACGCGTTGGGGCGTCCAATCCCGTTTTGTGCATTACCTTGAAGGCGCGCAAGTCGCCATCTCGCCATGCCCCGAGTGATCCCGCCCTCTGACGGATGCGTAAGCCTGGACAAGACGGGCGATCTCGCGCATCGCTATGGGCACCGGGACGTCCCGGGTGTGGTGCGGGGCCTTCCGGCAGTACACCCCTTGGGGGATTTCCCGCCGTGTAGAAAAACGAAGAAAGGGCCAAGAAAAAGCACAAAATTCGGTTAGTGCTCAGGGCATGGTGGAACTTTCATCCGCCATTCGGGTTCTTGGTGAAAATAGCGATCACACCGCAAGGCTATGCGCAAGTCTCCGAGCAGACCTTACACAGAAGATAGTCGTTCTGTGTTTAAGGCTATGCGCCATGCATGATGTTCAACAGCGAGGAACTGCAGCATCTTGCCCGTCTCGAGTCGGATCGGCAGGACATGCCCTCGTGAAAAATAACCTCTATCTACGGCTATGCTGAAAGGTACGCGATAATTCTGTGAGCCGTATGCCCGATCGTTGATGTTGACCGTATCTCGCATCCCTTGTGCTATAGATTCACGTGTTGTGCGTATTTACAACATTTATCGGTACCGCATGTCATACGATAGATGCTCTGTCTTGTCCCCGCTAGAGATCGCCCAAGACGAATGCCTTAGACCGACGCCAACTGTCAGGCACGCTGTGACGAGCTCTTAAGCCGTCCTCTAGCTTTGCGTAGGCCCTACTGTACAGGACTGTGCCAAGACGCAAACTTGCGCCTCGTGGCCTCCGCGTTTACCGTCTGTCAGACATCCCATCTCGTTCTAGGAAATGTGCAGCGCTAGGCTGCTAATCTGCTGCTCCACTCTGTCCCATTGCTCACTTACCCCGCCCATACACAGCCCACCGATCCATTCATCTTCTACCGTCGGAAGGCTGATCCCGCTCGAAGCGCGTCCCGATCCTTCCATCGCTTCGATCCCTCCGCGGCTTCTGTCTTACCCATAAGTATCGTCGCCTTCTCATAAGTATCATCGCCTTCTGACGCTCAGTCGCTACATACACCACTGCGCCCCGCTCCACTGACGTGCAATGCGGCCTCCGGGTTGCCCGTAGCACGACCGCTCATACTTTTCTTCGTGGGGGGTGGCTCTTGTGCAACGGATCGTCCGCACCAGCGGCGTTTACGTTCTCATGTCTGCTTGGCGCTGCCTCCGCGGTACGTTTCGTCTGTTTCTCGTGCGTGCTTAATGCAGTCTTCACGGAGTTTATTTCCGCGTGCTTTCGCACAGCGATGCCTCGATAACTCTGACGCTCGCGGACTTGAGTTTGCACCGCGAGCTTCTGCTTTGCCGGATTACTTCGTTTTTTCCCGTTGGAGCCCTTCGTAAACGGCGCTAGTCTCAACGTTAAGTAGGCGGATTTCTCCGTGCTGCCTTTCGCTGAGCTCAACGATGCTTTTCGTCAAGTTGTATCTCTTCAGCCACGCTAAGAGCATCTGGGTTATGTAGATACGTTCAACACTGAAAATGTGGCGCGTCGAGACTCGACGACCAATATACGCGCCAAATCTCGATAAGTTTGATACTACAAAATGTCTACATTATTTATCACATCGTTCTGATATGGCTGCAGACGCCAAATAACCTAAGAGTAATTTACAGTTCTGAAAGAAGTGACTCATGGGCCCGAACCCGGTGTCCTAGCACTGGAGCCTCGCAACAGCCTCGAGATACTCCAAATCCATCGGCGTGAAGTGCCCCTTCCAAACATCCGACACCCCGTCCATCCCGTCCATCTCCTTCGAAGCGACCTGAGCGGGCACCCCGTTCGCAGCCGCGATAAGACACACCCCAATCGCGGCCGCCTCAATCGGCAGCCCCGGCGGCGTCACAACGAGCACGCTCGTACCGGGCCGGCGCAGCGCGTCCTCGAGGAACAGCCGCGCCTCGTACAGCTGGTGCAGCGACAGCCGGATCTCGCGCCCGTCGAACGGCACGTGCGCCCCCGCCCAGTACCGCGTCTCGAGCGGCAGCCGCAGCGTCTGCACGCCGTCGTCGTCCGTGCTGCGGTGCACCGCGACGAACTTCTTGCCTTCCGCCTGCGGGCGCACGCGGATGATGTGTGTGAAGGTGCGCGTCGCCCAGTTTCCCCAGGTGGCGCACGTCCAGATGAGTGTGGGGGCGCGGGATTCGGGCGGGCATAGGCCGAGCGTGACGCCCGGGTGGACGTACGCGTAGTGTGGGTCGTCGAGGAAGGGCTTGCTCCGCGGGCAGGTTGCTGCCGACGCGGGTGGGGCGTCGAAGACCCAGTGGCAGCTGTCCGCCATCGGGTCGTGGTACGCGCTCGACGTCGGGCTCGTGCTGTCGAGCGTAGAGAGGGCGGATGCCCATTGTTCGGGGCTTTCTTTCTCGCCGGCAGATGCGGAGTGGGGGTTGGGGAGCGGCTCATCCTGCGGTCCGACGTTGGTCTCGATGCGAAGATTGAGCGCTCTGAGCTTTTCGAGGACGCTGGACGTGATGGGAGGCGCGTGACGGGGTAGGGCGCTGCATGACGGAACAGGTGTTGATATCAAGGAGACTTCCGATGAAGGAGGCGAAGAATGGGAAGATTGAGCGTCTGCAGGACGGCTCAAAGGGGAAAGATCGAGGGGGCCGACAGGACCAGGCATCGGTATAACTGGTTATTTTCGCAGGGAGGCCTTGGATGGAAGGAAATGATGACAGAAGGAAGATGGCCGAATATGACAGCAAGGCCTGCGACAGGGTCGGGATGTTGAAGGAAATTCACGAATTGAGACGGCCTTTTGAGGGCTATCAATGCGCGCCAAGGTGGCAGATTGGAGCCACAAGCAAAGCACCTTACTAGAGGGACTTGGACAAGCCATTGAAGGTGTTGTGGAGTTTGAGCATGAAAGCGTGTGGCTATTGTTTCGTGTGGCCGTAGCCAACAACGCGAGGACACAACGCACCTTCGTCCATGACAAAGGATCAAGCGCTCCATTGTACCTGCCACTGTATTTGTTAGATCGAATATTGGTACATCGCGTTTTCTCAGAGACTCACAGCGCGTCGTTGAGGACTTTTGATCGACGGGTCGTAAATGTGGGGTATGCAGTAGCGGACAAAAACGCCCACGACCGGCTGGATGACATAAGTGCCTCCCTTGAAATCTATTGTTTTAATTCAGACATCAACAGTCAAAAGTGGAAAGTTTCTATGAGAGACCACACGCCTTGCGATGAATAGGATGGCACGAACAAACCAAGGTCCCTATTGACGAAAGTGAAGCGGACGAATAGTGCCAATTGGTTGTCTGGAGGTCCGTGGATAGTCAAAGGAAGCGCTAGATGAGTGTTCAAATTACGAAGCGGCGCCTACAGGCAGGCAAACAACAAAGAACGAGACGTGCCACGAAGATGTGGCATGTCGGCTAGTAATTGGATCTTATCTTATCTAGCCACGCCGAGGCCACGCGAAATGTCTCACCTGCGGTTGAGCAGCACCAATCGATAATTACAAGTATAACAGGTGGACAATTCGATGTGGTAAAAGAGCTTGATAGCCTAATATCTTTCTCCCTTGACTGTGTTGTCAGCTATAGCCAGGTCGATCGCGTCGAGCTCCTCCTTGGAGAGAACAACGTTTCCGGCTCCAATATTATCCAAGTGTCTGGTGGGATTGCTGGCAAGACAGAAACGACATTAGAACCAGGTGGTAGGCTGAAGGAACGATGGGTACCTTGATCCGGGAATGGGCACAACCTTCGGTCCACGCGACGCGACCCACGCAATGCATAGCTGCGCAGTGGAGATATTCTTCTGTTTAGCGATGCCGTTCAAAGCCTCTACCAGAGCAAGGTTGTGGTTGAAGTTCTAGCCATGATTCGTGTCAGCCTGCGTCCAATTGATAAGCAGGCTGCGTACCTCCCGTTGAAACCGATGGAAATGACGCCGCATGTCATCCTCTGGCGAATATGCATGCAATAAGCGAACCCGCTCCTCGAGATATAAGGACTGCGACGCGTTTACCTGCGAAGTCGAGATCCTCAAAACGCTTCCAGCGGCCAGAAAGAAAGCCTTGACCCAATGGACTGGTGAATGCATGTATTAACTGCAAATAAAACCTCCGAAGCAGAGACCTACGAATAAGCCGCGACAGCGATGTCTAGATCTTGACAAGTCGCGATGACTGACATGCGATTAGCGGTGGAAATCCAATCTACGCCATATGGGTGACTCACCCTCTTTCGTTTCGTCCGTGTACGTCCAAGGACCGACTTCAATTTCGACTGTCGCGATAGGGAACACCTACGCCAACGGTTCAGCGTGAATAGCGGCTCGTGGGTGGGTAGCGGAAGAACGCACCGCATTCGCGCGTCTCACTATGTGAGCCGGAGTCTCGGACAGGCCGATATGGTCGAACTTGCCTTGCGCAACAAACTCCGCCAGCTTGCTGACCGTCTGCTCGACCGGGACATCGTGTATGAGCCGCGCGCATTCGAAGAGGTCAAGCTTCTTCGTTCCGCGCAGCTTGTATATTATGTTGTCAACGTTCCGGGACAGAATTTCCTTGCTGGCATAAATCGTTCAGTCAAGGTCAACCTTTGGGGACGCATCTTTACGATGGCGATCCTTTGGACTGCGGCCTGTCATGAGAAAATAGAGATGTGCGAACAAAAGTGGGTCCTTGCCTTGACGGAAAGGAAGGCCCTGTCTGCGTAATCAGGATATTTTCCAAAGAACCTTGCGACCAGCTCCAGGTTGGCCTCAGGAGAATTATGCCCATAGAAATCGGCTATATTACCACCAAGCAAGTACTTTGAGCAACAGGCGTAAAAGACGACAGCGAGGCGACACGAACCGCTGTTCAGAAACATCTTGACACCACTTGGCAAGCTATCTATGCCAACTTTAATAGCTTCGAACGCTTCCTCGTCCGAAGCTGGTGGGGTTCGCCATCTGTGAACCACGGACGTTAGCGTGCCTC
The DNA here is from genome assembly GCA_003675405.1 of Hericium coralloides. NCBI lineage: Eukaryota > Fungi > Basidiomycota > Agaricomycetes > Russulales > Hericiaceae > Hericium > Hericium coralloides. Next base: position 274,104 of record QUOP01000074.1, read on the forward strand.
GAGAATTATGACAAAGAAGGCCTACGTCATCATCATGAGACCATGCTAAATCAGAAATTGGTCAGTACTTGGATCTACTATTCGGTATGGAGATTTGCGCCAATTTTGCCTACGCGGATAGACGAGGCGGTCCCACCGAGGTTCACGATACTCTGCAACATTTTTTACGAAGGGTCGACGGGAGCAAAGTTCGAAGGTATTGAGCGGGGCACGCACCTAGAGAGGATGCAGGCAATGTTTCTTATACCTTGAGAACACGGTCCCAACGAAGATGAATTGCTCTGTAAACATCATGTCATATTCAGTACAAGAGGCTTATCAAGAAAAACGAAGGGCATCAGAGCTGAAGAGAGATATTGAACTGCGCAGGCGCGGCGCTAAAGGTGTTCATGCGACTGGGGCATTCGAGACGCGCTGGCCCATTCTACTTCCCATTATCTCCAAACAACCCATCCGACCATTTCTTCAACAGTGACAACCCCTTGCTAAGGCTCTGAACAATCAATCAGTGATATTTCCCACCAATGCCCAAGGCATTGGCGATCCATTCAATGGCGCGTAAGAGTCCTTACCTTTCAATCGCACGCCGCATCACTCTGACTCCTCGAACAGGTCATTTACCTTCGAATTAAGATGTATTCCATGCCAAATAATAATGCTGAAACATGTATGCGTCTACGGTCATGCCTTGTCGGCGAAGTACTCCCGACCACTGTACGGCTGCGCCACGACGGGCATGCCCGAGCGCGGCTTCGGGCGGTGCGTGTCCACTGCGCCGATCGGGAGCGTGTACCTATTACCATAATTCAGCAACATAAGATTGCTAAAGATGAGAGAAGGACGGACCGCTCCTCGTCACAGCCGTAGGCTTTCGGCGTAAGCTTAATGACAGTGTGTAGAGGAATCTTGATGTAAGGTAGATCTGACTGGGGGAGATTAAGAAAGTATGCGTAGCTGGAAACAAATAGTCAGATGGAAGCGAGCTATATGCGATGCGTATGCGGTGTCTCACAGGCAGCGTAAAATGGCCTGAGATATGGTCAACAAAAGTTCAAATATTGTTGCGCGAGGTATGTACCTGATGTCCGACTATTAAGATGTTCTCTTGTCGCTCTAGTTCCATAATCACAGGCTCAAGCCGGATCACTACATCGCGGTAGGATTCGCCGCCTGCAAAGCAAGATCAGTAATTTCAATCGGCCTCTGCCGAGCGTTCGCACTAACCTCGGTAGCGATAGTTGAACTTATCGTCGTCCCGATTGGCGAAGTCTTCAGGGTATGCTTGCTGCAAAACACATAAAACTCACAATGGGCACTTAGTAAGAAATGTAGCGCATACCTCAATCTCCTCATACGTCATCCCATCGCAGACACCTGCATCGAGCTCATCGAGTGATTTCCACGTCAATTTGGGGTACGGGAGGTCTTGGGCTGTTTGGATAGTTCGCTGCAGCGTTGAGGTCCAGACCTGAGAGGCAGCTACATGAAAAGATTGCACAAGAGCCACATGTAAACAACGTACCGTCAGGGGCGAATCACCGATATTGTCGAGCACCAGCGCCGGGAGAGCTTTCGCGTATTTAAGTCCGCGCGTTGACAAGCCCGAATCACCTCCAATTTTACCCTCGACGTTGTACTGGCTCTCTCCGTGCTGCGATGAAAATTTCGGTCAATAGATCTGGGGTTAACAGCAATCCACACGTACGCGAGACAGGTATATGCTCCTCGGTTTCAAGTGCAGATTCATGAGGTAGAACGCGATGCGACTCTGCAGATATCCGTGTATATGGCAAAGTGTGACCTGATTACCCACGTTCGTGATCCTGAGGTAGGAAAGGTCCGGCTCTGTGATCGTCTCGTATACGGCCTCATATTCCTTGATTCGGCGGAGAAAGTCCTGTTTTGCGTCCTCTGGTGACATATCTTTGTAGTCAGGGTCGCCCGAGCTAACTTTGAGGGCTACATTTGCGGCGATGATGGCCGGATCGTCACACAAAGATTCGAGGAAGATGACGACGATGCCTTTCTCTTTAGCGACACGGTCTTTGATCTTTTTCCTGCGCTCTCTAGTGCTGTTTGTCGCATCTGGATCCGAACTTGGATAAATGGCGACCAAGAGAAGATGTTTTGAAAGAGCGTACCATGGATACCAACGTTGCCACCTTCTTTCAGCCATTGAATCAGCATCTCGAGGGAGTCTTGCGCCAGCTGATCACGGTCACGAGTGCCTTGTGGATTATCAAAGCTGAAGTAGGAGGCGGTGTGATCAACTTTGGTGCCATATCTGAGGTGATGTATGATAGTCGCATCAGCAGCGAAGCGCCCGAAACATATGAGATATCTCACTCTTTCCTTCTCTGACGTGCACGGCTTCGTCTTAGCTGGCCGACGTTGAAGACCTATATTGTGATAAATCGATAGGAATCTCGATCCTCAGAAACAAGCCTCTTACCTTGACGTTATATTCCAGCCACTAGGAGAGCATCAACATGATGCTACCGACCGAGAAGAAAGAGCTTACTTGGAGGTATCGTTGCAGCTTGTTACTAAGGTAGGACTTGCCTCGCGCAGGAAGCCCAACCTACTACAATAAGTTCACGTCCAGATTTTCGGATGACTGAAGCAAATACCATCGCGACCACGATTTTAGCCTCTGAGTAGTCGGGCTTTGCAACTATGGCAGATTCGTAATTCGTCCAAGACACAGTTCGGCGGGCGTACCTTTCCCTCCAATACCAACTACAGAGCGAGGGGGCGTAGTAGGGTGCGAGCCCCTCCGACTCGCGTGGGTCGATTCGTCAAACTGCTTCAGCCTGCATCCACTCCTTTCAGATTTCCTCCGATATAAGAAAGCATAAGAAATCCGTACATGGCACCAGCAGCGCCGAACGCGGCGGGCGGGATGCCGGGGGATCCAGTGACGTTCTGGGATTGATCTTGCTTTGACTGCTGAAGGGCATCGTCGATGAGATTGAGGCCCTCTTTGTCGACCTGCTCCGGCGCCGAGGTGCTTGCGCCAAGGTCCGCCATTGCGATAGGTTGGATATTGAGATGCGGGGAAACTAGTAGAGGGTACAACGGGATAAGCGCCAGCGCAACTTGAAGGCTTGCTGCTCACCGGCCCGCCGGACCCGTCGGTTGCCGGCTGGCTCAGCCAACTCCACTTCGAACCTGCTGTTCACCAAGTTCTCCCAACTAAAATTTCTCCAGGTAAGTCTCACCTCTTCCTGTCAGGATGGAAAGTTTTGAGGGCGTCACTAGACGGCATAGAGAAATACGCCGACTGCATGCGTAGCGCTCCGGCTCCGAGAAACGTGCATCACGGTAGACAGGCATTCGCATTCAAACACGATAGCGCTGGCTCGTCCGCAGGCCAGTCCATCGGCATGGCACAGTGATGGATTCCGAGCAAACATTTGAGGTGTTTTTTCGAACAGAATGTCTATTCGAAGGTCGGACATAGCCTCCGGTGTCAAGACCATCGCTACTCACGTTTGGCAGTGCGAGAGCGGACCAAAAGGAAATCCACGGATCACCTGTCCAGGCCGGCCCTGTCCTTGCACCGATGGCATGACGAAGATTCAGTTCCATTCGCCGTGATGATGCACGAATTTGCCACTTGTCTGGTTGCTGGCAACTTCGAGGACATCACGAAACCAAAATCTTTAGTATGGCTCTAGTACCGAACGTGGAGATAGGTCGCGTTCAGACTACTGGCACAATCCGATGTCACTACGATCTATTCACGAGCCCCGTCGAGTGTTATGCATGCACCCACGGGCGAGTTTGCTCCTGAATCTACTTCAAGATGCCATAATACTAATATTCCCATTCTTTAGAATCTTCGGTAGTATCTCAAAGGTTATAATGGACGTTTCTGGATGATCCGACGAGGATTTCAGTCGTAAGCGATGACAGTGAAGGCGGCGTGGCGGACGCTGAGCGCATGAACTGATGGTGCCTCGTCCGAGCGACGATCGAGAGCTAGGGTACGCCATCTTCGCTGTTTGCTGCGGTCGATTCATGGTAACCGTAAAGCTGCCAGTCTCGCATAGCTGTGTCTCTATAGCACCTTAATTTCGCAGGCGGATCTCCGAACCTAATTTCTAACATCAGACGTTCCCACTGGAAGCTCTGTACGCTACAAAGTACGACACACGCGAATTACTGGGCCCTGTAGACGCCTTCAAGTGCCTGGGGCGCCTGCAGGTCTGGCGCCCACGACTTCATCTTGAGTCATGACCTGAAGGACTCGATCTCGGACATGCCTGTCACCACAGCCAGGAATACAGTACTCCAAAAGGCTCTCAAGCGAGTCATCTATAAGTTCATGCCTGATACGCAGGCTCACGCAGTCTACTGCTTGCTTCAACTTCACACCCGCGTCAAGTGTTGACTACAATTCGCTCAAGTAATGTATACGGGCTTTGCCGTATGCTTCGCCGCGGCGGCGCTCATCGTGACTTCATCTAATTTTGTGGTATGCCTCTGGCGCTGAAAATTACGAGCAAGATGTCTGCAAATTTAGCCGTCCATGGGCAAGCCGACATCCATGATTCTCGTGAGACACGTCCATCCATTCCCATAGATTCGTTCCGCGTGGCTACCAGTGTCCTGAAATAAACAAAGCCAATTTTTCGAGGTATAAATGCTGCACTGACCGATGTATTTCTGCAGTAGCCGGTCAGCTCCTCCCGTCTGCTAAACCACTCGTTCCAGCCTTAGAACTCGCAAGGATGTTTTCCACTCTGCGCTTCCTCGCCTTCGGCGCTGCTCTCCTCGTCACGTCGGTCGGTGCGCAGAGCGACTGCGACCGCTTCTACGCCGTGAACAGCGGCGACACCTGCGATTCGATCTCAGCGCGCCAGAACGTCTCGACGTCAGTTGCGCCCTTTCGCGATCCTTGGCGTGCAGCGCTGACCGGATTCCTCGCAGCTTCCAGCTCCAGGACGTGAACAGCAACATCATCGACGCTGCCTGCGACAACCTGTTTGCCGGAGAGGTATAGTCCCGTCAAATTTGCCCCAGACCGGAACGTTCGTCCTTACGTCTGGCTAGGTTCTCTGCCTGGGCCTGCAAGGCGAGGACTGCAGGACCACCTTTGTCGTTGGATCCACCGACACATGCGCGACGATCACGACCGCGTATAATATCTCCGTAGCCACCGTGCTCGCGAACAACCCCAACGTGAACTCGGACTGCAGCAACATCTATCCTGGGGAGGTCAGCCACATAAAATTATGTGTTTCAGGTTCGGTAGCTCATGTTCGATTTGTAGGTCCTGTGTGTTGCGGACCAGGTGTTCCAGTACTCTTGAATCCTTGGGATTTGAGATCTAGAGCCTCAAAGCGCAACCGCGGAGATAATTTGAGGGACTTTGGTTTTGGGCTTGAGAAACTCGAGATGTATCAGTTGGATTTTTGGGGGCTGTCACTTGCTATGAGGTTCGAATCGATGGATGGATGGTCATTTCCATGCGTGTTCTTTGAGCTTAGGATTTTAGGAACAATCAGTATCGGCAAAGTATCGGAGTTGATTCTAAAAGCTATGTGAATTTAAATAATCGTCCCTAGGGGGACAACTCGATCCGATGTACGACCTATGCATGAGGTTCACCTCCATCTGCAGAACGGCTATATAAATTTTGGATGAGGACCACGAGAGGAGTTTAAAGATGGCGGTGTGCGGCAGCGGTATGCCGCGGACGGTGCCGGCGGCAGCGCCCGAGTTCAGCGACTCTGGCCAATTTTGGCCAACTTGAACTCTTGGATGAACTTCGTGTCGCTGATCACTGGCAGTGCTTCACTTCTACCGTCTCTAGCTCAGCATACGACGGGTACGAGCCCCCGAGGGCTTGGAGACGCGTTGCTTTGAGATGCACTCGAGCCGTGCCGCATCTCGGACTACACCGTGGTAGCCGCGTCTCCTTCGGAACGGTACTCATGCCATCTTTTCATCGCGCAGAAGCGCTTTTTTTTGCTCATCACTCATTTAACCTGGATCCATGTTTTCTCAGAGTTGGCATCATCACGGATAATGACGGTGTCCGCAGGAAAGCTACATGGTATCCGAGATCAGCGCTGGTAGTCAAACCAGGTCAAGCCTCTGGACGGGCCGGTTGCTTATTCGAGCGCACGCACGGTCGATGTGGATACTATGGCCTGCTGTGGCACCTGCGACGGGACCAGCTGTTCTTACGGGAGGAGTACGGTAATGTACGCAAATGTAGAGTGCTGACGTTGTGTTCGTTGCTGATCTCGATCACAAGACAGGGAATCGTTCCTTCTGGAGGTTTCTGGCAAGAAAATCTTTGAATACTGGCCAACCGTGCGTTGCCTCGAGCAACGTGCCCCATCACGTTTCATGAACAGCAATCTACGTCTACGGACAGATTCGTCGACAACTTTGCTAAAGCCGCTAGGTTCGCAAGATTTGAATGAAAATTTGCTCTAGCTACATGATGGCCCACCACAGCCTTTGCGTCATAATTTTTCTCATCGTTCAAGCGCTCTCGGGCGCTCGCTCCTGACAGGGACTGGAAAATCAGTCCATGGATCAGTTGTCTCTACAAGTCCGCACTCCAGATGCGGACATACCTCCACGCGGCCGTAGAGTCCGTCCTTCTCCCGCCCTTCGCAGCGCTCCCCGAAGCGCACGTGTTCAACTCGCCGCTCTACAGGAGCGGCGCTCGTCTTCGTGGCTCTGCTATGCATCTCCGTATGCCCGCGTTCCTTTCATCCACACTTGGGGTTGTGCCTAGTAGTCACTATCTAGCCGCCGTGAACACATCGACTAATGCTGCTATGACTTCCGTGCGAGCGGTTTATTCTAATGGACGCTTTCTTGCCATATGACCAGACTCCCCTGGCGCGTAAATGCATCCATTCCTTGCAACATAAAGTCGGTGGTCGTCAACAGGCTTTTTCAGCAGCCAGCTCTTGCTCTTGCTCCGTGATCAAAAATCGCCACCTTTGACTCTGCGAAGATGGTCCATACTCTGCGCTCCCTCGCCTTTGTTGCTGCTCTCCTCATCACATCGGCTAACGCGCAGAGCAACTGCGACCGTTTCTATGCCGTGAACTCGGGCGACACCTGCGATTCCATCGCCGCGGCACAGCATGTCCCGACGTTAGTTGTTTTCTCCTAGAGCTTCCACCCGACTGCGCTGACACGGATCTTACAGCTTTCAGCTCCAGACGGTTAACAGTGACATAATTGATGCTGCTTGCGACAACTTGTCGCCTGGAGAGGTACGGTATCCCTTCGTGTATCGTCAAATCGCCTTGCTCACAGTCGATCAGGTTCTTTGTCTGGGATTGCAAGGTCAAGACTGCTCGACCACCTACGTGGTTCAGTCCGGCGATACATGCGTCGCGATCAGCAGTGCCCACAACATACCCCTCAGCACCTTGCTCGCGAATAATGCGAATATCAACTCGGAATGTACGAATATCGGTGTTGGAGAGGTTATTCGCGTCCGCAGTCTCAGTCTCTCTTCGATGGCTCACCACCTATGTTCTAGGTTCTGTGCGTAGCGAACCAGGTCATCGGGGCTCCGGAGCCCTCCAGCACCGCGATAACCTCGTCAATTCTGACTCAGACTGTCCCGGAACCTTCAACACCGCCGACCTCTGATCCCTTCCCATGTCTTACAGGGCCCGTTGATTCTTCCGTGACCGTCCCGTTTTCCTGTTTTCCTTTCACGTCTTCTGTATCTTCCGTTGTTTCTTCTGCGACTGTCCCAGTCTTCTCGCAGCCCTCCTTATCTTCTTCACATCCCGTAGGCCCTTCTACGAGTGTCCAAGTGTCCACGGTGTTCGCAACCTCTTCGGCGGTCACTATATAGACCTCTGACGTCAAGCGCTGGTCATTTGTCGGGGGTTTTTTGGTTCTTTTTCTCTTGGAGAGCTTTGAGGTATATCAATTGGACATACTTGAGGTGGTCTTTCTCTATGTCATCACTCACTATAGGGCTTGACTCGATGATTGATTGATGTTTTCTTCAGGGAATCACATAGGAGGTGATGACCGCTGAATATTCCGTGCATATATCAATAAATTTGATCTCGAAAATTGGGGAGGGTGAGTCAATCTTCGACAACCAGGCAAATCCCAATCCACGATTGCGCAGCATGTGGTGCGATGCGTCTGATGTTTCTCCTATAAAACAACGTTCGTCTTCATTCGATTTACAGAACTCTCGGCTGGGCATGAGCGTCTCCAGCACGGGCACAGAATCAGATTGGGGCCCTTCTAAAATCGAAATTCGATCCTCAGGATCCCATGCGAAGAAAGGTGGTGTCCGGATGCGCTGGAATATCAAGATGGCACGTTGGAGAGTGCCTACAACGGGGTTGCGCGGAAGGAAGTTTGCCATGTCGAGCGGGCAGGCTCCCGACCCGCTGGGCGAGCAACGTAAGGTTTCACAACACGCCTTCGACATATATGTATGTGCAGGATCCCAGCACGGACGTCGACTGCACGCGTACTGCGTGTGGTCAGTGCTCAGTCTATTTGGGCGCGCAGGTCATGGCTCCAACGGAAGACTCAGACACACCTTCCGATATCAACGCATCCAAATCCAGTCGGTCGCGCTCCCTGTTTCTAGGTTTGGGCTGCATGGAATATACCTGGTCTACTCGCTGCTTTGCAAGAGGCGCTCATCGTCGTGGCGCGGGCGTTTACCTCTGAAATACGGTACACTTTCTTCCGCAGTTAGAATTGCGACTAACATTCCAGCCGCCATGCGTCAATGCTTCGGCTGATGCTGATTTTTCCGTCGTAAGTGGGCCTTTCAACGTATTCGTCCCACATGATGAACACCTCTCCCTATTCTGGCATAAATACCGCAGCCTTCGTCAGGATCATGTAGCAGCCGGTTTTTCCCTTCTGCTTCTATACATTCCCTAGCCATCTGCCTTACAAAATGTTCCCTACTCTCCGCTTGCCCACCTTTGGCGCTGCTCTCGTCGCGTCGACCGGCGCGCGGGCTTTTGATTGCAACCGTGCCTACACCGTCATCACGGAAGACACCTGCAATTCGATCGCTGTGCAGCAGCATGTCCCGACGTTTGTTATTTCTTCCACTTCCATTCAGCTGCGCTGATATAGTTCTCGCAGTTTCCAGCTTTAGACGGTGAATAGCGCTGTCATCAACGCCAACTGCAGCAACCTCTCCGTTGGAGAGGTAAGGTTTCTCTATATAAGTCTCGAAATGTCTGACTTATAGTCTCTCAGCATCTTTGCCTGGGGATACTGGGTCGTGACTGTGAGACCACCTACGAGGTCCAGCCCGGCGATACATGCGACTCAATCAGCATCGCCCACGGTTTACCGCTCAGCACCTTGCTCACGAATAATCCCAATGTCGACTGGGATTGCATCAACATCTCGGTCGGAGAGGTCGGTTGCATCCACATAGTCGGATGCTCTCTGCTCTCTCCAGTCTTCACTATCGCTCCTTTCTTCAAACGAAGTAGGTAAACGCATACGATCCACGGCGTGCCGCTTTGGACCGCACGCATGGATGACTCGCCGCTGTATATTGCTTTCCAAGAAGCTCTCCGGCTGATGCTGATGCACGGATCCTTGTCGTGCTGCGCTTTGATCTCCTGTACGTGGTTTTCCGTGACCGCGACGAGCGTGCGAGGAGTAAGCTAGAGCGCGGCGGGGTCAAATTGCGGCTTTTATTCCCATGGGTCACACCTGTCGTGTAACCTATATTGATAGCCGTAAGCATTGACCTCTATTACCATGGATGACTTACAAGACAGCTGATTGCTTGTGGACTAGAGCTGTACGTCTCCATGGTACGAAGCGTATTCTGAACAGGTCGCCCCAGTCATCTTCAGTTGTTTTAAAATGCCGAACGCGCACACGCTTTCTTCGAGCGGAAATCGATAGACCTTACATTCTATAGTCTAAGGGACCTCTATTGTGGCGTGACATGGCGGTTTGGAGTGCCCTTCAGAACAAAGTGTCGGGCAAGCATTCGAGAGCGAGCACACGTCGCCTCGATAATTGCGGAGCAGACGAAGATTGTCAATGGGTTTGGGAGCTCGGACAGTGGGGTGAAGGGGTGTTCGTCGGGGCTACGGCGCAATAAGTGTCGCTCGTCCTGGCAGCGAAGTGGGAGTCTCACCTGGCCAGGCTGGCCTGGTGTAGCGGCGTACTTTTGCTGTCCTCATGCGCACCGTAAAACCTTCTGCGACTGTTCCAGCTCCTACCCTGTCTCAGCGACCACGGTGTCCGCAAGGCCCTCAGCTGTCGCTTTGTAGATAAATAACAGGTCATGGTGTTTACATGTATATTTTGGTGGTGCTCTTAATCTATGAGTACAGAATCGGCAAAAAGTGCGTAACCTCCACTCAGTTTCTCAACAGAACTTCGGAATCTCGATCTGTCGAGGCGAAAGCTGTGTGAGCTCCAACCTACGTCTCACGGTACTAATACAGTTAATCCGCACCTTGTCTTCTGCTGTCGCCGCTTCGACTGCAGATTTCAAAGCGTGGCGAAGCTCGCGACCATAACTTGCCCGACCACACTGGCCGCAAGACACGTTGATTGGCTCCGGCGATGATAAAACAGAATCAGAATGCGGGCAGAGGAGGAGGACGTCTTTCGCCTTCTTCAGATATCCCCACACCTGGTGGTGCGCAAACCAGCTTGGATCCTTTTTCTCCGGTTGATCCTGGAAAAAGCAAGCGGTGCAATGCCTGCTATTCGACACGACACCCAAGTAGTTGGAAAACCACTCTCGCGAACAGGCAGCGGCGGCAGCGGCCCTGCCGCATTGCTGGTGATATTGCATGAATTTACGATACGGCCGCGCTGAAATATTATTGGGAGTTGCCTTGGGGGACAGGAAATTCGGGTCCATGATTTGTACCTTCAAAAGTCGCCTCGCTGCCATGGCGCAAATATGCTCCATCTGGCATTGTACGGCAAGGGCAAACGCTACGATGGCATCTTCATCCGTAAGCGCAACCAGGGCAGCCTCCGCAGCACTGGCGGCATCTCTGATGTCGTATTTTCTTCCGGCCTCGAGTACGGGATAGATATCGGCACATTCAAAACGCGGCACCTGGACGGGGTAGATTGAACGCAAGACGAAGTCAAGTGTTCGTGCATCTTCAGCCAGGTCAATTATTGGTTGAGAAATTGACTCGCAGCTGGCCGGCGTGACTGTGGGTTGTGGAAGGCTGAACATATCCTTGAAAAATGGTGATGCGATTGACAGGATAGCCTTGTAGGCGTAGAAGTCGACCCCGTCGCAAGAGCGTAGAATGACGTCCGAATTTCTGTCGTCAAACGGGGAGTCCGCTTTGTTAAGAGGTCGCCGAATAAACTGATGAGATATGTCCCTATTAGAGAGAAAAAGACTTAGTACAAACCTCTAGAATGCATAGGATACAGCACAGAGAGAAAGGACGGGCACTGGGAATCAAATATAGGCAGGGAAACTCGCACCTTTTGATATGCAACTCTCTCAGTGCGCTGAATTCCGCAGAGCTCGGTGCTACTCGTCCGAACCCCCTAAAAGAGCCCGAATCCCACATGTTGTGACGGCGCCCAGAATCCGGCTTTTCATGGTATTGAAGGAGCTGATGGTATTGGAGCATAGACAAGCGATCTAGCTCCTCCGATTCAATCGGTAACAACGAACCGTGTCCAAAGATGGGCGTGAATGCCTTTGCAAAGGCATCGTACAGGTCACAGCGGAGGGAGATGCTTATAATGTCAAGGGGATGTGCATGTGCCAGATCCATAACGGCATCTTTCGCGACGCTGGTTACTACAACCGCAACCATGCCATATTTCTGACCTGCATCAAGGGCAGCCCTGACCTCGGCCAACTTCTCCAAAGGCGGTTTAGCGACGGGGTAGCAGCAGCGCATGAGGAAGTCAATGACAGGTGAATCTTCTGGTACATCGATTACATGTCGACCGGCGATAGGGTCGTTCGCAGCGGAGGCAGACTGTGGGGCTTCGAACATCTTCTTGAAGGCTGGAGAAGCAAACGACAGGATGAGTTTGTGTACATAGAAATCGACCTTGTCCGCCGAACGCAGGACGATATCGGCAGTGTCTTTGTCGTCGAAAGGTGCAAGAGCATCTCGAGGATTCGAGGGCGAAGGCGAAGCTGCTGATACTGAGTCAGTCATATCGATATTGGAGAGTGTAAAATTTGAGGGCGATATGCAACCGACGAGAGGGAGGGCAAGGGCTGACGAGGTGTGCAAGTGGCAGGAAGATGGTGTTCTCTTGCATGCGACACAAAGATGACAAAGAACCACGGTGGCAGGAGACTAGAACAAGATAGGGCTGATGCATGTGGCGAAAGGTGATAAAGGAGTCGGACCGGTCGCGTTTATACACACTCGAAACGTGTGCTCCATGCGGTAGAAGATCGCCAACTTCTGCGGACACCCTCGTCACAGAGCTGCTTTGAGTCTATACTGCTAGTATGCATGGAGAATCCGTATTATTATGTCGAGACAGAATATTTGAAGATGAACGTACTCAAAATTGACTTCCTCCAGATACCGTAAAATCATCCCTACTATGATGAGGCACACTCGGCGCTCGAATGACGCACTTGCAAAGTTGCACCTGTGAAAAGCTGTAAAAGATCTAAACAGTACTCGCAATCACGCTGATTGATCCTTTCCATAACCTAAAAACAAATAGCTCGATTGTTAATACTGTGTTTGAGATCTTGAGAGTCGGAAACGTGAAGCCTGCATGCACCGTCGACCGACTCGTCGCCGAGTAGAGCCAGTAAATTTTCCCACGGCCTTTCTTTCCTACTGATCGTTTGCCGGTGAAAGGTGCAATAACCACAAGTACTAGCACGGACGATTCTCATCCTGCGATTCGCTTCAAGAAGACGACAATATGTCCTCGGATTTTCTTAAACACAGAACGACTATCTTCTGTGTAAGGTCTGCATAGGAGACTACTCGGATTTATCCTGCGACAACCACTCCCTTCAAGATTTAAACACAAGTCCTTCGTCGGCTTCAGAGGGAGCTTGTCGACGCAACGCCGATCCTCCATTCAATGACAAGGCTGCAGATACAATTCTGCGATCGTCGGATGGTGTTGATTTCTATGCCTTCCGAAATATACTTTCGCTTGCATCACCGTTTTTCTGTGACCTCCTCCGCCAAGACACCTCTGGCTCCGAGTTTGTAACAGCTACACCACAGGACAGCGAGCAAGACAGCGAGGGAAGACGAGTGGTAGACGTAGTAGAGGATGCAGGCACCATTGACTCCATCCTTCGCTTCTGCTATCCGATTCGTAGACCGTGTCTGACTGGCCTGAAGAGTGTCCAGCCCGTCCTCGATGCCGCACACAAGTACGACATGATTGCGGTCCTATCCGCCGCGAAGCCAATGCTCAAGAAATGCATCGACAAGGACGTGCTCGCCGTGTTTGGCATTGCCATCCGATGCGAGCTTTACGACGTCTGCACGAAGGCGGCGAAGCGCTTCGTCCAGCGTCCATTCTTATCACTGGATTCACCGGAGCTGGCTCGCATATCGGCGAGTCAGTATCACAAACTACTGCAATATCACCATCGTTTCTCGAAAGATCCATCCGCGGTCTTGTCTCCAGACATGTGGGCTCGAGATGAGCAGTGCGTTAGGGGATTTATATCATCTTATATTCATATTCGTTCATTTTAAATTCTCAGCGGCACGACTGAACTCCAGGTAACACCCAAGGCACCATTCAACGACAAAGGCACCGCGGATGTCATCTTGCGGTCGTCTGATGGGGTCAGCTTCTACGTCTACAAATGCATCCTCTCGCTCGCATCCCCGTTTTTCAAGGACATGTTCAGCCTTCCTCAGAGCGCATCCAGCACAGAATCACTCACACATAATGGCCATGTGCTCCCCGTCATCGACGTCGTCGAAGACGCCCCGACGTTAAGCTTTGTCTTAAGCCGGTGTTACCCTGTCCGGCCTCCCCATCTCCTGCAGCTGAGCAGCATACGACAAGCACTCGAAGCCGGGCGGAAATACGACATTGAAGTGGTAGTCGATCAAGCGACGTCTTACCTACTGGAATGGATGGACAAGGATGCTCTGGGCGTGTTTGCTGTAGCGTGTTGCCTTGGGCTGCGTGACGTTTGCGTCAAGGCTGCAAGGCAATCCCTACAGTACCCACTAGCGGCACTCGACTCGACAGAGCTGGGGTGTATCTCAGCACGGCAATACCACATCTTCCTCCAGTATTACCAGCGCTGTTGCAAGGCCGCTTCCGCATTGACGGTCTCGAGCACGTGGTATACTGCAGAGGCATTCAGAATTGAGGGCTCACCATACATAGTATGTGGTTATTTTCAAGCCGCCAATTTTTGGTCGACTTGGAAGTACGCGCCGAGCCAGGCATGGACATACCTAGAGCGCCCGGGAGAAGCACTTCGACAGTGTCCGCATCCGTCAGCAGTCATGAGGAAGGAGGTTCTCAATGCTTGGACGCCCCCTGTAATTCACTGTTCAACCTCCACTTGCGGACAGACATATTCGAGGGACTGACTCAGTCAAAAGCTGGCAGACAAGGTGGAAAAAGCGGTTGCAAAAGTGAGTCGACAGCCCGATGTAACTGCATTTCTATGTTGATGCTTTCCCATAGGTCGAGGTTCCCAATCTCTTCTGATTTTGTTTTGCCGATCCCGTACCCATTATTCCGCACCCACTCCGAGCATGGCCCTGAATTGTAGTGTAGTAACAGATCGTCGATGATGAGTGTAGTTCTGGTCATTTCAGACATGAAGTAAGCATATTGAATACATACGCCCCGGCCGTCTCAAGTGCTGCAAAATCTTCCCTCGAGCAGGCCATCGAGCACGACGTTCTCGACGCTTTTGCCGTCGCTGTCCATTGCGGGCTGCGTGACATCTGCGCTACGGCGGCGAGGCAGTTCTTGCAGTGTCCTCTGCAGTCGCTCGACTTGCCGGAGCTGAACTAGATCTCTGCCCGGCAGTATCATCTACTCTTACGGTACCACCAGGACTGTTGTAAGGCTGCTTCCGCGGCGACCTCGTCTCGGACATGTTCAAGAGGGAAATATTTCGGATGGACTGGGCGGTTGGGACAAATTCCATTGGCAGGTGCTATAGTTGCCAAGAAGACGAGTTCCCGGGTTCCTTCTGGACCGCGCCCAGTCAAGCGTGGAGGTACCTCCAGGCCACAGAAAAGGCGCTGCGGTTGTGTCTGCACCCTTCAGCAGTCATGACGCAGGAGACGCTCGATAGCTGGAAACCAGCTGGTATGCACTGCAAAACCTGCGACCAGATATATCCGAGGGACAGGTTTGGTCAAGCACTTGCGAACAAGGTTCAATGGGATATCGAGGGAGTAAGTACCGGCGCGTTTTTGTTTATCTTCAGTTGGGACTCATTTCGTACCACAAATGGAGGTACCAAACATCTTCTGAGAGGACAACGCATCGCTTGATGGGGATCGGCACGGCATCTGGTAGTCGAATATTCGTTTCTGCTGTCTACGCATCGCTGTAACATCCCGTAGCGTCGAATTGTTATGCGAAGCTGCCTGCGTCCGAAGGCTGTACAAAAGTTATTTCAATGAGCCCAGGTTAGTTGACAAAAAAGCACACTGAAAAGACGAAGGACTCGCGGAGAGCCAGGTCTACGTGCCATTTTTTGATAACCATCCGTCACGACTACAAAAATCTGCGAGTCACAGTGCTTCGCCTATCCTACATATTTCTGCCTTCTTGCTCAAAGCCACTTCGAACGCAAAGGTAGATCCGTTCTTGCTTGTTGAAGTACACATGCTGCCGTTTCGTCCTTAGCTAATAGTCATATGCGTACGCATCGAGCATGACTTACGAAACACTGACTTGAAGCTGAATACATCGGACTCGACCGCTCAACAGAATTTCGGAATGGCAATCTGACAAGGAAAAACTGCGTAGTAAGCTCTATGACGGCATGAAACCGACCACAGGATTTCTATACCTTTTTCTCTGACGTGGCCTTCTTGACTGAAGCCTCCAAAGCGTGACAGAGTTCGCGACCGTAAGATCGCCGGCCGCACTTTTTGCAAGACACGTCGAACGGCTTCGACGGCGACAGCACCGAGGCAGAATGGGAGCTACGGAGGAGTACTTCTTCCGCCTTCTTGAGATAATCCCACACCTCCTGGTGCGCGAACCACCCCGAATCCTGTTCATCTGGCACGAAGCAATCGCAGAGCTTGCGCTGCGCTACTACGCCTAAGTCATCGGAAAACCATTTTCGGGAGCGGGCGACGGCGGAGGCGGCCTTGCCGCATTTTTGATGGTATTGGAGGACCTTCCGATACGGGGTCGCTGGGATGTACTGCAGAATTTTGGGCATGAGCACTTTCGTGGGTTGTATCTCCAATAGCCGTCTTGTAGCCATGCCGCAAATGTACTCTACGTGGCAACGAACGGCAAGGACGAAGGCGTGAAAAGCGTCTATAAGAACGAGTGCGAACAGGCCATCTACAGCAGCATCGACGGCATCTTTGATACCATATTTTTTCCCCGCGTCGAGGAACATATCGATATTGTTGACTTTGAGTTTCAGTTTCGGCAGGGGGACGGGGTAGATGCAACGCAGCAAGAAGTCGAGTGTCTGCGCATCCTCGGCAACTTCGATGACTCCGGGCTGTGATACGTCGAGCATATTTTTGAAAAGCGGCGACGCGATAGACAGAATGACTTTATGGACATGGAAGTCGATATTATCAGAAGAACGCAGAACGACGTCTGCGTTCTTATGATTAAATGGGGCGTCTGCCTCACTGGAAGGGTTCGGCGGACTACGACGAGGTATGGCTCTATATCAACACGCATAATTAATAGATTTGAACACATTATTTGAGGTCGGAAGGAAAGAATGAGCTCTAGTGGAAGGCTATTCAAGAAGCTCGCACCTTTTCAATGGCAGCTCCATTAGCATATCGAAGACATCTTGAATCGGCCTATTGCATCGAGGTTCCGGAAAGTTCGCATGGCGTTCGTGTGATCGAACGAGTACATGATACTGGGCCCCGGACATGCCATTCAGTTCTTTCGCTTCGAGCGAAAAAAACGAAGGCAGTTCGATGGCTTTGCTGAATATCATGTTAAATGTGGAGTATAGACCACAGTGGATGGAGATGTCCAGAACGTCGATAGGGGATCCAAGAAAAAATTGCGAAAGGCCTTCTTCAGCAAAATGCATCACTACAGCCATATCATACTTCCGAGCAGCATCAAGGACGGCCCGAACATCTTCCAGCTTCTCCAATCGCGGCCTGGCGACGGAATAGCAACAGCGCAATATGAAATCGATGATGAATGCGTCATCCGGAAGGTCAAGGATTGGTCGATCGGTCACGGTGCCACCGGAAGTCAATGAGTCCCTACCGATGACAAGCTGGAGTTGTTTTTCAAGATACGGCGAGGAAAGTGCCAGGACGAGCTGATTCACGTGGAAGTTGACTTTATCAGCAGACCGTAGGATGAGGTCCGCGGAGGCTTTGCCATTGAAGGGTGCTTCGGCGTCTCGGAAATTCATGATTGAAGGCGGGGTAGGTGGAATGGCCATACTAGGGAAAGGCTGGATGGCCGTCATGATTACAGACAAGAGGGACGGGATGGTGGCCATTGGCAATGGTAGTATTTCGGTCCAACGAAGGGCGATCGAATAAAAGAGGGCGAACATGCTGACGGGAGTATGGGTGGAAGCAAAGTGCACTGACGGTAATCGGGTGCGAGGCGTAATATAACTGTTGCGAATCGTTTGAATCGGCTTGCATCGAGATAGAAAGTGCTGCGGATCCGAGTATTGTTTTGTATGCAGGATAGTCTCACCGAATCAGTCGCCGCGCTTCGACGCAGTCAGGTCGTCTGTCTATGCGGAGGTTCACTGATCACCGGACATCGTCGTCGCATACGGAGATGTAAAGCTGACCCCTTGGGTCCATCTAAAACATCTACTCGAATCGGACGGTCAGTTCCTATCTTCACGGACAAGACAGAAATTCTTGAAACTCGGTCTGAGAGGACAAGAGAACTCACCGCGCACTAACTCACACTTCAATATATCAACAGGATGAGAAGGCCCAGGGAAGCACGTAAATCGGTCAGAACGGACTGCGAGGAAGTAGAAGGATACTGCGGATGCGAGCAGGGTGGGCGTTATACGCAGAATGACCCCACAAGATTGATCGCCGCGCGCCGCTTCGACGCAGCAAGATTTCGCGCTCTATGCGGTAGGCCACTGGCCCAGACCACTGACTGCATGCGCAGCTTCGACATCGCGTGGTATCTACAAACTAAGGATACAAAACAATCTGCTTTGGTACATTGTCAAGCTGCGTCGAAGAGAAGAAACGGAGACGCACTGCTAATTTACACCTCTTCCAGATAGCCCTGCACAATGAGATGCTCCACATCTGCCCGTCTGACCATGAAACGCTGTCCTCTTTTAAAATCGATAGCCCCGCTCTCCGTTTGGATAACGCCGCAATCCTTCACCACGCGCACGAGGGCGTGCAGATCCTTCGGCGGTTGCGTGACCGGCGCGGTCAGATCCAGCTCTGCACTGAAGGCGGAGCGGTAGGAGAGCAGCGTGGAGTTGTACGCGCGCAGGAAGTCGACTTCGTGTGGAGAGAGCCGCGCGCGCAGCTCTGGTGCGAGGACGTGCGGCAGCGAGGCGCCGGCGCCCCAGAAGAGGGTACGGAGGAGGTCGAGGCGGTGTTGGTGGTACGCGAGCAGGCAGCGCTTGTTGCGCAGGATGGCAGTCTGATAAAGAAGGAGGGCGGGGGGTGCACCGGCGTCGGGCGTGTCGGGCATCGTGGCGTCGATGAGGCGCTCGAGGTCGCGCTGCTCGCGGATGACGGCGCGCACGAGGGTGTCGTTGTACTTGAGAAGGGTGTCGGTCTGCGACGACCGCCGCGACTCGATGACGAGCTGCGTCGCGAGGTCGCAGAACTGCCGTGTCTCGGTGGCCCGGTTGCTCATCGTGGTCGACGGCGACGACGACGAGGCGCGAAGCTGCGCGGCGGGGAGGAAGACGCGCGCTGTCACGCGTGACCGATGGCGATATGGGCGATTACGCGTCACGTTCGGGCGCGAGTCATCTCACTCAGCAGCCCTCGACCACGACGACCACGACGATCGTGACAATGGCCTCAGGAGACTCGCAAGATATAGAGTCAGTCACGACGGTTCTTCAGTGCGTAAATATGTCGAGGGCGATACCTAACGTTGCTTATATCTCAACAGGTCTCAGCCCGACCACAAGACTCGGCGTTACGATCGCCAGCTTCGGTAAGGACATAACCCCTCGATGTAATTATTATCCTCCTAAGATATATACCTCGCTCAGCCTTTGGGCAGCGTCAGGCCAATCTGCCCTCGAGTCGTCGCGCATCCTTGTCCTTTCCGCCTCTGCAACAGCCACCTCGATTCTCAAGAATCTCGTCCTACCTGGTGTAGGACATTTTACCCTCCTCGACCCACATCTTGCCACCGCACGCGATGCCGGGAACAATTTCTTTCTCGCTGGTCCCGAGAGTATTGGCAAACCTCGCGCACAGGAAGCTGTGGAACTTCTGAAGGAGCTCAACGAGGAAGTGGAGGGTTCGGCGGATGTGCGGAGCGTGGCGGAGGTGCTGAAAGCTGACCCTGGATATTTCAAGCAGTTTGAGCTCATCGTGGCGCATAATTTAGAGAAAGAGCCACTTGATGAGCTCGCGGCTTTGCTTTGGGCGGAACCGGAGGGTCCATCTTTGATCGCGGTCCGCTCTGCAGGCTTCCTGGCGGAGTTCTTCATCCAGTTTCATGAACATGACAGTGCGTGCAATAACCTCGCGTTTAACATCTACCATAAATGCTGATATCTTCACAGTCATTGAATCTCACACCGAGACGGCTGCATCTTTGCGTATTGACAAACCTTTCCCTGCACTTCTCGAGCATGCGCGTTCTCTTGACCTTGCCAATATGGATATCACGGATCATGGGCATATACCTTTCGTTGTCATCTTAGTTCGAGCGATGGACGACTGGAAACTTTCGGTGTGTCCTTTTCGCTGCTTTTCTATTTCCGGTTCTGACGTGATATTAGCACAACAACCTACCGCCACAAACCTATCCCGAAAAGCAGGCCTTCAAAGCCTACCTCCGGGACCTCAAACGCAAGCCCGACGAGGAGAACTTCGAGGAGGCCGAGGCGCAGGCCTACCGCGCATGGACCGAAACAACCGTGCCCTCCGACATCTCCGCGCTCTTTTCTCTCCTCCCTGCTCCCAATGCCGCCACACCGCAGAAGCCATTCCACACCCTTCTCCGTGCATTGCAGCGCTTCACAGCCCGCGAGCCTCACGTGCTGCCACTGACGTTGACGCTGCCTGACATGAAGGCGGATACCACGTCGTATGTGCATCTGCAGCGGCTGTACAAGGCGCGCGCAGAGGAGGAGCGGGCGGTGTTCGGCTCACTCGTGGAAGAAATCGAAGCGGAACTCGGGCTTCCGCCCATAGAGAGCGATGAAGTGGAGCGGTTTGTGAGGAATGTGCATGGTGTGCGTGTGTTGAAGGGGACGAAATGGGGCGCTTTCGATCAGGACCGAGGAACCCTCAGTACGTCTTCTCACAAAAATCGGCGTCCTGCCGCTGATTGTTGTGGGAGCAGCTAATGCGCTTGGGTCGGCGCCCAGAGAAACTGTCACGCATCTAGCATTTTCGGCGTTGTCGAACTTGACCGCTGAAGCTTCGCCGAGTGCCGAGGCGCTGGAGGCAGAAGTGCGACGCATCGTCGGCGACGGTGCTGAGCTGCCGGAGAAGGAGCTTTCCGACGCCGTCGGCGAAATGTACGTTCTCCAGCCTCTCAGACAGAGGTTAGCTTTGTGCTAATTTCTGGGTGCAGTGCTCGCGCGCCAACGGCGGACGTTCCGAATACGGCGGCCTTCGTGGGTGGCCTTGTTGCGCAGGAGGCCATCAAGATGATCACGAAACAGTACGTCCCTGTGAACGGGTATTGTGTCGTCGACTTGGTGGATTCGTGGACGGGCGTGGTGGGGAGTGGCTGACGCAATACAATGGACTCGCAGGATGAGGATCGGGCTGGGGGACAATTGTTGTGATTATAGCAGAGGGGAGGTGAAAGATGGCAATGTTTTGTGTACACTAGAATTGCATTTGCAATGCGTTGGAACCTTTGCGCAGAGATGATGCGCATTTGCGGTAAGCATAATTACTCATACGTCTTCTCTCATTTGCCGCGATATCTCTTGCAGGCCTGCTGGCATCGCAGTTGCCATTCTGTCCATCATTAATGCTAGATTGTAGTCTGTAGCAACCGAGTCCGTAGGAACATTAGAAACGCCCAGAAAGGCGCGCCCCTCCCACGCTCGGCTGCAACGCGAAACGTCATAACCCGTGACCGCGTTTCTTACTTCCTCGCGGCGTTTGTTGGTTGGCGTTGTGGCCCATTCGACCACCACCACGACAACACCGCCGCGATACCGTCCCTCTCTTTTCTTTTTGTTGCTCACTTCATCTACAGATACAGAGATGGCACGGACGGCGCACACGGAGCAAGAAGAGGCGGCGTTCATGTCGGACCTTCTCTCCGGCCTGGACTCGTCATTTTTTGACGCCATGCCGTCGCCGACGAAACCCAAGCAAGTATCGCCCAGAAAAAATACGCGTCATTTCGACGCGCACTTAGAGAAACCACGCAACGTGATACAATCCTCGGACATGGCGGTGCCACGGACGCCTGTCAAACAGCACAAAAGCAAGCCGCGTTCGCCGCGCGTCTACCAAGTGGACGACGCGGAGATGGACGTGACGGGCGCGTTCGGCGATCTGGACTGGGAGGACCTCTCGGACTACGTCCCGACGCCGCAAAAACCCAAATCGAAAGCTAGATCATCGTGGCTGCATCCGCATTGGAAGGTATGCGTTCGGTATTGCTGGCTTCAGGTAAGCGTAAGCTGACGCGTCGCTAAATAGGGCGACCAGCGGTTTGTGTTGGAGACATGTACGAGGTGCGTTGTGAAACGTGTCGAAGAGGCCAGATCCAACGGGAGATTTGAGAAGGTCAGTTGCAACTATGTTCATTTGATACTCTAGGCAGGGGGGTATGCCGAACATCCCAATCTCCATCGAAATCATTGTCTTCAACTAGTCAGACGGATATCATACTCACAGGAACTACTGTAGCATGTCATAGCTGAACTGGACCCTGCGGGAGATCCTTGCCTTATAATCCTACGTGACGACTGGGTCCAAACACCTATTCGCCCTGGTATGCAACCAGATTTTCGCAAGCCCTTCTCTACTCACCATTTTCTCCAGGTGACATCGTCAACACAATCGGCCACTTCATGCCACGTGGTCCAGATATGGCCCCGCACATCACCATCACGGCGGCCACGAACCTGCTCATCCACCACCCTGACCTCCTGCTAACTCCGACCTCCCTTTCAGCTGCCCCGCATTGCTCTCGCCGCCCGCTCCTCTCCTCGAAATCCCCGCCGACGCCTGTATTACTGTATGGCAACATCCTGCACGAAGTCTTCCAGCGCTGTCTGGAGAATGAAACATGGGATGCGGCCACGATCGAGCGCTGGATCGACGAAGCGATGGAAAGCGACGGCATACTCGGCGAACTGGTTAAATGCGGCATCGGAGTTGAAGAGGCCAAGCGCGAGGTGCGCAAGCGGGCGGGCGGAGTGGAGGGATTTGGGGGCAGGTATTTCGGTGACATACCCAAGGTCTTTCAGTTCATCTCATCTTGCGTTGAAGAGATACTCACGGTGAAGTCTGCAGGACACGGCTGTGATGGTCGATACGAATGCAGAACACGGCGAAGAGTCTCGCTTGGCAATTACGGGCCTCAACGATGTTGAAGAGGACATCTGGGCGCCCGAGTACGGCCTCAAGGGGAAGCTAGACGCATCCGTCCAGGCGATTATTTCTACCAAGCACGCCGCAAAGCCTACCCAGAAATTCCCCTCCCGTGCCTCCTCGTCTTCGACTGCATCCAGCACGGCGGTATCCACGCCCAGGACTCTATCTTCGAATTCTGCATACACTCGGACCACTAGTATCACCTCATTCTTCGAACTGACATCCGTTCCGAGACCGCTGCCGCTGCCCCTCGAGCTGAAGACGGGCCGCGCGCTTCCGCACGCACAGACGTCGCACCGCGCGCAGACGATCCTCTACACGCTGCTTATGCGCGCGCGCTACGCGATGCCCGTTGACGCGGGGCTGCTTTATTACAGCCAGAGCGAAGAGGTCATCCGCGTGCGCGCGGGGCGGAAGGAGGTGCGCGCTCTGATTGGCGTTCGGAACGAGGTCGCGGAGTGGATCGCGGGGCGCTTTCGGGGGCTTCATCGCGACAGGATCAAGGGAAGAGCTTATGAGAATGGGGATCCTCCACAAATTGAAGAGGCGCGATGGTTGCCGGAGACGATTGACGACGAGAGGGTGTGTGGGCGGTGCTTTGTGGTCGACTCGTGCATGCTGCACCGTAAGGTATCTCATATTCTCAAGTATCGTTCTGTGGCTTGTACTCACCACTATCGCACAGGCCGTCGAAAATGTCGAAGACACACACTCGCCCATCGCCACGCTCTACGCCGAGAAAACAGGGCACCTGACCCCCATGCAGTGCGCCTTCTTCAAGGACTGGGAGCGCCTCGTCTCCCTCGAAGAACAGGACATGATCCGCTTCCGCAAGGAGCTCTGGACGCTTGGCGCACACGAGCGCGAGGCCCGCGGCCGTTGCTTCGCGGATATGATGCTGGACGAGACCTTCGACGCAGCGGACTGGGTGAAAGGCGGCGGACAAAAATCGGGGAAGGGCATCCATCAGGCGACGTACCGCTTCGTCCGGCACTCTGCATCAAGGAAGGACGGCGGGGGGGACGGCAGCCTGCTGAACGGGCACATGAACGTCGGCGACCCGATCACGGTGTCCGCAGAGCCGGGGCTGTACGCGCTCGCAAGCGGGTTCATTCTCAAGCTGGAGCCGACGAGCGTGGTGGTGGGCGTGGGGCACGTCTTGGACATGTCTGCGCTGCGCGAGCGGGTGCACGGGCGACGGATGGCGATGGGGCTGGGCCGCGTGCACGACAATTCCGATGGTGTCGTGTTCCGGGTAGACAGGGACGAGCTGAGCGGCGGTATGGGACGCATCAGGGACAATCTCTCCGCGCTATTCTATGTCGGCGGGGACTCGGCGCGCCTGAGGCTCGTCGTCGACCTCGAGTCTCCGCGCTTTTTGGAGCCGTCGGAGCTTGCGCCACTCTCGCCGCGGTGCGAGGAGCTGTTGGCCGGGCTCAATGCGAGCCAGCGGACGGCCGTGGAGCGCGTGTTGATGTCGGAGGACTATTCGCTTGTGCTGGGTATGCCGGGGACGGGAAAGACGACGCTCGTCGCGGCGCTCATTCTGGCGTTGGTGGAGATGGGGAAGACCGTCCTGCTCAGTGCCTATACGCATTCGGCTGTGGACACGATCTTGTCGAAGTTGAAAGGGAAGGACGTTGGTGTCCTGAGGATTGGAAACGTGGATAAGGTGCCGCATAATTTCAGAGCTAGACTCATGGGATTGACGATGCTGATAACGGATATCCAGGTACACCCAGATGTCAAGGAGTTTACACTTGCAGCGAGACGAAAAGCACGGACGGTCGAAGACCTGGAAAGGCAGCTCATGACGCCGCCAGTCGTCGCGACGACTGCATTGTCGATAGACCAGTAATGTCGCCATCCATCATACCTAACGTATCCTAATAATATTGCCCTTGTAGTGAGCTCTTTTCGCGACGCCAGTTTGACTACTGCATCGTAGACGAGGCGTCGCAGATCACGCTTCCAACTTGTCTTGGCCCCCTCCGTTTCGCGGACAAGTTCGTCCTCGTCGGCGACCATTACCAGCTGCCCCCACTCGTACGTTTCCATTTCCCCCCAATGTCCGCACCCTGAGCGTCGTCCAGGTTCGCAGTCCGCACGCCCGCAAAGGCGGGCTCGACGTCTCGCTCTTCCGCCGCTTGTCCGAAGCCCACCCGCACGCCGTCGTGGACCTCAATGAACAGTACCGGATGAACGAAGACATCATGGCGCTGTCGAATCGGCTCATCTACAACAACCGCCTGCGCTGCGGCTCAGAGGAGGTTGCGCGGCAGAGCTTGAAGCTCAGCAGTACAGCGTTCCTCGATAGCCTGCACTCGACGGAGGCACCACCCTGCGGCGGACAGAGCGCATGCTGGCTTTCGGAGCTAATGGACGAGAAGTCCGTCCTTCTCCATCATTGTCACTAGGCCCTGACTGACTTCTCGCCCGCCAGCTGCAAAGCCGTCTTCGTCGACACGGACGCCGTTCCGGCCCGCGATTCGCGTGTGGGGGACCTCGTGCAGAACGAGGGCGAGGGCGCGCTCGTGCAGCAGGTTGTCGAGACGCTCGTGCGCAGCGGCGTGCGGGAGACACAGATTGGTGTCATCACGCCGTACAGGCAGCAGATCAAGCTCCTGTCGCAGCGCCTGCGCGCACGGCCGGGCGTCGAGGTGCTCACTGCGGATCGCAGCCAGGGACGGGATAAAGACTGCATTGTCATATCCATGGTCCGCTCGAATGAAGAAGGGCAGGTGCGTCTTTGTAGTGCTTTGATGCGGGAGGCGTGTTGATTCAGTCGGGCTTGGACAGGTTGGCGATCTGGTGAAGGACTGGCGCCGAATGAACGTCGCATTCACGCGTGCGTCGCGCAAGATGATCGTGTTCGGCTCGCGGGGCACGCTCAGGAATACGCCCATGCTGGAGGAGTTCTTCCAGCTCATGGACGAGCGCGGCTGGGTTCTGGCCTTACCGAAGGATGCACATCTCTCGCATCCTGCGTTGGCGGTTAAGGACAGCCGCGATAGTTCTACACCGTTGAAGAGAGATAGGGAAAGCAGCCCGAACGCGCCGGTGAAAAAGATGAAGGTAGGCGATGCGGGGATTCTGCGAGGGCGTCCGATCTTGAAGGACTTGGTCAATGGTGAGATGTAGCGTTGACTTCTTGAGCTGTAAGTACGCCGTGGCAACTCGAGGTAGGAAACCTGGATACCGAACGACACGCATTGTATTTTTATGTATCCATGAACTGTATCAAACGTCTGTTCACGCTGAATCGCTGTGCGTAGCTATGTCGGCAGTGCTGCTGCTAGTGATATTCTGGCAGAACTGGCATGGTGAGCGAATCTCTTATTGTCAATGCCATAGCTAACATGAAAACCAAACAGAATACATGCTCCTCGGCGTATCGCATTACATGAAAGGATTTGGGCAGAACAGGGCCCCATCTCTGATCCTAAAGATATTACTGCCGCATATGACCTCTGAAGTCAAGCATGATGGTAAATGACGATATCGGGCTCTCAGCCATGTTATGAGACCCGGCGAGTTCTATTCCTATCTATTTCCGAGATGTAAGGATGACCGCACTACATTCGAATCGTCTCTTTGTCTGCGACACACCAATCCGTCGAGGGAAGCAAGAGAATCAATTGCGACCAGCGCCCATATTGACATTGGCTACATAGGAAGTCCCTTGCGCTGATCAGCGTCTTCCTGTGCCAAGGATGGTATGTATCGACATGCTGTACTATGCGATATCGTCTTCCATTCGACGTACCTTCTTCGGTATGGGGGCGGAAAGCTTGTGACGGTCGGACTTCGTAAGTCGTGCTCGCACGGGCGATATAAAATAGTTGGAGGGACGAGAGATCGGCACTGCGAACTCACGTCTTTTCACAGGGTAAGCAGTCATTGTACTCGCCTATGGCCGCTCCATCATGACTGAGGGGTCTTTTCTATGCAGAAGGCACTTATTCTTCCTGACAGAATCATCGAGCCAAGCCATTTCAGAGAAACCAGGAAGCCACCTTCCGAAACACCTACATTTGTTCTCATACACACCGATATCCCAGATAAACATGGCTTTCCGTTTCGATATCAGCCTCAGCGATCAAAGGCAAGCAGCCGCATCGGACGCAGTCCACCAGACCGAAACGACCGTCACCGCGCCCGAGGGCGGCGGCGGGGACTGGTCGATCCAGAGCAGCACCAGCTTCCTGCTCAGCCTCGGCTCGGACAACAGCTGGGGCACGATCCGCTTTGCAACGGCATCGGGCAACGTCTTCTGCGTCACGGTCGGCGTGCAGGAGCTGACTGGCTGGACGAACGTCGATGCTAGTTTGACATACCAGGATACCGCGTCGGCCGCGAGCGCGGGGTATAACGATCCGGGGTCGTTGTTGTATGGGGTGAGGACGTTCAAGCCGCCTTCCGTCGGGGTGCGGGACAGGACGGGGGCGGGGATTCGCTCGGAGGTGGGCCAGCAGACGGGTGTTGGGCATTGGCCGGTCCAGATCACGCTCGTTGACGCCTGAGACCTGGCGTAATCCACGACTTGATGGTGACCGTGGTCGTGAGGAATAGTGTTAGGACGGACTGAAGGAAACAGGTGTACAGTACTACCAGAGAATGCATTACGTTTGAGGGGAAACTTGAAGCACATACGCATGTGTGATTCAACTTCAATGTCAGACAAGAAATCTTCATCATCTAATCTGCTCATCTTGAGAACAACATGAATGGAATACTCGTTAAGGAGTTGGCGCGACATCCAGCCGTGCCCTGACTAAACTTGAAACCGATAGACGTTTGCAGTACGAAAACTCCATCGGCTGCTATGATAAAATCAACAAATAAATTAAACAAAATAAAAATACATGGGTACATGGTGTAGTTGGTTATCACGCTCGCTTAGCATTGCTTACTTGCGAGAGGTGTCCGGTTCAATTCCGGATGTATCCATTCTGCGTGATCGAATAAAGTTTTTTTTAAATAATTGCAAGAGATTACCACTTGCTTTCACTGATGAGTGTGGCGCACTGCTCTCCGGAAGGTTTGTTGCTCAGATGTAGGCTGCGGAGAGAATGTTGTAAACCCTATTCCAGGGTTCGGACGTGTGGTTTCCTCCGCTGCCGAGAGACGCGCAAAGACCATCCTAACTGTCTGCAACGATGAGCAGTCTTCTCCGACAACGTCTCCCTCAGTCCCTGGCACACCATCCAGGTATACATACTTCTAACATACACTCCTACCATGCCAGGTCCTATTCAGCGGCCGAGGCGTCGCATCCGCCTTCAACGGCGTCCTCATCCTCGAACGAGCAGGAAGTGCGCGCAGGCCCTTCGACATCCTCGCATGCATTAAACAGCCACAAACCATTAAACTACTCAAGAGTTCATCCATGCAGTCCTTCCGCTGACCTTGCATCTGGTCTGGCTCGTCCGGACTTACCTCCTACATTCCAATTCACACCAAATTCCGTCCTCCGCAACTCGGACGGGGACCCTCGGCAGAGTCCATCTCTGTCTGACCAGGACTGGGATCTACGCTTCGGTATGTCTCTGACACATCACCACTATCGTAGAAAGTTACCACCTCACACGCGCACTCTCCTGTCCAGGCCGCGCAGTAAACACGCTCCAGACCACGCTCCCCACCTTCTTCGAGACGGGGCTCATCACCCGCCCGTATTCGTCCTTCGAAGCCACCAAATTCACGCCGCCATCGCCCGACGAGGACCCGATAGGAACAGACCCTTTCATTGACCGCCTCCCGGCCATTCTCAAGGGCAAGAAGAAGGCAGCCGCGGACGAAGCGGCAGACGAACAAGAGTCGATATACGACCCGCGGATACAGCTTTCGTATACACCTCCCACGGCGCTGCCGCCTCCGTTTCCACGCACACTAACAGTAGAAGGTACGCCTTCCATCACCGCCACTCTCGTCCGCAGTACAGACGAAAACCGGCCCTCAGGCCTCCCGCTCTACCTCGCCTCCGCCGTCTTCGTCCGCCACACGCTCCACGCGCTCTACACGGACCTCGCGCTCACCCTGCACACCGTGCGCGTCCTCCCCGCCCCCGCCCCGCGCGACAAAAGGCTATACATCCGCTTCGGCGTGACCGGGCGCGCGCGCGTCGGCGGCGGGCCCGCGGAGTGGGAGGTCGCGTCGACGTACGCGTTCGCGCACCGCACCGCGCGCGTCGCGCGGCACACCGTCGACTCGATCCACCCCGCGCCGCACGCGCGCGTGTATGATTTGCTGCGGGCTGCGCTCGCACGGCTGCATGGGCCGGGCGAGGGCGCGGTCGGCGGGGTCGGGATGTGTCGCGCGGGCGGGCGGGCGTGAGTCTTGCGAGCCTTTGGGGGTGCTGTGTGGGGATGTTATCACCGCTCTGTTTATTTTGGTGTATGTCGTGCTTTGCGGATAGTGAGTCGGGTTGATGAACGCGAATGAGAGAGCAGCCGCTGTTTTCAATTCCACAGCCGGAATGGCATTCTGAAGACTTCGTGTCTCTGAACGCAACTGCGATATGTCGCTCAATGTCGAGGAGCACCGCTGCAACATGGACATCGCTGCATCTCGCCAGTCCGGCGCTTAGCCACCCGGCGTCTGTCGACCTCAATGCCCGACGCGCCCGACGCTGCGCAACGTTGAAGCTCTGTCTGCTCGCGCTCCTCCGCACGAGGAGCCTGCGCCTCGCTGTCCCGTGTCCTCGCGCCTGTCTCTCCAGCCGAAGCTAAGTCGAGTTCCTGCGCGCGTACAACCGATCGGGGCTGCTGTCGTATCGCTCGACCTCCAGCATTTCAGTGCCGCGCTCGATCTGACCGCGCCGTGCCTCTTGCGCATGGCGAAAGATTGCGGTGTTCACATAGACCGGAATATCATCATTGCTCCTGCTCATTTTCTCCCCTCAACCCTTCGCACACCCTCAGCCGCCCTCAGCATCTGCCCACGTTCTTACCGACATGATTGACCAAGAGTCGCCACGCCGATCTTCGCTCCCTCGAGACGCTGGTGAACTATTTAACGACAAGGTCTCTACCGACATCATCCTACGCTCGGCGGACAATGTCGACTTCTACGTTCACAAGCTCATCTTGTCGCTCTCATCGCCGTCTTTCAAAAGTATATGTTCAGTATCGCCCAGCCTTTCGCCTCGCCTACCGAGCCCGAGCGAGATTGGCGACCCATCATCGCCGTATCGGAGGACGCGCGCACGCTTATCTTCATCATGCAGTGCTGCTATCCCGTTTCACCTGCCTCTGTGAGGCGAGGACGATGGTAGTGCGTTTCGTGGACGCGTTCTTCCCATTGCCATTCACGCTTATATTCTCCCCCCTGCAGAACTCGACGGAAGTCTACGTAGAGCGTGCGCCGTGCTAGAGAGCTTTCACCGCCCGCGCCGTTGTGTTTATATGGAGATTTCATGGACGTTCAGGTGAGTCATGTGTAGCCTTTTCTGCGCTCCGTGATTCGCACCATCGCCCCAAGTCCAGCGGCAGTCTTTCCTGGAAATCGGCACTAGTTCGCCAAGTCATGGCATCAAGCGCACGCGCTTGGGGGCTACCTTTTCGAATATGTGTCGCTCTCGTTCACGGAATTCTAGAAGTCCTGATGCTCGGACCGTTGCAGGTGTGAGTGCATAGGCTCGTGCCTCCGCATTGACAAGACCCTCGAATACAAGACCTTCTTTTACGAAGTTTCTGGCTAGCGAACGCAGGAAGAAGAGGACCTTATTGAATCTGCCTGTTCTGACACACCCAAAACAATCCCCACCACACTTAATCTGGCTGAGACTTGCGTGTCGTCCGTGCTGTCCGCTGTCCTTCTCTCCTCATCCTTTCCGTCCTGCTCGGGCTCGTGTTGTCGGCGGACATGCTAAATAGTCAACATACCCGTGTTCTCATTTTTGGCACACGGTCTCCGCCGTATGTCCAGCCGTACGATCTGCGCCCGGCTGTGTGAGCCCACACTGTGGGTGGTTGTCCGGCAAGCTGCATCCTGCAAATGACACCTGCACGTACAATATCGTCACTCAAGCAATACTCCACGGACATGATGTCGTCCTGTAACTGATAGAGTGCAGCACTAATAGCTCGCGGAAGCATCTCCCAATGGTGGACCGTCAATTGACGGTCTGATCTGTTTTATCAGAGACATCAGGCACCCCGCTTCGCACGATGAAGACATCAGATCAGACGCACTGTGAAACAGCACTTCCCGCATCTTTGTTATAAGTAAAGTAGTCGCCATCTTTCTGCGACAGCAGAGTAGCAACCACTCTTCAGCATCTCAGCGCTCTTCACAGAGCATCTAGTCGTGCCTATGACGAAATAAACTCGAAACGACGTAAAACTAACCGACGACCCGCTCTGGGGCGTGTTTCCCGGTGGAGATACTGTGGAGGTTAGAAGCCGACCAATATTAAAATATATCACTGTGGGCGCAAGCGGACAGGGCTTCGTGCTCCACGAGAATCTTAAGATGCACTCGCAGTCCGATCGCAAACCTCTGATCGACAGCGCAATCCGCGCAAACACATCGAGTAGAACGCTCACCATGGATGCAACCCGCCAGGCCCTGAGTGCCAAGGAAAGTAACCAAGGCGACTAGCCGACGGGGCGCACGTGCCGGGTTGTAAGAACGTATATCAACCCATCGTCCCTTGCCCTTTTTCTCCCAACATCTCCCGTGTTCCCTCCGTTCTCCTCGTTTGTGCTCGCAGACCTACCCGCTCTCTTTTAAAGACGCTCTTTTGTTCATTTATTTGACACCCCACGAGCCACATACCCCGACACTTCATCAAAGCAAAGATGTTCGCCCGCACCGCCGTTTCTGCCATCGTCGCCGCTGCTTTTGCCAGCTGTGAGTTCTGTCATGCTATTTGGGTCGTTACTCTTGTTCTCCTTACTCACGAATGTCTTGCGATTTTTTCCGACGGTGTTCCGATGCTCCCAATGCGTCGTGCTGGTGATTTGATTCGACGGAACGCATCTATCAGCGGCTCTTGCTGCATCCTGCGCACGCACCTACACCGTCCAGGCCGGCGAGTACTGTGACGCCATCTCTGCCGCTCAGAATGTCTCGACGTACGTAGCGACCTTGTGTCATTTTCATATGCATTCTGACCTTCATCACGCAGCTACCAGCTCGCCGTCGTGAACCCCCAGATCGACCAGGGCTGCACGAACCTCCAGCCCGGCCAGAGCCTCTGCCTGGGTAACGCCGACGAGGACTGCCAGACGACGTACAAGGTCGTCTCCGGCAACACCTGCGACGACCTCACCAAGCAGTTCAACATCAACTCCACCATCCTCTACGCCAACAACCCCCAGATCGACCAGGACTGCTCCAACCTCTACGTCGACGAGGTGCGTCGTGCCCAGCCCATGGACTATCCCGCGCAGGATGCCGCGCTAACGGAATGTGATCGCTATTTGCAGGTGCTCTGCGTCGCCAACGCCGTCCAGGTGCCCCCGGCCCCCTCGGGCGCGATCCCCGCCGCGACCATCCCCGCCACCGCGACCCCCGCCGCGTTCACCCCCGCGCCCACCTCCTCCGGCGACGACGAGGACGACGAGGACCTCCCCTTCTGCGACGAGCTCTAAGCCCGCCGCACCCGCTCCCTCCGTTCTGATGTTCGTTCCGCTACATGACGCGAGTTTATACCCCCATCTCTAGTTTTCTGGTCGGCGTTTGCGCTTCGCTTCTTGTTTGTTGTTTTGTGGCTTGTTGAGCCGGCCACGACGGTCCTGCGGATCCGTTTGCTGTACTCGTATATACGCATGCCGCCTGTATCCCTGGTTGGCGCTTTGATGCCATGCAACCGAGTTTTTTTTTGCTCCCACTTCATGTGTGCGATGGGGATCTCTATGGATTCATAGGACGACAGTGTTGCTTGTCCTGGAGGTACACTCTGTACAAGATCGAAACTACGATCGCAACTGACTGAAGTGATTACAAATGAATTGTAGTGAGGTTACACACGGGTGTAGACTGTGTTTAGGGCAGGCCCGCCCTGGCCCGCCGAGAGTGGGCGAGCGCTAAGAGAGAGTGCATCACTGTACTCAGCACGACACCCCACCGACGTCGACGTCGACCACACCGGGGATGTCTCTCCTCTCCATCGTCACCTTCCCCCTGCACCTCCTCGCCAGCCTCCTCCGCTTCCTCTTCAACGGCCTGCGCCTCCCCTTCCCGACATTCTCCGGCATCCGCCTCACGCTCCTCAACATCTACGCGCGCTTCGCGCCGCGCCCGGCGGCGCCGTCCGACCCGTACACCGTCGCGGACCGCTGGGTGC
Organism: Hericium coralloides; assembly: GCA_003675405.1. NCBI lineage: Eukaryota > Fungi > Basidiomycota > Agaricomycetes > Russulales > Hericiaceae > Hericium > Hericium coralloides. The sequence continues at coordinate 307,311 of QUOP01000074.1, forward strand.
GCGCGCTCGAGGACGAGACGGGCGCGCACTGCGTGAGCCGCGCGCGGTCGCTCGCGGCGGCGGGGCCGTCGACCGTGCGGCACCGGTACGGCACGATCGGCGGGCGCGTGCTCCCGGACTTTGTGCTCGGGAGCTACGAGGACGCGCTGCGCGTGTGCCAGAGCGAGGCGCGCATCGGGTGCGTCGTGCTCGTGAGCGACGAGCACGACGACGTCGCCGAGTTCAAGCGGTACGTGCGTGTGCATACGTCGTGTACTCCCGCTAAGCTCTAGGCAGGCAAACGCTGACGGATACGACGTTCGTGGAGCTGCTGTCTAGCAACAACTTTGTCGTCTGGGGCGGCGACGTCCGGGACTACGAAGCATGGAGCGGTACGCCTCCACCCTCTGCCTCCTCTATCTTCTCCCTTCCTCACGCCCGAATCCACAGCCGCCCAAAAGCTCCAAGCCACCACCTACCCCTTCGTCGCCTTCGTCGCGCTGCAGCCGCAGCGCACCACCGCCTTCAGCAGCGCGACCCCGCGCACGCCCGGCGCCGCGAGCCTCACGGTCCTCTCGCGGCACCAGGGCGCGGCGCCGACGGCCCCCGGCGCGCTCGCGGCGCACGTCACCGCGCGCTGCTCCCGCGCGTCGCGCCGTTCCTCGCGCGCGTGCGCGCCGCGGCGCAGGAGCGCGCGCTCGAGCGCAGCCTGCGCGCGGAGCAGGACCGCGCGTTCGCGGAGGCGGCCGCGCGCGACCGCGCGAGGATCGAGATGCGCGTGTTGGCGGAGCGGCGCGCGCAGGCGGAGGCGCGGGAGGCGGCCGCGGCGCTAGAAAGGGCGGAGCGCGAGGCGGCGGTGAGGGCGGAGAAGAAGGCGCGTTGGCGGGCGAGGGCGAGGGCGGGGCTGGTGCCGCTTGAGGCGGGTGGTGGTGACGCGCTGCGGGTTGGGGTAAGGTTGCCGGATGGGCAGCGCGTGATTCGGGGGTTTGCAAGGGCGGATACGGTTGGGGCGCTGTATTGCGTTGTGGACACGGCGCTGGTGCCTGTTGATCCGTTGGCGGAGGCGGAGGGCGGGGGTGAAGAGGCGGACGTCGGTTTGCAGGAGCAGATCGCGGCGTCGGGGCAGGGGGCGGATCGGTGGTGGGGGTTCAAGCTGTTCCTTGCCTACCCCCGGCGCGAGATCAAGTGGGAGCCGGAGGTCACGCTGGGGAGCATCGATGGACTGGAGCGGGGAGGCCAGATTGTGGTGGAGAAGGTGAACGGGACGGATGTTGCTTCTGTGACTGCAGGTGGCGACGGCGACGGTTACGATACTGAGGAGAGCGAGTAGCTTCTTTAGACCGACGTGATTGCACTTACCCCACCTGCTCATAGTTCATGAAGTACTTTACCCCCAGTATATGTATGAGACGCGTATGCCCAACTAAGGGTCGATAACTTTGATCACGAAAGCAGAAGGAAACCCAGCGGTAATGGTGGATAGGTATACACGAGTATGTTATGGATATATCCTCGAAATAACAACACAGAAAGCACGATCGATCGACGTTTACTGGCTGAGAATGGTGCGGACGAACGATTCATAGTTGACGTTCCCATCCCTGTGCGGATCACTGAGCACGGCACACGATGAAAGGCGAACAATACGTACGGGCCGACCTGGACACCTTTCAGGAGCTCATCGACCTCCTCGTCGGTCATCTTCTCGCCCAGCTGGGTGAGGACATATCGCAGCTCGCCCGCGCCGATGTAGCCGTTGCCCTCCTTGTCGAACACCTGGAACCCGCGGATGAACTCGTCTGATAGCGGTCAGCACAACGCGATGGGCGATCATCACGCAAACGTACCGGGTGTCCCTGCGGGCTTGAAGCCGTCGGGGCGGTTCAGGATCGCCAGGAAGGACTTGTAGTCGACTGCACATGCCAAAGCATTACGATGGCGCGTAGAAAGGGAAAGTGGGGGGAACGCACTGTCGCGCGGGGCCGCGGCCACGAGATCGGCAACTTCGGATTGTGTGGGGTTTTGGCCGAGCGCGCGGAGGAGGTCGCCTAGGACTTCGCGGGGGACTGCACCGGTGCCCTTCTTGTCGAAAAGCGCGAAGGCTTCCTTGTACTCTGAAATGGGTGCTCAGCATCAATGTGTATGGCTGCAAGGGTGCGTAGTACCAGCGTTGTCGCTCTGCATGAGTATGGGTCAGATTTGGTGGCAGAAAGACGAGGAAAAGAACTGACCATAGTGTTGATTGTGGGGGAGAGTATGAAATGTGAGACGACAAGCCGTGATAGAGGCGAGAGAGGTTCTGGCAGAACTTTGGGAGGAGGAAAGCAGAATGAACAGAACAACGCCCAAACGGGAAATTACAGCAGCCACACGTGATCGAAACAACTTCCTCCGTTCTTTCTCAGTCTGGTTTTCCCTGAAAATCACGGCTTGCTGGAAACAGAAACTGCTGAAGAGTGTTCGCCCGAGCTTTAACATATAGCAGTACAGTAAAACTACAAGCTTATTCCAGTCACCGGCTGGTTTACTAGATGTACATGCTCCCCTCCCCGACGTCCCCAGAGCGGTGATTGCTTAGATGCCCTTGGCTCTTCACTTTTGAGAGCTTCCACTCCGACGTAGACTTGTCTCCGACGAGAGACAGCGCTGTGCGATGCAGCTTCTGCATCATGTCGCTCGGCCAGCTCGCGTCTTCATCGTAGATGGACGACACATTCGGCTTTGTGAGCTCGGACGGCCGGAGACCCACGATGCGGGGTGATGGGAGGAGTAGAAGCGTGGCTTCAATGGGAGGAGAGGATGGTGGTGCCGCGGTATTCGTGCTCACGTAGATGAGGGACATGAATGATGCTGACGTCGATTGGATGAGGTTGGGCGGGGTGAACGGCTTGTATTTGGGCGACTGTTACGGTGATGCATATGGCGTCAGAATGACAAACAAAAAAGAGCGGGTACTTACAGGTGAGGTCTTGCCAGTCGTGCGAAGATACCGCACCGGCGCCTCGTGAAATGGTACAGAGCTATCCGTGATGTATGTAGGGTAGGGATACGTGTCGAGAAGCAGAACGCTATGATTCCATCCACACCTCAACTTGGGAGACTAACGAAATAAGATGAGACGTACTTGGCCGGTTTGAAAAAGTCGACAACCGTCTGAGCATACGGGTGCATTGCCCAAACAGGCAGACTGGTTGTCACCTCCGATACCAACACCGTCGTGTTCGCCCAGGAAGGTTTGAAGACTAGTCCAACCTTCAAACACGTCGGCATATCTCGAGAACGCTAAAGAACGAACGAACCTGATATTCGTTGACATACACTGCGCCTTGCTGTTCTCCGAGGTCAGCGCCTCTAGCCCATACCTTTCCTGCGTCTCCAGAAGCAATAAGTAGAGCGCCGCCTAGCTGAGATGGTTCGGTTGGCCCTTTAATCTGAACGCTCAGGTTCTTCGACGCGGAAGACGCGACTCGGGAAGGAAGGGGGTTGAACTCGTCCTCTTCGTCGTCCGACTCGACAGCATATCTAGGAGCTGATGTTTCCCGGAGAGGGTCTGTGTCCTGTAAATTAAACAGCACTTTGAGCTTGGATCTCTCCAGATGGAACGCAACGATTCGTACCATGTTTGAGAAGACAATCGAATCTGCTAAATCGCAAGGTCGTGAATTTCTGACATGCGTAAAGCTTTGGCACATTCATGACACGTACATCTCTTCTGGAATTAGTCTGTCGGCGTTGTTGTCAGAAGAAAACAGAGAATGCTTCGAGGACGCGTATGACGCAACGGGAGCGCGGCCCGGAGTAGCCGTTTATGCTCCCGCCACTGCGACCTCAGCGTGCCATGTCCTGCTCGTCGTTCTTCCCGACGGCGACACCGACGACCCTTACTCCGCGCCATGTGGTCGAATATATTCGATGATGGAGACTGGGACGAGCCGGATGGCCTGCCACCAGGCTCGCCGCCAACCAGTGCGTCTGCTTGTTCAACACGCGGATGGTTACTGACTTCATGTTTCAGTGAAGTTCGAAGGACCGTGGTTCACGACACAGGCGACATTGTCGACGGTGATAGGTCTGACGGCGTTTCTTTTGTTCTGCTACTGCCGGAACAGATGGCCGATCTTCTTCGCTCCTCGGACGATGCTGAAGGGTGCGCTCTGCGTTGCACACACGACGGATTGAATGCTTACGACACAGGGCAGGCTTTTCACCATCGGAAGCCCATGCGCATCAGGCATTCTTTGGCTGGATTCTGCCAACCATCAGGACGTCTGAGTATGCTGTGCTGCAGATCGTCGGCCTTGACGCCGCTGTGGTTCGTGCATCTCAATAGCCCTTTATATATGTACGGCGGGCTTAATCCTGTCCAGCTCCTCAATTTCTTCAAGATGTCTTTTTACCTCTTCTCAGTGTGCTCGATAGTCGCTGCTACTATCCTGATGCCGATCAACCTCAAGGTAGGTGGAATTTGGGCTCCTCCATATGCATGTCTTTGACGAAAGATGGGCGAAAGAATAACATCGACATTGGTGATGGAACGGGCGAAGACGACGACTGGAAACACTTCGATCCCATACCCGCGAAAGACCGCGACTGGCTGGACCTCATCTCCGACGCCAACTCCTACCTCTCCCTGCACCTCCTCTTCACCTACATCTTCACCCTCCTCGCCCTCCGCTTCATCTACAAGAACTACAAGCGCTTCGTCCGCGTGCGCCAGCTCTTCTCGCTCGAGCTCGTGCACTCCATCGCCGCACGCACCGTCATGGTCTCGGAGCTCCCGCTGCAGCTGCGGACTGAGCGTGCGCTGGCAGAGCATTTCGAGAGCATGAACATGAGCGTCGAGAGCGTGAGCGTGTGTCGCGAGGTGGGGAGCATGAAGGACCTCCTGGACCGGCGCACGAAGGCCTTGCTGGATCTCGAGAATGCGTGGGTGCAATATGTCGGGAATCCCAGCACGGTGGAGTCCTACGATCCGTCTGACCACGCGATATTCGGGGAGGGAGATGCCTCCCTTTCTGAAAGTCAGCCGAACCGCGTCGTCGTGCCCCATCGCAAACGGCCGACGCTCCGTCCGGGGTTCTTGAGGGGTAAAGTGGACGCGCTGGAATATCTCGAGAAGAAATTTCAGGAGGCGGACGAGCTCGTGAGGCGCCGTCGCGCGATAGGCAAGTTCAAGGCCCTCGACGTCGCATTCGTAACGTTCGAGAAGATGTCCAGCGCTGTGAGTTCTTCTTTGCCCTCTCATCGCCAGAAACCCATGGATGTGTGGATGTAGCAAATCGCTGCGCAAACCGTGCACGGCCCCGGGCCATTCCAAGTCGAAACGCGCCTCGCGCCCGAGCCGCGCGACATCGTCTGGCACAACATGACGTATTCCGCGAACCAGCTTCGCGCACGTGAAGGGGTCGTGCTTCTCGCTATCACATTCCTGTTCTTCTTCTGGATATTCCCAACGTCTGCTCTTGCGGGGCTGCTCAGTTATAAGGAGATCAAGAAGACGTTGCCGTGGCTAGGCGAACTTATCGACAGGAACGACAAGATTCGCGCGTTTGTGCAGAATTCGCTACCGTCGGTGGCGATTATCACGCTGAACGCGACCCTACCGTTTCTTTTGGAAGGTACATATATCATATTCTATTCACTTTGTTCTGGTATCTGAATATGTTCTCAGCTTTGACATACATCCAGGGGTGTCGTTCTCGAAGTTGGATCGAGTATTCCCTGCTGAAAAAGTGGGTATTCCTCGAGCTCATTGGGACACGGCTGATCTAGTATCACACAGATATTTCCTTTTCCTGCTCATCAACGTCGTCTTCATTTTCTTGTTCGCTAGCACATACTGGCAGCTTGTTAGGGACCTCGCAAACTCTCCTGCAAAAATTCCAGAGAAGCTCGCTCAAGCTTTACAGAAGGGTCGTGCCAGGTATGAAGTTCGTATCATTTATCTTGTCCCGCATTCACCATTGTCGCAGGCATTTCTTCTTGTCATATGTCATCCTTCAAGGTTTGTCAATGACTTCACGATACTGGGCAGTCATTTGTTAAATCGTATATGTTCAGGATTGGGTATTATGCCTCTGCAGCTCCTCAATCTGGGGATTATCATACCTCGGCTCATCCAGCGGTTATTTGTTACACGGACACCGCGAGGTACGAACTCCCGCCTATCAGTCTGCGACCTCGCAAGTCAAACTCATTCCTCACAGACTTTGCCGAACTCAATGCGCCACCGATGATCAACTACGGCGTCGTGTATCCCCAAGCCATCCTCATCTTCGTCATCACACTGTTGTACAGCATCTCCCAGCCGCTCATTTTGATTTTTGGAGCCATCTATTTCGGCATCGCTTATGTTGTGTACAAGTACAAATTACTTTTTGGTGCGTTTTTCGGTCTCGCAGCCGTTTTGCCGCTTCATCTCGTTACTCACGTTACCTTGGTCAGTATTCTACAAACCATATGAGTCCCAAGGCCAGGCGTGGCCCATCACGTTCACGCGGCTCATCTGGGGCGTGGTCATCTTCCACGTGTTCATGACTGGGAACTTCATCCTTAACCGCGGCTTCATCCTGTCAACTCTCATCGCGCCACTCATTGTGGGCACGATCGCATGGTCGTGGTACATCGACAAGAAATTCAGGCCGCTGAGCAAGTATGTGAGTCTGAGCTCGGTGTACGAGGTGGAGAGGGGAGAGGAGTCAGAGGATATCATGCGGCTGAGGGCGGGGCATCCTGTGACTTGGTCGCAGAGGTGAGGATTCTTTGGAGTGCCTGCCGATGCAGCTGACGTATTTCTTCGCGGACAGCAATCTGAATCGGAGGCGCTATGCGCAAAACGATGATACTCTATATGTTGCTCCAGAGGACGATCGCACAGACTATGTGAGTTTTTCTCGCCGATCCACCAGCGGCGGCGCTCTTATCAGAAATAAACAGTCACAGCCCCCGATGTCGAACTGGTTCAATGGCATCCTTAAGTATGTTTAGCTTTTCCAGTTCTAGCCAGCTGCTCATTCCTCTTCAGCACCGGCAAGCGACGATACGGCCATCCTGCGCTGACCGGCGTCCTGCCGCAGCCTTGGCTTCCGCTCAAAAAGGGTCAGACTCTAGTCAACGCGCGGCCGCAGAAGGTCGGGGCCAAGTCAGACCAAGCCGTGGTCCTCACGCTCCGCAAGCGCTACAGCATCGTGCGGCGCGGTGCCCGACGCGCGGGCGCCGCCATCGGCGACCTGCTCAGCCGTTCGCAGTCGGACCCAGCGGTGCCGGAGCGCGCGAGCACGGTGCCCACGGAGCTCGAGCAGGCTGGTGCGGAGAACCCGTGGCAGGACACGCAGCGGCCGGGGCCCTCGCGGCGCGCACAGACGGCGCCTGCGAACGGGTCGGGCGCGCTGAATCACCGGTTGAGCTACGACTTTGGCTCGGGCGTGATTGCGCTGTCGGATGATGAGGAGTATGTGCGCGAGGACAGTGATTCGGAGGAGTATGGGGAGGTGAATGGGATGGAGCAGAGCGTGACGTCGGAGGCGGCGCCGGAGGGCAGTGTGGAGGGGCAGCCGTTGGGGACGCCGGGCAAGTCGAGGTATGGGACGTATTATCATCATCCGGAACGGAGGAGGCAGACTGTTCCTGGAGCTTTCCCGAGAGAAGGGAGGGAAGGATCATAAGACCTGCTTCATCTTCTGTTATTCGCAGTTTTCAGATCTATGCACTGCGTTTCCTGATCTTCGTGGATGGAGATGATCTTACTGGATGATACCCTTGCATATCTGCATCTTCGCTCTTTGGTTCTTTACATTACAGGCAGGGTTGAATTATATTCGTCTGAAGATTATGATCTAAATTATTCGGGACTCTCTAACTCCTTGAGGGTATCTTCCAACGTCTCCAAGTCATTTTTATCCTTCAGCTGATCCACCAGATATCCAAGCCCGTCGCCCTCGAGCATGTCGTCCCAGGACATGTTGCCTTTGCCCAGTCTATGGTCAGTCACACGATCCTGATTGTAGTTGTAAGTCCGGATTTTTTCGCTACGGTCAGCGTTTCGGACGAGATCGCGGCGTGCGGCGCGGCGTTCGGCTTGTTCGCGGATGAGCTTCTGGTCCAGGAGACGGCCGCGGAGGACTTGGAAAGCACGGCGCTTGTTCTGCGGGACAGTCAGGGATAGACCAGAAACGACGCGGACTCATGCGTACCTGGTGCTGACTTCGTTCATCTTGCATAGAAACCGTGATTCCCGTCGGAACGTGTGTCAGGCGCACGGCCGACTCCGTTTTGTTGACGTGCTGAGCCCAAGCGTGAGATAGCGTTCTCGAAGGAATGTCGGAGGGCGCGTACCTGTCCACCAGCACCACGGGCACGCATGACTTCGATCTTCACGTCCTCCATGTTGAACAGATCGTCCTTGCCGTCGGACGGCGGGTCGTCCATGAGCGGCAGCACCAGGGTGGCCACCGTGCTCGTATGCACGCGCCCGGCGGAGTCCGTTGCGGGCACCCTCTGCACGCGGTGCACGCCGCTCTCCCATCGCAGGGCGTCGTATGCACCCGGGCCCTTCACCTCGAGGATCGCGTCCCGCATCCCGCCCACGTCGAGCGGGGTGCTCGCGAGCACGGTCGACTGCCAACGCTGCCCGTGCGCGAAGCGGGTGTACATGCGCAAGAGGTCTGCGAGGAAGAGCGAGGACTCGGAGCCGCCGACGCCGGATTTGAGCTCGACGAGCGCGGAGAGGTCCGTCGTAGAGGACGGTGGGATGAGAAGGGCGGGGAAGGTGCGCGTGAGGTCGTTCGTGAGGGAGGCGAGCAGCTCGATGGCTTCTTCGCGCGCGAGGTCGCGCATCTCGGGGTCGTCCAGGAGCGCAAGGGTGGTATCTAGCGTCTGTTGTAGATCGTTAGCATGGATTTGGGACCGAGATGACAAGATGCAGACCTCTTTGGTATGTCGCCATTGAGACCATGCCTCCAGGAGAGGTTTGGCATTTTTAATCTTAGAGCCATTGTTGCGTCCATTCTCTGGCTTAAGATCGTGTATCAGTCAATGCAAGCGCCAGTGAGAACATAACCTTACATCTTGCGATCCAAGTCGAGCAAGCTCTGTCCTCTTCTGTACCACCTCGAGCAGACGCGCTTGTTGCTGCTCCAGGCGTTCAAAGTTCCGAAGTTCTTCGAGCTTGCTTGCGTTCTTTTGACTATAGAGTCGTGTATACCGTCTGGCAGAGTGTCTGCTGCTAGATGCTATTGCAGGCGATTGGTATAGCCATGGACGAAGGAAGGCGAGCATGGACGTCGACGTCGACGGCCGCGACGAAGAACCTCGAAGAACGCGTTGACCAAAAAGGCAATTCGCAATTTCGTCTCTTCCCTTCTCTTCTTCGTCCAAACAAAATTTGGCTGCACCGAGCCTTGTTCAACGTCTCTGCTGCGGCTCGCTCACATCTCACAGGTACGGATAAAGACGATGGACAGGCTTGTTGCGAAGGCAGACGCCATTCACCCGCTGCAGAAAAAGCGAAAAGGACCACCGCCTCACAAGAAACCAAAAACCTCGCATGACACTCATGATTCGGTCGTCAATTCCATCGCCGCTCACACTGCATTGCCCAAATCCCTTCGTACCAGCTCACCACCCCAAGAAGGAACGAAATCATATTCTCATGTTGCGAACAAGAAGCTGCGCACAGAACTGAACCGGCAGTCTGCCCATGCCGCGCGGTCGAAAGCCCTCCTGAAGGATGCTGAGTTGCTGCTCAATGATGAGGCTGGAGCGATGCAGGTCGAAGGGGAGATGGATAGGACGTGGAGAATAAGCCAAGAGGAGGTTGTTAAGCAAATCGGCGGCGAGGCGGCGAAGGGGAGGAAAGAGATGGTATTGGACGGCGGTCCCTACCGCTCGAGATATACGCGCAACGGCAGGTGAGCTAGGAGTTTTCTGAGAATGAAATGCTACACCTTTGTTAGCCTTTTTCAATTGTTCTATTTGCTAATGTGGTGCGTGCAGACATATGGCCATCGTAGGGCGGACAGGGCATGTTGCGACTTTCGACTGGCAGACCGGCACCATGCATTCAGAATTGCAGCTTCAGGAGACTTGTAGGGATATTACGTGCGTACCAGATAATTTGCGGGGATCAAAGCTGATGCTTCGATACTTAAGGTTCCTTCAAGATCATTCACATTACGCTGTCGCCCAAAAGAAATATGTTTTCATCTACGATCGTGACGGCGTAGAGCTTCACAGATTAAAATCACACATCGAACCAACTCGACTAGAGTTCCTCCCATATCATTGGCTTCTCGTCAGCGTGGTGCGTCTATAACTACCTGATCTATGCCCAGCTATCTTCATAACGCACAATTTCAGGGCAACCCAGGATACCTCAAATACCAAGACACCTCCACCGGCCAACTCGTCATTGAGCACCGTACAAAACTCGGCGCATGCACGACCATGGCTCAGAACCAGCACAACGCCGTCATCCACCTGGGACATCAGAACGGTACAGTCACGCTGTGGACGCCAAACTTGCCGCATCCTGCGGTGCAGCTGCTCGCGCACCTCGGGCCTGTATGCGGCCTGTCCGTCGACCCGAGCACAGGCGGGCGCTACATGGCAACGTCTGGACATGATGGCACCGTCAAGGTTTGGGACTGTCGGAATTGGAAGGGCGCGGTGCGGGAATGGTCCGCGAGAGGCGGCGGCGCGGAAGTCGAGTGGAGTCAGAGGGGATTTTTGAGCGTTGCGTCGGGCGGGAGCGTCAACGTAAGACTATATGTCGTCTGCATCATAAAAAGGACCCAATTGACCTTGCGCCGCAGGTATACTCCAAACCGTCCATCCATACGCCATTTGCCGGGCCGACGCAGCCCCCGCTCTACCTCACCCACCCCATCGCGCACCGCCCACTGACCTCGCTCCGCTTCTGCCCATTCCAGGACATCCTCACCATCGGCCACGCCGCCGGGCTCTCGAGCATCCTCGTGCCCGGCGCGGGCGAGCCCAACTTCGACAGCGTGGAGGCGGATCCGTTCGAGAACCGCAAGGCGCGCCGCGAGCGCGAGGTCAAGGGCCTGCTCGACAAGATCCAGCCGGACCTGATCGCGCTCGACCCCGAGTTTGTCGGTTCGCTCGCGCCGCCGAGTAAGCTCACGCCGGGCGACGAGGTGCCGTTTGCCAGGCTGCCGCGGTTGGAGCGGCTGCGTGTGCAGGGCAAGGCGGATGAGACGGAGGTGATGAGTGAGGCGGAGGATGCCGGGGAGGGAGGGGATGGCGGGGAGGCGAAGAAGAAGGATAGGGAAGAGAGGGAGAAGCGGAAGATGCGTGGTAAAGGGAAGAGCATGAAGCGGTAAGTCTGCACTTTTTTTCAAGCAGGAGTGGCGCTTCTCATTCATTTTCTTAGGTATCTGCGGAAGCAAAGGAAAAACGTCATTGACCCCAGAGCGGTGAGTCTTTTTATTTTCGCAATGAGGATGAAATTTGACTGACTCATTAATTGGGAATAGGTCGAAGTACGTGCGAAATTGGAGAAGGAACGTGAAGCGAGGAGGAAGGCGAGGGAGGAGGCAAAGGGGCTGGTGGCGGAAAAGAAATCGTCAGCTCTGGATCGTTTCAAGCGGGCATCATAATTGCATATCTAGGTATATGTCTACGCAATGGTCTTTGGCTACGGTCAGCTCAGTCTGTCTAGCTCATGATTTTCTCCCTCGAGAGGTAAGCCTCAATCAGCGCTTGCATGTTCGTCGGCCGTTCGACAGGTCAGTCAACAAGATTCCTTTTTCCCAATTTGGCGGCAGGCCATGACGGCGCTGGGCCCACGTTTGTACGGCCTCATTCGCTTCTGGCAAGACCCACTTCTGGTCTTGCCTATCTTGCCATATCTGCAGCATGTTGATAACGTTATGCGTCCTGAGGTCTAAGTATGTACTTTTGAAGACATGACTGACACGCTGATGCTAATCAAGTATCGACAGTGGATCAACAAGCGCCGTGGTCTGCATATATGTCTCATTGGGACCCCATGAAAACGACACAGACTCCAACGTCTTCAACGGTTCCTTCATATTTTTGATCCACCGACACATCTTGTTCTTTAGCTTCCTCTGACACGTCAGTATGCCCGACCATAACACAAATGCCGATACCACTCCTCCATCCCTCTCAGAGCCCCGAACCGCCGAGCCGCCCTTCGACGATCAGGATGCAGACCTTATCGTGCGGTCCTCCAACATGGTCCATTATCATGTTTATAAAATCATTCTTTCGCTCTCGTCTCCTCGGCTCAAGTCCATGATCGCCGTACTTCAATCCGATTCGTCGCCACCCGTCCTCGATCTGCCAGAGGATGAACACACGATCAACTACATCCTTCGTTGCTGCTATCCCATCGCTACTCCCGACCTGCACTCCCTAGAGGAAATCCGCCCGGTTCTACTTGCAGCCACCAAATATGACGTCAGCGAGGTCATAAAGGCCGCGAAGGTGACACTCTGCGAATACGTCGGTACGGATATCCTGGATGTGTTCGCTATTGCGAGCCGCTGCGAGCTGTACGATGTATGCAAAATGGCCGCGAAGGAGTTTGTGAAGGGGCCGCTATTGCCAGCGCTGCACCCAAGCAAGCTGAATCGAATTTCGGCGAGACAGTACCATAAACTTGTGCTGCTGCACGTGCGGGGAATAGACAGCATGCCAGACGATAGAGAATATTGGGCTTCCAACAGTAGGTACGCACATGTCCTTGCATTCGGTCTCATAGCTCTTAGACTGCGATGTCAATACTCATACCGCACCGTCACAGCAAACCATCCGATCCGGCAAAAACGACCTCGCATGCCCAGCCCAGGACAGCTGACGCACCGTTCGACAATGAAGGAGCCGACACAGTCATCCTATATTCTTCCGACGTCGTGCATTTCCACGTCTCCAAGGCTATCCTGTCCTATGCTTCGCCATTTTTCAGCGATATGTTCAGCCTGCCGCAAGCATCGGGATCTTCGAACCATCGTCCAATCGTACCCGTCCCAGAGGATGCACGCACTATCGATCTTCTTCTGCGTATCTGTTACCCTATCGTCAAACCGAGTCTAACAGACCTCAGAGACTTACGGCTCGTCCTCGATGCTGCGCGCAAATATGACATGCCGCTAGTCACGAATGTCGCGACAGTTGCTCTCCTACAATGCGTCGATCAAGACATTCTCGGTACCTTTGCTATCGCGGTTCACTGTGAGCTACGTGACGTATGCGTAGCGGCAGCGAAACAGTTCTTGCAGCATCCTTTGATGTCGCTTGATTCGCAGCAGCTGCAACTGATCTCTGCTTGGCAGTATCATCTGCTCCTACAATATCACAGGCGCTGTTGCGAGGATGCTTCTGCATTGACAGTTTCGATCGCGTGGTATACCGGGGAGGCATTCAGGGTGGAGGGTTCTCCTTACCTGCAATGTCCTCATTGTCAATCCACCAACGCCTGGTCGGACTGGAAGTACGCGCCGAGCGAGGCATGGAGATACCTGGAACGTGCGGGAGAAGCACTTCGACACTGTCCACATCCATCGGCTATCTTGACGAAGGATGTTCTTGATGCTTGGACGCCTCCCATAATTCACTGTCCAGCGTTAAGTTGTAAGCAGACATATTCAAGAGACCGACTCAGCCAAGCTCTTGTAGACCAGGTGGAGGAGGCTGTATCAAAAGTAAGTGCCCCTTCAGTCCATTGGACACAGGACCATCTCTGACACCAATAGGTCGAGATACCAAGCTTCTTTTGAGCCTCTTCAGCGCCAGAATTACATCAAGAGTGTTTTCCTCGCACACATACTTCCTTCTCCAACTGGACATGTTAGCATGACTCCGTTCTACGATCGAGCGCTATCGGATGGTAGTGTTAGGCTACACGCATGGGTTACTTACAAGCTACGAAATTGAGCTGAATACCAACGGGATAATATCACAGACTGCCAGATTACAAGCCAGCTACCGCCCTGAGCGCAGAATAAATGGGCGAGCCCAATCCAGTGACCTGCGCATTCGATGAGCGAAACACAACGACCGATTTCGAGGAAATGCATACCGGATCCCATCCAGGCAACGCAGGGAAACCATTCGTGCCGCACCCGGGATTGCTTCCTAAGGGAGTAGGAGTATCAGCCATCCAGACCCAGCTCGTGCAAAGATGCTGCGCGTACCAGCAGTGATATCGTTGAAGGCCTGCGGCGTCGAGTAAATAAGCGGGTTCAAGAACCCAAGCGGCGGCAGCCCGCGCCCAGCCAACTCGTCATCAAGCAGCGCGATAATGCTCGCAAACATCGGCGACGAGCAGCTCGTACCGTACACATGTTCGAACCCGCCGAACAACGCGATGATGTAGTTGACGCCCGCCGCGGAGATGTCGGGGATCCCGCGCCCGGTCGCGTTGTACAGGCCCGCGTACTCGGAGCCGAGCTGCGCGAGGTAGGCGTTGACGGCGGGGGTTTGGTATGAGGGTCTCGCAAAGTAGTTGGAGAAGCCGCCGGAGGAGAAGGGCGCGGCGACTTCGGGGTCGACGTTCTCTGTCGCGCCGACGGAGGTTACGCTACAGGTAATATGTCGGGATGGAGACGCATGCGACAAAGGGTATTTGAGACATACAATGGGCAGCTTGATGGGAAGGTCGGTATGAAGGTAGTACATCCTGCGGGCTGAGTCCCAGAGACTCCACCATCTCCAGACGAGAAGAAGATGGAAGTCCCGCGCGCACCAAGCTGGGCGTATGCATTGCACAAGGTGCTACCACGTCAATTCCATTAGACGAAACTTCCGCTGAATTGAAGGAGACATACTTAGCAAGAGAGAAAGGAACCTGATACTCGCTCCATTCATAGCTAGTGGTGAAGACGTGCGGCGTCGGATTCTGTATGAGGAAGAGGTTGACGATATCCAAGAACCCGTATAAATCGTCATCGAACTCAGCTCCGACGGAGACGAAGTTAACTGTGACGTTGGATGCGATGCCGACGGTGTACTGAGTGTCCAGATTCTATGACATGTCATCAAGAAATCAGCTGGAGAGTAGCAGCATGAATAAACGAAAGCGTCTTACGGCCTCTAAACCAGGCGAAGTTTGGTCGTTTTCACCTCCGTCTAGAAACTCGGTAGCGAAGGTCTTGCCCTCTAGATCTGGGCGGTACGTCTGCAAAAAGAGCTAACAACGGTGGTTGGTCTTTTAGTCTAGATTTCGGTCCAACAAGATAAGGCATACCTCCAGATCAGACTGGCTGGCATATTCATCCTCGAAGGCCGAGACATCGAGCTGGTTCGTCACATGCGTCGCGAAGGTCGTCGGAATGCCGTACAATTCCTGCGCGCAGGCCGGCGTAAACGTAGTGTCGCAGGACGACGGTGCCAATTGAGCAGTATTATTTCCCTTGACTTTAGGTGGGTTGGAGGGATCCGAGATGAGGTGAGGTCCGCCTCTAGGCTTTGTTGGGAATCTGTACAAAGCGTCAATCACGAATCGAAAACGAACGTGTAAATGTACGAACGCGATCGTAGGATGCACGAAATCGAGATGTCCCTTGAGAGATGCTGGGATGGAATACGACAGCGTTCTAACGATCTGGGAGCCAGTTCCCGTGTGGTTGAACGTAGAGAACTGGGCACCAAGAAGCGAGTTTGCCTGTCCGACGGTCACGTTGATGCTGAGCCAGTCGCCAGCAGGAGAAGCATTCTTATATGGAATTCCATTCGATGACAGCCAGTTCTTCACGTTAGATGACGTCTCGGAAGAAGGCGCGACGTAGGCTTCTACCTAAAAGATAATGGGCATTCACAACTGTGTAGCTAGTTGTCTTTAGTCTGAAACACACCTCTTCCTTCGAGAGCCATTGCCGGTAAGTTGCGCTGCTAGGCGTGCTGATTTCGTATAACTTGTCATGAAGACCCTCCATGTTATTTGACGCTAGGGCGAGACGAAGGGTCAGGGCGTGTTCGGCAGGGGCAGGTCCCAAGTCCGTATAGTTCGACGGCGGCTCGCTTCGCCGCTCATGGACATATAGTGGTGAGGCCCATGCGAAGGACGCGAAAGACGCGAAGAGAAAGAAATTCTTGAGCATTTCGTCCACTGAACAAGCTGGAGGTGCAAAGAGGATGCAGAGGAGAGCGCCGGAGAGCTGAGCTGTAGTACGACCGCTTTTATAGGACGCTTCGCGTGTTCTGAGCGTCAGGGCGGGCAGTCGCTCGACATCATTTCACGTACTAAACCAATGGCCGCATCAGAAATCCATCGCCGCCTCGACGGCATCCCTTGACCGAGACGCACGAGACAAAGACCTGACCAAGTCGGAACCGAAAATTAGACACCTCCGCCGCGCTAAAAGCGTCGGCCATGAAGACGCGACTCTCCAGACCGCCAAGACGCGGCCGCGGACGCTGATCAGAAGGCAGGTAGAACCAGCGAGCGTCTAGGTTTCACTACGCACCTCGTGCTCGCACATCGCAAAAGGGAAGCGTTCTAGGGCGGGGCGTCCACGGGACTGAAGTGACCTCCGGCTGCGAGGAACTGAAGGCGATACTGCCGCTTTACCGGCGCGCTTCAGTTCGCATGTCTAGCAAAGATCAGAGCGCAGAAGCAGAGATGGGCGCTTGCGGCCAATGCAGGCCTTCCGGTGAAGTAAGGGGATTGCGAGCGTCAAGTTTGTCCCGGAAGTAACGGGAGTACTGCGAGCCTCAAGGTTTTCCCAGAATGAATAGTCTGTTGAAGAGATATCAACTCAACTCGGTATTGGATTGAGGGTCGAATCGTCGAGGTGTACAAGAGTCAAAGTTACCGAGAAACCGCCGCTGTGGCCTAAGCTTCGTCCAGACAGAGAGAAAACAAGTGTCCCTGGCCCCGAGAAGCGCGGAATGTCGCAGAGGTGCCGATGAAGATAGACTTGCGCGCCCCTGCTGTCCGGCATGAATGAGCCGTATAACGAGGTGACGAGGTCAGCCGGCCAAGGATCATTGCCCACCTGAGAGACCTGTTGACAGACAATGACACTGAGTAAAAGGGATTGCCTCTGAGGTTAGTGCTGTAAGACATGACCAGCATGAACAGAATCGGCTTTCTCGAATTCAAGAGCTCGTTTGAACAGGGTGTTCGTACTTATCTTGACGAGTCGTTCTCGACGCTCATGGTGGGCGGCAAGACATGGGCGCTAATTCAAGTGACCTCGTTCCTCCTTCCATCCCGGAAGTCTACAATTTACGCACCTTATGGCCACACGCTCGAGCTGCTGCAAAGGCCTGATTTCTCAGCACAGGTCGTGCCCGACTCATAATTTAGTCGTCTTCGATGCGTTGGTAAAGTCAGCATGCTTTGGCTGCTACAGTAAGTAGTGGTCGTTTATCAGCCTACCGCGTCAATATGGTCAGTTCGTCATCGTCCACGTTACATGCTATGCCCTTGCGCGCGCTCGACCATGCCTGACCCACCGGCACCAGCGTCTTGACAGCCCTGTCGATCTGATAGCCAAATGTTGTATGTTCGGTCAATTCGTTCCTTGACACGTTGCCATTGATAAAGTGTGCAGAGGATGATGAGCTTGTCCTCGAGGACCCCACTCGGTCTCCGAACTCAATTGCTGTGCGTTCGTTCCTTTCATGCCCTTATTCACGTACTTATTCACGCCGCACAGAACATTTGTCAGACCCCAGATAACTTACAAAGCGACAGTTCCACGGCATTCTGCTCATCTCCCATGGCGAACGTTATGGAGAGATATGTTTCGCAGAGCACGCAATTCAGTCACATGTCTCCGCCGACGTATATATGATCCCGCTCCCTGGACGAACGACAATCCACAGTTTCCCCGCAATTGATAACCGATCCCATCACAGAATACCACCAGCACTTCTCGCTGACCATGTCTGCTGAACCCGCCTCGGCCGCAGCCCAGCTCTCTTACTTCGTCCCCCCGGCCGACGGCTCCAAGCCGTGGCAGAACATCAACGCCGATCCCGTCACCGGCATCCGCGCGTCGAACATCGGGCACGAATGGCGTCCCGAGCAGATTGAAAACCTGCGCGGACGTGAGGGAGAGGTCAACCTCGACGTCAATGGTTTCCAGTACTTCCGCCACCCCGCCAAGCACACGACATTCGGGAATGCGGAGGAGATAGAGAACGAGTACTACCCCGAGAGCATCGACCTCATCAAGCAGCTCACGGGCGCGAGCCGCGTTGTGATCTTTGACCACAGTGCGTTCCACTCTCCATGTGTTGTAGTGAAGTGCTCGTCTTACCTCTCGCCCCGCAGCCATCCGTCGTCGCCGCCCGGAGGAGACGGACGACACGCCCGACAAGCGCCAGCCCGTCCAGGGCGTGCACGTTGACCAGACCACCGCATCCGCCATCGCGCGCGTGCACCGGCACCTCCCCGCGTCCGACGCGCCCTCGCTCCTCACGAAGCGCTTTCAGATCATCAACCTCTGGCGCCCCATCCACCACGCGGCATTTGACTGGCCGCTCTCGCTGTGCGACTACAGCACCGTCGACCCGAAGCGCGACCTCGTGCCCATGACGCTGCGCTACCCCGATCGCGATGGCGAGACGTTCGGCGTCAAGTTCAGCGAGGAGCACCGCTGGAAGTACGTGCGGGGCATGACGCCGGAGGAGGGCGTGCTCATCAAATGGTGCGTTTGCGTTCAACCTGCGGGGTGCTGTTCGTGGACTGATTGGTGTGCAGTTTTGACTCGGTTCAGGATGGAAGTGTTGCGGTGCTGACGCCGCACACTGCGTTCGAGGACCCTTCGACTCCGCCGGACGCCATCAAGCGCGAGTCCATTGAGTTGAGGGCTCTTGTCTTCTACGATTAGATTTTTGTACCATCGCTTTTCGCCATGCCTTGTGATATTGATATTGTGGCACTAGTATACGCAAGATCATATGCCATTTTGTAACGTTTGCATGACCGTGAAGTGACGAGCATGCAATTATACGCCGGCTCGGAATTTGAACCTAGCGCCGGGGTCCGACGTGCTACAGCCTCGCTTCCTTGCCTCCGACCTCTACGTCCGACAGACACGACCGTCGATCCATCCTCTGCACTCACGCCCGCGACTGTCCTCGATATGCGTAGCGTTGTTGATTCAATTTCATGATTAGCTCTGCGGATTGTCCAGGAAATAGGTAAGTGAGCTAGCACAACTTCCGACGACGTTGTGTTACGACGGTCAAGGCCAGGTCTGTCGCACCGTTCCGCATTCTCCTGCATTTCCGGCACCTTAACACTCGTGATTGAAGCAGGCGTCAGATTCACGCCAAGTCAAGTCACGCCTGTGTTTCCTTCTGAGTTGTGTTCTCTGTAAGTGCGCCTATCCATGCTGTGACTCCAAGTCGAAGTATCCTACCCTCCAGATTCCTTGTTCTCCTTGTCCTCCGCTCTTGTCACTCTCGTCGAACCCAAGCTCACTTGATCACATCCATCCGTCAATTGCCTTCTTGCAAATGACCAGCTTGGACGTTATTTGATCCACTAGTCCCAATCGCGTGACACAGACGTGCCGTTCAACAACAGAAGCACGTATGTCGTCTCTGTTCGTCCAAGAAGGTCGATCTTCACGTCTCTCACTTCGTGCCTATCGCTTCCCTGGTCTGTGGCGGCACGTTACTCTCCAGCCTTTCCAGGCTCAGGCGGATGCTCGAGCGGTAGCCAAGCCTCTGTCGATCGTCGACCAGACAGAGGAAGACGTATCGTCATTTTGGAACTTCAATGATACCATCGCATTCTTCCTGCCGAACTCATGGAGCGGGGGACATCCGAGGCGCCCTCGACTCTGGTTGCAAGCCCTTCATCACAGCACTCGCTCTGGACAAGTACGCGGGAATGGACATCTCGAGGTCCTGAGCATGTAGTGGTCGCATACTGCCACGGGCTGTCCAATATCCGCGCGAAAGCGGTCAGGATGTCTTTACAACACGTACTCTAGATCCAGGCGATCTCTGCAGTACCTCCGCAGCGCAGCTCCATGGACCAGTAGCGTATTTCCATTGCAGGCGAGTCATACACGCAGCGTTTACAACAGCTGGACCGGGATCACAAACTGTGCCAGGGCCGTCCTGAGCTGTGGAGAAGACCTCGAGAATTTCTCCGCATGGTTCAGCAGTCTTGTCGAGCGACAATCTGGCCAGGAGCCGTTCTTCCCGCCTTGCGAGCCTAAATCTAGTTACCCGCACCGCTCCTTCACCGAAGCTCTGGCAAACAAGATTGATGCGGAAGTAACTACCATATGTCCTTTCAGAAGCTCACAGTTTCCTATGTTCCAGGTTGAACTGCGAAGTTCTGCTGAAATAGATGGCTTTCTAATTTCGCGCGAGGTTCTCATAATTGATGACCGCGACTTGCATGGCTTGTCACTTTGCTGGTTAAGTCCGAATTATGAAGTCTGTGTATCACTGAGGAAGACATCTTGACTTTGAAGACTGATGCTAAATATACGAGGCTAGTTCGGCTGCCTCTGGCTATGCATCTTTTTACTGGCTGGGTATCGGATTTCCTTCGGTAACAGAACGGCTCCCGATATGGAGCTCGAAACGGAGGACTCGGAGAAGGAAGAAGGCGCTGAAATTGCCATTACTAGATGCGAAGACAGTGAGTGCGTGCTCTTATGACTAAATACAATTTCCTGCCGTAAGTCAGGCCGTCCATATCGCGAAGAATCTGCATCCTTTCCTGGCAGATGGACGTGAAAGGCAAGCCGCGTTCCGATTGCATCTGTCTTTTTTGCTACAAACCTATTCAGATTTTGGCCCCATCACTAACTTGTCACATCCGCAGCAGCTTCTCGGAAGCCGACCTCGAGGACAAGCAAGTATATCATTGATAACGGATTGGAATGCCACCACACGCCATCCTCGTCCGCTCTAGTCTTCCTCTGCTCCACCGCGCATTGACAGACCAACCTGCCTCAACATAATGTCCGATATAACAGATACCTCGCCGCTTACCTTGACTATCCAGGAGCCTCGAGTAGCTGACAAGCCTTTCAACGATAGAGCCGCGGACGTAATCCTTCGCACGTCCGACAAAGTCGATTTCTATGTCTACAAGGCCATCCTATCACTGGCATCGCCCGTGTTCGAGAGCATGTTCAGCCTCCCTCAGCCCCCATCAGATTTCGAGCTATCGATCAGAGACGGCCCCACAGCATCCCATCCAGTCATCGACGTCTCAGAGGACTCGCGTACTATGGAACTTGTCCTCCACTTCTGTTACCCAGTTCGAAGACCCAGCATGACCGAACTGGTAGAAGTTGGCCCAGTTCTCCTGGCAGCCTTCAAATATGAGATGAACGTGGTGCTTTCGGTCGCCAAGATTGCTCTTGAGCAGTGCATCGATCAGGATGCACTTGGAGCCTTCGCTCTTGCCCTCCGTTGCGAGCTGTACGATGTCTGTTCCAAGGCCGGAAAGCAATTCGCACAGCGTGCTTTCCTATCGCTGGATTCGGAGGAGTTGGATCATATCAAGGCGGACAGGTACCGTCAACTCCTGATGTATCATAACTGCTCCACTCGAAACTCGGACTTCGCCATACCTCCTGAAGCATGGTCTAAGAGGTGTGACAATGCCCTTTTGATTTTATCTTAATTCGTTCCATTAAACTATGGTTTGTCTTGTTTCAGCCTGCTCTCGGAGGGACAACCTTCAGTTTCTTCCCCTGCATCATCGACTACACCTTCCAGTCCCTTGGTTCTCTCCCCAGATCCACCTCGGGAAGCTGACGCGCCTTTCGATGATAAAACTGCAGATGTAATTCTGTGCTCATCTGATCGGATCCACTTCCACGTTCACAACTTCATCCTTTCACTTGCATCTCCCGCATTCAAGGACATTATCCATGATCATCGCCGGACCTTGACTTCAGAAACACACTCTGTGGGTGGCGAAGGAAAGCTACCGCCAATCATTAATGTCACAGAAGACTCACGCACTCTCAATTTTGTTCTGGGTGTCTGCTACCCTGTCCACCTTCCACGCCTCACAAAACTGAGTGAAGCGAGAGTCGTTTTTTCTGCAGGGTTGAAGTATGACATCACTGCGGTGATGTCTCTTGTGCAGGCCGCCCTCGCGGATCTTGTCGACCAGGATACCCTCGGCGTGTGGTGCATTGCGTTGCGCTACAAGCTGCGTGACCTTGCCAAGCTGGCGGCGAGGCATTCCCTGCAGTATCCTTGGGCCTCCCTTAATTCGGCGGAACTCAGTTATATCTCTGCACGTCAGTATCACGAGCTCATGCGATATCACAAACACTGCGGTGAGGCCGCATCCGCAGTGACGTCTTCGAGGACGTGGTTCAACGACATGGCGGGTGGCCCCTCAACAGTTCCGCAATGCACTGGCTGCTACGTGGAAGATCGGACGGGTGGGAGTACCTGGTATGCCCCGTCTTCGCTCTGGACATTTCTAGATGCAGCGAAAGGCGCGTTAGAGGTCCGTCCCTGTGGCCTGACTGTCTTGTCAGATGAAGTCCTGAGCAAGTGGACTGAGAAGTTCTGTAATCCAGCAGCAAACGGAATTATAACGGGAAGGGATATTACGGAGGTAACGGCTGCACGCATATATACGAGGGATCGCAAATTTGCTCAGGCTCTGGCACAGGAGGTTGATCGTGTCGTAGGAGAGGTAAACACTCCTCCCTTCCACACTTCCCTTTGTGACGATACTCACAGGCTACGGACATCTTCCCCAACAGATCGAAGTTCCCAGTTTCTTCTAAAATTACCATGACCCGCGCTTTCTGTTACGTGTCGCGGTGCTGAGGCTGCACACTGCGTTCGAGGACCCGTCAATTCTACTAGTACCGGGCGCCGTCAAGCGCGAGTCGATTGAGTTGAGGGCGCTTGTCTTCTACGATTAGATTTCTGTACCATCGCTTTGCGCCATGCTTTTTGATACTGTAGCTCTGGTAGACAGATGAACATATGCCATGTCTTGCAAGGACTGCATAACCGTGAAGTGACTGAACATGCGACTATTTGTCGACTCGAAATTCGAATGTTATGCCAAGGTCTTGCAGTCGGACGGCGCCATGCTGCTTCTATATCTCCGACCTCCACATCTGACAGATATGGTCGTCGTTCGTTCATCTCTGCTCTCACGACAACGAGTTCCTTGATATGCGTAGGTACTCGTCAAAACTCTTAACGCCGATGGTCGGCTTCGACCACAATCGTCCACCGATCCTCCCGCAACGAGACACGAAAAAGAGTCCGGCCGCCTTTCTGGTGCACTAGCGTTAGCTCACCTATCTCGTCAAATTCTTCCTTCCTTCCTTCTTGAATTCGACCTCGAAGACGACACAAATTGATCGATCAGTACCGCCTCGACATCCCATCCTCATCCGCTCTATCAGAATCCTTCCTCTACTCCAACGCTCATTGTCAGACCAACTTGCATCGTAAACATGATGTCCAATCTAGCAGACAGTTCACCGCCCATTTCATCTGTACAGGAGTCTCGAGTAGCTGACAAGCCATTCAACAACAAAGCCGCAGATGTCATCCTTCGCGCATCTGATAAGGTTAATTTTTATGTCTTCAAGGCCATTTTATCGTTGGCATCACCCGTCTTCGAGAGCATGTTCAGCCTTCTTCAGCCCGTGCCAGCATCCGATCCACACAAAGAAGGCGACCACGTAGCATCTCCCCCAGTCATCGATGTCTCGGAGGACTCCTTTACCCTGACTTCTGTCCTGCATCTATGTTATCCAGTCTATCGGCCAAATTTGAAGAAGCTGAAAGATGTCGGTCCGGTTCTCCTCGCAGCTCGCAAGCACGACTTGAAAGTAGTGTTCATGGTCGCCAAAACGGCTCTCCGGCAGTGCATCCAGCAGGACATACTTGGGGTTTTCGCCCTCGCTATCCGTTGCGAGCTGTATGGTATCTGCACCAAGGCTACGAAGCAATTTTTACAGCATCCATCCTTATCGCTCGATACGGAGGAGTTGGATCATATCACGGCGGACAAGTATCTCCTGCTCTTGGAATATCATCAACGTTATGCCGAAGACAAGAATTTTGTAATCCCTCGTGGACCATGGTCCGATAGGTGCGTGTAGTTTTCTCTTCCTTTTGCTTTTGCTTTATTCAAAGCGATTTTCTTGTCTAGGCAGCGATCGGGGGGAAAACCGTCTAGCTCTTCTCCCGCCTCGCCCACGACAACGCATCTCATTCCTCCGCCTTTCTCGGTGTCTGGGCCTTGAGACGCTCATGCTCCCTTTGACGATCTAACAGCGAATATCGTCCTGCGTTCATCCGATCAAGTCAACTTCCACGTCCACAGCTCTTTTATTTGCATCCCCCGTATTCAAGGGCCTGATTCTCGATTGCCAGCAAGCCCTGACAGCCGAAACACATCCAGTGGATCACGAAGCAAAGCTTCCGCCCATCATCGATGTCCCAGAAGACTCACGGACGCTTGGGGTCATCCTTCGTCTGTGCTACCCTCCACGCCTTACACAGCTGAGCGAGGCGCGGCTTGTCTTCGCTACGGGGCTGAAATATGGCATCGACGGGTTGAAGGCATATGTAGAGGCTGCGCTCGCGGATCTTGTGGACCAGGATGTCCTCGGCGTGTGGTGTATTGCGTTGCGCTACAAGCTCCGTGATCTTTCGACATTGGCGGCACGGCGTTCCCTGCAGCATCCTTGGACCTCGCTTAATTCGACGGAAGTCAGCTATATTTCAGCACGTCAGTACCACAAGCTCCTGCAATATCACAAGCGCTGCGGTGAAGCTGCGTCTGCAGTAGCGTCTTCTAGGACGTGGTTTAGCGACTTGCCGGATGGCCCCTCAATGGTCCAGCGATGTCACGGCTGCGACGTGAGAGATCGGGAGGGCGGGAGTGACTGGTACGCTCCGCCTTCATTATGGAGGTTTCTGGGCGCAGCGAAGGGGGCGTAAGAGGTCCGACCTTGTGGCCTGACGGTCTTGTCAAACGAGGTCCTGAGCAAGTGGACGGTGTCATTCTGCGATCATAGCGGCAAGGTGGCTCACATTCCATATGGCGCATGGCCCAGCCAAATTCAACGCCAAATCTCTGGCTGCAGCTGCCAGCAGGTCTACACGAGGGATAATGCGTTTGCTCAAGCCCTAGCGGAGGAGGTTGATCGCGCGGTGGCGGAAGTAAGCCTCCATTGTATTTCTAACGCTTCTCTCGGGCATGACACTTACGGGCCACCGCTACCTTCCCCAACAGGTCGAAGTTCC
The DNA here is from genome assembly GCA_003675405.1 of Hericium coralloides. Lineage (NCBI taxonomy): Eukaryota > Fungi > Basidiomycota > Agaricomycetes > Russulales > Hericiaceae > Hericium > Hericium coralloides. Next base: position 332,508 of record QUOP01000074.1, read on the forward strand.
CAGTTTCTTCTAGGATTAACGCGACCCACGCTTCCCGCCAATGTCATGGTTCGTTCTGAATCCATGGTAGGATATGACCGCCGGGAGTTCAGACTTCGTGCATCGTGTATCTTCTCACGAACAAATTGAGATCACTCTTAGTCTCGCGATGTGGGCGCTCGTAAGCATGGAAGTTCCTCGTCAACTCGACTAGACCCGATTTCCCTTAGGAAGCACGGCCGGTCCATGGCCGTGCATCTACACAGTTCTGAAAATGTCATGCGTTCATGGATGACCGTGTGTCCTCGTTTTCTAGCTCATCAATGTTTCAAGCTCATTCCTCGTATCTCAGCGGACAATTCGTAGTGATTTCTTGTGTTCTCATGTCATACGCAGAGCCGGCATGGGCATTGCCCACGAACGAAATGCAGTATCCGGCGCCTGGTATGTAGCTATATCATCGCGAACGCTTATCCCTTTCATGACAGACTATGACAGATCTTCGCTGGCGACGCGTGTAGGCTGACACGTTGAACATAAGTATCGCTGCTGAAACCGGCCCTCTACTTAGTTCGCGCATCGCAATTTCTTCGGTGGTATAATAGCTTCTTGAAGCCACATTGAAGCCGAGGATTGGAGGAAGAAGGCACACGAACTGCCATAACTGTCAAGTGCGTGCCCTTACGCCTGTGCAGAGATTTCTCTGCCCATTGGCAGAATTTTCACGGCATTGGTACGCCTATCTCGTTACTGCCCGTAGTTCTTTTTTCAGTGATATGATAGTCTCTCGGGTCGCCTTGCGGCCGACAAATTGAACAGCACACTTTTCTCGTCAGATTAACTTCACAGCGCACCCTCTACCGTCTTTTCGCGGCGATGTTCGCTTCTGCATGGGGTTCGAAAATCAACGCCACCATCGTGCCAAAATGTGCCAAATCCTAAAAAGCGATCCGGGATGCGTCTCGTGAGTTCGTACGACCTGCCTAAACCATTCCTTTCTCAGTGCCCTGTCGTCCGTCTTTAATTGGTCTTTCAGTGCTTCTATTCGGGCTCCGGCCTCGAGGCTTTGTTGATCAAGCGCTGAATCTTTTTAAAGTCGTCTATCCCAGATTCCTGGTTCTTTTCCCTTCCCGCTCTTATCGCCCTCTTCAGCCTCAACCGTTACCTGATCCCATCCGCCATACAACCCTCCCCATTGAGATGCCTGGGTCAGACGATGGTGATTCACCAGCACCAGCCTTACAGCCTCAGGAACCACGAAACGCCGATGCCCCATTCAACGACGAAAGCGCTGATATCGTTTTCCGTTCATCTGATAAAGTCGATTTCCGTGTTCATAAAGTCCTGTTGTCCATCGCTTCCCCAGTCTTCAGAGACATGTTCAGTCTTCCTCAGCCCTCGCAGACTAACGACCGAGTAGGGTCCTTGCCCATCGTCGATCTGACAGAGGACGCGCATACCATCGGATTGGTCCTTCGATGCTGCTACCCCGTCGCCCCTCCCGAAATCACGAAGCTACAGGACATACGGGCTGTCCTCGAAGTTGGCAGAAAATTTGACATAAGCGCAGCCATTCGCCACGGCAAGATCGCTTTGGACGAGTACGTGGAGAAAGATGTCATGAGCGTGTTTGCGATCGCATGTCGCCATCAATTCTCAGATATCTGTGCCAAGGCCGCCAGGTATTCTTTGTTCTATCCATTAGATGCCTTGGATTCAGCAGAGCTCGTAAACATATCTGGAGCCCAGTTTTTTGCGCTCATGCAGTACCACCTTCGCTGTTGCAAAGCTACTTCTGCTCTCATTTCTTCCAGAAAATGCCTTTCTCAAGACACAGGCGGCATGCCGATTCGGTCGACTTCCCGGTCGATCTTTGGGTCCGGAAGTCCTGTCAATTGCTCCCGCTGCACGTTTGATACCAACGGGGAGTGGCGGGGCCCTCCAGAATTATGGAGATACCTGGATCGTTTAGAAAAAACCTTGCACACCCGTCCGCACAGTTCAGCAGCCTTGTCAGTCACCAATAATGGTGTTTGGGCGTCATCCCTTCAGTCCTGCGGGTGCGGTCAAAACTATTCACACCACAGGTTCATCCAACGGGTAGCAGACCAGATTGATGCCGTCGTCGCGGAGGTGAGAACACATATTCCCGCATCGAATGCATTCTGTCTTCGAAGCTTACGGTATATACTTAATCTCTCAGGTTGAAATGCCAGACTTCTGCTGAAGCAAATGGTTCGTTAAATTCACCTTGATTTCTGTAGCACCGATATACTGGAGTAGAGTTAGTATACCACTGTACCAGTGCTGTCGAGGCCTCCGCTTGTACCTCCATTGTCTCCCACCGAAATCATCCTCGAGCTCTTCATTTTATACCGGCGTAACATAGTGTATGGACGAATGTATACGGTAATCTACGGTAATGCGCACACGGCGGTGACCGAGTGGACTTCGACCTAGCCACATCGTCCGCTGATGACGCGCTCTATAATGGACTCGATGGATCTTATTTGACACCATGACCCTGCACCTTCTCATCTCACCCCCCTCCGTACTGTGCGTGCTGCGCTCTGGTGCAGATTGGTTTCCAGCTGTAGTCATCTCCATCGTGTTCAGTACCGCGTCATCACCAACGGCAGCGCGTTTCAGGCCGCCGTCAGTCGTGGACCAGCATCGTGATACTTACTTGCACCTGAGCCCAAGCAGATCGGCCGGAAATTTTAAACCGTCCTCACCATGGCAGAGCCGACAGGCCTTATCATCGATGGGAGCGTGTTGGAGGGAGGAGGGCAGCTGCTTCGCAACGCCGTCGCGCTTTCAGCTCTACTCTCCAAACCTATCACCATCAAGAACATAAGACAGGGCCGCAAAGATCCAGGATTAAAAGCTCAGCATGCAGCTGGTGCGTAGCTAAAGTATTGCTATATTCTGTATATTCAGCGACAGATCATGATAGGCCTTCGCCTTGCCGCTGAGATCTGCTCTGGCTCTATCTCTGGAAACCGCTTTGGCTCAACTAGCATTACGTTCATCCCAGACGGCATCCACCTCCCCATCAATGCGAGCGCAGATACCGGCACGGCAGGCTCAACCGCGCTTTTGCTGCAGATCGCCCTCCCATGCCTTCTCTTCTCCCGCAACGCGCTGCCCGAGCCCTCGACTCTCACCCTTCGCGGCGGCACGAACGCACTCTCAGCACCGCAGATCGATTACACGCAACATGTTCTCCTACATTTCCTACAGCACCGTCTCGGCCTGGCCCCGCAGCTGACCATCAAACGGCGCGGATACTACCCAAAGGGCGGCGGCGAGATCATGTTCGCGCTGCTGCCGACAGGCGGGCCATTGCCCGCTGTAAATCTGACGGATCCAGGCCCAGTTACAGCCGTGCACGGGCGCGCGTATGTCGCGGGCCTGCCCGCTGAGATCGCGCGGCGCATGCAGGCGGCCGCGACGCGGGCGCTCGTCGCGGCGGGGATCAATAAGAGCACTATCAACATCGAGGCGTTGCGAGAGAAGGCGGCGGACGTGCGCGGGAGCGGGAGTGGGATTGTGCTGTGGGCGGAGACGGAGGCGGGATGCGTGCTCGGCGGCAGTGCGATTGGGATGAAGGGCAGGGAGGCGGAGGATGTGGGACGCGAGGCGGCGGAAGAGCTGCTGCGGAGCGTGGAAGTAGGGGCGTGCGTGGACGTGTATCTGCAGGTGCGGATCCTTGTTTTTCTCTTGATGGAATTTGACTTGACAGTATCGTGCTGCGCAGGATCAAATGATCGTTTTCCTCGCGCTGGCGGAAGGAATGTCGACCGTGAAGACTGGCCCGGTGACTTTACATACGAAGTGAGTCGGCATCCCACTGATTCCCGTCGTGCATCTGCTTGTTCTGTACTGACTGCGGATCGGAAGGACGGCGATATGGGTGGCTGAACAGCTCACAGACGCCAAATTCGAAGTTGAAGAGGAAGATGGCAGAAAGACTGCTATCATCAGATGCAAAGGCATAGGTTTCGTGCCCTCATGACTTCGCAGACCTTGCTGCGGCGCATGGGAGCTTCGCGAGATCTTATTCTCGCCGCAGGTCGAAGATTCTCGTAGAGCCATACCCGAGCCCATTCTGCCATGCGATGCTAGGTTCTGGGTGACGGATGCATCACTTCTTCCGCATACAGTCAATACGTATGGTGCTTTCCAGCGAGGTTCCTCGTAGAATTGCTGCGGCGTCCGTGCACATGCCTGGCTTGTGCTGATTGCAGCGCTCTTCCCTGTAAGTCCATTTCCTAGTACTCCTATTTGGGTTGCGGCCTCGAGGCGTTGACAAGCAAGCGCCGCGTCTTTTTAAAAGCCCGTGTCTTTCAGGTTTCTTCCTCACTCCCCTCATCTCTCTCATCGCTCTCCTCAGCTCTAATCGTCATATACTCCGTCCCACTCCTTTGCCGGCCCCTTTCAACACAATGGCTGGATCAGGACGCGACGTAAATCGCCCCTCGCTGGCGGTCTTTGATGATTCCCCAAAGCCGCGAGATGCCGACGCGCCATTCAACGACAAGAATGCCGACATCATCCTTCGCACATGCGACCTGGTCGATTTTCACGTCTACAAACTCATCTTATCACTCGCATCGCCTGTGTTCAAAGACATGTTCACCCTCCCATCCGACGAGAGCGTCCCCGTCGTTGATCTGACGGAAGACTCCCATACCATCGATTTCATCCTGCGCTGCTGCTACCCCGCCAACGCGCCTACCTTGACCGAGGTGAAGGAGATAAAGCATGTCCTTTGGGCCTCGCGCAAGTACGAAATCCAGCCCGTAACAGATACCGCGAAGACCGCGCTGGGAGAGTGCATAGAGCGAGATCCCTTGGGTGTCTTCGCCGTTGCGTGCCATATGGAGTTCCCTGACGTCTGTAGGGAGGCGGCGAAGCAAACTTTGCAACATTCTTTCGCAGATCTGGATTCGCCGGAGCTCCCCCTCGCATCCACCATTCAGTTCCGGACACTCGTTCAATATCATCTGCGCTGCTGCGCTGCCAGCTCCGCTGTGATTTCTTCTAGGGGTTGCATCGATCAAGATTGTTGCGGCATTCCTATCCTAAACAATCAAGTGCACTACAAAGGCTGCCAAGATTGCAAGTATGACTACGAGAGCTGTTTTTGGGGCCCTCCTGAGTTGTGGAGGTACTTGTACCATGTGGAGAGAGCGCTGCAAATCCGACCTCATCGTTCGGCGGCATTGTCGAGGGAAAATGTGATCATATGGGTGCCATACGTTCTGTCCGGCTGTGGGGGCCAACCATTTTCGCACCATTCCTTCATTGAAAGCCTGGCAACTCAGATTGATGCAGCTGTGGCGAAGGTAAGCATTTCCGTTTTTATGTATACACTCGATTTTCGGAAGCTTACAGTGCGGATTCGATCTGCTAGGTTGAAATACCGGAGTTTTGCTGAAGTATTCGAGCGTCCTATGTATGAAGAAGAATTTACTTCCCACTGCCTATGGATCTTGATTTCTTGTCCGTCCGACAATGTCGATAACGCATGATGCTTTACCCAGTCCCTATAAACGCCAATTACATGTTACCAATACAATGTTGTCTCCGTCAACTGAAAGAGGTTTAAATATACTAACGGCGAAGATCAAGGACTGCAAATTCTGATCTGACAATCGGGACTGGGTCGGACAGTAAAATTACATGCAGGACGGAAGGGCATGGATGCTTGGCTTCAGCGTTACTTTCACTCATAGAAAACGATGGCCCTCAGTTCGATGGATTCGCGCTTCGCGGCGTCTGGGGGAGTGGTGGGGTCCTCAAACGCTGTGTGAGGCGTCAGCACAGCGACGCTACCGTCCTGGATAGAGTCGAAACTGAGGAGCGATGCGTGAATCAGCATCACATCCCGAGTCGACTACGCGACCATAGACACCCACCATTTGAACAACACGCCCTCCTCCGGTGTCATCCCTCTCAGATACTTCCACTTGTGCGCCGGATTGAACTTGACACCAGACCCCTCGCCCACGTGAGTGGGAAAGATTAATTCCACGGGGACTAGATCCTGGGCCGGATCGACACTGCGATAGTCACAGAGCGCGAGGGGGGAGTCGTAGGCCGCGTGGTGGATCGGACGCCATAGGTTGATGATTTGGAAGCGCTTCGTGAGGAGAGAGGGCACGTCGGACGCGGGGAGGTGTCGATGCACGCGGGTGATGGCGGCCGACGTGGTCTGGTCGACGTGCACGTTATGCGCAGGCTGACGCTTCTCTGGATTGCTTCCGTCCTCTTCGGGGAGGCGACGGCGGACGGCTGGGAAGCTCTATTAGTCTACAGTAATAATGAGAATGAGATTACGGAAGTATCCGGACTGTGGTCGAAGAGCACGACGCGATTCGCGCCTGTGAGATTCTTGATCAGCTCTATGCTCTCAGGATAATACTCCGCCTTGATTTTCTCCTCGTCGTCGAAGCTCGTATGCTTGGCAGGGTGGTGAAAGAACTGGAAGCCGTTGTTGTCGAGGCTGACATCCTTCTCGTGTCCCCGCATATTCTCAATTTCCATTTTGCGCCAATCCCTCCGTGTGTTCGTCGACGGCACGCCTGGCGCCAGGTCGGGCCTAATGTCGTCGAACGCCTTGGAGCCGTCGGCCGGAGGCAGGAAGTAGTTGAGGTCGACTGTGACTGCGGAAGGTTCAGCAAGCATCGTCGATATAGCTGCTCGAAAGGAATCTCTGGTAGGGGAGATTGCGACTGTGTCTTGTCTATCGACGTAGTAGGCATATGTGGGATTTATACCACTGCTACTTAAGTGCGGCCAGATGATACATCTGCCCGAGGCATCTTGCTAACAGACTGCGGAGAAGAGCTCATAAATCAACTTGGGAATGACACTGGCTGCGATGGTGGACGTGCATGGATCCAGGCGGTACGTCCAGACCGAATTCAGGAGCATAGTTACGCTGATTAATTGCTGGAACACCACCGACTTCAACTAGCCGATAACGGGCGTCGTACTATCCTCATCCAACGAGTAGTATAGCTATTGAGCAGCTCCTACTTCAAGGACGAAGATAGTGACTGATCGGCGTTAAGCCACGTTCGTGGTGTTAACAATGTAGAATATTAGCCAGCCTTGAGAATCAAAGCGAGAGTGCGGTGATAAGCGGCGATACAGGGACATAGGGAAGAGCCAGCTCTATCCAAGTGTCGGGACCTACAAAAAACGCAGTGAACGAGGGAAGTACCCTGCCATGCTGTCCGCTGCCAACGAAGAATGAGAATCGAAGTGGCAATCACGGAGAAAGTAAGTTTGGTGAACTACACCGTCAGACTTGTAGGACACCTTCTAACTTAGAGCCTCTATCTTCTCCATGAGAACTCCCCATCCTCTGACGCCCTCGCCCTCGCCCTTCCCGAAGCCCGTAAACCATCCCTTTACCTTCGCCTTGAGAGCCTTGTCCCCTTCCTTATTTATCCGCTCTAGAAGCTCCGCCACAACGAACGCGCCGCCACTCTTCGCCATCTCGAGCGTGTGCTCCTTGCCCGCAGCTTCGACAAACACCTTCGCAAATTCAGCCGCTGAGAATCGCGGGGCGGTCTCAATGGTGCGTGTCGACTGGGAGAAGTGACCACCCTGAAGTAAAGTCTTGTACAGCCGGGACGTATGCGGGAGATCAATCGGGTGGAGGCGCGTTGGGTCTTCAGAAGGATACGAGGATGTAAGCGGTGCGGTAAGCGCCTTCATCGCAGCTGTCTTGTCTACAAAGCATATTTTTAGTATCCATCAGGAAGATGCATTGAGTAGATATTTACCTCCGTCCGCTTCGAGCATAATTTCAGCAACGACGAGACTGCCGCCCGTCTCGCGGCTGACTTCGGCGCCTTCACGTTCGAGCCACGCCAGAAGGTCAGGGCTCGCTGCCGCACGGACTTCGGCCGCTCGCACGTCCGGTTCCTTCTTGCTCGTGTGTTCACGGATGGCGTCCGTCTCCGCTAGTGTCGCAATGATGGCAGGGGTAAAGTGCCGTCGCGATCGTGGCACGAGGGGGTATAACAGTGCCCGACGGCCCGCAGAGACCGCGTGTAGCTTGGACGCCGTGGAGGTGATTGAGGGAAGTAATGATTTTGCGAGGAGCTTTGTGTCGCTGGAGATAGCGCCTGTAAGTTCGCTGGACAGAGTAGAAGGCAGAACGGGGCGCACTCGATCACGTCCATCGCAGTAAAGAGAACGAGCTGAGCCTCATCATCATTCGCCATCGTCTCAATGTAGGGTTTGATGATTTTGATGATTTGTTTTCGGTCCTAGAAGGTTTCTATCAGCGGAGATCCGCGAATGCTTCAGTGGCTCTACCTTCGCGCTCCCTCTGACTAGAAATTCTCGCACAACACGACTGCCTTCCTTGGTGTGCACCATCTCAGCCAAAATTTCCTGGCACCTGGGAGTGATGATCATCAATGCCTGCTAGGAACAAAGGAGATGGCACATACGTCTCGAACATCTCTCGGTGTAACTTCTCGCGTTCTGCCTCGTCTTCGATCGCGTTTACCTCTGTGATATACTCCCACAGCGCGCGGTGAACGATGGCATGCCGTATTGAGCCCTTGTCAGGATTGTTAAACCTTGAAAACAAATCGACGTCAGTACAAGAAAAGCGTTGGGGACAGCAACTGTGCCTTACACCGTCACCAGGTTCTCTTTCAAGGCGCTAAGCACTCGTTTTCTTCTCTCTGCATCTACGCCCTCAAGGATGCCCTTCAGACCTTTCCTCGTTCGCTCCTTATCCACATCGCTACCAGCGGTCACGGAGAACAAAGTAGTCTCCTTGCCATAGAGGTCCTGCAAAAGCACCGCACGCTCGTAGGCATTGGCATATAACTCGTACGTATCAGCAATGGCACGCGATGCTTCTCGATGGAGGAGCAGCCGCATGACGTGGGTGCGGAACTCCAGAAGGATGGACAGACGATGTGACGGGCATAGGCGGATGAGTTTAGTCACTAGGAACTGCAAGAGAAAAAAGTGAGCGGAATGCATAAGAGACTAGAACCAGACACGTACTTTCGAGTATTTATTTTGTGAAAGCTCCTTGTACTTCCCCTTCAGCTCAACGGCGACTTCATCTCTCTGCTTCTGATTGCCCCACTTCACAACAGTCTGCACGATACGACTGGCATCATGCTTGAATACGATTTCTTGCACCTTGCCGCGGATAACGCGTATCAAGGCCGCGACATGCTTTTGCCGTTCCTCCTTCGAGATATTTTTCTGGCGGGCAAACGACCAGGTCTTTTTGGCCTCGTCAAGGAGGGCAGAGTTCGGCTTTGCAGCACGGCGCTCTTGAAGTAAAACTTTCTGGGCTTTGTGCGACTCTTTTGCGGCTGAAATGAGAGTAAGTGCTGCTACAAATGGATAAAGTGAAGATCACATACCATTCGGATCCTTCGCAGGCATCTCGTCGACATCCATCTTATTCCCGTTGACGACCTCGTCCTCATCATCATTGAGCTCGGCCTCCTCGTCCATCAACTTCTCCTCCTCTTCATCAGAGTCCTCCTGCTCGCTCTCCTGCACATGCACAACCGGACGTGCGCGTTTCTTCACGGGCTGCGACTTTGTCTCGAGATGGGCCTTTTTCGGTGCTGGACCGGATTGGCTGGGTGCTGAGCGTTTCTTTGGTCCCGCTGCCATTGTATGGGAATTATACAGCGGTTGTGAACGGAGGAAAGCACGAAACTACAGAGAGGAAGCGCGCGCTGGGAAATTTCCTACATCGATCACGTGCGCGTCTAGTACATAAGTATGTGTCGGCGTTGGCGTCGTCGACTTCAAGTTCGACTCCGACGAACTTGTGCTCTGTCTTCCCAGAAGCGCGCAAAGCGACGCCCGAGTCGTGTCTTGCTACGTACAACACTAAACGCTGAGAAGATCTCGCCAAAAGATGCCACCATGACGCCCGACTCGGACGATCTATCTTCGACCTTCGTCCCGCACTCGTCGCAGGGATACTACCCTATCCGCAGGTCACCGCGTCGACGGATGTCGTTCGAGCTACCGCATGTGCATGCGGGTGGACCTTCGTACGCAGCGAGGCGGCGGGATACGGATGCATCGGAGGTCATAGAGACCATCTCGCCATCGGACGATGGAGTCAAGAGGAGCTTCCAGATCGACATGAAAGACTTGGTCGGTGACGCCGTGGGGAATGTGAGTCTTGCTGTAGTCGCTTAGGCATTTTGTTTTGAAGCCTTCCTAGATGAGCATCAGTCCTTCATATCGGGACGTAGTGCTCGCGGCGTAAGTGTCTTCAGCTGGGTCTTCGTGAATGACCTGACCCAGCGCGCAGTCGGAAGGGACTATTCATAATTGACTTGCGGGCTCCTTTGGAAGTACCTCGATTTCTCCCTCAGGGAGGGACATGGGATGTTGCAGACGTCCAGTGGAATCCGCACCCGGCTGGGATCAAGTATATCGTTTCGACTTCGAGCGAAAAGCTGTACGTGCTGCCCAAATTTCATAGAGATAACCTCGTTCACAGCAAGATTCAGTCTCATTTGGAATCTGATGCTTTCGGGAAAGACGTCGATTGAACATGTTCTGCATTCACACTACCGCGCAATCACGGATATTAATTGGCACACGCAAGACCCGGATATCGTCGTCAGTACAGGAGTCGATTCTTGGCTGTGGGCCTGGGACTTGCGAACGACAAATAAACCTGTCATGGGTAAGTGTAGACATGCTGTGGATAACGCACTTATATAACGTACGTGCCAGGTTTCTGTGCGTTTAATGGTAAGTAACATCCGTCGTTTTCATGACGGGATTGTTCACGGTCCGAAAGCTGGAGGCACTCAGGTTAAATGGAATCGTCAAGACGGCCATGTTCTCGCATCGTCCCACATGGACGAGGTCCTCATATGGGATCGCCGAGTGAGATTTATGATCGGTGACCTCTCCGACTTCACTTACTGGCTCAATTTAGAAAGGTTCCGTACCCATCCAACGAATCAAGGCCCATAATGCGAAGATATACGGTATCGACTGGGCTCATAACAGTTCCCGCGAGATCGTGACTTGCTCACTTGACAAGACAGTCAAAGTCTGGGATGTCCATGGTCTCTCTGGCGAGCATGACTCAATGAGGTATCCGTTTGATATGCACACACTCACGCCGAAGCGGTGCACGCACGAACCGCTGACTGTCATCCATACGTCGTACCCTGTCTGGCGCGCACGCGATCTTCCCTTCGGCAATGGCATCCTCAGTTTGCCGCAGAGAGGAGAGAATGCGCTCGAGCTTTGGACACGTGAACCTGGCGTGCCCGAACCAAAGAGCCCAGTGGAAGTCTTCGAAGGCCATACTGACACTGTAAAGGAGTTCGTCTGGAGGAGAGGCGATCACGGTCAGTGGTACTCGAGCAGCGTCGAGCATTAGCTGACACGCCGCAGATTGGAACGAATTCCAGCTTATCACTTGGTCAAAAGACAAGACGCTCAGATTCTGGCCGATGGACCACGAAGCCATACAGGTAAGCAGTTGATTCTCTCCAGCGAGTTCTCCTATTGAACCCGACACAGAGAGCAGGACAACCGTCCGGCACGCACGTAACGCCCCGCGCACAAGGCTACGCGGACAATTCGTTCTCGTTCCGCACACCCCCCGCCGAGCGCGAAGTCCGTCCCTCGCTCTCCGCGCCGGTCGGGCATCGCGGCATCCTCGCCGAAGTGCGCGCAGGGCCTCCCCAGCACCCCCTGCACCCGTCGCACGTGCAGCGCGGCCCGCTGCCCCCGCGCAGCTCGCTCTACTCGCGTCTTTCGCAGTCGCAGTCGCAGTCGGAGCCCGAGCTGACGCCGACGGTGACGGCGCTGCCGATCGCCATTGAGCACGACCGGCGGCGGGGCGGGACGATGTCGCGGGGGAATGTCGCGGGGAAGTCTGCGCACATGGATCCGTTCACGTGGATATCGAATATCACGGTGCCGGCGGCGACGCGCGACGGAAGCTCGGGCACGGGAAGCGGGCAGGAGAGCGGGAATGTGAGCCGGATGGGGAGTCGGAGTCGGGCGCAGTCGCGCGAGCCGGGGCTGCCGTCGATTCCGGGGACGATGAGCGCAGGGGTGAAGCGGAGCGATAGTCGCACGCGCTGGGATGACGACGGGGAAGGACAGAGTCTGAGGGATGAGTGAGTAACGTCAGCGCTGGGATGGGTACAGTGTCTGATTTAACTTCAGGATTACTTCGGCCCTCAAGAACCTGAGTTCGTCGTCATCGAGGATCAAGCTCGAGAAGGTCGGTTTCAAGTATGAAAAGTAGATCCTTACTGACGCTTGCGTATGAACAGCATGATCTTACAAAGAAGCGGACGTGCACGCTAGGTCTTCATGGCCCGTGGGGCGAATCGTCCTCCGTCTTCATACGGATCACCTTCACCTTTCCGAAAGACTATCCCCATGCCTCGTATCCCGGCGGGACACCCACGATTGACCTGGAACGTACGCCGCTGATCTCGATGCGCAATCGCGCGTTCATCCTACGCCGTCTCCGAGCAATTCGCGAGACGCGAAGGCCTTGTTTGGAGGCCTGTCTGCGATTCCTCGTCTTCGGGAACGAAGATGAACACGAGCGCTTGCCTGTGCACATGGGATTCGAAAGCTCCTCTGAAGACGAGGGCGAGTCTATCACTCGGCAGGGCCGCAATACTGCAGTAGCCATGCTGCAGAGCAATAAAAACATAGCAGAGCCAAGAACATCGCAGGGGGTGTTTGGCCCAAATGGTACATTGGACACAGTTGACTTCATCCCAATTGTTAACACCCCTTCCCAAACCAGGTCAGCTTGTATGCTTCAACCGTGCGCCTCCACGTATCGTTCGAAATCCCCTGCACGAACTATCCGCATCGCCGTCCGCGCCCGCGCGTTCGGTGGAGTCCATTCCGCGACTATTCCAGTCTCCGGCGCTGCTTTCCGATGCAGTGCGCAGGCTTGCAGTCGCCTCGCAGGACCGGTGCGTGTCGACGCCACACATGCGGCCCGCAGAGGACGGGGACAACATCTTGCATATCATGACAAACCTGCTACTGTCTTCGCGGCTGAAGCAGAGGCGCGCGTCCGAGCAAAGTCGCACACTGGACGACATTCCCGCAGGCTATCTGCTTGCGCCTGCGCATGTCATCGTGGTGTTTGTAAAGGATGCGTCGTATGTGGCCGGCACGGGTGAGGCGTTGGCGAAAGAGTACGTGTTTGAGGGGAAAGAGCCGGCGGCAATATGCGGACTGAATGCTGCGGTGGCGAAGAAGCATGGCCGGTATGATCACGAGCGGTTCTTCAACACTATGGGATTGTTGTTTCCAAAAGGTGGTTCGCAAGGTAGCGGTAATGTCGAGGCAGATTTACCCTGGGGTTCGAACCCCCTTGTGTACAACCTCGTCATGGAACTGTTTGTGATCCTCTCACTAACTGGGGGCCCGGTCCTGATATACGTCACTTCATCAGGTACAAGAACTTTGCTCACGAGAAGGACATCCAAATGCTGGCCATGATGGCTGTGTTCCTCCTTAAGATGCACAAACGTTCACCACCAGGTGAGTACTCATTTTTTTTTGGCAACGTTTCTTTATGCTTAAACTTCGCAGTTACCATAATGTCCCCCGCCCGAGCCTTGTCTCCTACTACCCCGGGTACTGTGCGCGCCCCTGTTGAATATTTCAGCATCAGGCGGCGCAGAGAAAGCCGGACCTCTACGCCTCTCTCCCCCTCTACCCCCTGGGCGCGCCCTACGCCATCTCCCACCACCAATGCGGCCTCTACTTCCTTCTCGTCTCGTGGCTCTTGGTCAAGCCTCTTCAACACGAGTAGCATGCGCCAACTCATGACCAGTAAACAGGAGTCTAACAAGGACGCACCAAATGACTCCAGCAACGAGAACCTGCCTGGGATACCCGTTCCAGGAGGAGGGGGCAGGCGCCATGCAGGCTCAGAGTCACCCAGGTACAAGACAGCAGGGACAGATTCGCCGCATTCTCAGATTCGCACTCCACCCCTACTGCAAGGGAAGTCATGGCCCGAGTCCACGGGTGCAGGGACAGCGACACGAATTCCGGTGCTGTCGACTAGCACGAATGCGCGTCGACCGACGTTCTCGCAGGTAGTAAGCGCGCGGGCGCCGATCCCTGAGAAAACCTTGGTTGTAGAAGACTTGCGGGCGTATATTCAGCGCGAAAGGTATGATATCTTGATCTTCCTCCATCCTGGGCACGTACCGATGGGTCGCGATGTCTTTTCAGCGCGAAGGAGATGGATTTGTTCGAGAAGCAGTTCCTCGTGCAGCTTGTGAATCATATCGGCGCATACGCCGAAATTCTTTTCCGCTGGCAACTGTTGCACAAACGCATCGAATTGCTCAAGGCTGTGGACCAGGACTTGCTTGCGCCTCTTGGTCTTAGTCAGGAGGCGGAAGCTAGTATACTTGGCGAGTCTGCTGTCTCATTACTTTAATAAGATCGCTAACTTCGTTATCTAGGAGTCTCCATCGTCTGTACGAACTGCGGCAGCGATGCCACATCGCCAGGACGTCGCTTATGTGAGGTTTGCGAAAAGCGACTGAAGATGCCTCTTTGTTCGATATGTCGACTGCCTGTCAAAGGTGCTTCATTTTTGTTATACATGATCCTAGATCTTCGCTGATTATGCCACTAATGTAGGCTTATCCTTCAGCTGCCTGCAGTGTCACCACGTTAGCCACATGGCATGCTGGCGGTCCGGTAGCGTTGATATATGTGCCACCGGGTGTGGATGTCGGTGTAGAGCACTGCCCGACCAGGTGCTAGACTCTATCGACCATTATGTCTTATCCCACAAGAGCAACGCTTGTCAATGTCGCCACCACCGCCATAATACTTCACGCTTGCGATTGTCTATTCACTTATAGTATCATTTAATCTATAGGGTCGTTGCATTGCTACCATCGGATCGGTCACTAGTAAACTGTGGATGAGGTCAGTCGAGCATTCTATGACGCCTTTTCACAGCGGCTATCGCAGGATGTTACGCCTATTAATCAGCATGATGTGGCCTGCGATGTGGCGAACTGGACCCACGCACGTAAATTAGGACTTCGAAAGTTGGATTACTGAGCAGTTCTCCAAGGTAAGTGCACCCCATTTATATCTCTCCGCGCTTCGTCCTGCGTCCGCTGACCCATCATCTGAATAGTTGCATCCGATTTTATCGACGGCCTGCCCCAGTCTTTCGTTCTCATGTATGAGCAGATATGTTTTACAAATCGCATCATTCTGTCACACGTAGGCCGCTATATATCGTTGACACCCATGGTTTCTGCATCACAGCCAAGACATCATCGTCGCACCCCATCACGAAACGCTATTGAGTGGGTACACTGACAATGTCCGTTGAACCTGCCGTAGTCACAGCCAACCTCAGCTACTTCATACCACCGGCCGACGGCTCCAAGGCGTGGTACAACACTACGGCTGACCCGAAGACGGGAGAGCCTGTAACGAACGCCACGAGAGAATGGCACCAAGTGGAGATCGAGAATCAGCGGGGGCATGAGAAGGATGCCAGCCTCGACAACAACGGCTTCCAATTCTTTCATCACTCCCCAAAGCATACGAGCTTCGACGATGCGGAGAAGATCAAGACGGAATATTATCCCGAGAGTATAGACCTCATTAAGCGGCTCACTGGCGCGAGTCGCGTCGAAATCTTCGATCACAGTGCGTAGGCTTTCATATTCTCATTGGACACGATAAAAACTGACCGTCCATCGCAGCCATCCGCCGCCGCCGCCCCGAAGATCTCGAAGACACCCCTGATAAGCGCCAACCCGCTCAGAGCGTGCATGTCGACCAGACCACCGCGGCCTCCATCGCCCGCGTGCATCGACATCTCCCGGCATCTGATGCGCCCTCCCTCCTCACGAAACGTTTCCAGATCATCAACCTATGGCGCCCGATTCATCATGCCGCATACGATTTTCCGCTGGCACTCTGCGACTACGCTAGTGTCGACTCGACCCACGATCTAGTCCCCGTGGCGCTACTACGCTTCCCCCACCCCGGCGAGAATTTTGGCGTCAAGTTCAACCAAGCACATAAGTGGAGATATCTGAGGGGTATGACACCGGAAGAGGGCGTGTTGATCAAATGGTGGGTGTCTATGGTCCCTAGGATATCCCCTTCGATACACCCTTGAATTGCAGCCTCCGCGACGGCCTGTGCGGCTTCGATGTCATACTTCTGTCCAGCCTCAAGTACGAGCCGCACATCACTAAGCTGGGTCAATCTTGGCGGTCGGACGGGATAACAGCAGCGCAATACATATTCGAGGGTGTGTGCGTCCTCGCTCACGTCGATCTTGGGTATGCTTTCGGGTTCGTGCTGGTTTGAAATGGAAATGGATGAGGTAGATGAGGAAGTGGACTGGGGTAGAGTGAACATGTCATTGAAGAATGGCGAAGCCATAGATAGGATGACTTTGTGGACATGGAACTCAACGCCATCAGAGGATCTTAGGATAATGTCGGCTGTAGTGCTGTTGTATGGTGCATCTGCTTGACGGTATACAGCTTCCGATTTTGAAGGTACGTCAGGTGTCGGTGCTGAGGTGACGCTAAGTTCGAGCAAGTGCGACCCCATGTCAGTTGCAGAAGAGTGGTGACGAGTTCAAAAGTCATACCTAGCGCCTCCAGCCCAAGTCTCTGCAGATACAACGGTAGACCCGTCCGCGGTAAATCGTTCATGATAATCCAGGAGGCGATGGTACTGGCGGGCCGAGATACGCCTAATTCCTTTGACTCCAGCGATAGGAAAGGGAGCTGCACGAACTTCTGTGCGGCTTTCGTACAAATGTCGTAGAGCTCGCAGGCGCAGGCGATGGCGAATACATCCAGTGCATGTCCGTCAATAAATTTGATGAGAGCGTACTTGACGACACTCGTTACTGCGATCATCTTGTATTTGTGTGCCGCGTCGAGGACGTCGCGGACATCCTGGAGTATAGTCAAGGGTGGTCTGTATACAGGATAGCAGTAGCGCAGGACGGAATCAAGAATATGTGCTTCCTCTTTGACATCAATGATTCGGTGGGTAGATGTGGGATTTTCGATGGACATTGGCGGTGGTGGGCGGGGTGGGCAGAGCTTGTCTTCGAAGACAGGCGATGCAAGCGATAAAATCGCTTTGTAGACATAGAAATGGACCCCGTCGGACGTCCGAAGAACAAGATCTGCAGCACGATTGTCGAAAGGCTTGTCGGCCACTCGAGGCTCTTGTACAGAGGAGGTGAATAGTGTTGCATCTGCTACATCTGACACCATGTTAGCAAACTGCGTTTAGCGCGTTGGAGCGCTAGCAGAGGGAGGATAGGGCGGAAGAGGGTAGTTGGCCGAGGGCACGTGCATGTCCTCGAGGTCGAACTGCGGGAAGATAGGAAAGAGGGACGAAAGGAAGGTACTGCGGATGTGACAAGATAAACGAAGGGGAAGAATCTCTTCCCGTCTTTTGAATGGACGTAGTCGGAAGGTAGCTTGCCTGCGTTGATCGCCTGCGTGGGCGTTTCCAATGCTACTTCCAGGGCTGCCTCGAGGCACGCTCCGGATAATCGGGAACAATTGATTCGAATCAAGTCGAATGCAGGAGGGAGGTGCCTACTCCCACTGACCTGAAGATACTAGTACACAACGTACGACACCGTGAAGTCCGAGGAATCCATCCAAGAATAAACAAAGAACAAGTGTAAATTGTAAAGAGACAATCAGGTCGCTATTCTCCTTAGAAAAATTTGGGAACTTCCACCTGACAGAAATAAGATGAGCAGAACACCCAAAAGAAACGACAAAATGAGCACGCACATCCGCTACTACGCGATCGACTTCGTTCGCAAATGCTTGAGCGAATTTCGTATCCCTTCCAAGCTGCCGACCACAATTGTGATAGCAATGTGAAGGTTTCCAGTCGCCCATCAATTTGTCTGACAAGGCTGTCAGACCGCATGGCCGTGCTTCCAGCTCCCCTTTTGCTGCCTCCAAAAATGTCCAAAACGATGAAGGCGCATACCACTCCGCGTTACCAGACGAGTCCCTGACACAGCAGCGGTAGCACCGCTGAGTAAGTGAAGGGACATCCGACAGGGACATGCCTTCGCGAAACCACGTCCGCGACGATACCACGGCGGATGCGGCTTCGCCGCAGCGTTTGTAGTATACTAGAAGCTCGTGGTACTGGCTGGCGGAGATGTAACGTAGCTCTGTTGACTCGAGCGGGGCTCGGGGTTGTCGAAGGGAACGTCTCGCTGCTGCGATGCAGGCATCACGCAGCATGAAGCGGACCGCAGTGGACCAAACTCCTATGACGTCCCGGTCTACGAGTTCCACAAGCGCGCCCTCTGCGAGCGCCTTCACCCCGTCAATGTCATACTTCACTCCAGCGGCAAGGACACGGCGCGCCTCGTCGAGATCTTTCAGACGTGGGAGGCGGATAGGATAGCAGCGACGAAGAACAAAATCAAGGGTGCGGGAGTCTTCCGGGACGTTGATGATCATTAAATGCTCTCCGTCACGTGTACTGGCCCTCTGTGCCTTCTGGTGGTTCAGAATCATGTCCTTGAATACGGGGGATGCAAACGAGATAATGGCACCGTGAACATGGAAGTCGATTGCATCGGAGGACCGTAGGACAATATCTGCAACCTTGTCATCAAAAGGCGTAGCAGCATCTCGAGGCAGGGCCAGTGTTGCAGGAATAGAGAGCAATGGCGCAGGTGCGGGAGCAAACAGACCCTTCAAAAGAGGGCTGAAAAGAAAAAGATATTCAACGGAATGAAGAGAGGACAGATTATTTTTACATACCTGCTGAAGACCTTTTTGAAGAGCGTATCGTCCCACAAGGGCATGCGGCTGTTTTTGTCTTGAGTGTAACGCTGCTGGTAGATCAAGAGCTGGCGATATTTATCTGCCTTGATGAATTCCAGCTCCTTCGAATTAAGTGATAGAAATGGATGCTGTACGAAGTGTCCCGCAGCTTTGGAACAGACGTCATATAGCTCGCAACGGAAAGCAAGGGCGAAGGCACCGAGTACATCCTGTTCGATACACTGCTCGAGAGCGACTTTTGCGACCGCGAGCACTACGTTCATGTCATACTTGAAGGCCGCGAGGAGAACAGGGCCTACATCGGTCAATTGGGTCATAGGGGGCCTGCGAACCGGGTAACAGAAATGCAGGACAAAATTCAAGGTGCGGGAGTCCTCCGAGACATCGATGACTGGGGGAGAAACTGCGTGGCTGTCTCCGATGGGTGAATCAGACGTGGGCTTGGGCTGTGGAAGGCTGAACATGTCCTTGAAGAAAGGCGATGCGAGTGATAAGATGTTTTTGTAGACATAAAAATCGACCTTATCGGATGTGCGAAGGACGACGTCTGCGCCCCTATCATTGAAAGGTTCTTCGGCTACTTCAGGTTCCCGTACTGAAGGAAGGAGAGATGGCGTGTCTGCTGAATCGGACATGACGGCGCAGGGTAAAAGGGAAAAGCTAGCCTTATGCCACGTGTTAGAGCAGAGGGAAAATTGAGCAGGCGAAAGCACCAGGTTAGATAGCACATACACGTGAGAATTCAATCCTCAACAACGCTTTGCGAAGTCCACGGTGTTTCCTTGTCTTCGAGGCCGACTTCAAGAAGGCACTGTGGACGTGACAGAGGAACCAATGGAGCGAAGAACAGAATCAGACTCTGCTGATAATGTGTACACGATGTCGAAACGTGGCTTGCCTTCTATGTTCATCTGGCGGATGGACCGTATCCGGTGTATCTGCGCCTCCTGCTGCGGCGAAGTGAGCACGCTTCTGCCACACGGAACGAGCGTTTTCCGCAAGGTCAGCTATGAAGTTTACGGATCAAGCTGAGATCCAATAAATTAAAAGCGTTAGTGTTCAGCCAAATGCAAGTTGGCAGATACTATGAGTTGAAAAGGAGTCGCAGTAAGTACTTGCCATTGTGAATTGACTGTGCCAAACGTTCTGAATCTTCGGGGCCGTTAGCCCTGATCAGTGGCTTATGTCAGCGCACAGATATCGAATTCTCTGCAAAGTCGCTCAAGTCGACATCTCGCTTCCACTTCCCTTCAACATCATGCACTTTTCCAAGACATACACTCGTCTTCTGGCCACGCTCCCTCCAGATCTACGTGATAATGCAATAGAATATCGCAAAGTGTGTTTTCGTACGAGCCCTTCAGAATCTTGCGCCATACTGACAACGTCCGGGGTATGCAGCTGAAGAAATTGATTCATGACATCGTGGATGAACTCGAGTCCATCGGACTCACGCCAGATATCCTTCAGAAGCTGTTGCAGGAGCAGAAAGCGTCTTTGAAACAGGCAAACGAGAAAGGGAAGGAGAAGGCGCCCGATGCTTCTTTCGACAGCGACCAGATCCTGCCCAAGGTTGTCTACGAACTTAGCAATAGCTCCGATCGTATCGAACCACGCCTGCACTTCTGGGTTAAACAGCACGCTGCTGAAAGAGAGGCGAGCTCCATATTGTCTGTAGATCTTGACGAGGCGGATGAGAGAAAGCTGGGACAAGGCATCCTAGCCTGGGTTGCCGGCTCAGATGCAGATGACGACGATGTCGAGCCCGATGGGGAGCAGCCAGCCTACGGATCAAGTTTGCTGTACAAATTGCAGCAGGACTCAGCCGCACAGGCCAATGAGACGCCAGGACTCGACGAACGTGCGTCCTCGCCGCCACCGTCTTGGATCGACGAAGCATCGTCTTCGGACCTTCGCCGCACCATGTAAGCTTCGCCAGTCATGTGTATAACATCTGATCACTGAATGCTGCCTTGCAGCACGGTCGACAGCAGCCGGGATGATGAGTCAAAGGAGGTCATCGTACCCCTCATTAACGATACCGCATTTTATCAGCTTCTCTCGAATGCGCTAGAGAGTATATCCAAGCACCTAGAAATCGTGCAGGCCGATTTCGTCTCCACGCTCGAGACGCTCTCACACACCATCTCGGCGACTGCGCGGCCACAGTCCGCCACGTCGAAATTCCACCCACACTCACGCACCGCAGACCCCTCAGCCGTGACCTCGCCGATCGTCTCGTGGCGCTTGCGCGGACAGTCGTCTGACCTGTACGCATGGCGGGAGATATTCCAGATTTATGTCGAGGCGGAGGTGTTCAGCAGCTTGAGCGAGCGGACGCATGGCGAGCGTGAGTTCGAAGACGCGGAGGCGCGGCTCAACGTCTTTGCGGAGCGCGTCACTGGGCGAGGGCTGGGCGACCGGCGCACACTCAAGCTCGCGGAAAGCCGACGGGCACTGGAGTCATTCCTTCAGCTGAATGTGTTCCTTCTTGACTTGAAAAAGGCACGTTACCCGTCGCTGGCTAGCCTTAGCTGTGGCTCATGCATGCATACAGTTCCAGAAGGCAAATGCGGAGGCAACGCGCAAGATCCTCAAGAAGCACGCGAAACGCACCGCCCTGCCTCTCCCGACGCTCTCCGTCGCGAGCGCCGCCGCAGTGAGCTCCTACCGCTCGCAGACGCCTGCGCCCGACGCGATGACGCTCGTGGTGCCGCATATCGTTGCGCGCCTCCCGCGTATGCTCGTGCAGGCCATCGGCGTGACGCTGCTGCCCATCATCCCTCACGTCGACGACTACGCGTGCTTGATTTGCACGAGCATTGCGTTCAAGCCCATCCGGCTGTTCTGTGGGCACCTCTTCTGCGTTCGGTACGCGTCTTATCCTACCTGTTTGAGTGCGAGCTGATTCATATCTAATCTAGGTGTCTTGTGAAGATGCAGAAGCGAGGCAAGGGCAACTGCCCAATGTGCCGCGCACCAACCGTGCTCCAAGCCGACCGATGTACGCTCCATACCATCCTTCCCAGCTGCATGCACTGACCATGGTCCGTAGCGAATGTTGACTGGGCGCTCCTCAATTTCATGCAGGACTGGTTCCCGGAGGAGTCGCGCGAGAAGCTGAAGCAGAACGAGCATGAGGCAGCCGAGGAGGAGCTCCGCGAGCTCGGGCTGGAACCCACTGGCTGCGTCATTGCATGATCGAAGCTCCCGCAGGTCATGGGCTGTGGGGGAAATGGTATTTATGCACTCATATATAGGATCTGTTCATTGTCTGTTTTTATAGGCACGATTGTTGTACTGATACCATATACGCTTTATAACTTTGTATAGCTAGATGCTAGGTAATAAGACACTATCTCACTCTTCTGGATTTTTGCGGTTCCCGCGTGCCATCTTCTCCCCGTTTTCAGTCGGTGAGTGGACATTTATTGTCATTATGCCTGGAAAACGATGTTGTCGAAGCAGGAGAGTCGGTGGGGAGACGTGATGTGACGAAGTCATCTGATTGTTACTTCCGTGTTGGAGCCGTCACGGTCTTTGGGCTTGGTCGTCGAATTCGAGTTCAAACTCTTTCGTCCCCGCTATTTATCGCTACCAACGAGCTCAAGGTCACTGTTGGCCAGAGATCGTGACTATCTACAATTTTGGTCAAGTCATGCTAACCAAATTTCCCCATCGTGAGTCCATCGCTAGCTTTCCAGCCACGGCAACTTTGACGGCAACTTGCTTTTGCCCAAATCGAATGGATTACTTCGCAACTCACTCCCTATCGAACGATGTAACGACGCACGCGCAGTTTCGCAGGAAGGGGCCAGGATGGAATCTAGCTAAGCTTCTGCTGCAGTCTTTGATCTTGTCACATCCGCAGCATCTCAGCATCCTTCTCGAAATTTGGCCTCGAGGATGAGCAAGCGCCGTCGAATTCGCAAACCCTCTTAAGGACTATACCTTCACGTGTGAGCCCCGCCCTCTTCCGCTCTGTCCGCCCTCTACTCTCAGCGCGTCGAAAACCCTTTGTTGCCATGTCTGATTTAACAGATACGATCCCGCCCTCTTCTTCCTTACAGGAACCCCGATTGGCCGACGAACCTTTCAATGATACGGCTGCAGATGTCATCCTTCGCACGTCCGACCAGGTCAATTTCTATGTCTGTAGATACATCTTATCGCTCGCATCTCCATTCTTCAAGGACATGTTCAGTCTTCCGCAGTCGAGGCCTGGATCTGATCTAACCGTCGGTGATGGCGCCACAGGATCTCACCCAGTCATAGACGTTTCCGAGGACTCCCGCACCCTGAATTTCGTCTTACGCTTCTGTTATCCACTTTGCAGGCCAAGTATGACCGGACTGGAAGAGATTGGTCCAGTTCTCCTTGCAGCTTGCAAGTACGACATGGAGATAGTCCTCGACGTTGCCAAGGGTGCTCTCGAGCGGTGTATCAAACAGGATGCGCTCGGTGTCTTCGCTCTTGCTTGTCGTTGCGAGCTATATGATATCTGCTCTAAGGCCGCGAAGCGATTTGTAAACCAACCATTCTTGTCCCTGGAATCGAAGGAGTTGGATCACATCACGGCAGCCCAGTATCATCGACTCTTGAAGTATCATCAGCGCCATGCCAAAGATCAAAATCTTGTCATGTCCTCTGAAGAGTGGTCCAATAGGTGCGGAAGTGTTCTGCTTATTTTTCATCTTATTAATCGGTGTCTTTTGTCCAGCCCATCGTCTGTGGAAGAGCGACTTTTATCGCTCGCATTCCATCCACCATCTTCTAGCTCTCTTCCGCCTCCCGTAGCTCTGCCTCGAGACGCCGGTGTCCCTTTCGATGATAAAACCACAGATCTGGTTCTACGCTCATCCGATCAGGTCGACTTCCACGTCCACAGCTTCATTCTTTCCTTCGCATCGCCCGTATTCAAGCGCCTGATCACCGAGCATAACCATTCCTCGACTCCCGAGATACGTCACGTTGATGGGGAAGCACATCTTTCACCGGTCATCGACGTTCCGGAGGACTCGCGCACGCTTGACATCATTCTTCGTCGTTGCTACCCTGCCCAAGTTCCACGCCTGACTCAGCTCAATGAAGCACGCCTTGTCCTTGCTGCGGGGCTGAAGTACGACATCGACGTGGTAAAGGCTCTCGCAGAAGCTGCACTCATAGAGCTTGTGGACGAGGACATCCCAGGCGTGTGGTCAGTCGCGCTCCGCTACAAGCTGCGCGATGCCTGCATCGCAGCAGCGAGACGTTTCTTGCGGCACCCCAAGATCTCGCTTCACTCGGCGGAATTAAGTCACGCTTCCGCGCGCCACTACGACGAACTCCTACGATACCACATGCGTTGTTGTCAGGTAGCCTCCGCTGTGGCGTCCTCTAGGACATGGTTCCGCGAAAGCCAGTCGAGTTTCCCGTCACGCCAATCGCGCTGCCATTACTGCTGGTCTGGAGAAGCATCCGAGGGCAGTTATTGGTATGCGCCGTCTTCATTGTGGACGTTTTTGACCGCAGCAAAAGGTGCATTGGAGGCCCGCCCATGTGGTCAAGCTGTCTTGTCAGATGAAGTATGGAGCAAGTGGCCGCGTTCCCGTTGTCCCTATAATTGCAGTCAGCCGTATGCGTTGGATATCACGTTTGCTCAAATATTTGCGAATGAGGTTGATCGCGCCGTGGCAGAAGTGAGCATTCATTTTATCACAGGTCCGCTTGGGTGTCGTACTCATATGTCCTTCCCAACAGGTGGAACTACCCAATTTCTTCTGAGAACTGCAGTGGCATATCATGCGGGTCTTGAAAATGTTTCTGCAATATCCTCTGGGATCCCAGAGCGCCGTGCATTGCATTCGAATGTCTTCATACAAACACTTCGGGTTACTGCTAACGTGGTTTTGTGATGCGTTTGATTCTAGCATGCAATTGGGCTTCATCGCATCTTTGTCCACGATCACGGCCCTTCTAGACTGAAACCAGGAATATATGAGCCTTACAGTTATGCAAAACATCGCAGATGATCGTATACTGGTACTCTTCTTATCGGTGCTTCCAGTCATTTGGCGGTATTATACTGTCTCGCCGGTGAGATGGCCAAGTGACCCCGCGTACTGTACATCGTATGTATGCGCAATTTTCGTCTCATTTCTACTTATTCTGCCCTTGTAGATGTCTCCCCATACTCATCTCATGACCAGAACCGCCGCAGTAAATTTGCACTGTCTGGACGGCAAGAGGCAGGACATTTACCTGTTGGGACGTTCGCGACGAAACTAGCACACGCAGGCGTCCACCCCCTAAGGGTGACTGGTACTTTGAACACACATCAAGAGGTGTAGGTCTAGGGGCGAGACGAGAACATAAGTCCTCAAAAACCACGCTGGACGGACTGCGTTGCCTCACTCCGATACTCCCCATCTCGACAGCCTCTGCACGGCAGAGTCCTTCCGCCTGCAGACACTCGCATTCGGCGTAATGATTCATACTGGCTCACACATCGTCGCTCGTATCCCATGCATGTTCGCACAGGCCATTGGCACGACGTTTTCCCTCATCCCGACGGTCGACGATTACGAGTGTCTGATTTGTATAGCCATCGCGTTCAAGCACGGCCGGGCATTCTGCGAGCATTTCACGCGTCGTGTATGCATCTTTCTATACTATGTTCACCCGAATCTGATCTCACTTCTTTTTAGTTATCGATTTTATGCAGAATTTGTTCCCGGACGAGTCGCACGAGAAGCGGAAGCAGAACACGAGGGAGCGATTCCAAGGTGATTTGCTCTTCATATCGGAGGTAGTTAAGCCCAGCTGTAGACGGACACGCGCAGGTGGATTCACACTTCGATTCCACGGAACTATTTGGGGCGGAATTTGGCCAAGCTTCTGCTGCGATCGTTAATCTTGTCACATCCGCAGCATCACATGCGTTTCCTCCTGCCTCGAGGACAAGGAAGCGCCGTGGGCTCCCGCAAACCGTCTTAAGGATCCTGCCTCCGCACACGCGCGCTATCTTTGCCTTCTCTACTCGCCCTCTACTCTGGCGCGCGCCGTCAAACTAGCTGTCTTCTACAATTACGCTACACCATCATGTCCAATTCAGCAGATACGCCATTGCCCTCTCCTTCAGTACGGGAACCTCGAGTAGCCGACGAACCTTTCAATGATACAAGCGCTGACGTCGTCCTTCGCACATCGGATAAAGTTGACTTTTATGTGTACAGACTTATATTGTCGCTAGCGTCGCCTTTCTTCAAGGACATGTTTAGCCTTCCACAGTTCAAGCCTGCATCCGATCAATGTGACATCAGGGTTGGCCCCACGGCATATCGCCCAATAATAGACATATCCGAGGACTCACGCACTATGGACTTTGTCTTGCACTTCTGCTACCCCCTCCGCAAACCGATCATGACCGAGTTGAAGGACGTTCGTCCAGTCCTCCTCGCGGCTTACAAGTACGATATGGAAGCAGCTCTTGACGCTGCCAAGATCGTCCTCGAACAGTGCATCAAGCAGGATACACTTGGCGTCTTCGCCCTTGCCTGCCGTTGCGAGCTGTATGATGTCTGTTCCAAGGCCGCGAAGCAATTCGTACAGCATCCATTATTGTCATTAAATTCGAAGGAGCTGGATATTATCCCGGCAGACAGGTATCATCAGCTCTTGGAGTATCATCAACGTTACGCCGAAGATAAAAGTCTTCTCATTCCCCCTGAAGCATGGTGGAATAGGTGCGAAACTAGTATACTCAAAATGTCTTTTCTTAATGGTATATTTTTTTTCTTAGCCAGCTGTCGGTGAAACAACAACCTTCACCCCCAACTAGTGATTCTCTGGTTACCTTCCTGGCACCACCTCGAGATGCCGATACGCCTTTTGATGATGAAACCGCAGATGTAGTCCTACGTTCATCTGATCGAGTCGACTTCCACGTCCAGAGTTTCATCATTTCCTTCGCATCCCCCGTATTTAAGGGCATGATCCTCGACCATTCGCAGGCCCTGACAGCTGACGCAGTAAAGACTCCATTAATCATCGATGTCCCTGAAGACTCAAATATCCTTGATGTCTTTCTTCGTTGCTGCTATCCTGTTCGACTCCCACGTCTAACCCAGCTTAGTGAGGCGCGCCTTGTGCTTGCTGCTGGGCTAAAGTACGATGTTGATGCGGTGAAGGCTCTCGCAGAGGTCGCATTCATCGAATTTGTGGACGGGGACATCCTAGGCGTGTGGTCCATCGCGGTCTGCTATAAGCTACGTGGCGTCTGCATTGCGGCAGCGAGACGTTTCTTGCACCACCCTCAGATCTCGCTTCATTCTGCGGAACTATGTAATATTTCCGCTCGCCATTATGACGACCTTCTACGATACCATCGGCGTTGCGGTGAGGCTGCCTCCGCTGTGGTGTCTTCCAGGATGTGGTTTCGTGAAAATATGTCTGTGTCGGGTTTCCCCTCAAGTCGAATGCTCTGTTCAAATTATGGCTGCAGCATGATAGAACCATTCGGAGACAACCAGTGGTATGCGCCTAGTTCCTTATGGACATTTTTGTCGAATGCAAAACTTGAAAAAGCACTGGAGGCCCGTCCATGTGGTCGTACCATCTTGTCAGACGAGGTTTGGAAGGACTGGAAATCTGGGATCTGTACATCTTGCGCTCGTTTACATTGCAGAGATATCAAGTTTGCTCAAGCATTTGCAAACGAAGTTGATCGTGTCGTAGCAGAAGTGAGTGCACATTTTATTGCAGATCCACACGAACGTTCGACTCATGTCTGCCCTTACAACAGGTGGAAGTTCCCAAGTTCTTCTGAGTATCCTTTCTTTCAATGTTTCAGCTCCTTGTACGATGAAGTTTCTGGAACTCCAGACCGTCATGCGTTCGGTGTCTTCGTACGAACTGCAGTAGTCGCTGCCACCATTGCCGTAGTTCTGTGAACAGTATACTTGCCAGCCGAAAGGGGACTTGTAAGTACTCATGGTATGAAAGATAAAAGTAGTAGTCAAGCGGCGGGGAGAAAAGCTGGGGCTTATCTGCTTCCGCTACTTCGTGCATTCGACATATCAAGCAGCGGCAACAGCCCCTTCGCATCTGGTGCAAGTGGCCAGTCGTTATATCCCTTCGGCGACATATACATGTAGAACGTCGGCCGATCACACTTGATAAACGCAAGTTCCTCCGTTATCCTGCGCACTAAATCCGGCTGCAAACCACTGTCAAGACCGTCCACAAGCGCAGAGCAATAGAAACGCACGTTCGAAGTGAAGTACCGCCCGAACGCGATGATTTCGTCATAGCGCTCCGCGACATATCGTGCGCTCTTACCACCGTACCCGCCTGCACTGATAAACGGGCGCGGCGCCTATATCTTCCGCGAGTCGTTCCCAGCCCCGAGCTGTGTCATGGCGTCACCGGAGGCGTCGTGGTCGTGCTGCACGCGGCCCTCGATGAAGTGCAGATGCGCAAGATTGGGATGGGTATCGCGCAGGCGCGTGACGAGGTGCGGGAACGTCGGTCGCGAGTCCGCCATGCCCGTATCTGCAAGTAGGCCATTAACTCCCAGAAGGTGGGAATGTATGCGCGTTCATACGTACCCTGGAAGGTGGAGAATGGACTGAGGCATAGCGCGGTGCGATCCTCGCCGATTCGCCGCGCGATCTCGCCGATAACCTCCAGTGCGAAGCGGCAGTGCCCCTTGATGCTGCCGCCGTACTCGCCGTGCGCTTATTGCTCGTGTCCTGCAGGAACTGGTCGACGAGCTACCCGCTCGCGCCGTGCACCTCGACGCCGTCGAACCCGGCGTCGTACACGGCCCGCGCGGCCGCGTCGCTGTACCACGTCACGTACTCGTGAATCTCGTCCTTCGTGAACGCGCGGGGCGCGGGGTCCGACGGCGGGCGGTCGGAGAGCGGGATTGCGGACTCGGAGACGTACGGCTCGCCGTTGGTGAGGTGCTGTATGGGATCCGCACCGCGCCCGAGCGCGATGAGCTGCAAGAAGGTGCATGATCCCCGCGCGTGCACCGCGTCTGCGACCTGGTAACCCGTCGCACGGTCAGCATCGGAGATCGGCCCGGTGGGGGAGGGGATGCACCTTCTTCCACGCCTGCACCTGCTCGGCGGTGTGGATCTGCGGTGCATGCCCGTAGCTCCCGATCTGCGGGTGCAGGGGGACCGCCTCGGTGATGAGCAACGTGCCCGGCGCGCTGGCGCGCTGCGCGTAGTGCTCGACCATCATGTCCGACGTGTTCTACGGTATTGCGCAGACGCGTTCGTGTGAGTGCGATGCGATGCGTGAGCCTCATGCGGTCGACTTTGACCGGCTGGAAGAGCGCAGGAGGGTTTGTATTGGTAGATATCGGGATGGGTACGGGATTGTATTGGCAAATGGTCTAGAGTGGGGGTGCTTTGTATAGTGGGTTAGAAGCCAAGACGCGTGGAGATCATACAGCGAGATACCATCTGGATAATTCGCCTGATTTTCATTTGCAAAAGTGCCACAGTGTCCGGGGAGGAAGAAAAGATAAAATTCTCGATAACTAAGCATGAGGACTCACCTATCCTGCTGTTACTCAGACACTTGCCGCGGGTATCGTATCCCGTCGAACCGCCATCGGATGCCTACAGAAACCGTTATTTGCAAACGGATACCAGAACCACAGTCAATAAGCCCAGGTCTAATTGGTGAACCAGCCCATGTACGCTTATAGCCAGAAGATTGACGTAGGGAATAAGGGCGGTGAGCTTGGTGTGTACGTGCGGCGAACTTGAATATCTGAAGCGCCCGTCTCGCCGAGTAATCCCGCGGAGTTCGAAATGTCGCATCTCTAGTTCCTGCTCATGTCTCACGTCTGCATGCACTAAGCATAGATATCTTTTCCGCCACGCGCAGCTCGATTATGCTTTTAACGGGTTGGTTACATCTTCCAATCGAGCGGGATACCATGGCAGATGGACGCAGGACGAAGCAACTGCAGATCAAAGCTATCGATACACAACCCGTCATCCATTGGATATACCGTGTGGTGCAGTGATTTTCGTCCAATGATGCTTGCTGAACACCCCATCCGTTTATGAACCCAGCAGGGTAGTCAATTCTGCAGCCCTCCGGCCCACGACCAGATAGCTTCATTGCCGAGTTGAAGTACTTAATCTCGACATGCATATAGAAGGCATCGGGTCTAGCCGGCCTGACCGTTGCAGCCAGCTCCTCCGTGAACAAAGGCGGTTGAATCTCTGCTATGTAAGTAAGCGTTCAAGCCGATGCTTCAAGGGCACAAGCAACTCACCGTACGTTCACTGCCGGGATATGCCTGACCCGCAAAATCAGGGTGTATGCATGCAAAACCACGCGGCGCCACACATATAACCTGTCTAAATTAACGTTGGAAGCACAACCTTTGCACTCGGGAGATTGGCAACCATCCCTTGGACCCCCAGAAGGCAGACCACTCCAGACAAACTCTCCGCTTTGTCACGTCAACGCGAGTGTCACAAATCAGCTGACCTCGTCACGCATGTATGCGCGCTTCAGCTGAGCGTTCAATCAAGCTTTCAATTCGCACCCAGGCCTCGCTTTCCCCGCAGCTCTAGACTCCCGCCTCAATGTCCCGATGGCGACCTCCAAGGACCGCTCACATCTGAACATCACGGCGGGCGGGCCGCCGGGGAACGCCTTCTGCGTCTGGCATGTTCTCGTCAGAAACCGGTATGGACATCCGGCCGCGCCATCGACGCTGTCGCCGCGGCTCCACCCCGCACGCCATATCGCGTTTCTGTCCCGCGTTTCAAAACATGCCCTTTAACCCCAAACGGTCCAGTCCGGCACCAACGGCCTCCTCGCGCCGCTGTGACGGTCCCCACTCTGACATTAACATGCTCCTCTGCACGCGCCTCGCATGGTGCGCAGATCTTCCCTCGTGTGGCCGCCCAAATGTGTAATGGGGCCGCCGCTGCGATACGAAATGGGGGTCCAGACCCATATACGCACGCACGCACGCCGCAAACCCGCAGGGCGCGTCGTATGACCGCTCTTTCCCCATCGCGGCACGCGAAGCATGTACCGGAGTAGGTCCGCGTCATCGTATATGATCCGCGCCGTCCGGTGCCAATACCTTGCCCTGTTCAGCGTTACTGTATGCCTTCAACAAGCACCGGCGCAGGGCTCTTGGTCAGGACAAAGACGCAGACAATGTGCAGGTGCTCCTCGGATCTTACCAAACAAACAATCTGCAGAACGGTATGCACTGCATGGTTTGACTACCAAATACCACGTCAAATAACGTTGATAACGTTGACAGCTACATGTCGTCATCATGAATGGACTCGTGCCAGATACATCGTACGGAAGCTAACCTAACTATGGACAATTATGGTATCCTACTCTACTATACCGAATTGAACAGGCGAAACACAACAATATCAATCGTGCAGAAATTAGACCACGGGCTTCTTCTCGTCCTTCTCGTCCATTTCGCGCGTCGGCTCCTCCGACTCGGTGTATTCCGCCCTCGACGATGGCTCTGCGAAGAGCACGCCCGCGGCGAGCGCCGCAAACAGCAGCGTGAACCATGGAAGAATGGCCACGAGGCGCACTATCGCCCAGGGAGCAGTCAGCAGGCCATGTTGCAGCGCCTAGGAGTAGGACTCACAATAGCTGAGGTGGCGGTAGACGGACGTCGCGCCGAGCTCGGCCTGCTCCTGCGCGACGGCGGCGGGCTGCAGCGGCATGCCGCCGATGCTCGCGCTGACCTGGGCCGCGCGGCGCGCGAAGAACACGTCGTATGGAATGAGCGTCGCGAAGAGCCAGACGGCGCAGAAGGCGAGGGCGCCGGCCTGTGCGCGGCGCGCGGGCAGCGGGAGGAGGAAGACGAGGGATAAGAGCGCGACGAGCGCGCAGACGGTCGTGATGACTACGCCTGTCTTGAAGACGTCTATGGATGGGTGGGTTAGCATGGAGGGGATGGGAGGGAGGGGAGGGGGGACGTGCCGTTTGTGTTGATGGAGACGGAGACGACGGCCGGGAGGGCGTGTCGTAGGTGCGACTTTGCCTGGTTGCCTCTGCATATACCCGTCAGTGTGCATGTATGCAAAGTGGATGGTGGGCCGGCACGAACTTGATGAGCCCGTTGAGGCCAACAGAGCCGCCGATGACGCCCCAGGCGAAGCTCATGGCGAGCGCGGCGAGGCGCGGGAGGGAAGACCGGGCGCGGGACATGGTGCGGGCTCTTCGTGGGCAAGAAGACGGGGTGGGACACGGGCGGGGCGGCGGGGTGGTTTATAAGAGGGCGCGGGGGGCAACCCCATCGAGAAGATTCATTGCAGCGTCGATTGACAGGACTTCAGCGAAGAAGCTTTTCATGTGCTCCCCTTTTTTTGCCCTGGTGAGGTTCCGGGCGCACGGCGCCTATAATTGGGCTGTGACCCGAGAAGAATCTCTCTTGCGCTTTTGCTCGGGTGTGGATCGAAAACCGTTGTAGCTGCTCCATCGCGCGCCTTGGTTTCTTTCAACTGAGCTTTCTGTGTCGCTAGAAGATGAGCATGCTCGCGAAACACAAATCCAGACGTACCCACACACGTGGATAATTTAAAACCGAGCGCGCTGCACACGGCGCACCGTGGGCGTGGGCATATGCGGCGGGCTCCCTGTCAGGGAAATGATGTGGCAGGGCCGAGGCCAAATAGAATTACGCGTCCCAGGAGAGAGGAGATAGAAAACTTACAGGCGCGGGATAAACGCGACGAGGGAAGAGAATTTTTTTTCTAGCAGAAAAGCGGAGACAAAACTTTGGGGTTGCAAAACCACGGAATGCAGTGAGAAGTGACGGGAGAACATACGTTACAGATCTTATTACAGATGAATTGTTTTTCGCTGAATGGGAAGTTTGCGATAAACCCTTGTAATTGCAGGCCCTAAATCATCGTCTGACATTGAATGCCAAACTTGAATGCGGGAAGGGCGTTTAGGGCCGGATGGAGTTCGTTCTTATGCTCTGCGTCAGCACCTTCCTATTAGCTGCCTTCAAAGAGATTCAAACATTATTAGCAGCGACACTCGACGCCACCAAGAGGTGTAGAGCAAACGTGACGATTCTGGGCAAGCGCAACGAGTCGGAACAGACAAAGCGTGACACGGTACGCAATGTGACGAAATCCACCTGATCTGTGACCTGCGTGTCGCCTCCTCGTATCTGCCTTTCGCAACTGTCTTGGACCTTCGGATCGACGTTCTTAGTGGACGTTACGTTTAAACGTTGAACGTTCGTGCTTGAACTCAGCTTCAGCGTCGCCATTTAGCAGTATACTGCTGCGGACAGTTTGGTCTGGAAAAAGCTCGGTACAGAGTTCTAGCTGTATCTAACTGCTTGCACACTGTGATCCTACCGGTGAGCAAGCTCAAGCAAGCTCACCCCAAGCAACTATCAATCCATCTGAACAACCGTTTTGAACCTATCTTCTATCTCAGAAGCCACAATGGCATCCTACGCGACACACCTCGACTACCTCACTTCGGACCTCTCGCACTCCTTCCCGGGCAGCGAACCCCTCCTCACACACCTCCTCACCCTCCTCACCGCCTATCCGCCTCTCTTCATCCACATTCACGACCCCACCACACCCCGCACGACTGCCGCGCTCCTCCGGCAGGCCTTGGCCGTGCTCGCCGCCTTCCCGCCCGGCGAGGGCGAGGGCGGCAGCCCGAAGCTCGCCGTCGCGCACGTAGACGCCGTCGCGTGCTTCAGCGCGCGCCTGCTCTTCGACACCGCGCTGAACGCGCTCGCGAGCTGGCGCCCGCGCTGGGAGGATGGCGCCGCGTGCTGGGGCGCGGCGAGTGGTGAGCGCTACAATGATGGGATGGACGGGTTCATGCATGGCCTGCGCGCGCTGCGGGACGAGCTGGCGCGCGGGGACGAGGAGGAGCAGCCTGTACGGGGAAGCAGGAAGGGAAAGGGCAAGGCGCCCGCGCGCGAGGCGGAGGTGCGCATGGTGCTCGTCGTCGAGCGCGCGGAGCGGTTGCGCGACGCACTGCCGGAGCTGGTCGTGCCGCTGACGCGGTTTGCGGAGCTCGTGCGTCTCGTTTCATCTGCAATTTGTACGTGGCTTACGCGCAGTGCAGGCGCAGGTGGATATCACTACAATTTTTCTGTCCGAGGTCGCCTGGGAGGACCTCAAGCCGCCTCTCGGCGCCGCGCCGGACCCATACCGCATCGCCGTCCCGCCGCCCTCCAAACAGAGTCCGTCCCCACCTCGTCTAATTGACATTCCATTCTCACACCCCCACAGCGACCCTAGAAATTCTCCTTGCCGCCGCACCGCTCTCCGCGCCCCCGGCGCCCGACAGCTGGATCCACCCGCTCACATACCACCCCTCCCTCCAACCGCTCTACACCCACTTCCTCAGTGCGCTGCACAGCGTCTGCGCGCCCTTCACCTCCGACCCCGCCGAGCTCGCGTACATCGCCGCCGCGCGCTGGCCCGGCTTCGCCAAGCCCGTCGTCGACGCGCACCTCTTGGCGGGCGGAGCGGACGGGGAGGACATCCCGCCGCTGCCGGAGGACGCGCGCATGCGCCTGCTGCGCTACTTCGCGCCGAGCTTCGGCGCCGCGCTCGATGCGTTGCTCCCGCGCCGCACGGGCGCCGCCGCCTGGGCGCGCGCACACGTCCCAGGCCCCGACGCCGTGCGCGCCGTCTTCCCCGCCCTCTCTCTCCCCGCCCCCGCCGCCCCCACCGCGGCATCCGAAGAGCCGAAAGACACGGACGGGGAGGGGGAAGAGGGCGCGGCGGCGCGGGGCCCGCCGCGCCTCGCGCGCTTCGTGCTCGTCGCGGCGTACCTCGCGAGCACGAACCCGCCGAAGAGCGACATGCGCATGTTCGGGCGCGGGCGCGACGACGCGCGGCGGCGCCGCGGCGGGGGGACGCGGGGCGGGAAGGGGAAGGCGGGGAATGCGAAGGTGCCGCAGCGCCTGCTGGGCCCGCTGCCGTTCGCGCTCGACCGGCTGCTCGCGGTGCTCGGCATCCTGCTCGAGGAGTACGACGCGGACGCGCGCGGCGCGGCGGCGCTGGAGATGGGCGTGCCCGGGGAGCTGACGGAGTACGAGCTTGGGCGGGTGGGGGTCGCGGGCGTGGTGCGTCGCGTTCTTCCTTGCTTTCTTTCGGTGGGAGGGGCGCTGATGGGTGCTGTGTGTAGATTGCGGAGCTGGCGGCGCTGCGGCTGTTGCAGCGCACGACGCCGGCGGAGCGGATTGATGGGCCGCCGGCGTTCAAGTGCGGGGTGTCGTATGAGCTTGCGATGAGCATGGCGCGGGAGCTGGGCGTGCCGATGCTTGAGCTGATGTGGGAGGCGGCGGGTTAGGACGCGGGGATTTCTGCATGTGACATGTATGAGTGCTTTGTATGCTTTTTGGAGCTGATCTGAACCGGTCGGATGATCATGGACATTGGGCGCGTCAATGTCTGGTGAGAAAGGGACGGACGGGCGCGCTTCGCGTTTGTATCTCGTTTGTCCCTTGCATCTGCCCATTGCGGCGTCAGTCGACCAGCCAACCATGGTACGCTAATGAAACGAGACATTGAATTGACGCAGGACCTGACACAAGAAGAATAACCATTTGTCGTAGGTAGCGAGATCGTAGAGAGATACAGGAGACAGGTGTCAACACTCAATCAAGAACGAAGTTACGCAAATTCATTTACAGACTCTCGTGTCATGAAACTACCGTGATATTGACGCCGACCTTTTCATATGAGGACTCGGATGCACAACGGTCTGAAGTCGCGGAAACCTTATTGTACAAGAATTTGGGGCATTGACGGGACTTGCGTAGGCCATTGCGATTCTCACACGAAACTGGGAACTTCAACTTGTTGGGACGGACAGAGTTAAGGAGAATGCCGAAGCGATGCATGATGGAGTGCTTACTTTCGCTACGGCAGAACCAACCTGGTGTGCGAAAACTACAGCAAATTCGAGATAGGTGTATGATTGTCTGCAGCTATGGCAATGGGTCGATGTCCACTTGCTCCAGACTTCGTCTGATACAGCCGCTAGGATGCATGGACGTGTCTCCAAAGCTCCTTTTACGGAATCCAAACAGGTCCACAGTGAAGAAGGTGCATACCAACCGCTGCGACCGGACGGGTCTCTCCTCCAGCAGCTTTGGCAACGAGACTGACGTGAGGGGAACCCTGACGAAGACATATCTTCACATAACCACGCCCTGGATTCCACCATAGTGGAGGCGGCCTCACAGCAGCGTTTGTAGTATAGCAGAAGCTCATGATACTGGCGTGCGGAGGTGCGGCTTAGTTCCACCGAATAGAGCCACCTCCGAGACTTCTGCAAGAAACGCCTAGCTGCTACGATGCAGACGTCCCGCAGCCCATAGCGGACCGCAACGGACCACACGCCTAGAATGTCCTCGTCCACATGTTCGATGAGCGCGTTTTCTGCAAGTTCCTTCACCCCGTCAATGCCATACTTCACTCCTGCGGCAAGGACACGGCGCGCGTCGTCGAGATCGTTCAGGCGTGGAAGGCGGATAGGATAACAGCGACGAAGGACAAAATCAAGGGTGCGGGAGTCTTCTGGGACATTGATGATTGTTGGACGCTCTCCGTCACGTGTGCTGGCCCTCTCTGCCTTCCGGTAGTTGAGAATCATGTCCTTGAATACGGGAGACACAAAAGAAAGAATGAAGCCGTGAACATGAAAGTCGATTGGATCGGAGGACCGTAGGACAATATCTGCGGCCTTATCATCGAAAGGCGTAGCAGCATCTCGAGGCAGGACCGGGGATAAAGAGGCCGATATCGCAGATCCTGAAGCAATTGCACGCTCCAAAATAGGACTGGAGGAAAACGGAATTCAGCAGAATGGAGAAGGCAGATTATTCTTACATACAGTAACCTTTTGAAAGGCCTATCATTCCACGAGGGCATGCTGCTTTTGTTGTCTTGGGTGTAGCGCTGCCGGTAGATCAAGAGCTGGCGATATGTATCTGCCTTGATAAATTCCAGCTCCCTCGAGTTAAGTGATAAAAATGGATGTTGTACAAAGTGTCCAGCGGCCTTGGAACAGATGTCATATAGCTCGCAACGGTAAGCAAGGGCGAAGGCACCAAGTATATCCTGTCCAATACACTGCTCGAGAGCGATCTTCGCGACGGCGACGACCACATTCATGTCGTATTTGAAGGCCGCGAGGAGAACCGGGCCGACATCCGTCAGTTCGGTCATGCTCGGTTTGCGCACTGGATAGCAGAAGTGTAGGAGAAGGTCTAAGGTATGGGAGTCCTCGGAAATATCGATGACTGGATGAGATTCTGAGCTGCTGCCTCTGATGGCGGGAACGGACGTTGACTCAGGCTGGGGGAGGTTGAACATGTCCTTAAAGAAGGGAGATGCGAGGGATAAGATGTTCCTGTAGACGTAAAAATTGACCTGATCAGAAGTGCGGAGGATGACATCTGCGGTCGTATCGTTAAAAGGATCATCGGCCACTCGCAGTTCCTGTGCCGGAAGAGAGGGTAATGGCGTATCTGTTGAATCAAATGTCGACATGACAGCGTAGTGCAATTCTAGGGTGGATACAGCTTGTTTGAAAATGCGCGTTAGAGCAGAGGGCGAATAGAGCAGGAAAGGATAATGCACACACGCGAGGGTACGACTCTTAAGAGTGCCTGCTTAGTCGACGGTGCGTGCTTGTCTTCGATATCGCCTTCGAT
The DNA here is from genome assembly GCA_003675405.1 of Hericium coralloides. NCBI lineage: Eukaryota > Fungi > Basidiomycota > Agaricomycetes > Russulales > Hericiaceae > Hericium > Hericium coralloides. Next base: position 370,083 of record QUOP01000074.1, read on the forward strand.
AATTCGAAGGTGCTGCGCTGCGCTGCGGATGTGACAAGGTCAACGATCGCAGCAGAAGCCTGACTAGATTCGGTCACCCATGGATGGATGGAAGGAGGTTCATGAAACCGTAACGTAGATCTACCTGCGCATGTCCATCCACTCTTGAATTGGAATGCCCCCGAAATGGAGACGGAATCGCCGTCTCAGGCTTGTTGTGTTTCAGCTTCTGCGAAACCCAGTCCTGCATGTTCCCAACTGCTGCACTTGCACAGGTTATCTGGGGCAGATCAGAGTCAGATCAGATTCGGATCGACAGAAGAGGTAAAAAAGCATACGGGGCGCAAAACAGGTGCAGAACAGCAACGTGCACTTGAATACGATGCTCGTACAAATCAGCCACTCGTAGTCGTCGACATTTGGGATGATGGGTAACAACGTCGCATCGATGGCCTGAACGAACATGCGCGGGATGCGCGCAATGATATGCAGTAAACCCGATGTTTGCTCTTGGGGACTACGCGCATGTGCAGGTTGACTGATCTTGTCGCGATCATCCTGATTTGGACTTGCTTGGGTGGCTCTAGTCGCGATGTGAGTTATCGGGCAGACCATTGTAAGTGCAGAATATGCAAGAAAAAGTTGGAAAACATCCATACATCTGGACTGGCATAGAACGGGGCCAGTAGAATCGGATGTCATGTCTGCGATAAAGTGGTCGATGAGGCATTGGGACTGTACCCTACTATGACGCCAGTCTCAGCTTCATGACGCAGAGGGCTCGTGGGGCAGATCTGCGCGGGCGGGCGGAGGAGCATGTCAATGTCAGAATGGGGTCGCCATACCAGGAGCGCAGATCGCAGTTCGTATTGGGAGTCTGTCGGTCCTAGATTGGGCCGTTTGGGCTTGGGTGTTGTGTCTTAAGCATTGCCAAGGCGAAGTGCATGGTGCCGGAGGGGACATCGGTCCAGTGGGCAGATCAGGGTACAGGTTCTGGTGGGGGGCTGGGCGAGAAGCATGATATGTCGTGCGTGGCGGAGCTGCGGCGGTAGCATCGATGGCGCGTCTGGATCTCCATACCAGATTCTGGCGAGAAGCAGCGCGCCCCCGGCGACCAGCCCGCCGTGATGTTCAGGTAGTATGACCGGTCCTTGGAGGTCGTCATATCAGGACAATGAGGCAGGGGTCTAGAACTGCGGGGGAAGTGAGGGCTGGGTACGAATTGGAAGCTTAGTTGAACGAGCGCGCATACATGTGTGACGAGGTCAGCTGATGTGTGACAGTCGCGTTCGCGTGACAAACGTTAAGCCCATGCGGCAGAGACAATATGCTGCCAGCATTGAAGCGGACAGACTATATGCGTGGCGTTATGCGTGTACACGCACATATACCCTCATTTCTCTGGTCAGCTCATATACTGATCGGCTGTGCATTTGTCGAATGCGCATATATACTAGTATTGAACAAATGGTGAGTTCCTCGTTCCCTGGACACAGTATCATCTCGAGAGCTCACTAGGTCTGATCTTCGCTTGCAAAAGATACTATATGTTCCTAACCTTGAAGATGGACAGGACACGAGGTCAGCCTATGTCCTGATTAATTCAACAAAGCGGTGATTGTATGGTCCTTCGTGGCGCCCAGGCTTAAGAGGCATGTCGATCTGCCTAGCTGGTATCCTAGAAGGTTTGCAGGATGTTCAGCAGGTATTGCTGAAGGAAACAAATGCACCGCACCAGGTACAGTATATCATCTCTACACCAGCACTTGTCCTACCAAGCGTCGATGACTTGGCTTGACGCTGTGCCTACTTTGCCTACAGTAACCGTCCAGCCATGCTATCCCGCCTGATTGGAAGATAGCAGCAGTCTGTTTCATGGACCGGCGCAAGAACCACTTACCTGCAAGGATGAAGGGAAGCCATGCATGGCGAGCTTGTCGCGACCTTGCGACGCGAGATTTCAGACTCCGCGGCGGGATTATTCATCGCGTCTCTCCGCTCAGTCATCGCAGGACGGGCGCCTCACTACTTAGTTTGCTGCTCTTATTCACCGCGCTGGCCGCTCTTATTCACTAGCTTGGCCGGCCACAAACAAGGGCCGCTTCATCAGGTGCAAATGGGGAGCGTTGTTGTACTTCTGATATCTGTTTTTGCTTCCGATGGCGATTACACGAGACACGAAGCCGGCGGCTGGTGTCTGAGTAACAGTGGGACAAGTGCGTTGTCATGCTTAGTTGTTCAGATTCTATCTTTGCCTTTGCCAAAAAAAACGCAATGGCGGCCGGAAAGCGGCCAGATGCTTCCGAAATAGTCACGGAGCTGTTTTTCGAACGACAATCACGCGAGTCATATAATCCTATGACGGCCGTGTGCCCCTGCCTTTGAGCCAGTACATAAAGCGATCCCCACCGAGGTGATCCCCTCACACCTAGAACATCAAATGCCGTCCAACACAAGTATTCCCGTGCTCTTCCAGCCGATCAAAGTCGGCCGCATGACGCTCGCGCACCGCATTGCGCTTGCGCCGCTCACCCGCCTGCGCAACACCGCAGAGCACGTCGCCACAGACATGATGGTCGAGCACTACGCGCAGCGCGCCACACCGGGCACGTTCCAGATCAGCGAGACGGTCCTCGTCCACCCGCAGGTTGGCAATTACCCGCACGCGCCGCTAATCCACACCGCTGAGCAGGTGCAGGCGTGGAAAAAGGTGCGCTCTCTCCCTACGAATTAATTTGTATTGCCGACGGTGCGATGGCAACAGGTTGTCGATGCAGTGCACGAGCGCGGCGCGTACATCTTCTTGCAGCTTATCGCGCTCGGGCGCGGCGCGGATCCCATACAACACCTCACCAGCGGCGAGCCGTACATCTCCGCGTCCGCGATCCCGCTCTCCGACCGACCGCCGTCCGACCCTGCGCCCCGCGCGCTCACGAAGGACGAGATCCGCGAGTACGTGACGTGGTATGGCGACGCGGCCGCGCGCGGTGTGCATGAGGCCGGGTTCGACGGCGTCGAGATACACGGCGCGAATGGGTGGCTCGTCGACCAGTTCCTGCAGGACACGAGCAATAAGCGCACGGACGAGTATGGCGGCGGCATCGAGGGTCGCTGCCGCTTCGCACTGGAGGTCATCGGCGAAATCGCGCGGCGCGTCGGCGAGGACCGCACCGCGCTGCGCCTCAGCCCATTTTCCACCTTCCAGGGTATGTATGAGGGCGCATATATCCCGACATTCCGGAGTTGACGAACCGGCTTGCAGATATGGGCATGGCGGACCCGCGCCCGACATTCGCGTATCTCGTCACGCGCCTGCGCGACGCCCACCCCGACCTCGCGTACCTGCACTTCTTCGAGCCCCGCGTGCATTGCGACGACGAAGTCGCCGAGGCGGGCGACGCCGTGACACAGCTCGGGGCCGGGAACGACTTCGCGCGGCAGATCTGGGCGCCGCGCCCGTTCATCAGCGCAGGCGGGTACGATGGCAAGAGCGCGCGGTACGTCGCAGAGCGCTATGGCGATATCATCGCGTTTGGACGGTACTTCACTTCGAATGTGCGTCTGCTGTTGTTCTATGCTCGGGGGTGGGTGTTGAAGGCGGTTTGCAGCCGGATTTGGTGCGCAGAATCAAGGAAGAACTCGCATTTAACAAGTACGACCGGCCGACGTTTTATACGTATATGTCGCCGAAGGGGTATAACGACTGGCCGCTCGCGCCAGAAGGGAAGGAGGGTGTTAGCGCCGCTTGATATGTGGAATGCGGACCGTTCAGTTCTCTTGTCTACATGCCAGCTGACTACTATATTTTTCATACCATCAGTATTTACAAGCTGGTTCGTTTCACTCCCGTAGATATCCTTGAAAGTTTGGTAAATTTTGCGTCGCTATCATTCAGGCCCAGTTTATCCGCGTTGTCAGTATGCAATCAATGATTTTTTTTCCCTTTAGTAAAGCCAATTTCTGGATTTCATGACTAGAAGAGACACTGTTGGCGCTATATTAGAACGACAGTCTTCTGTGTAAGGTCGCAACGAAGACTAGCGCTATATATGGTCAGCGGGTAGTAGATGGGCGTTGCCGAGGCTGACTCGACCTCATGCAGCTAGCGCTCGTTTGTGTCGCGTCAACCCATGCAAAGTCATCGATTGACAGATGTTACGGTCAACTTCAGCTTCAAATCTTTCATTCCATAACTTCGTTACGCGGAGTGAATTTTTGGACTGTAACGCCGGAACCTAAGTGCATAAAATCTTGGCATGAGGTAGAGTTGCCATCCTTCAAGCGATCGATCTCTGTACTTGACTGACAGTTGCTATAGTTCAGGTATATCCGCGCTGCCTAATAATCGCGAGCGCCGCGCAGTGCACGGCAGAACCCGCTACCCTCACGCTCACCGACCGACTCGACGGCCGTCTGTCTTTGAAAGGCATAAAGCGATTATAGGGTCCTTTTTGTTTATTTAAATCTTGGTCAGTATCACTCGTACATGCACATACATGCTTAAGGCGTAGGGCCGCACACGACGTTCACGATGAACATAGCCCTTAATCTATATGTTTCTGAGTTGCTTTCTATCACTCCCAGCCAGCTGCAGGATCTCTACCTAGTCATTGAAACGCCCAGAATGTCGCCGAAAAGCAGCGCAGAGTGGTGCACACAGCCGGTACATGCGTACATCTATGCATTCAAAAAGGAGTGCTGCATGCGTCGTTATGGCACATGCATACGGGCTGTATCACGAGGGAGACTTCGGAGTGGTCGACGTTGTTGCGCTACTCAGATTGTATGGTCCCGATCATGTTGAAGCATTGTGCTAGTATTGTGCCATGCACATAAATTTGACGGTGATGCCGCCGTGTGTGATTGCGAGACGGATGCAAGACGGCGGGAAGGGCAGGGCATGCCGGACTCGGGAGGCTGGCGTGTTAAGATCGATGAGCGAGCATTTGATCGAGAAGGCAAAAACATCAGGGGAAAAGTGGAAAGGTCAGGCAGATACTCATGCACATGACAGACTCGACAGTGGTATTCTGGTAAGCCAATGCCCATGTCTGCGTATCTCGCCATTATAATGCGACGGTGCACGCGAAAACGGAGAGAAAGCGAGGGGCACTGCACGTGGTCATCTGTGCGGTTGTTGTTGTTATGATGCTGAGGGGGGGTGGAGGGCTTGTCTGTTCAGAGAATCGGGGGGCAGCATTAGGTCTATGAAAGATAAACATTACGCGATGACCTGACAAGATTGCTCGTTGAGGTCCAACGAGGCAGCGCTGCCGCATTCGTGCCGCGCAATGGGGATGCCATTGTACGGCAGTATCGGTGTCGGTTCGGTTTGGGGCAAGGGCCGCATGATGTGGATCTTCCTGTATGTGAGAGTACTTAGTCCGAGTCTATGGTGTAGGAAGACACGAACAGAAATGATACAAGTCATACTTCGGAGTCGCCTAAAGTCGGTCAATACGTAGTATTTGATTTATCATGTTGAGGACCTCTTGACAGTCCTTGGGAACAGACCGTTACATGCAAAGCAGGACGAGACAAAAATCGAGTGATATCGTACTTTTTACTTGCTATTAGGAAATGGCGAAGTCTCACCGTGACTTGCAAGGGAGTTCAAGGTGCTTCAAGCGGCGGCAAGCATTTGAGCTGTCTGGGAGCTCTTGAGTCCTCCTGACATTTTTTATTCATGTAATTGGAGTGGTGAGTGAATGGTAGTTATTGACGTGCACAGGGCAGATGAACTTGTAGTGATGAAGCCGGAGACGCACTCGGCGGTTTGCGACAGGATTGCTTTCTTTGGAAGATCGTGCCTGCTGCGCGATCTGTGAAATCTACTGCCAAAACCGAGGTGTCATGTTTGGGGTGTAAGACCCACTACCACAGGGGTAGCGGGAATGAGCTCCTCACCAAGATATTTTCGCTCCTTCAAAATCACCTACCTACTCATTCTAATCGTCCATTTCCCACCCATTTTGAGCTCTCGATCTCATGCAGCCATCGTTGTTGGATTAATGTTACTCGTGTCTGTCGTCACTGGCGCAGCGTCGCTCTCGAGGATCCTACCCTATGGTCGCATATCAATGTCAATAAACTTGGGTCTCAATGGACGGAACATTATTTACAGCACGCACGTATGGCACCACTTGCCATGCATTACAGATGTCTCCTATCCGAGTCATGGGAGGGGGCCACACATACGGCTGTCGGGCACCACCGTTTCGCCACGCTTCTTTCCTGCCACTTAGACCATGTCCAACACCTCAATATCAGCGGTACTTTCCAACAGCTAGGGACCATCGTAAGGTGCCTAAACTCCCCTGCTCCCCTCCCAGAGTCAGCTGTCGCAGTGTCTAAATTCCAGCCTACACACCAACAATCGAATTGCCTAAAGCTTTGTTCGCGGGGCATGCCCCGCGTTTGCGCCAGCTCAGGCTACACTATGCAGCCATCTCATGGGATTCCCTGTCCCATTTCACCACTCTTACACACCTTGATATTCAGCATTCGCGCAATCCAGAACGTCAAGGAACCCAACACCTCCAACAGGGTGGCGCCAGCTTCGAGGCTTGTTTATGTGCTCTCGAGCAGCTATCCGCGCTTCGGGACCTCCGCTTGCACTACAGCATACCGCCGCTGTCCTCTAACGATGAACCAAGCATCATCATATGCCCCGCCGTCCAGCTGCCAAACCTCAAATTGCTGCACCTGCATGTCGACGCCGTTGTCTTTATGGTCACCATGAGGCATCTGACAATACCTGCTCACACGCGGGTCGATCTGAACCTGTCCATTCCAAGGATGAGAGGCAGCTATGATTTGGTCGTACCCTGGCTACGATCCCATGCTCCGAACATTGGCCTTATGCGGTCCTTTGCACTTAGTGAATTCTGGCCCGACGGCGTAGAGATCATCGCACAGGGCAGTCACGACTTGGCATCTGAAACCTCGCATTCAAACGTTTGCGATGAAGAAAATGGTCCGATGATTCGGATCGTTCTTCGTCCACACCATCGGCCAGGAGATTTCGTCCAACAGCTACGTAGGATCTGCGATGCATTCCGTTTGGAAGAAGTCGAGCGCGTCAATGTATTCGTCAATAATTGGTGGAATCCACAGGATTGGTTGGATATCTTTGGACGATCACACAGAGTCGAGCATGCGAACATTGGGAGCAGATGTGCATCGTCTTTCTTTGATGCATTGGCAACCAACTACGACCGAGACCATGCGACAGATCTTGTGCCAGGGGACGCTTCGGTTCTTTTCCCTTCCTTGAAAGTCCTGAAGCTCCATGTCGTGGATTTCTATGAACGCGCCAGGGAGGGAGGATTCTTATGGGAGAGGATCCGTGACAAGCTTCAGCTACGAAGAAGTATCGTGCCGCTCGGAACTCTGGAGATAGAAGCGTGCCGCGCCCACGCTGAAGAGGTCGACGAACTCCGGAGTCTCGTCTCTTACGTCTCCTGGGACGAAAATGAAGCTGGATACGGATCAACTGACGACTTTATATCGGAGAGCGAAGATGACGGCGACATGTAGGACATTGAGTCCCCTTTACAGAGGGATAGGCATTTTCGGAGTAAGTAAAGCGAAACAGGAACCAAGTGTTGCTGCTGACTGTCATCTTGGAACTCAGGCAGCTGTCGCAATATACCCACTCACGTTGTCCACCTCCGCAAACGGGTAGTCCGTGTATCCCTTCGGTTCCAACACCGAATAGAACGTCGACCGGTCGTACGTGTTATATTTTATGTCGTTCTGGATCCGACGCGGCAAGTCAGGCTATCCCGCGCGAATTAGAACGAAATCAGAGACATGTTCAAAACAAACGTACATTTGCGATAAAATGCCGCCCAAATGCAATGATGTCCCCGTAGCGGTCTGCCACATGCTGTGCGGTCTTTCCGTCGTATCCGCCCGCGCTCACGAAAGGTCGTGGCGACCATATCTTCCGCACAAAATCGTTTCCGGATCCTGCGCTGTCCTCGGAGTTGGACGCATCGTCCGCACCGTCCATGCGTGGCTCGATGAAATGCAAATACGCAAGCGATGGGTGCAACGCGCGCAGCTGTGTGACGAGGTGCGTAAAAGTCGGGTACGGGTCCTTCATACCCATATCTATGCAAAGACGGTGTCGAAGACGTCAGAAAAACTGTGTCTCAAGCGTCATATATCATTTGACTCCTCACCTTGATAGTCCGAAAATGGGCTACACCTCAACGCCGTCTTCGTTTCTCCAATCCTACCGGTAACTTCCTTTACGACCTCCAGCGCGAAGCGGCACCGTCCCTCGACGGAACCACCGTACTCGTCGTCACGCACGTTGCTGACGTCCTGCAAGAACTGGTCTACCAGATAGCCGTTGGCACCGTGGATCTAGACGCCGTCAAACCCGGCGCCCTGCACGGCGCGCACTGCGGCATCGCCAAACCAAGTAACGTACTCGCGAATTTCTGGCACGGTGAGTGCGTGGGGTGTAGGACCGCCTGGTGCGTGGCCAGGCACTTCAGATAGGCCGATCGGCGAGGGGGAAACATAAGGATAGTTTCCTTCGGAGGTGAGCAGGGCTGGATCTGCAGCACGTCCGAGGGCCCAGAGCTGACAGAAGATGAATGAGCCACGGGCATGCACAGCGTCGACGATCTACACGACGATGGCTCGGTCAAAAAAATGACATGCAGAAAAAAGGACTAGGAAGCACGACACATACCTTCCTCCATGCCCGGACCTGCTCCTCGTTATAAATTCCTGGAGAATGAGCCGCTCCTCCAGCTTTCGGATGCGCGATGGTGGCCTCCGTGATGAGAAGCGTTCCCGGTGTACTTGCGCGCTGAACGTAGTGCTCGAGGGTCAAGTCCGTTGGGACGTGCTCTGCGGTATTGCGGCAGCGCGTTAGCGGCGCGAGTGCGACACGATGCGAGAGCGTGATGTCGCCGACGCGAATTGGCTTGAACAGCGCGGTGTCCGCGGTAGCAGTAACGACGAAAGACATTGCGATGAAGGTACTTGTGAGAGCGGATGGGATGCTGTTTCTCTTGGTGGTAATTGAACCATCCTTGAACGCGTTTTATATGATCGCGGCCGTGTTGAAGGTTAAACGTTAAAGACCTGTAGATACGATAAAACAATGCTTGACTCACCATTGATCCGTCCGAGCAAGCCTCGACTTACACTGAGTCAGGACTGGGGCCTGCAAAAGCCTACGGCCGAAGACGCCTGTCGGCATAGGCGTTAGGATTAACGGAAGATGCTGATCTTCGGGTCTAAGGATCAAGCAATCAATAAGCATCAAGGGTCTAGTTGTGCAATGCAGCTTGAGGGACAGGGCTTTTCTGGAATCACGTTGGGTCTACAGATTGTAGCTGCCATAGGCAGTGAAACAGAGCCAGGTACTTGGTGCTTGTACTACTCAGCTAGCGGCCACAACACCCTCCTTTACGGCTTCCACCTCTGCGAAGGGGTAGTCCGTGTACCCCTTCGGTTCTAACACCGAATAGAACTTCGACCGGTCATACCTGTTATACTTTATCTCGTCCTTGATGCGACGCGGTAAGTCCGGCTACACACAATACTTCAGCATAGAGATGCAGGAAGTGGATAAGATCAAACGTACGTTCGCGATGAAATGCCTCCCAAAAGCAATGATATCACCATAACGGTCTGCCACGTATCGCGCAGTCTTGCCATCGTATCCGCCGGCACTCACGAACGGCCTTGGTCCCCATATCTTTCGGACGAAGTCATTACCAGACCCCGCACTGCTCTCGGAGATGAATGCATCGTCTGAGCCGTCCATGCGTGGCTCAATGAAATGCAAGTATGCGAGCGACGGGTGCGCAGCACGCAGCTGGGTCACCAGGTGCGTGAATGTGGGGTATGGGTTCACCATGCCCATATCTATGCAGATGAAAGGGAAAAAAATGAGCAACATTAGATAAATCACGCATAGACGGCTTTGTAGTTGAAGAGCCTCACCTTGATACTTTGAGAAAGGACTGCACCTCAGCGCTGTGCGTTCCTCCCCGATCCTGCCTGCAATCTCCTTGATGACCTCCAGCACAAACCGGCAGCGACCCTCGACCGAACCACCATACTCATCGTCCCGCGTGTTGCTCACGTCCTGCAGAAACTGGTCCACCAGATAGCCATTCGCACCATGGATCTCGACGCCGTCGAACCCGGCACCTTGCACGGCGTTTACTGCAGCGTCGCCAAACCACGTGACATATTCCCGAATTTCGGGGATGGTGAGCGGGCGAGGTGTGGGTCCGCCCGGCATGTGCTCCGACTCCTCAGACAGGCCAATCGGTGAAGGGGCGACGTAAGGATAGTTTCCTTCGAACATAAGCAAGGCAGGGTCGGCCGAGCGCCCTAGGGCCCAGAGCTGGAGGAAGATGTGCGAGCCGCGGGCGTGCACGGCTTCGACGATCTATGCAGATAGTAAAAATAAGTCTAGTCTACGGAAGAACGACTGAAAAATGAGGTACATACCCTCTTCCACGCCTGTACTTGCTCCTCGTTATAAATTCCCGGAGCATGCGCCCATCCACCAGCCTTCGGATGCACGATGGTAGCCTCTGTGATGAGGAGCGTCCCCGGCGTACTTGCACGCTGGACGTAGTGCTCGAGTGTCAAGTCCGTTGGGACGTGCTCGGCAGTGTTGCGGCAGCGCGTGAGAGGCGCGAGCGCAACTCGATGCGACAGGGTGATGTTGCCGACACGAATCGGCTTGAAGAGGGCGGTGTCTGCGACAGTTGCAGCATTAGAAGACATTGCGACGAAGATATTGGCGTAGGCAAACGCAATGCTGTTGTTCACGACGGTGAATCAGTGGTCTTTGGACGCATTTTATTTTATAGGTGCTGACTCTGTTGAATGAGCTGCAGACGGGCATATACAAGATAACAATAGCTGCTTGATGATTCGTTCATGGTACGCCGGTGGAATACCATGGATCAGTATGGCCCGGCAGAGCCTTAGGCCTACCGCTGTGACGAACATCGGGCGTATGTCGCTGCAGGCGTCAGGATCAACGGTAGATACTGGCCTTGAGGTCAGTGCGTGCGCAGAAATAGCTAAATGGACTGAAAGTCGATAAGCAGCAAGGTAGAATGACTGATAGCGGACAAGCCGTGGGCTATTTGTGGGACAATATGCATCATAAAGGCTAGTCGCGGAAATGTAGTTGCGCGATGGACCGGACGGTTGAACGTACATCATTGACGGAGATGTTGGTCTCGCGTGGTCGAGGCGCCAAGCTGAAGAAGACCAAGGAAAATTTGTGCGCGTCATTTTGTCAGATGGTCTATATTGGGACCTAGAGGCACATGCTTATTAGTGAGAAGAGAAGCCCGTCTAGATCTGGTTCAAAATAGGATGGTCTAGCACACGAAAGGAGAACAACAATACGATAAGAAAGACATTATGACATAGCGTCTTACGATCCATTGCATTTTTCTGTGGCGACCTTTATGGCTGCGGCAGGCAGAAACAAGACAATATAGATCCACTGTACACGCAACACCTCACCGCGTGTCGTCGATATGGAAAACAGATAGCGCGGCTAGACAATCAAGACACAACATGAGCAGAGTAAAAATGCTCCTTCAAACCCTATACTTTCGTTAGAACTGTGAATATTTTAGAACGAAAGCGCACGTACCTCCTGGCTTCCTACTGCAAAGTCGCAACGCTTATGTGTGTCGCTCGGTCTCCAGCCACAAGTATATGCGAAATCGTTCGGTGCATTCACCTCTGGGCCGGGGCTTGAGGGCGAGTGGACGGGAGGACTAACATCTCTAGGCACCACGTTGATATCTGGCCTTGAACCCTCCGAAGAATCCGAGTCCGAATCCGAGCCGGAGCCAGAGCCCAAATGCGCTTGTCCAGGGGCGTAGTCCTCGTCTTCCTCTTCGTCGCTATCCATATCGGGCTTGTGCTCAACTTTCGCCTCTGTTTCCTTCATTTTTCCTTCCTCCGCCATTCTGAGCTTCCTCTCCGCTTTCTCCAGCTTCCTCTCCAACAATATGATGTCCTTCTCCAGCTCCTTGTTATCTTCCTCCAACTCGCTGACCACCGCGTCCTTTTGAAGCACATCCTCTCTCAGCAACGCATTTGCCCTGTAGAGCTCCGGTGCCATCGAAGCCTGCAGACGCAAATTATCGTCCGTGCGCCGTGCGCGCTCCTGTAATAGATGAATCATTGCGCGCTGCTTCCGCACTTCCTGCTCGAGCTTCGTGACCCGCGTCTCATATGTCGTGCGCACGAGCGCCACGCCCGTCTTCGCCTGTGATTCTGCGACCGTCGCGCGATTGAGGAGCTCCTCGTTCTCCGCGCGCACCTCGCCGGTGAAAGCAGATGCGGCGCGGTACTGCTCCTGGAAGAAGTCTCGGTCGCTTGCCGCCGCGGCCTTCGCAGATTCTAGCGCGCTGATCTTCTGCTGAAACTCGAGGCGCTCGGCTTCCCAACGAGCCCGTTCCTCGTTGAGAGTGGTGTCCGGGACGGTGGGTGGCAGGGGAAGAGGGAAATGCGTGAGTTGCATCTCCATGATGTCCGTCTGCACCTCCGCAACGGAAGACGCCCTTCTCGACACCTCTTGCGCTCGTCGCCAGGACGACTCTGCTTCCCATTTGGCACGGTAGTCGGCAGTAAGCTCGCGCTGCTCCTCGAGCTCTTTCTCAAGTTTTGAAATTTCCTCTGATTTGAGGTTCAGGACATTGAGAGCAGACGTCAGCTGGGTTGTGGGTGACGGCTGGAGCCCGCCTTGACTTTGGGACTGGCTCTCGTCCGAGATGTGTTTCGAGGAGCTTGTGGGAGGTACAATATCGTGTTCCTGCGAGTTCCGTTGTTGTGGCTACATGTAGATGCAAGTGATTAGCGACTATATCCCCTCCTGTAAGCCTGCACATACCCGAGGCGAAGCCACAACGCTCTCCCGCAAAACCTCCTCTACCGACATCTCCTCGTCAGGCCCGCTGGGAGCCCGCTCACTCCTACCCTGATCGACCTCCGCCTCGCCTCCCTCAGGCTGAGCCCCCTTCCCATCTCCGCTCCCACTGACCGACGATTCCTGACTCTGCGTTTCCTGCTGCAAAACCTCCATCGCCATCTCAAATTCATCTCTCTGGTCGCGCTCCCTTTCCTTCTCTTTCTCCTTTTCTTTCCCCTTATTCAGTGTAACAGCCGGATTCGGGGATGAAGTCTGGAATTTCAGCGAGCTGGAGCCTCCGCGGCGGCTAGTGATATCCTGTAAGCTCCTCATCGGCTTACGAGACGGGGCCCCTGCCAGCCCGGCGCGCATCTGTGCAAGGCGCTCGCGCATGTCGATGTTGAGAACCGCTTTACCTGAGGATACGGCGGGACTGCGCTCGTCCCAGTCGCGCACGCTCGATGCAGCTAGCCGCTTCTCGGGCGAATCGAACTGCTCGATGGAGCTTGTTGGCGCGGCGTCTTCTTTGCGCTTCAGATGGGGAGCGAACGCGGATGGTGAGATCTGCGGGATGGGACGAAGGGGCTTGGCCTTGGCAGCGGTCGCGCCGCTGGCGGAAGATGACGGAGCCTGCGTCGTCTTCGAGCGCACAAATTCGGCGATGGCTGGATTAACGATAGCCGCGGAAGGTACAGAGCGCGCTGCAGGCGAGGGTTTCGACGCTTTGGGGGCAGATTTCTGCGGCTTCTTACTGCCTGCGTCGTTGTCCTGCTCTTCAGACGACGAGTCCTCCCCAGGAGCAGAGGCCGATGATTGAGACTGAGTCCGCGACAGGCGCTTGCGAGAGCCGTATGTCTTGATGACTGTCCGAGACATAGAAAAAGACGGCTCCGATTCCAGCTGCCGTTGTGCCTGGGAGTTGCGTCCCATGGAGGGAGAGGGTGCGTTTTCGCGAGCAGGGTTATCTTCGTCCGGGCCTGGCTCCTCTTCCTCCTCTGGTTGCACAGCTGTGTCCGGCCTCAGCTGAAGTTCGTCGTCGTCGATACCAGCCGCGGGCTGTTCAAGTTCTACCCGCTGAGGTGAGAAGAGCCACGAGTCTTGAGCTTGATTCTGCGACTGCGATTGCGACTCTTCTTCCTCGCGAAGTGCGTCGATCTGAGATTCTGTGAGAGAGGGCTTTTTAGAAGTCGAAGTAGCAATGGATTGCATGGTCTGCAACACAGATTTCGTATGAGGCCTCGCGTCGCCGAATGAGCTTGTTTTGGGTTGAAGCGGGGCAGCCTTTGCTGGCTTGTCGACAGGAAGGCTCGTAGACTTCGATCGAGCGTCAGCAATCGAACCAGGCACTGAAGGGGCCTTTCGTTTGCCCTTGGGAGGACCAATTTTGAGCGGCGCCGGTTGCCCATCCCCATCGTCTCCCTCCTTCTCTTCACGATCGGAGCGCGCGTTTGTCACTGACGCAGAGGTCGACAGAGACTTACGCTTGCCCTTCGGTGGTCCGATCTTCATTACGGACCCTGAGGGTCCTGCCTTCGTCGGCCTTTCGTCCTCGCTCTGCTCGTAGTCAGAAGGAAAATACCCTTTCTTCCGTCGACGATTCCTTTTGGGGAACGGCATAGGCTCTTGCAAATCGTCATCTTCTCCGTCATTGCTCTGGGTGACCTTGCGTCGCTTCGAAGCAGACGTCGGAGTTCCATCATTCAGGCTGATTGTGGAACGCGTGTTGCGACTGCTGCCCGTGGAACGCTTGCGTTTAAGCGACTGAGGTGCTGGATCCTGAGCGAGAATACGCGAACTAGCTGGGCCGGAAGCTTGAATGCGGGGCGGCATAGCTTTTCTTGACGCGAGGCTGCTCGTACGGGAGACAGTGGACCCTGTGGTGCTTCTTCTCCTGCCTGCACCGTCTTCAACTACAACATTGAGGACACGTCACAGTAAACAGATTGAATATATCGCAAGGTCGGATAACGCACCCTTCTTCGCTGCTTGTTTCCTCCTCCACGCTTGCACTAAGTCGTCAGCACAGTCCTCACGTTTGGCCCAGCTCTGTGCCCAAGGTTTTCCCGTCTCAGGGTCAATCCCAGCCCACCGAACCCTAAAGCCTTTCTTTGGGTGCTCAGCGGTGATCTCGAGAGCCTCCCAAAGCTCTTCATCGTCATTTTCGCCGGGAACAAATCCCTGCGTTTCTTGCGAGTCGTCGAGCATGCCCCCTTCTTTATAGACAGAAGAAGAGAGTACAAGAGAAGCACCACAGCGCGCTGCAACTTGCCAGGATGCGGAACAACCGTTCGCAATCACGGAGAGGTGAACAATGCAGTTGAGTGAGCGCTTGTGGCAGGTCAACGCCGGCTTATGTCAGCGAATTCATGTTCGGGATCGCTTCGGCGATCTGAGCAGCTTGTTACTGAACTTTGTCGTCAACGTCGACATAGACCTCCTCGCTCTCGGTGCTGGCGTGTTTATCGCTGCAACAATCGTCGCCACTCATTGAACGGCCAAGAACGATGTTAGCTGTGCCTCTGTTAGGCTAGTGTTCGGGCCTTTCCAAGTTCACGATCTGTCAAGCCCACCATAGTGTGTGTTACCTTTTAACTTGTTTAACGCGTTACTAAGAAGCATCCGATCCTGCGAGCTGGGTACCCGCCTCACAAGAATAGTGTGCTGGAGTTGAAGACGGCCCGACGTTGCTAGGGTGACATGTCGACATTTTAACATAATGGCCCCGCACTTCACCACGGCCTCCAGAGCAACAACGTAGAGGGCCACTCAGCGTTCGTATCTTGCTTCCTTGCATCTTATTGGACGCGTTTGTGCCTGGGCTCGGCGACGCCGGTCGAGAAACTACGTCTCAACAGTGTGGTTCCTCATGGTAGAAATCATGAAAAGCTGATTGAATCAACCCTTCGTATTCGAAAGTGATGAGTACATCGATGAGTAGTTGCTCCATGGCGATCCCTATACAGCCTAACGTAATCATTCATTCGTCCAGAGTACTTCCAGATCACGATGCAGGCAACGACGAACGTGTTCCCATCCTCACCGGCCACAAGGGTGAGCACCTCGTGTCGAACCTCGAGGCGCTTGAAATTGCACTTTTGAAGAAGCAAAATGCGTCCCTTGAAAACGTTGTGCCGTCCGACAATTGTGACTATCTATATGCGCGTCGAATTCACAAGGAAGCGAGCCTAGCAAAGAATACACGCACCAGACAGCCTTTTGCCCGTGGCCGGTTTCGCAGCCGCATCGCGAATCCGTCATCGCAAGCAAGATACGAACTTGAAATTGTCCCTTCAGCAGGTCTCAGTATCGAAAAGGATATGGCAATGATGGATAGCTATGTCCCTGTTTCATGTCGCATCTCCCGGTGAAAAATTCGCACGTATTAATAGGCCATTGCTTTCGTTTCCTGTGAAGGGTTCACCAACCATCTTCTTTGGCACACTTGAGAGACTTTTAGTCCATTCCTGGCTGTGCCGGCCAAACAGAATCCCGCACGGGGGTTTGAAGGGAGGTAAGATGTCGCGACAGCCAATAGGAAAGCGTACTATGATCCAAGGTCCGAGGGCCAAGGTGACCGAGCACTACGCACTTTCTGATCCCAAGGGCAAATGATACGACGGTCTACGAACGATGAACAAATGATACCAACATATTGTTCGGCATTTCCGCAAGCGCTATGCGATGGTAGAACACCGTCTAATTGACATTGAGGGCCCAGCCTATCCATGACTATGATATCATCCACGGGCCTGCTGTAGTTCCGAGCCGGCTGTGAATAGATCATAATAGAAAGAAGATGTATGTAGACTTCTGCCTCCAAGAAGTCTTCGTAGAGAACAAGGATGTTGCGATTTCCAATAGGAAGTACTGTCGACGATCTTCACTCGTTCGCTTCTACATCCTACGTTTTACATATTATATCAGAAATATGGGAGCAGACCGGTACCAATACAATGATTAACATGGCAAGATCTCGCATTGGACCGGGAAAGCGTGCGCACCTGCAGCCCGGCCGAAGCGGCTGCAAGCAGTCTGCAAGCATGCTTGATCAGAAGAGGGCGGACCTGGCATACATGAACGCCACACGTGAATCGATGATCAGACAAACTCATGATCAGATGCATGCAGAGACAGATGCTGAGAATAATTGTTAAAATAGCCCACGGCGTAAGCATTGCCATTGGGTACCGGTCCTTGAGAATAACCACACGACTGACATGCCTTATCACTGTATGTGCGGACGGCCCGCGGGAAGTTTCCCCACACGTCTTGATGGAAGAAGTCAACACTAGTGCGATGAGACGGGACCGCACACGGATAGATGAGCCCCTTCAGGCAACGTCGTCACATCCACGAAAGCTACGGTAAGTACTATAGTACTATTAGAGAAGCCGCAGACATACATAATGTGCCGGTAGATGGTGACAGCTGCTTCAGGGTTGATACCGTACTACTTATTCCCTTGGAGTTGCTCGACTTGTGTATGGACGCTCACAAGGTTTTAGCTACTGCGCGGACATGTCTGTCAAATGATCTACAAATGGGTGTGTAATGAGGCTCACATTTAATATCCGCTTGTCGAACCTGCAGCACAATACCACCGAGCGACGAATATGAACACCGCGATGCCTCGTCTGCATGCATATGCAGTAAACTCGAAGCTCTCAAACGCCCTCGGAGAACCTCGGCCAGGGTCGCTGCAGCTATATTTTGATGCTTGTCCCGACTCGGAGGTGGTTCATCAGTCGTCTTCGACCAAAAAAAAACTGCTTACCGCGCGAAGCATGTCTTTGTGTCTCATCCAAGTCAGTGAGACGCCTGGGGCGATGAGAGCTTGTCGCAGTCACGCTAGCGTAGGCGCTGGAGTCAGGTCCAACTCGGCACACGGTTCGACGGCAGCTTGCAAGCCACCATCGTGGCGTCGGCGACGTGCTCAAGCTTTCCCGCGCACGTTCCGGTCAACATTTCGACCTCGAAAACACTGCGACAACGAATCACCATTTGCTAGCCTTGTGGACTCATGACAAGTCCGTAACGTTGGACAGTGCTTCTTGATCGCCTGATCATCCCGCGGATGGAGAAGACGCATCTTCCCAGATCGTAATGCTT
Source organism: Hericium coralloides (assembly GCA_003675405.1). Lineage (NCBI taxonomy): Eukaryota > Fungi > Basidiomycota > Agaricomycetes > Russulales > Hericiaceae > Hericium > Hericium coralloides. The sequence goes on from QUOP01000074.1 coordinate 388,099, forward strand.
ACCCAGGCCTCGTCTCATGTTTGGTGCGGTTGCCACTCATCTTCAATCAGAATTTTCTCTCAACTGATGCTGAGCTGACTGACAGACTGCAATTCCATTCGACCGTGTGCACATTGCCGAATGGGAATGTACGAGGTCTCAGCTGACGAACGTACTGGATATTCACGTATTTCGCCTCCAGGGTAAGTGCCGGGATCTACCCAGATGCACGCATGTATGGTTACGGAATTTACTTGAATCGAACACGGCCTGCTTACACGCCGGAGGACGCTTGGACACCGACCCCGATTGGTGTATCACAAGAGGTATCCGAACGTACTGCACCCTGGATCCGTCGGTCTCGGCAGGATCCCGCAGACGCGCGAAGGAGGAGCAAAGAGGAGTAGATCGCGATTTTTCATGACGCCGCATTGCTTCCATTGACGATTCGTGGACCTTAGGCAGTGCCTGACGATGGTGGACGATGGGCGGGAATGATTCTGAAGTTTAAATAATTTGCGCCCTTCTCGCACGTGGGCGTGTGCCTCCTTGGTTTCGACAAATCGTCCAAGGCCAGCTACGGTCAAATCCTCTCAAGCTCTCCGTTTGCATATGCAGCGGTCGCCATCAATCACCAAATCTTATCCCACTTGTGTCATGCGAAGCTTGGTGAGGCCAGAGGCGCTCAGGACTAACTCCCATATAGGGAGTATCGCTGCATGTGTATGTACTTCTGATTCTTCAATCTCGTCAAGAATGATTGATGAGCAGACCGCGCGATAGCCGGTCCTTGTGTCCGAACGCCTGGTTTGCAGCCTCAGTCATGAACGCAGACAGATCCTGCTATGGGATCATAGGCATCAATCGGCGCAGATTGTTAGTCTGATGCAAGGTTTGAACGGCGCTTCCACCTGTATAAATCTCACGCGGAGCGCGCATATCTTTCGAACGCCTGGATCCCTACTATGGAGACGGCTTCTCTCCACCAGCTCCAGGAGCTAGACGCTCTCCAGGATACCCTCAACCAGTCCTTGAATGCAGTTCGCGACGAGATCAAGCGCCACGCGTTACCAGAGCTTTCGAACTTTGCCTCGCAACCTCATCCCCTCGACGATCCTACCTTTGTATGTCCGCCCAGGTTATATGAAGCGCGGAGATTGGCGTTAGGTATGTTTCCAGCCTGATGACGAGGCTTATAAGTGACTTTAATTTCTCCGACGACCATAGCTACAGTGGTATGTTGTATGTTCTTCCCGCCAGGTTCCGTTAACATATAGTCTTCTCAGGGACAACTCAAGCATCTGCTGCAAAGGCCATATGAGAAGGTCGTCGAACAGTCGTGCGCGGTATATGACACGGCCTGCCTGGACATCCTGGTGAAGACTGGGATTCTAGACAGGCTGGCAAACAGGGCGAACCCACCTGAGGGACTTCACGTCCGGGATCTGCAGGAAGAGCTCGACCTCGATGCGGTCAAATTAACCCCCATGCTTCGTTATCTGGCCGCACAAGGGTGGCTCAATGAGACGAGCGAGGGCGTCTTCGCGCTCACGCGGCCTGCTCTGGAGCTCAGGAAGGGAAACAATGGTCGGAAATGGATCATGTACGCCTTCTCCTTCACACGCTGTACTTGGTTTTCAAATTCATCTCGTTCTCAGGACCCCTGGCAAGCCAAAAGTCGCTACCTCTTTGCTCCCGCAGATTACCCATCCGGAGTGGAAGTACTCGCGTCGACCGGACCAGACCGCATTCCAACTCGGCAATGACACCTCCCTCTCGCTGTTTGCGTGGATGAAGGAGCGTCCGGACGAGCTGACGCAATGGGCTAGCTCTGTCCAGGTGAGCAGCAGCCGCGTGCATCTCGACTGTAACGTGCTGAGCTTTCGCGTCCAGTCATTGGGTGATGCCTACCATTCCGCGATTATCAATGACTTCCCTTGGCAAAAGTTTAGCTCGCGGACTTTCGTAGACTGCGGTGGTGGACAGGGAAATTTGTCTGTTTCTCTGGCAGAAATGTGAGTAGTCTTTCCTGTTAGCGATGCGTTCTCAATCAATTTGACTTCTGGAAAATAGTCTTCCTGAGAGCAAATTTTACGTGCAAGATTTGCCAGAAGTGATGCCCATCGCCAATAAGAACATCGAGCGACGGGATCCAGACGCTTTCCATTCAGGCCGCATCGCGACCGAGCCCCACAACTTCTTTGAAGTGCAACCCCGATTCGGTGAAGACCATGTCTACCTTCTGCGGTATATCCTGTGCGTACCTTCCCAGTACTACGTCGAAGTCAAGCTGATTTCCAATGCAGGCACGACTGGCCCGATCATGCATGCGTATGTATTTTTTCTGCAGTCATGATCTTCTCGTATCACATCAACTCACATCGTCCCCAGATCAAAATTTTGAGCAACATTGCCCGTGTTGCCCCGCCCTCGGTAAGTACTGCCGGCCATCTTCTATTCAGCCCCGATTGACGCCATCAAAGTCCAAGCTGGTCATCATCGAAGTCATATCCTCTCCTTGCACTGTATCAGCGTCAGGGCCAGATCATGAAGTCACGCTAGACGACCTCGTAGACTCGACCGAGCATCGACCATTAACGCCGCCGGCGTACATACCTGCGAACTTCGGCATCAACGCAAAGATGTCCTTAGCCCTTGGGGTCCACATGCTTGGAGTTTTCAATGCACTGGAGCGTTCGATGGTGAGAACTGTTATCAATTCTAGCGGAGTCCAGAACTAAAAGATGGTATAGAGCGAATGGACTGCCTTGATTAGCAAGGCGGGCTTGAGGCTGGTCAAGGTCCATATCCTGCGAGGAATGATCTCTGCTATCGAGTGTGAACCGATCCCTGGATATCGCTTCGATGGGTCCCAGGGCGTAAATGGTACCACGACGTCTACGAACGGTACACATACCAATGGTCACATCGCCCACAATGGGAATGGCACTGTCAACGGCAATGGCTCCCTCAACGGCAATGACACTCTCCACGGCAATGGCACTCTCCACGGCAATGGATCCCTCAACGGAAACGGCCATCGAAACGGAGTCGAGCATGATGGCCATATAACCGATTCTTCCTCAGACGCGTAGTTTCTGGCAGGAGCTTCGCATCTTGTATGCAAAGGCCGGTCACAGGGCCTGCTACCCTCTGTTTATGTATTGTTATTATGTCCTTAGATCGTTTCTGTGCCAGTATTTCCCTCGACGGTTTGTATGTACTGTGTATAGAAATGGATTTCTCCGCCGTCGAGACGATTTTTGTAGATACTTTATACCTCCCGATTATTGCTTGCGCCGTCTATGACCTAGATGCTGACTTTGAGCTCGTCGATTCGTCGAAATGAATGCATATCTCGACACGAAATGAATAGAAAGATAGAGGAAGTCTGGAGGCAGCATCCTGTCATTATCTTATCAGATAACTTAGACAATATTGATCACGTGCGATGCGGTCTTCGTCGAGATTTTGCCAATGTTCTGCACCTCCCCCGACGTACGCGTCGATATCTGTCTCTGCACGCCATTATAAGGTTTTCTACTTGTTGGACGCGTTGCTTCTTGAGGTGACGCCTACGAAAAGATTTATCTGATGTCAGCACTTGGAAAAAGGAAGGCCAGGGACGAGCCAGAGCCCGAGGGATCTCACGGGTGTGTACCGGAAGAATCTTTGCTTCATGAGTTAACGAAGTATCTACAGGTCTACATTTTTCGTCTCAAATTTACCTTACAACGTAACCTCCGTTGACCTGCAGACTCTCTTTTCCGATATCGCGCCTGTCAGGTCTGCATTCGTAGTTCAAGAGCAGGGCACTGGCGTGTCCAAGGGTGTTGGCTATGTCTCATTTGCTATCCGCGAGGATGCGGAGACTGCATTCGATCAGATCTCGAAGGAGGGGATGGCCCTTAATGGCAGAAGTCTGAGGGTAAACTGGGCGGCCAAGGTATGTTATCACTTCTAATGTTGCCGTGTCAGCACGCTCACAATGGCGCTAGAAACAAGAAAAAGGAGCGAAGGATCCCACAGTGAAGGTGGAAAAGATTGAGGCTCGCAAACCACATCCGAAGTCTGCGTCAGCTGCTGGTCCGAAAGACCCTCTGGCGATACGAACCGTGATCATCTCCGGACTGCCCTCGGGCATCGACTCAAAGACGCTTTGGAAGAAAGTGCGGAAGTCAGAAGGTGCTGAGAATGTCGACTGGCCTCTCAAATCGGCCGAAGGAGTCGAGGATCCTAGTACAGGTGCGTAATCGTCGGTGAGCTAGGATATCATATTTATTGACGAGCGTTCCCTTTCGTGCAGCCCATGTACTCTTTGCCACACCTGCGAACGCACAAGAGGCCGTCTCCAAACTTCACGCACATGTCTTCAAGGGTTCTCTTCTCTCCGTCACACTAAAAAAGCGACTGGATCACGTTGCCAAGGCTCCCCGTCCGAGTGCGAACACGACCGCAAAGACGTCTGGCCCAGCGCCGAGTCGCGCAAGCCGCCTCATCGTGCGCAATCTGCCGTTCGACATCACAGAACAGGATCTACGCGCACTCTTTCTTCCATACGGCCCTATCTACTCGATCACCATCCCACAAAAGGTTGAAGAGAGGGACGGCGATGGCGATGTGAAGATGGAGGAAGGAGTGGCGCCAGCGACGAGAGGGAAAGGATTCGCGTTTGTGTGGATGTGGAGCAAAAAAGAGGCGGAAAAGGCGATGGAAGAGTGCAATGGGAAGAAGGTCAGGGCTGGCTTTGCGTCGAGTTTGGTCCTGGACAAGCAGAAGAAGAAAAAAGAGAGGAGGGAGGAAAAGAAGAAGCTGAAGGCCGACGAGGCGGGCGATGTCAAGGAGAACGAGGATGTGGGAGAAGACGCGCCGGCGACAACGCAAGGTGCAGAGCGGGTCATTGCTGTTGATTGGGCATTGAGCAAGGAGCGGTGGGAGGAAGAGAAGAAGAAAGCGGAAGAGGAAGAGGGCAGCGGCTCCGAGGAGGGTTCTGATGAGAGTGAGGATGAGGAATCTGACGAGGAAGCACTGGGCGTGCACCAAGGTTCTGACGAGGACGAGGAAGGCTCCGACGTAACAGATGACCGTAGCGATGATGGAGAAGAACCCACAAAACCTCAGCTCCCACCACCCGAGACTGGTACAACCCTTTTCATTCGGAATATTCCCTTCTCGGCTACGGACGATGAGCTACGGACATTGTAAATTGAATTCCATTCCGCCTATTCGCTTTGTCACTAACCGTATACACTAGATTCCGTGCCTTTGGTCCACTGCGATACGCACGTATCACGATGGACCACGAGATGGGTCGTTCTCGCGGTACAGGATTTGTCTGCTTCTGGAATATAGCGGATGCAGACAAGGCCGTGGAACAGAGTGATATTCTACGCGCAGAGACCGGCGGGCAGAGTGACATGGTATGTGTATTCTACTCTTCAAAGTCCATTTTTATTGAACTGGTCATCGCAGCCTAAGAAAAATCCGTTTTCGATGCCGTCGCTCCTCACTCCAGATCCATCAGCTCTGTCAGCCCAGAGTCTTGTCCTGCACGGACGCGCTCTGGATGTCGTACGCGCGGTGACAAGGGACGAAGCTGGTAAGCTGAAGGAGGCCGGAGAGAAAGCTCGCGAAAAAGCAGACAAGCGCAATATGTATCTTCTACGTGAAGGAGGTTTGTATCTATTTCCTCTCGCGATTGTCTCAGTCTCATAACTAGTTTGTCTCGGCAGTAATCTTACCCAACACGCCGGCCGCGGATACAGTGAACGCGCAAGAGCTAGAAAAGCGTACAAACTCGTTCAATGCTCGGCGAACGCTGCTGCGCTCGAACCCCTCCCTTTACGTGTCTAAAACCCGCCTCAGCATCCGCCAGATCCCGCTCTTCGTCTCCGAGCGCATGCTCAAGCGCCTCGCCATCCACGCGATGCGAACCTTCGACAGCGAGGTTAAAGCCAAGCAGCGGCAGGACCTCACCGAGGACGAGAAGACCATGCCTACGGAGCCCGAGGGCGACGGCCAAGAAAAGGAGAAGGAGAAGTCGTCCGACAAATCTGCCAAAGGCAAGAAGAAGCCCGGGCGGAATACGGGCGTAAAGCAAGCGAAGATTGTGCGGCAGCAGGACCGCGTCGACGCTGTGACGGGCAAGGGCCGGAGTCGCGGATACGGCTTCTTGGAGCTGCATACACACGCGGATGCGTTGCGGGTCTTGCGGTGGGCGAACAATAATCCTGCTGTGGGGGCACTGTTCGAGGAGTGGCGGAAGGCAGAGCTGGAGGATCTGATCAAGGAGGAGCGGAAGAACAAGACGGACGATTCTGCAGCGAGGATTAAGAGGATGAGTGACGAGCTGGAGAGCTGGGGACAGAAGGCGAAGGGCGTGTTGATTGTGGAGTTCTCGATTGAGAATGTGCAGGTCGTGCAGAGGCGAGCGGCTCATCAGCGTGATGGGAAGTCGGTGGCGGTGAGTGGCAGGTCTCCCAGCTTCTTGAAGCGACGTTTACGCTTTGAGTCCTAGAATCCCGACGCAAAGAAGCCACGAGAGAAGCTAGCATTGCCAAAGACAGAGGAGCGGGATGGTGTGCCATCTCCCAAGAAGCGACGAGTTTCAAAAGACGGTGCGAAGGACCAAAGCCCTCGTGTCAAGGAGGACTCTGTCAAGCCATTTGACAAAGTAAAATCTCTCATCGGGAGGAAGCGGAAAGAGAGAAAAGCCAAAAAGGCTTGAATACGTAATATTTTCGTTTCGCATGCCCAATGCATGCCAGTCATAGAAAGATGGAATTTTGGACCATGTGGATACCTATCTTTAGCCTATATGTACCATGATAGACCGGGAGTCAGGACCGCCTTGGCAACGAGAGATTTGGGAGAAGGTCTATTACAATATCTACATAATCTACAATACATGATTGGGACCAAGAAACAGTCAGCAGTCCTTCATTTCACCTTCATAACAAAGTAAGTCAATAGATATCATCTCGTAACGCATACTCACCTACTTCTTATCCTCCGCCACATCCTCCCCAATCTCCTTCCACTCGTCTAAGTCTTTCTCCCACCTGCTTATCTTCTCGCGTATATGAGCCTCTGCCTCCTTCCCGAGAAAGAGCAGTCTGGGCCACGGCTTCCCCTGCGCACGGCCCTCGCCACGCACGACATCCGCGATGATCTCCATGCCTTTTCGTGGGTCGCATAGGTCCGGGTTCTCGAGTATGCGATCCCGCACACTCGCGGCGCCTGCAGCCCTCACGGGTGCGTAGTCCGCGATCGGCGTCCCGGCCGGCTTGGGCGGTACAAAGCCTGGCGTACGGAAGGACGCGGGAGCGACGGCAAGCACGCGGATGTTGAATGGCGCGATCTCGGAGGCGAGCGTGTCCGCGTAAGCTGCATATACGTGAGTTAGATATAAAAAAACGGCCAGGATATGATCTACACATACAGTGCAGTGCAGCCTTGTACGCTGAGTATAGGCCTGCAAATGATAAGCCGTGTATCCTACCACGCGAGGAAACCCCATAACGTACCAACACCCTGCGCACAACGTATTCAGCCACCATGGCGCGCTCGCTGCAACGCACAAGGACTCACAGGAAAGTCATTCTTCCATGCCGACCGGCTTCCAATGATCACGATCGTCCCCTCCCGCTGTGCCCGCATATACGGCAGAACCGCGTTCGTGACATTGACGGTCCCGAAGACCTGCTGGAACTGGCGTACCCAGGGCTCCGCGCCGAGTTCCTCGATGAGACCCACGACAGGCCCGCCCGCATTGTTCACCAGCACGTCGATGTGGCCCCAAACGAGCGCGGCCTGCCGCGCGGTCTCTGTGATGGCCTCAGGGCTGTCCGTGATGTCGAGCGGTAGCACGCGCACGCGATCTTCCGGCGGCGCAAGTGCGGCGATAACGGACTGCAGTTTCGGTAGGGAGGACGGACGTGTCGTCGCGATGACTTTGTCGCCGCGCGCGAGGACGACGCCGACGAGGCTTGCGCCGAGACCGGAGGCTGCGCCTATGTATATGCTGGGATGAGTCCTTCAGGAGGCACGCGTGCTGGAGAGGTCAGACGCACCAGTGATAAGCCAGACCTTTTGCGACAGCGTAGGATGGTTGTCTTGCGTCATTGTGGTGCACTTTTCTTGAATTAAGTACGAGAGGTGATCTTTCTGTTAGTACTTAGATTCTGTACTGTGGGTGAAGGAGAAGGAAAGGTGATGCGCGTCGCGTCCTGAGTCACGGACTGCGGATGCAGGAAGTCAATTCAGCCGCTATTTAGCTGTCGCCGGAGCTACAGGATCGACATCGGACAACGTTGAGCGCGTGTTTGATGTTGCATTCTTTCCGAAGCTCGCCCTGCAAAGTCGGCATCCGCCCGATCTGATATACGTTGAAGGCCGATCGATATCATGAGCAGTGACCGGCGGAGGCAATTTCATCTCCAACTGCGCACGCCGTGCCGTGCTATGGTCTATCATATGCGGTCATTGCCACAGCCGATGACCGACACGTCGCACCAAAATTTCGGGAATGTGTAGGTGCCTGTGTCCGTGTGTGTGCATCTCGTCATCGTGTCAACGCAGACCTATACACGGCGGATAAGTACTTGTCCGAACGAGACCCACCGGCGCATGGCCACGTTTAGCGCTGACGACTCGGACGACGGATGCGTCTACTGTGTACATCTAGGTATTATTGCCGCAGTCGGAAAACAGGCAACGACGACCAGGATACGTTGACTCACCTCGTCAGAACGTAAGGTAGGGCTCACTCATCACCCACCCCATCACATGACTGTGACGGTCACTGTGACCTCCGAGTGACTTGGGCGAGCAGAATGCAGTCGAAGAGAGTTTGTACACTACGAGTGAACCAATTTGACTATTATAAATGGTAGATAATGCGAGGCTTGTGATTTTTTGGTGTTGAGAGGTATATTATTGAAAAGCGGAGGGTCATCCGGTCAAGCTCTTCGAAAACCGCTCACATGCGATGATGCGAAGTCGGAGTGGAGGGTCGAAAGCATAAATCGAGCCCTCTTTGCTTGATCCCTGCGTGCTTCATAGTAACAGAATTGCACAAAAATGTAACGAACACATCTTTCGAAGGAAGATTTGGGTTTCCGCGTCCGAAGAGAGCGGGAAGGTCTACAAGAGCTGCAGACAGGCGCGACGCGTCGCAGAGAATTGGCGTCTCGGCCATCTCGGTCGAGCACCGTTTTTGTATCTCCTCCTTCGATACTTCGAAATTTAAAGATCGGCTTCCGACAAATCCTCAGGGAAGCACGCATAAACAACTTCTCGGAACCCGATTTTCGCTGAGTCGAGTAGTGAAAGAGGAGATACAAAAGTAACGCTTTGCTCTGCCAAATGAGCCAAGCGTGACGCTTAGATCCTCACGTGATGGGGTGGGTGATGAGTGAGCCCTACCTTAATAGCATCACAACGCGCAAGAAATTGTACATGTAATATGTATAGATCAAAAGGGACTGCGTTGGGCCGGCCAGACGCTAGCCAAGGTTGTGCCTTCGTGACAATAAATTCTTCTCCGCGGTAAATCTAGACATAAGGGGATGATCTTCAGGAAGCAACATGCACGTCGGCGAGCACTTCAGTGTCGCAGTGGTCATGACCGCGAAATCAGCCCACATCCCCCGCGCGTTCAGCCAGGGTCCAGTTTCTGTTTGACTCATAGAAAAAATACGGCTAGTGGTCACCGCCGCCATCGATGCCTGGTGACGGTTCCCGTTACAGGCCTGTATCGAAGTGGGTCCTGTGGTCTTGTTATTGTAGCGATTCGCGGAGTTAGACATCGGATCAATCGTTTCATTCTCCGACAGCCAAAGGCGACTTCTCCGAGTCTTCCATCCGTACTTTCATCTCAAAGCGTCGCAAAATGCAAAGGAAACAGCCACAGGAAGAATAATCAATAGCGATGTCAACGCGAAGATATTCTAAAAAACTTCCTGGCGGTTTTCGGACAAAGCCCACCGCGCAGGGCAGCGGCGTACATCAGAAATGAAGAGAAAAAGGTGTTCCAGTCTTCTCATACTTAAGTATTTGGTGGGTCCTTTATACCGTATGTACATGGCCTTTACCAGTCTTGTCGATGATACTCCTCGCAATTGTACTTTCACCGAAGGGTGGTGTCCGTATCAGGCGCAGCACCAGCGCCGAGGTCCGTCGCAACGATTAATAATAAAGCCATGACACAATGGCGCCGAGCGCGCGGGCAGACATATCGCAGAGGGGCCGCAGCCGAATGTCAGTGTCATGTCGTCGTTAGCCGATCGTCATGAGCCGTAACGCCATGGCATGGCAATTTTCCCCGAGTTCCATCACGGAGAGCAGATAAGAGACGGACCTGGCCCAAAGCTGCCGACCCACATCTCTTCATTTCCTTTCACCCCTATAGCAAAGTCAGAGGCACGACAGACCTACGATGGTAGAAGCAAAGAGCCCCCGCATCTGGCTTATCACCGGTACGCACTACCCTTTTGCTGCATCCACCTAGGCTGACTCGGAACATCCGTAGGTGCGTCCGCAGGCCTCGGCCTCGCGCTCACCAAGTGCGTCCTCGCGCGCGGAGATCGTGTCCTCGCCGGCGTACGAAATGTCACGAAGTTTCCGACGAGCGAGCTGCCGCCTGCCGACTCCGCGCGGACACACGTCTTCACGCTCGATGTCTCGCACTCCGCTTCCGAGATCAAAGCACGCGTGGAAAACGCGATCGGCGTGTGGGGGCGCGTGGACGTGCTCGTGAACAACGCAGGCATCGGCATCCGCGCGATCCAGGAGGAGGGCGGGTGAGTGCATCTATGTCCTTGGTGTACAGGTGGAGGAAAGAAGTCTGGAGATTGGCGGTTCGGTCGTGATGCATGATGCGTGATTGGCGTTTAGTGTCAATCAGTGATGGGTTCTGCGCTAGGTGTCCATGGCATTGCCTGTCTTGGTCGCGACGTGCCTCCTTCCTTCTCTCCTCAATCCTTCCATCATGCGCGTTCCGAGCCGGACTCCGTGATATGATGCGGGGATTTGGCTGACGTGTGGCGACACCACAGGGCGGAATATCTCGCGCAGTCGCTGCAGACCAACCTATTTGGTGTAATGAATGTCACCAACGCCGTGCTTCCCCACATGCGCTCCCGGAAGGACGGAACGGTTGTCATCATTGGAAGCCGGTCAGCTTGGAGGAACGAGTTCCCTGTGAGTCCCGTCCACCCCCCTACGGCATCATGATTGGCAAGTTACGCGAAGACCGACATACTTACGGCTTTCGTGGTTCCTGCATCCAGGGTATTGGTACATTTGACAGTCCTTGGCCCCGTAGATGTGCTTCTGACCCTTATCCGCAGGCCTGTACGCCATCTCAAAAGCTGCCGTGCACTGTATGTCCCTTGCTTTTTCCCGCTTACCCCTCGACCTTACCCCGCATCGACAGCTTACGGTGAAACTCTCTCTGCTGAGCTCGCGCCCTTCAACATCCGCGTGCTCATAGTCTGTCCCGGATCCTTCAAAACGCCTGGAATCTACCCACCCACGACGAGCGGCACGCCGATCACGGACTATGCAGGCACACGCACCGTGATCGCAGAGCGCTTCGATTCGCTCGGCGCGCGCCCTGGACAGGGAGACCCGCTCGTAGGCATGGAGCTGGTCGTAGATGTCGTGCGGGGTGAGGGCCGCGCGCGCGGCCGCCCATGGCCGCTGTGGCTGCCACTTGGGAAGGATGCAGTCTCGGATATTCGGGCAAGGAACGGGCGGGTCGGCGTGGTGCTGAAGGAGTGGGAGGATGCGATCACGGACGTGGGAAGCATGCCGTAGGGTGTGGGGATGCAGGACGGGACGTGTTGTATTGGAGATCTATTTGTAGTTATTCATTGTGTATGTCTGCATGATTTCGTGTCGGCCGGCGCGATCCATGAGTTAGCGCCTTCAACAGACGACGACCCACGTCCATTGGATGGAGAGGGTGGGACTTGCGATTCGTACCGTAGGATCTGTCGAGGAGATTACGAGGGTATCGAAGGATTGAAATGAAACAAATACTTGCTCCTGATCAGTGCCGGTCAGCTCAGCCTACCTTGACACGAACTTGCCAGTGCGATATTGCGGCGATCTGGGAAACAAGACGAACTCTACGGACTCGGAAGTGAGACGGCCGCATCCAATTCGATATAAGTATTGCGCCTACAGGCGTCAACAACTCGCTCGTAGGCGCTCGTCCTAGTAGGCGCCCGACAGCTCACCAAGTTCCAAGTCAATACTTAGGTCAGTTCAAACCTGTCGAAGGTGGGCTCGAAGGTCGAAGCCGAAGGTCGACTCGAAGGTCCTGTGGCGCAGCGCCACATTCGGTGACCTGTCGTGACTGATCGTTACGAGCGTGACCATTTCGGCCTTGCGGGATTTCGCCGTTGCCGCGCACGATGGGAGTGGATGCCTCGTCGCTGTCCCGGACGGCGAGCTTGATTTTTTCCAAATGTATCTTGTACTTCTTGACACATTTCATATTGTTTGAGAGCTAAAGAATTTTCCATCCAGGGGGGGAGTATGAGCACCGTTGTGTCTAAAAACTCAGCCGGTTATTGGCATGCGTAGTGTCATTATTATTACGGCAATAACTACTTGGCCTCCACTTGGATAGGGCCAGAACTCAAGAATCATGTAAATGATACACACGAAAATACACTTGTGAAAATGCGCCTCCAGAAAGTGTGACTTGTAGACGAGGCGGGCACCCCGACGGTGTGAAGCGATGAGCGCGAGCTTGTCGACACTGTGGCGCACGACTGGCAGACGCTTGCAGAACGATGCTCGGGCTGGGGGTGACAAGGCCGGTGACATTATGTAAAAACAAGCGCCCGTCACGCCTTCAGCCACAGGACCTTCGAGTCGACCTTCGCCTTCGACCTTCGGACTCACCTTCGACAGGTTTGAACTCTGCTAATCTGTGACTCTTTGCTCTGACCGAAGCCGATGTCTATTGCAAAACTACATTTACATGCTAGCTTGGCGAAGCATCACTTCGGTCTGTTCAAGCACTCAATGCAGCCCGAGCGCAATGTGCTATCTATCTGTCTATGACGGAGGCCCCGAACGGCTCCAGGCAGACATAACTACGGTGAAAGCTGCAAATCACTTTGTCGAGCATTGTGACTCGTAACCCCTGCTTTCGCGCCGTTATGATCTATCTGTATGTCACTCTGATTAACTCATGTACATTTGATTGAAGTGAGTGCGTAGTCTCATGCGGATTGCCATACTGTTCACCCTAGTAATAGATGCCTCTTGCCGGCACGTTTCTAGACGAGGCACGGAAAACCAACGGAACACAGCCCTAATAGCATGGTAGCGTTGATACGCTGTGCATCTCATGCCCGGATGGAAGATCCAAGATGATCTATGCATTCCGATCTATTCCGATCCTGTCTTCCTAAGTCTTCACAAGATGCTTGGGTTCGTCAGGTGAAGGCGAATCTGGTGTTCTGGGGTGCACACATGGTGAAGAGATTGTCTTCGTCGTCCCGTCTCAGTCGCTTCCATTCAAACCGCCAACTTTGTCTCCACACCACGCTTTCAACTGCAGAGAGGCACGAGCTCGAGGAAGTCAACCGCTCATGATATACTTAAAGCTTGTTGCGGTGCCCAGCCAGGGATGCATCCACAGAGGCTATCATGCTTTTTGACGATACAGGCCCCTCTATAGGCAACGATATCTTTGCTCACCATGGGCGTCAGATCATTTTGGACACCCTCGCTGCAGCGGCGCCACAGGTTCCCGGCGGGCGCCCGCGACCAGAAATTCCTTCTCTAGATGTTTTCGCAGATATCGAGCTCGCCACCACCAACTTTCTCAATCGCGCGAACAGCCTGCCTGCGAAACAGCTTGAGCGTCCCGTGGGCATCCTCGGTGCTGGTAAGTCACCTATATGTCACGTCTACGTCGATTCGGACTCTGATTATTGACAGGTGCATGCGGACTATATACCGCTCTAATACTGTCCGACCTGGACATTCCGTTTGAAGTCATTGAGGCTCGCGACCGCAGACGAGTCGGAGGACGCCTTTACACTCACAAATTTCCGAATTCAACCGGAGCTCCTTACAACTACTTTGAAGTCGGCGCGATGCGCTTCCCCGAACACATTTCCATGCGACGCGTGTTTCATCTATTCGATTATCCTCCTCTGAACAGGGCAGGTATCGCTCTCTCGAGTAAGAAGAAGCCTTACTATATCAGAGCTGCCAACAACAATGCATTCCTCTCGTACAACGGCGTCACTCGCAGGCAAAACGACGACCTCTCCGGAGATCCTTTCAATGCGAGGGCCACCATCTTTGACGTCTGGAACCCCAACCCGTATCTAGATGCAGGGCCTTCTGCCATCGTCAACGATGTCATCGAACCTTTCGCCAAAGATCTTTACGACGATCTGAAGAACAACACGAAGATCGGATGGATGAAATTGATGAAATTTGAGCACCATTCCGCTCGCTCTTACATGTCCACACAGTACCGCCCTAGCAAACACCTCTCTCTCCCTGACAAACCTCTCTCAAATGATGTCGTCAACTGGTTGCAGACGTTCAAGGGCTCTACCGGCGCATACGAACGGTCGTTTTCTGAAATGGTAGTGGACGCGATCGCCTTTGGTTGGACTCCCTCTTCAAAGCCTACGGAGCCCGCACCCAAGGAGACTAAGTGGTTCTACATAGAGTTCGTTGACCTCCTTTTGCTGTTACTACCACAGGCTGACCTTCACCCTCGTCGCAGCGGAGGAGCCTCGGAAATTACTGAAGCCATGTACACGTATCTTCAACGCCGTCACACGGACGCTTTCAAGTTTAACCACCGTGCTACAAGTATCCATTCCCACTTCGCGGGATTGGCTTCACACATGGAGGTGACAACGGACCACGGCAACAAGCATGAATACTCTCATGTCATCAGCACCGTCCCACTGCCCGTCATGCGTACCATCGACACGAGCCATGCGGGGCTCTTTCCGATGCAGGCCAGCGCCCTGCGCCAACTCAATTACGGTCCAGCTGTCAAGATAGGAATGCAGTTCCGCACCGCATGGTGGACGACCGCGACGAACCGCAAGGGCGAAAAGCTGAACATCGTCGGCGGGCAGTCGTTCACGGATACTCCGCTGAGGACCGTAGTGTACCCTTCGTTCGGAGACGTAGCGGCGGGGAAGACGACGACGCTGATTGCGAGCTATTGTTGGACGGACGATGCAGAGAAGCTGGCTGCGCTCTGCCACTCGACGGAGGAGTCAGATAAGGAGGTGCTGAGGGAGATGGTGCTGAGAGAGCTTGCCGCTATTCACGACTTGGACATCCAGTTCCTCCGCGAACAGCTCATCGATACTTTCGCATGGAGCTGGTCTCTGGATCCGTACGCGATGGGTACGTATGATTCACCCATCTTCTACTTCTGCTAATACCGATGTGCTGACGCTGTTCGTTTGATTTTAGGAGCCTTCGCGTTCTTCGGGCCCGGCAAGTTTAAGAATCTTTACCAGAGCCTAACTCTCCCCGCGGCAGGCGGACATCTCCACTTCGCTGGAGAGGCTGTTAGTCCCCGCCACGCATGGGTTGAGGGTGCGTTCGACAGCGCATGGCGCGCCGTCTTTGGGCTGCTCCTTCAGCCTGGGTTCACGGAGGATCAACGAAGAAGGTTTTTCATGAATTGGGGAACAAATGCTGAGTGGTGGGAGCCCGAGGACACGGAGATACCGATACCGAAGGAAGGGCGGGGATTCAACCTTGACAAATTGCTCTGCAAGAGTCTTTTGGTAAAGCACCTTGCGACAGCTGAAGCTGGAGGGTATTGATGATGTCACAATTGGAAAGTGTCTTAGCAAATTTGTACTTTTGATGTGACGAAGCACATTTCATTCAACGCAGCGATGTATGAGCTTGCCTAAATACTTGATCTCGACTCGGCAAAGTGTTCAAGACTTAGAAAACCGTAACATGTGTCCGATGTTTCTCAGAAGTTGCCCGCTGCGACTCCTTGTGAAAAGTTCAGGCATGTACGCGGCGAACGATCGAGCTAGTGAAGTACTAGTGACAGCCGCGAAAAATCGTATAAAAGTACAGAGATCTTGATATTTCTGCCTGCGCGTCACATGCGCCCTCCGCATTTTGTACTTTTAGGTACATGTCATTTCACTGAGAGGGCCGGATCGGCTCCCGCACCGGCCAATGATCAAAATGCGCCGTCATTCCGAACGAATCGTTGAGGCGCGTCCCATCGCCCTGCAATCAATATAAATCAGCAGTCTTCTCCACTCACAACTCAACACAAGGATGCTCACAATCATAGTGCTGGGGAAGCCGGGATCAAAGGGAAGGATGCTCTCGAGGTACGCGATCTGCGCGGGCGAGAGGGAGATGGAGAGCGCGGCGATGTTTGCGTGTAGCTGCTCGATCTTGCGCCCGCCGACGATAGGGAACACGTACGGCGTCTTCTGCATCACATACGCGATTGCGACTGTCCATAAATTAGCTCTGCCCTTCGCATGCAGTGCGGAAAGGGGACACACCAGCCTGGATGCTCTTCGTGCCGACCTCGGCAGCGACCTTCTCCAGCGCGGCGCACACCTTACGCTCATCTTCCGTACGCTCCCAGTTGGGGCTGTTCATTTGGCGTCCCTTCTCGCCGCTCTGCCGGCGCGCTTCCTCCTCCGCATCTGTGCGGATCTTGCCAGATGCGAGGACGTCCCACGGCGCAAGTGCGAGACCCTCGTCGCGGGCCATGGGGATGATCTCGCGCTCGAAGGAACGCTTGAGGATGTTCCATTGACCTTGGTAGACGCTGAAGGGTGTCTTGCCATGGTCGCGGGCCCACTGGTTCGCTTTGGCGACGACCCATGCCGGCATATTCTGCATGACGTTAGCTGGCGCATAAAACACATAAAGTTAGGTCCTTACGGAAGCGCCCTATCGTCGCGACCGACATGAGAGACAGGCAAGAAGATATTCGAAGGAAAAAGACGCACAAGGTAGAGGACTTTGCGCGCCGCGACGAGGTGATGGAGCTGGCTCATGACCTCCGGGATACTCGTCTCGTAGTCCCACCAATGGATGTAGTAGATATCAATATAACTCGTACGGAGCCTCTTGAGCGACTCCTCGACGCTGACATAGAGCGATTTAGCGCCATTGCCGAGGGTCCCCGCCTTGATCTTCACATTCGGGTCGTTCAGTTTTGAAGTCGCGGCGTACTGCGAGAACGTCAAACTCGGAGAGACGGATTAGGTATGCAGGCGTACCTTTGTCGAGATGACGAGCTGGTCGCGGATACCGCGTTCCTCGGCCCATTCGCCAATAAATTCTTCCGAGGACCCGTCCTGGCTGAAAAGCCATCAGCAGAAGCCGCGTATACACAGATGGAGACGCACTATACGTTCGCGGTGTCAATGAAATTGCCTCCGGCGTCAAAATAGGCGTCAAGGAGCGCAAAGCTCGATGTTTTGTCCATCGCGCCCATCATGCCTCCCCACTTGTCACCGATGGACATGGCGCCAAGTTGGAGAGGCGAGACGCGCACGCCAGCGGTGGGGGAAAGAACGCGGTAGCGCGCAAGGGCAGTGGGGGCGGACTGGGCAGGAGTGGACATTGGTGATCGATGTCCGAGGGGGAAGGGGTAAGTAAGTATAGATTGGCGAGGCTGCGGGGGCTTATGTACGGTGATAGAAGCGCGTAGACTCGTGCCCTCGAAAATACCCAATTTAATGGAGCTGCCGGAACTCAGCCAGATGAATGGATATTACCACGAGATCGGAACTGCAGTTCCGAGGCACGACTCTCGAACGCGGCTGGATAGCGATGCTCCGGACAGATGCGTCTGCCGTACTAAAACGCATGTTTTGGCCTTCCTGGTTCCATTGCGGAGTTCTGCGGTGTCACCAGCTAAAGATGAGATAGATCCCGGCGATTGACGAGACGCGTGAAGGAGTTCATCGTCGAGTCGTTGCTGCAGGCAGCCTTTTTGCCAGTACCGTTCTCCTCTGTTCTGACACGTCCGATCTAGTGGAAATAGAGGCTCGAATAGTGAGGCATGCATGTAGGACAATGCCGGAGGGGGGATAATGTGCCCTGAGTAGATACTGACTAGATCTGTTATCTGAAGTAAGAAGCAGGAGACGGAATCAATAGATCTGCGAACTGCAGAAGCGCTAGTTGAACCGGTAATCCAGGCGCGGCGTCGCGCGGCGGCTTTGTCCAGAGGAAGGCTGGAGGACAATCATGAACGTGCGATATGGTCAGTGGAGAGGGAGGATGCGCCATCATAGCGCTAGCAGCAAGCCTTCAGGGGCAAGTAAATTCAACGTTCTTTGCCGACTCTGCATGATCTGGAACTGGAGAGAGGGTGTACGACACTGGTTGACTGGACCGCTGACGGGAAGACACAGCTTTGGAGACATGTGTACGACGTGGCAGGAGTGGATCGGAGACTGCCTGGAAGACATATCAAATGCAGGTCAAGTACGACAGTGAGTTGTTGACCGCGTGGCAAGAAGATTATGCACTGCGCATGTGGATAGATCGTCAGGAAATTCAACTCACCATGAGCGTGCCGTACGCATCCCGACCTGTCTTCATCAAGCTTTAAATAACTGATTGAACCAAGGTCTGCAGTGACATCAAAACCGACAACCTCCACGTCTTGGAAGAAATCCGTCGAGTATATCTCAGTAAGCGTGCTCGTCGCTAATGGCTGCGCTGTCTCTGCTGGCAAGACTGGTCATAATACGGCGAACATTCCTGCATTGATCTGGGCGTACCTGGTGTCCCTACGTCGCTCATACAGACATCAATGCGTTCGAATATTGTCTAGCATTTACATTGCACCTCGTCATGCGTTGTGGAAGGAAGATGCGGCGTTCAACGCGACGAGCAGACGGTTCCATTGTGACTGTCCAACTCGTTGGAAGAGGCGCAAGATCTAATCTACTTGATCTAATCAGAACCCGCTAAGCGCTGACCTGCGCCCACAAGGTGTGTGTTCGCTTAGCGCCCGGTCTCTCCAGTACTCATCATGATCTTCAAACCCAGATGTTCCAATGCACCCGCCGATAAGTGTTGTCGCAATTTCGACAGCCAAGTAAGTAATCAAATGTAAATGTAGCCTTTTTCCAAATTGCCTTCTGTCTGTGACGTGACGCCACGCGTAATAGTGACAGATAAAAGAATGGTCAAGATTTTCGAGTCGATGTCACCTCGCCTGATCGAAACGATCTTAGCAGATTCAAGGCGTGATCTCGAGCATCGTTCCTCAAAGATGCCGTGGCCGGAGCGTTATCATGTACTGTAATGCGGATCCCATAAACGAACGCACGAAGCACAACAGATAGACCACGAACGATCTATATATCCACAACCTTCTTGCCGCAGGATCGACATGGTATCGTCAATGCGTACATGCATATAATTACAGGTACTGTACACCTCTGCCCGCGGGCGCCACGTGCGCCCCTGGGTTTCATTCCCTGCATATATGCTCTACTGAGAGGGCCGGATCGGCTCCTGCAGCGGCCAGCGATCGAAGTGCGCCGTCATCCCGAAGAAGCGGTTCTGATACGTCCCGTCGCCCTGCACGCGACCTGCGTCAGCTTCACTCCCCACCAGCAACGTAGCAAGAGGTACTCACGATCATGGTGCTGGGGAAGCCGGGGTCGAAGGGGAGGATGCTCTCCAGGTACGCGACCTGCGCGGGCGAGAGGGAGATAGAAAGCGCAGCAATGTTCGCGTGCAGGTGCTCGACCTTGCGCCCGCCGACGATCGGGAACACGTACGGCGTCTTGTGCATCACGTAGGCGATCGCGACTGTATGTACATCAGCTTTGCGCCCACAAAAAAAATAGAGAGGTCGGAAGACGCACCAGCCTGAATGCTCGCCGCGCCGACCTCGGCGGCAACCTTCTCGAGCGCCGCGCACACCTTGCGCTCGTCTTCCGTGCGCTCCCAGTTAGGACTGGTCATCGTGCGTCCGTTCTCGCCGCTCTGCCGGCGCGCTTCCTCCTCTGCGTCCGTGCGGATCTTGCCCGACCCGAGCACGTCCCACGGCGCGAGCGCGAGGCCCTCCTCGCGCGCCATCGGAATGATCTCGCGCTCGAAGGAGCGCTTGAGGATGCTCCACTGGCCCTGGTACACGCTGAAGGGCGTCTTGCCGTGGTCGCGGGCCCACTGATTGGCTTTCGCGACGACCCACGCGGGCACATCCTGCACGGCGTCAGAGGGCACATATAGCACGGAAAGGCGGGCGTTGCTTACGGAGGCACCGAGGTAGATGACCGTGCGCGTCGCGACGAGGTGGTGGAGATGGCTCATGACCTCCGGGATGCTCGCCTCGTAGTCCCACCAGTGGATGTAGAGGAGGTCAATATAGCTCGTGCGGAGCTTCTTCAGCGATGCCTCGACGCTGACGTAGAGTGATTTGGCGCTGTTGCCGATATAGTTCGCCTTGATCTTCACATTCGGATCGTTGCGCTTCCAGCTCGCGGTGTACTGTCGGTGTGGTCAGACGCGTAGTTGATGTATGAACAGACATGCTTACCTTTGTCGCGATGACGAGCTGGTCGCGGATGCCACGTTGCTCAGCCCATTCACCAATAAATTCCTCCGAGGACTCATCCTGGCTGCAAGATAATTAGTACCGCACGCGTCCAAGCAGATGATTACGCACTAGACATTTGCGGTGTCGATGAAGTTGCCGCCGGCGTCGTAGTAAGCGTCCAGAAGTGCAAAACTCGACTTTTTGTCCATGGAGCCCATTATGCCTCCCCACTTATCACCGATGGACATGGCGCCAAGCTGGAGGGGCGAGACGCGCACGCCGGCGGTAGGCGAGAGGATGCGGTAGCGCGCGAGGGCGGTGGGCGCGGACTGGGCGGGTGCAGGTGCAGACATAGCTGATCACTGTCGATGGGAGCGTCGATGGGGGTACATGGGTATTTCGCGGGGGATTATATACGGCGGGGGAGCGAAGAAGAGGACCACCAATGATGTCATGGTCGTCGTGCCCATTGGTGACGGCGACTCGGACCTGGTGTGGGCTGCCCGCCAGGACACACTGTGTCTACACATCCTTGTCCCCTTTAGTCAAGATCAGGAGGATTTGCTCACTAGTCGCGGGCGCGCAGGGCCTAGTCCTCGCACTGACACACGATTGCATTCGTACCCATCCAAGGCACCCACTTCATAAGTACTTCCGGAATCTAGTCAGATGAACACATACTTAGATAGCGATGATATCAGGCACGGTAATGGTGTCTGTAGCGTTATTACAAATAACTCGAAAAATAATCCCCTGCTCAGCGAGGACCTATAGAGGATTGTCTCGAAAGTCAGCACTTCAGCTTTGAGTGTGCTTCTACTGAGTTATATTGCTAAAGCTACTACAAAACCCTTACTACATCTGCTAAATAGTAAGGTACTTATATCTCAGGCAACCAGGCTGCCCGACAGTCGCGCATGATCCCACCGTGCTCCAGGGTCTGCTGCATCGCGAAACCTGCCCAGGTACTGATCGAGCTCATTAGGCAACATGACATTGAGTTCAACGCAACCCACCTATAGCACTGGGTGCAAAATCGGTACGGCAGAGGCAAATTTGTTGTTGCCAGTCAAGATTCACGCGCGTGCGGTAGGAGCACTCTATGATTTTAGGAAAATCAATATATTGAGCGGCACGACCCATGAATGATGAGGGGCTACCGAGGAGGACACATGCATCGCTGAAGCTGTCGCAGCAGCGTGGCGAACATACACATGCCGCAGGCTTGTCGAGTGGGGTGCGGAAGTCCTGGATGGCACGTCTAATTATTAGTGTATGGTTCTCAGACTTACCGGGACATTTGCCCTTTCCGTGGTGCTTGAAAGCGCACACTCGTCGCACGCACGCGTTCACAGCCGTCTGAAGTATCTGTGAGAATTGGCCGTGGCCAAGCAATGAGCGCTAATGAGCGCTTGAGCTTGAGCGCTTGTGAGCTTCTCGAATCGCAGCGCCGGCAAGTCCCGCTAGAGGATTTGCTAGAGGATGCGGGATCTTCCGCTAGAGGATTGCTGACTACAGCTGCTATCAGAACATTAGACTGCTTTTCGGTCGAGCTCACTTCAGCGTTTTTGTTTATTCTTGGAGTCGACAAACAGTTGGGGCCTTCCAAGTTTGGTTGCGAAGAAGGCCCTACGAGCTAAGCAACGCTCTTGGGTACTGTATCAGGCAGGGATCTTGGAGAGATCCTGTTTGGCTGACTCCAAGTATAAACAAAAATCTCGAGTGCAACGCGGCCCAAAGGCGGTCTAATGTTCTGATAGCAGCTGTAACGCTAGAGGCTACAGACACCATTAGCGTGCCTGATATCACCGAGAATCCATCTCCAAGAAACACGATGCTCGAGAACTCGGTTTCGATGTACGATGTCGGTCAGCTGCAGCATCCGCTGTACCTTGACCGTGTTGCCTGGTGCCGTTGCGGATCTCCGTCGCGGAAAGAAGACATGTTCTGTCCCAGCTGCAGCAAAATACAGTACAGTATTAGAGAACGTTTCAGCGTCTGTGAGTGCGACGGGCTTGGTTGGTGCAGGGCGACAACCGATGCGCAGTCATGAGCCTGAAGCACAGCGTAGCCTACGTACGGCGCCGCCCCGACGGGCCCGCCGGCGCTGTTCCGCGATGGCGCATCTACCAGGCTTCTACAGTTCTATCCGTGTACTGTAAGAACTCGCAAGGGCTGAACTGGCCAATAATACGCTGGATACCAAATGCAAATTCAGAGGCGTTCATATCCGTAATGATTTATGTGCGGTGCAAATGGTGCCAACAATTATGAGCTAATTTTTGGTTCCCCAAGTAGGAGGGCACCGGTAAAGTACAATTTGTTCTTTGGTTCGTTCTATTCTATTCCGCGTAAATTCATAGCTGATATACCTTCCATATCCTTCGTCCCCCACGCGTGAACTACCTCATGCGAACGGAGTTGGCCGCTCGTCCTCCGCAACATACTTCCCACTGCCCTTCCCAAACACGTCCTGACAACACCTACATCAGCCCACACCCCGTGTACTTTCGGAGAAAGATCTTACCTTGTACAGCCCACCGCCGATCTGCGCCAGCGCGCCGCGGCTCTCCCAGAGCGGATACAGCACGACCGCGACGGCGGAGCATATGCACCACGCGATGCCGATGCCGACCCACGCGCCGAAGCCGTGCAGGCCGTACACCGTCTGCGCGAAGAACAGCGGCAGCGGGATCGCGAGGAGCATCACCACCAGCTGCGGGCGGACATGAGCGCGATGCATCGATGGAAGCGGGAGAGACGCACGAGGATGACGGATGCCCATGCGGCGAAGCGGAAGGCGCGCTGCAGCGCGGCGGGGTCCAGGTCGTCGTCCGCGGCGGGCGCGCGGACGGAGTGCACGGATGCGGCGGGGTGTTTCTCGTCGTCTGCGCTCTTACGGTCTAGCTCTGCGCTCGCTTTCTCGGATGGGTTGGGTGACGGTGGCGGCGGCGCGGCGGGCGCGTTGAGGGCGCGTGTGCTGTCGAAGGTGAAGGACTCGGGCCACTGCGTCGGTGTGAGCGGCATGAAGGCAAGGCGGGGGAAGGGGGGACGTACGAGGAGTGAGGAGCCTGTCGCGATGATCGCGCCAACGCCGATCGAGGCGAGGTTGCCCGCGAGCATTTCAAGGTCGCCTGTCCATGCACCATCAGTCAACGCGAACACAAATGCAAAGCGGGATACCGACCGCCAGATGTCGTCACGTTAATGACGCCGCCATTCAGCGCAGATGTCGTGACGAGCCACGCGACGATCCCAGCAACGAAGCCTCCCAGCGCGCCGGCGATGCAGCCCCACTTGTTCGCGCGCGACCAGGTGATGCAGATCGCGATGGGCACGACCGCCGAGCCGAGGATGACGCCCATGAACGTCTGCGCGGGCGGTGAGCATGGCACTTGCAAGATGAGTCCCGGAACTGGAACGCACGTAGAGCCAGCCCATCGACACCCCGATGTAGAAGAAGATGACACCCGCGATGGCCATGCATAGCGCGAAGAACGCGACCATCCCGTGCGAGACGCGCAGGATCTGCGCCTCCGTCGCCTTGGGATTGACGTACCGCTTGTACACGTCGTACGTGAGAACGGACGACACCGCGATGAGCTCCGCGGACGTCGCGGACGTGACTGCGAGGAAGAGCAGCACGAGAAGGATCGCGGCGCCGGACTTGTGCAGGAGTGCGGAGGCGGCGGCCGCTGCGGGCAGGCCGGCGGAGACGTCGGCGGGTGTGAGCGTGGCCATGTCGGGGTCGCCTGTGAGCGCGACGGCCGCGAGGCCGAGCGTAGTTGCGAACGTGAAAGGGATCGCGAACCTGTGGAGGTTAGGGCAGCTGGAAGTAAGATATGATTAGACACACCATGCGATGCCGCCGAGTAGGTATGCCTTGACGCAGCTTGCGGGCTTGCTGGCGATCGCGCGCTGCCAGTATGCTTGGTCCTGGAACACGGTCGCGAAGTTGCCGATGACATTGATCACGCCGAAGATGAGCCCGTTCTTCGAGCGCATGGTTAGGTAGGAACCATGCGCGTTTCCCGGGACCGGGTTCAGCTCAGCCGCGCGCTCGAGGAGTGCGTGCATCTGCGACAGGGAGCCGATCTTGGGAGACGTCGCGTACACGGTGAAGGCGAAGGTGAGAATGATCGCGAAGAGGACAGTGGTGTGCGTGCTACAGCAGTTGGTTAGGAACAGCTTGGAGAGGATCGGGTGACATACTAATCACAGAGGAGCGTCGCACGCATGCCACCTACGACCACATAGATCGCAACACCGAGAGGAATGAGGAAACACGCCTGTGAAAAATAGATAAGAAACAATTGTGGAACAAATAGCTTTTCGGCTCACAGCAATCGTGTTCATCCCAGTTAAGTCCGTCACAGTCGCGGATCCGCCAAGAATCAGCATCGATGAGACAATGATGTTTGTCGCAAGCCTGAAAGACCAGAATCTTAGGGAATGTTATAAGCTTAACGAATACAAGGACATACCCAAAGAACATGAAAATGAGGTGGGCAAAGGTTCCCCATCGGGCACCGACAATCTCTAGCCATGTATGCGCGTATGGCGCATTCAGTTTTAGCTTCGCAGCAAGCTGGTTGAGGAATGGGATCGTAAGCATCTGCCTAACTTCACTTGAGAGGGCATCTCGGCACACCTGAGCGAACAGAAGGACCTGAACCGTTGCTCCAGCTCCGTACCACCAGGGCCCCGAAATCCCGTATTTGTACGCCACTGCACTGGATTGTAGCTATAGAGCTGTGAGCACAATCGATTTCGACCTTCATGAATAAAAGACGTACCAGGGTAGCAGCCCATGTCCACGCGGAAACAATCCCAGACGCGATCAGCCCCGGCTTTACGCTTCGCGATGCACTACTAAACTCTTCTGAGGATTTGGGAGAGAAGGCAGTGTATCGTGTTTGGAGAGCGGTCAAGAGGAGCATGAACGCGCTGAAGAAGAGTCCGATTCCTGGAACATATGGAAGTGAGCAATCGAACAATCTTCGAACTTGTCCTAAAGGACTCACCGACGACTGATCACCATGCAGCCATGCACGACGAGGTATACAATATCAGTATATGATGGACGCTCTGAAGACCTCCTGGGACGTACCGACCCCATACCCCGCACCCTGCGGCAAGACAGGCTGATCAGAAGAAGGCATGATCGACAGTCCTTTCGGCGAAGAAGAGCGAGATAGAGCGCCTGCAGCAAAGATCCAGAACCCGGCAAGTCTGTGCAGCGTTCACGTCTGAACTCTGAGAACACGGGAAGCACAGAGGGCGGCTCGCGCCCTCCTCGCTCAGAGAAGGGTTAAATATGTCGACCATGCTTCTTCCCCAGTCCGTAGGAGTTCCATGTCCTTATCGCGAGCGCTCATTCACGTAAATGGCGTGGCTCTGGGGATTGGCGCTCCTAGCGTAGAAGCGGGGTGTCGATATCAGTTCTCGGGTGATAAGACTGACGTCCAGACACTGCTTAGGTCGATAACATGGAAAGCATTTGACCTGCCTGCGACACAATCTTGGCATCTATGTCGGCGACGAGACGTGGCCTGGCGTCCACGACGAGAGCTTCCTATCAAAGAAGATGATGAGCTCAGGCTCCATGATATACTCACCATCCTTCTGCGAAGTGCTGGTAAAAGGGATCACGTCACCCGAAGACACTCCGAAGGTTGATCATTGACGCCTCGAATTCCAGTCACAAACGAGCTCAGCGGAAAGTTGATGAAGCTGCATATGTATGAGCGTAGGCCAATCATATGGCGAGTGTACGTCTTATCGGTGTGTTGAAGTTCGCGTATTCCGAAGGCGTTCGCTGGCGAACCTTATCGCTGAGGCCGTTCACGTCGAGAGGATGGTATTTGGCGCCTATTTTGAAAGACATTTGATAAGGGAAAAGGCTTGCCTTATGCCAGAGGCAAAGTCGCAATGGCTCTGTAAAGTATAGACGGACTGTGAATAAGGGCGAAAAGGCATACGCGTTCGTGTGTTGCTCCTGCGTCAGAGCAGAAGCCGAGATAAGTCAGGAAAGCCTCAACGAAAGTCTCCGTGGTTGTGGGCCACGGCTTGAACGGTACGACAAATCTCGACGGTATCCAACGATATTTGGATCCTGGTCAGTTAAAAGTGCATGGATTCGATAGGAAGGCCAATGTGCTCCGCCGTCAACATTACGGCCATGTCCTCCACGTTGTTTACTCATCTATTCCGCGTGGCCGACTCTTACTTATGAAAACGTCTGAAGGCGGTTTGCTTGCTTTCCGGGTCCTCACAATTCGGCCAAGTGAGCGCTCAGCTCAGCCTCCCTGAAACTAATAACAGCAAAGAACGTCAGACAGCGCAAAAACTATGGCCTGTCCACTGACCTGTCGAACACAGCTTTATAATCACTCCACCATGTAGTGGTATGCGTTTGAAGCAGCCATGTTACACATGTGTCACAAATTAAGTCAGCTTCCCATATGCCCCATCCCTCGCGTCCCAAGAGCTCCCCGACCAACTGATGGTACAAGGCGGGACTGTATTCCAGTGCTTCGGCCAAGAGAGCACCCTCGCCGGCGTCTAGATCCTTCCTCGTCAGGAATTCATCGGCAAAATCCCAACCTGCGCCCCACCATCCAGGGATATCGAAAATGTCTGAATCCGTGCCCCATACGTTAACGATTCTTTTGGAGATTAATCAGGAATATTACAGACATACTCTTTTTGTGCCAAATGTGACTTCCGGATTCCATGCAGATGTGACCTGTACACGGAGAGAAATCGTCAGCATTAAATGATATTGCTGCTTCGGTGGAGCAACACTAACATTCCACATAGCACATGTGGTCTTCTTCTAATATCAGTGTCCCCAGGTGCTTGATATCACCGACATCTTCAATTGGATGATTCAAGAAGTCTTCCTCGATTACGCCAAAATCCTCATTCACCGGGAACGAACCAAGGCCATGTACCATGAAATCAAATATATCTGATAGCTCGTGTCCGAGCCATATTTCCGCCGTTCCTGCTGCTATAGGCAAACCATGAAAGATGAATTGCGGTCGTGTCATCATCGCCACTTGCCTGTGTCATACATATTCCTTCTGAACACGTAAATGCCATTTGCGCAGATCCACTGTTCTATGTGCTCTTCCAGAAAGCGATAAATGGTCCAGAGCTCTTGGACCTGGTCACTTGGAAAAGAGCCTATAAAGTGCTGCCGCTGTTCATAGGAGGGTCCGGACGGACGTGGTCCTTCGAGTCCGTCCTCCTGTTCGATTCGCCACAAGCACCATTCCTTTCCGAAAAGTGCCTGAAACAGCCAGAGGCGATAGAAGGCACGATAGATCTTGTCGCGTTGCTCTATGGTTAACGTCCGACATTCAACGGTGTACCTACAATAATACGCGTATTAATGAATGTCGGAGCTATGCAACCGAGAGTACGCACCGCTTCTGGAATGATCGAGCCAATTCATACAGAACTTCGCTGCACCGCAAGTACTTTCTGACCGCGTTTCCATCGAATAGGACACCTCTGGCTTCATCTTCCGAGAGTAACTTGCCGGACATCTTGTAATGGACGAACCGAGCCACAGCAGGCCAATGCTCCCCACTCTCATTTTGGCATACAGCTGTGAGAATAGATCGGGGACGGGAACAGAACACCCTAAATGTGTGCTTCGAAACACGAATGGCGGAATTGAGGGTATGAAGGCTGGAGACATGAATGAGAACACAGTGGATAACGTCGAGCGAGAGTCGACTGTGCATGTTGCGGGATGTGGTTAGAGACAAGAGACACCATCGAATTCAAGAGAAAATAAATCAGCACGCACGCAATGTATCCTAGACAAAAGGCCACCTACCCGGCGAATGCAAGTACTTATGCCACCGCCCCTCACCGCCCGCCACTGAGCAATTGGAACGTGTTAATCACCTGATTTTATCTCAAACCAGAATAAAGGTTCCCAGCGGATGCATACGTACTCATGGCAGTGTGGCCTTAGACTTCATGCATAAGTGGTGTCAATATTTGAGGACGTGAGAGGACACTGTCCAACGTTGGACTCGACGGTGGGCGACGCCGTCAGACGCTTATGTAAAATCGCGATCACGAGCCTCTTGTCGCGTCGCGTCACGTCTTGACTCTGGACAAAATATCCCGATTCCCGACGAGATCATACCTGGGTCTCAAATTGTCCCATCGCACAGTGATCCAAAATCAAGGTGTATTGCCGGACCGGCGTCGATCTCAATCCTGCCTACACAGCGGAGAACAGACTAGGTACGACCAATCAAGCTCGGCCATCTTTTTCATCCAACATTCCGTTGTGTAGTCGATGAGCAGCCCTCTCATGCACATGTCGCAGACCAGTTGATCCTTCCATTGGCCAAGTCCCGCACACTTGAGGACGTCCTGGAACAAGTCGTGATACCAGTACGAATGTTCCTGTAATGCCAGCACAAAAGGGTTGGAGAACTTTTCGTCGAACCAGGCATCCTCCGTCAAGAACATCTCAGCGAACTCGAAGGCCGAGCCCCAGTACCCGGCAGCATGCGCGATATCTGAAATTAGGTTATCGTGCATCAGAATCTTGTGAGGTCCATCACAATGCGAGACGTACTTGTGCGGCTCCACATATGCCACCCCATTGAGCCACAGAAATTGCCTGGAAGTCCGAAAACCACCACGTCAGCTTTTTTCGCGTAAATAACCAGAGTTGACCCTCACATTGTTCGCAAGACATGTGCCTGCAGCCTACTATGAGAACCTCCAAACCGAATTCGGTCAGACCGTCGGGAAGTTCTGATTCATAGACCAGAAATTCTTCGTTGATCTCGCGGCTTTGCACATAGACAGGCGACATCTCGTTGCGATAGTCCATGATTTCGAATAGCTCTGGGAGCTCGTGCGCGATCAGTTCGAGACTCACGCCAGGGACTGAAAGATAAACTGAGCGACTGTCACATCGAAACGAAAGCGCAACGGAAACCCACCTTCATTCGTGGTGTCGAAGCCAAATTCGGCATGCGCACATAGCCATTGTCGCAGCTCATCGTCGAGAAATCGATATACAGCCACAAGCGAGAGCACTTCATCGATGCCGAGAACTTTGATAAATGCTTTTCGTTCGTCGAACGAAGGACCCGATGACTTCTGCTTGCTTTTGGGGAGACTTTCAATAAGCCACTGTGACCACGCCTTCCCGAAGCGAGCTTGATAGAGCCAGAGCCGGCACAGAGTTCGATAGAGAACATCGACCTGTTCTAAGGTCAGAGGCGCACAGTCGACGGTGTACCTGAAGCAGCGTCAGCGGAGCGCATCTACTCAGCCTGCAGAGCCCACATACCGTCTTCGAAATAGGAATAAAAAACCGAGAATAGTTCCATTGCATTCACAGTACGTTTTCACCGCTTTGTGGTTGAACAGAATGCCGTTCACCTGGGATTCGTCTGCTATGAACTCGCCCGTCAGTTTGTAGTGCACGAGACGGGCTACAGCTGGCCAGCAGTCACGATTCTCGTTCTGGCATACTGCCGTGAGAATTAATCGAGGATGTAACGCGAAGGCCATGTGTATGTGCTTGGATACTCGAACGACAGCATCGAGGGTCGAGAAGGTCGGGAGGTGAGTGAGAATGCGGTAGACGATGTCATGTGGAAGCTGGTTGTGCATCGCGGTGAAATGCAGTCAATGCAGACGAGAGATAGCGCACCGAGATGAAGCAAAGTCTCTCATTTAAGAATCTCGAACAAAGAGCAAAGCACACATTACGCTCGAGGACATAGGCCATTGCGGCACTCACCTGGCCACATACCATGCATCGCCGTGCCACATTAAAGCTGAAGGGGACAGACCACCTTGTCGATATGGAGCCGCCAAACAAAAGTAAACATAGATCTAGATGTGTCCGTCAGATCAGGACCCCTGAATATCCCTACATAGGTTCCATCCTTATGCGGATGGAAACCGACCCAATTGTTGGCCGAGGTATCATCATAATGCGGACGGAAAGCCGCAAATTTTGGCGGACGTCCCATCTAAATTGAGGTCAGAATGGGCCGGTCGGCAGCGATGTCCCATCGACATGCGGACAGATCCGAGGTCGGGTGGGACGTCTGGTTCGATGGTCACGAACTTTTTCTGCGCTAGACTTTGGCTAGCTGAGACTACTTCCCTTGAAAGCTGCATGGTTTGTTGTTGATGCTCCTGAAATGAAATGTTGTCGCTCTCGACACGTCAAATGATGTTTTCCTCCACGCATTCCGCCTTCATTGTTCCCACGCCCCTTGCTCTTGTCCACGACGGTATTGCGATCCTCAACGACGTCCCCAAACTCGCAAAAGGTGAATGCTGTCATATACCTAGATTTGATGGGTTGATTAGGTTTGTCACAAATTCACTCTCAGCAGTAATAACAACAATTTCGCTCTCTCATATGCCCTCGCAACATCCCTCGGCATACCTATCATGCGCGCATAGCTCTCCCGCTCTCATGCATCATTGGGCTGCATGATCAGCTCCTGCAATATTAAATATACTTGTATCTTCGCCCGCAAGGCCGCTGTGTCCATGCCCGCCTGCACCCGCGCCAGCATGCTCATCCCAGCGACCACACGCCTGCAATGATAGGCTGCCAGCGTAGTCTACATTTCCCTCGCTATCAATGCTTTATGCCGTGCTCGCGCGCTATCCCATCGCCTTTGCAACGTTTCCGCTCGCTCTACGTGCCAAGTCATGTGAGCCATCTCTTACCGCACGCCCCCTCACCGTTTGTCTGCTCGAGGCCGGGCCATCTCACGCATATCAGCCTGCCACGGGCTCAGTCAACAACCCATTCCACAAGCTTTGATGATCACCCTCTTCTAGGCTCTTACAGGTTCCCTCAACTGTCTGTACATGAAGGCTCCGTCTGCGCTGAACATCAGAGCACACGGACATGCCGCGCCGCCCGTATTGTTCACCGTGGTTGATTGGCTGCGTAGTAGTGCTCGCGGGCACGTAATCAAGGATTAATTCACTTACCGTTATATATGATGCGGACATAATATCAATTTTATGAGCTTCCATTGTATTATGCGGACGGGATGCATGCTACACAAGGTCCCATCCAGTTAGGCGGACGGATTGGCCAAAAACCGGACGTCCCATCCGATTTTCGGACGTTTTCGGCCAAAATCCATGCGGACATAAAGGCCAAAATTTGGCGTTTTAGGATGGAACCTCTAACCGCATATCCAGGGGTCCTGTCAGATCGCTTTCAGATGAAAAGATCCTGCGTCTACTCTGCCTGGGGGAGACTAGGCTGGATAACAGTAAGCACCAAATCGTTCGAAGTCGTTTCTCACAATTGACTCTATGTTGCGCGCTTTGACACATTTACGTCGTTTTACCTGACGTTGAATAGCAATAGGGTGCGTAGTGACTGAGCACTGTGAGTTTTTCCCGTTCTTCCAAATGTACGGACTTGACGTGAGAGCCCTCATTTATGAGGATCCGGACCCATAGGTGAGTAGCGCGTTCTGTTCTTTTCTACATTCGCTGCTTACAGAATCACGTAGTTGAATGCTGTTGGATTTGTCGTGCGACTGCAGGTGGATCGGCAGGAGAGGATGCGCGGTGACGACTCACCTCTCATTGCGATGATAACGGTCGCTGACTCCTAATATCTTGCCCTGTCCATGTGTCAAGAGACGTCCCATTCGTGTTAGACCGCTTGTCAGGCGGAATGGGAAGTGGCTGGATGTGAACGCAGGACGCTCTCACACGCGCCTCTGCAATTTTGACAGATGGCCAGGTGCTTTTCTTTAATGAAAAGCAGCTGCTCGACACACCGGAATAATGTGTCCGGATTCTGCGTGTGCTATCCAGGCACCACCGTGCTGCCCTACGACCGCTGCTACTGCGCCTCGCGTGTTCCATGCAGTTCGAAGCCCGGCCAGCCCGTCCATTCTATTCGAGCAATTCACCGCCAACGATCACGAATATGGCGCCAACGTTGTACGCCATGAGGACAGTAATACTGTGCAGTGCCCCGTCTTCTGGCACGCGGTACGTACTGTTTTCATCCTTTGATCTCACGATCCAGCCCACCTCTCCATGTGCATTCACCGTACGAGGGCATCGCGAGCGACAGATGGAGATGAGTCGGAGCGCTGACGCTATGCCCGCATCGAAGCATGCACATATTGAGATTCCATTTCCACGCGTCTTCCAGATTTGATAAACGCTCAGCACACGACTGTTTCATCCGCGCCAGTCGCTCTTCTATGTTGTCAAGCCGGTGCAACATAATTTATTGATATCATGCTAAACTGACTCCCTGGAGATAGGAACATATATTTACGAGGACGTTAAACCTATAGGACATCAGCCAAGTACCACTATTGTCTTGCATCTCCACGTCTCACATGACACTGACAAGGACTTTGCGCAGCGGGCGCTTCTCTGAGGATGCGCCTTGCTTCCTCTTCTTCCGAAAACGCGCCGTCCAGCACAGTTAGTAGCATATGGTTCACGGGGAATGTGATAAAGCGACGGGATCAGGCTTCTTGGAAAAGGATCTCGACAATCCACATGCACAGATCCATGACGACTTATAAAAGGCTCCTGACAGCTATCCTACAGAGCACTTGAGCTCCTCGAGTTCGTCAGCAAGATGCGTCTCGCAGTCCTCGCAGTCCCGCTCCTCCCGCTCGCCAGCGCTATTAGCACATCGGAGATCGCGCAACGCCTGCGCAACAACCGTCTTGTGCCCACACAGCACAAGCGCGCGACACCCACCGCCGCCGCGCCCGCCGCGTTCTTTACCCCGCACTTCGCGGACCCCGCCGCCGCGGACTTCCATGTCAATTCATCCGCTCTGCCGCTCGTCGACTTTGCGATACAGGATTCATGGGCCGGCCGCCTGCCCGTGTCGAACAAGACAGGCGACGACCGCCATCTCTTCTTCTGGTACTGGCCCGCGGGGATCTCCAACGCGTCGGACACGCTCACGATCTGGCTTAACGGCGGGCCAGGGTGCAGCTCGCTGACGGGCTTCCTGCAGGAGAACGGCCCAATCTCATTCCAGCCAGGCGCGTCGGCACCGAGCCCGAACCCGTATGCGTGGACGGGCGCGTCAGACGTCGTATGGGTCGACCAGCCCGTCGGCACGGGCTTCGCGACCGGCACCGTCGACATCCACAACGAGTTCGAGCTCGGCGACGAGTTCTACGGCTTCCTGTGCGTCCATCTGCTCTGCTTCCCACTTGCCTGTGCTGAGCCCGAGCGACGTGCAGACAGCAGTTCTACGGCGTCTTCCCGGAGCTGGCGAGCAAGAAGCTGTTCATCACGGGCGAGAGCTACGCTGGGTTCTACGTACCGTTCATCGCGTCGCGCATCCTGCATGCGTCCGCCGCGGAGCAGGCCGCGCTACCGCTCGACGTGCAGGGCCTGCTCATCAACGACGGCGTGTACAGCAGCTTCATCACGAGCCAGGAGGCGCCCATCACGTCGTTCGCCGAGGCGAACCAGAAGCAGCTCGGCCTCTCGGACGCGCAGATCACGAAGTTCAAGAATCTGTCGTCATCTTGCGGGTGCGTGCGCCTTGTGCTCATCTGTGGCAGGTGCTGATTCCGTGTAGGTATGACGAGCTGCTTGCGCAGGTGACGTACCCGCCGAAGGGCAAGATCCCGCTGCCGAATGGGAACAAGGACCAGATCAGCTTTCAGTGTGATATCTGGGACCAGTTCTATGAGGATGGTAAGTTGTGCGCTTCCTTGTCTGTGAGGAGTGCTGATGTGGAGAGAAGAGCTGAATTTGAACCAATGCTACAACGTCTGTGCGTGATTATATTTTTCCTTCGTGAATTGTATATTGATGTGATAGGACAGATCGTTTTACGGACGAATGCCCGACGCCGAGCGATCCGCTTGAGCCGTATTTCTCAGTGCGCTGTTCCTGTCGCGACGAGGCCGAAGCGCTGACGCGAGGCGTTGGAACAGCGCACGGACGTCCAGACAGCACTGCACGTCCCGGATTCAGGCTCCTTCTCCGAATGCAGTAATGACGCCGTTTTCGTCGACAACGTGCATTTCTCCGCCGGTCCATTATTGTATGTCTACTAACAGTATGATAGAACGATGACTCGCCGTACTCGGAGACCCTGTTCCCAGACCTGCTCTCCCGCCTGCCGCGCGGACTGACGCTGTGGCACGGCTTGCTCGACTCACTGCTGCTGAACGTCGGCGACCGGGCCACAATCCAGAACCTGACGTGGAATCGCGCACAGGGCTTTTCGAAGCCACCCACCGTGCCGCTGGTTGTAAATGGCACGCAGCGCGGGGCGTACCAATCCGAGAGAGGCTTCACGTATATTGAAGTCAGCGGGGCCGGACGTGAGTATTTGTTTCCTCGTCGGATGTGTCACGAGGCGCTGAGGGTGTTGCTTGCAGATATGATTCCTGAGGACCAGCCGGAGACGGCGCTGCATGTATTCCAGTCCGTGCTGGGACAGGTTGCGCTGTGATGCAGGTAATGTTTCGAATGCTAACGGGTATCAGATGGTTGTCTTATAGACCGGTACCGATGAACGGTTCTTTATTTTTGATTGAACTGCTCTGAAATGTCTACCGTTGCTGCTAGAGCACCAGTTAGAGGCCCTAGCCATGTGTGGAAATCTGCAGGTAGGCTATTAGGTCGTCAGCTAAAGAAGAGTGGGCTACGTGGCCATATTCACAATCTGGGGAAGTTTTGACGGCTGCGGTCTACTCAGAGGCTGGGCGTATCGATAAGTACTTGTAAACTGCTTTTGCCTCGAGATCGGAGGTGCATTTCTAGTGCATGTAAGTTGTGTCAATGTTGCATATCGGCGTCAGCAGGCTGATTTGTAACGACAACGTGGCCGTGACGGCGCGCTCTGTTCATCTAAATGCGCCTGCAGTGCAAAAAGGATGATGTACATGAGTGGCGTGGGTGAGAGGAAGCCCTCTTGCATGATAAAAGGCGATGTTCAAGGCCTGCTCACAACGTCTACCATCCCATCTCCCGCGTTTCGTGAATAGTTTGAACATCAGCTACGTCTATATCCTCTCAAATCATGCATGACTGTTTGTCTTTAGATATCATGGACCGCATACTCGTCCATATCACCAACCTCAGGACCCTTCAATCAGCTCTTTTGGTCTCCAAGCACACCCACAGAGCGTTCAGCTTCCGGCCACGCAGCATTCTCACCGCCGTTCTCCGGAATGAAAACCCGGAATCGTGGCCTGCGGTGATCCGCTTCATCCATTTCAAAACCACTGGCGAGCTCCTTGAAAGTGAAGACCATGCCGAAAAGGTCCTGATCGACAGGAAGGCAGTTGGGCGCTACTGAACACTTGATCCCTTTGTGAATGACTGGGTCGAGATGTTTCGAGCAAGGTGGGATGATGCATTGCTCCATATGAATTACTGGCATGTTCATTAGATTTAGGAACACTGCCAATCGCGTCTTGTCTGCGACCCAATTCTACACCGTCTCTCGTGCGCTCTATCGTCTCTGGTTGTACCAAGCCCGTTTTGGAAAGACTTGGTCCCAGTGGGTCCGCGGAAAGGAGGGTCAAACGGCCCAGCAGCCACTCATAGTTGAAACCGACCTGCAGAAGAAACACGGCCCATTATATGCCGAGAGGGCCCATTTCCTGGCCGAATTTTCAGGGCTGCAGCAATACCGAGATTTGGCGATCATCTTTCGGTTTGTGCAACGCGAGGCTGTCCTGTGGCTGAGCAGAAGTGGTTTATGGGGAGCGTACTCGGAGGAGGGTTCGTTCATCAGGAAAAACCACTGTGGCAATAACCGCACAATTGCCACAACTTGTGGCAAGTGTGGCAATTGTGTAGCAATTGCCACTGTGGTAAATGGGTGGTAATTGCTGCCACTTTGGCACAGAGCTGGAGAGGCTGATAAGAAAATTCTGATAGGATTCCATGGCTTTGAAGAATTAAATTTATAGGTTACAAGGCTTATATTTTGTCTATTTACACTGTACAAGACATTGGTGCTACTATTGATGATTACACATGCAAGATGAAGGGTGTGGAGGGCACGCTGAGGGCGCCAAACGGCACAAGGATAGCCCAGATGGCACGAGGAGGACGCGCTCTCGCGTGCGGCGTGCGCGGGGCCGGGCCGTGCGCGCTGCGGGGGCGCGGGTTGCGTTGGGGCGCAGCGTCGCTGTGGCGCGTTGGCGTCGGGCGCGGCGCGTCGCTGGGGCGCGCGCGCGTTGGCGGTGGCGCGGCGCGGCGCGGCGTGCGCGCGCGGGGGCGCGGGGCGTCGCTGTGGCGCGTTGGCGGCGCACGTCGCTGGGCGTGACGCGTTGGCGGGGCACGCGGCGCGCGGCGCGTGCGCGGCGCTGTGCGCGTTGGCGGCGCCGGAACGTGCACGGCGCCGGGGCATGCACGGCGTTGGCGGCGCCGGGACGTGCGCGGCGCCGGGGCGTGCGGCACGTGCGCGGCATCGGGGCGTGCATGGTGCTGCGGCGTGCACGGCGTTGGGGCGCGCGGCGCGTTGGCGCGTTGGGGGGTGTGCGCGGCGTTGGCGGCGTTGGTGCAGCGGGGCGTGGGCGGCGTGTGCGCGTCGTTAAGGTATCGTTGGCGTCGTTAGGGCGTCGTTGGCGTCGTCGACGGCGGTGGCGCGGCACGTTGGTGGTGGCAACGTGTTGGCGGTGGTCGCTGGAGGCGGCACGCCGGATGCTGACGACGCGGTGACGACGCGT
Organism: Hericium coralloides; assembly: GCA_003675405.1. Taxonomy (NCBI): domain Eukaryota; kingdom Fungi; phylum Basidiomycota; class Agaricomycetes; order Russulales; family Hericiaceae; genus Hericium; species Hericium coralloides. Next base: position 425,374 of record QUOP01000074.1, read on the forward strand.
CGAGGTCGGAGGGGGGTAGCGGGGATGGTGGTGGGAGGCGAGGGCGATGGGAGAGGCCCGGGGGGAGAAACAAGTCGAGAGTATCGCTCCAACGAGCGACACTCTCGACGTTAGTACGAGCGAACAAAAAAAAAGACGTTTTTAACGCACCTGAGATGCCCTCGGCATCGTAGTGCCCCTCCGGCGCGGCTTGACGGCTTTGGGAGAGAGAGGAAGGGGGAAGGGGAAGGGGAGTGAGCCTGCAGGCCCGTGCGCGAGGCGTCAGGTTGCCGCGAGCCCGTGCACAAGGCGTCAGGCTAGTGCGGGCCTGTGCGCCACGCGGAAAGCCCGCATACGGGCAGTGCGACGTGTTGCGCGCATGGGCGAAGCGCGAGGGACGCGGGTGGGGCCTGTCCGCGACGCACTGGGCTGCCGGGGGGCTGCATGAGATGCGACGGGCCTGCGCGCGATGTGAAGGGCCTGCGCGCGATGCGAAGGGCCTGCGCGCGATGCGGAGGGCCTGCGCGCAAGGCGAGATGGGCTTGCGCGAGGCGCGGCGGACGTGTGCAAGCCATCGGGCCGTCGTGGGCCCGTGCGCGACGTACGTGCATGTGCTGGCGTGCGTGTGTATGTGCGTGGGGTGTGGGGAACCGGGCGCAGATCGGTGTGCCGTGGTCGTTGCAGGCGACACGCTGGGTGCTGGTGACGTGGCGGCGAGGCGGCGACGGAGGAGGGTGGAATGAGGTGGGAGAGGGTAGCAACTTGAGGCGAGGGAGGACAGCACAAATCGAGAGCATCGCTCGTTCGAGCGATACTCTCGATGTTAGCACGTAAAAAAGAGAATAAAAGTTTTTGTACTTACCTTAGATTCCCTCCAATACCCTCTCTGTCTTGTTGATGCCCTCTGGCACTTGGTTCGAACGGCTTACGGGTGAGGGGGAGGAGGACAGTGACGGCGGTCGAGACAGCGAGACGTTGAAGTCGCGTCGTCTCGCAGGGGCGCGGCAGTTGCCGGGCATTGTGACCCCGCGCAACTCCGCTATTTAGAGCTCGCGCGACGCGCAACCTCTCTTTCTTCCCAACCACTACTTCGCGCTTTGCTCAGCATCAGTCTAATGGCTCTTCTATGCCGTCGTGAGTGTATCATTCTCTCTTATGATTATTGTCTTTATTATTAATCACTTTATATATCAGGTATGTTTCTCTCATATATCAAGCTTGGTATGTTCCTTTTATTTAGGATGTTATCTGTGTTATCTAAGGCACTAACATGTTGTCTGCCTTAGATTTTTTTTTGTTTTGTACATAAGCCTATAGTAAGTTTTAAGGTTAGTATACATGACTATAGTTTGCCTTTGGTTTGTGAGGGTTTTTAGATCAGCTTTATCTTTGTTTGTTAGATACTATATATTAGATAGCAGTCAATAAAAAAAACACTTTGGTCCTTACTTTTCAACTTCAATGTAATTTCTGAGTGCATAATCAGTGACAAACCAAACTATTGAAAGGGGTTATTTTGTGTTGACTAGTGGCAATTACCAGTACTTGGATGACAATTGGTGGCAATTGCCACAAATTTGGCATAAGGAGGGCTATGCAAACAGATATAAGCACCCCTAAAATCATATAGAAACACCATGATATGATAAGTTATAAGTAGACAATTGGGTCCCAAATTACTGCCCAAAATGCAGCAAAGAATTTGGGGGGGTTCTCCAATTGCCACAATAACCACGGTTATCGCCCAAAAGGCCTCAAGTTGTGGCAAGTTGTGGCAATTGGCATCAATTGGGAGCAGAAGTGGTTTATGGGGAGCGTACTCGGAGGAGGGTTCGTTTCAATGCACCATCACTATGAGTCGTTGCTATATCCACGTATTTGCGCAGTTTGGGAGCTCACTCTGGAGCTCCTGGCACGCGAGCTGGACGAGATTATAGAGATCTTGCAGGGCTATCGGACATTTCATGACAAGGTGTCCGTCTCTCTAGAGGTGGTCCAGGAGCAATTCCTTGTATGCTCTCTGATGTTCTGACCAGGTCGGAACCTGTGTCGTTCCCAAGTCGAACGGCAGTGTCAACACGGCGCCAAGTCCGTCACTAGAGCGGCGACGCTGCTAGTGGTCTCGAAGAGTACGACGCTAAGGCCCGTCCCTTAACGAAGAGAGATAGAGGATGATTGAGGAGGTAGAGGAGCGAAGATGAGAGGAGCGAATCAAGCGACTATATTGCAAGTCGAGATACAAGATATACAAGAGGATAAACTTAGTGTTACAGGTCCGTGTACGTGGGGTTTATATATGTGTAGGTACGGTAGGATATCCTTTACGAAGGTGGCAGTTGGATATCCTGGTAGAAAGCCTTCTGGATATCCAACTGGAGGTCCGTCGAGTAAGAGGCACTGGATATCCTAAGCGGAGTCTTAAGTAAACGGTCAATGATGGAAACGATGACAGTAAGTGATAGATCGATGGATCGATAGATGGTTGGAGGGCGTCATCGCAGAGGAAAAGAAATGATAAGTCCTTGTAAAAGAGAAAAGAAAATACGGTCATAACATCACCCCTCGTCCAGGCGTCAAGTCGTCCCGACTTCTCTGCAACCAAAACATCCTGTCACAAGAATCTTCCATGCGAACCGTGAAGCAATGATTGCAGGGCCTTCCCGCTGTCCCTTTGCAATGGCGTTGGTAGCATAGCATCGCGAACAGGAGTGGCGCCGTCTGCCAATGGTGGTCTCGGTGGTAAGTCGTAGGTTCCGGAAGTCCGTCTTGTCACAGGTGCCTTGTTGCTTAACACGTTGGCAAGCCTCACAAGGTGGCGGTCCGAAGCAGTTCCGGTGAGCCTGTACGCAGTTGGTGCACCTGATGAGCACTCCCTTCTCCTTCCACGCCGTGTTGGTCCGTCGAAGCCGTTCTCCTGAGGGCGCTATTACCCACCGTAGAGAACTTGAGTCGCTGGAGATGGGATTGGAACACATCTCGGTAGATGTCACGGGCGTCGTGTCGGTTACTAACGGAGATTCGTTTGCGAATGGACTCAGGAAAAAGGGGTTGCGGGATACGTCCTCGAGGTCGCGGGGGTCCATTGATGTGGGGACTATCGGCGGCGAGGTCGTGATGGGCAGTGTCGGCAGGTCCGGGGTTGAGTACGGCCCATCGAAGGGGTTGGGGATGAATAAAGTGTCCACCGCCATCGGGTCGAATGGGGTTGGGCTGCGAAGCAGGTCGTCCGGCTGCATACCAAGCGACCAACTCTTCATCGCAGTGTCCGATATCTCGTACGACCCAGTCGATGTCATTGAATCCCATAATGGATTGGTCCAAGTGGTCTCCGAGGTACTCGAGGTGTTGCCAAACACCACATCCTTGAAGGGTGCGAAAGGACTGCTGCGAACGATTGAGTGCTTCCTGGGCTCGGCGGTTCACCTGTTGAATGCATTCGCTATCTCCTGGGCACTTCGATTTAATGCCTCGCGTTCATCTTGATTCTCGAGATGCGTGCGCCAGGCCTTGACCACCTCGTTAGCCTTTGCTGTGGCGTCATCGGAGTATCCATGGAGCGCGTGGACGGTGTTGCGCATGTAGTTCTCGACGGCTCCCTGGTATTCCGGTCGTCCTAAGAGGAGGAGGTGTCGTACGGAAAGGAGGTCGCTGATCGTGTTGAACTCGACATTGACAGGGTTCAGAACGACTGTGTCGTGGTTTCGAATGGGGAGGGGGCGCGACTGGTAGTTCTCCGTGCGGTCTCGGTCCTGTGATTGGAAGGCGCCCGCCGTTGCGTCGCTCAATAACGCATCGAGCATGCTGATGCCATAGGGCGGCGGTGTACTGAGGTCATCCTGGAAACGGAGATACGTACTCCTGTTGCCCTCCTGATCCGTCGAGAGGCTTCCAAGAGTTCTCGTCATGGGCGAAGACGCGTTGGACAAGCATGAGCGCCTCTCCGGTCTCGATGGACGAGACGTCCTGAGGTTCTCGTTGTGCGATCTGCTGGAACCAGTCGACGACCTTCTGGCGGTCTGCGATGCTGGGGTCGTTGTCGTCGATGATGCGTTGGACCGTCGAGATGCTCGTCTCCTCGGGTTCGGGCTCGGGTGTGGCGGTTGTGAATTCCGTGGTGAGTTCCTGCCACGTCTGGTGTCTCTGGGGCCATTGGCCGACATCCCCCCACTCGATCCACTGGTTGTCGCTGGCCTGTTGTCCCGCCTCCGTGTTGTTGGTGCTGATCTCCTGCCATCCTGTCCCGGTGCCGGCCCAGGCCTCGGCGTTGGCCTGACTGGCGGCTGAGTGAAAGCTACCCGTCTCGTCGTCCGTGTCGTCCGTGGTGTCGTCCTCATGCTCGGAGGAGGAATGGTCGGTGTCGCCCTCAGCATCGTCGTCCGTGACGTCGTCCTCATCGTCTCCGTCTGTGGAAAGGTCGTTGGCGATGGTGGGCGAGGAGTCGCGGGACTGCGTGGTCTCGTCGATGGACATGGCCTCAGATTGTATGGATACGGGGTGATACTGTTCGGGCTGGGGGCGGTAGACGGCACTGACGTGTTCTCCGAGCGGGCTGTGGACGGGTTCGGGAGTGAGGATATGTTCATAGGGATTGGATCCATTGTCGACGCTCCCGGTTGTAGGAGTCGACGTCGCTGTCGGTGAGGTTGGTCTGCATAGTCGGGAAGCAGGAGAAGAAGGGCAAGACATATTGCGATGAGGATAATACTGATTGTGATGACTAGAATGAGAAGAGCTGCTGGTGCGGTGAAGGACATTCGCTGTTGGGGTCAAAAGGTGAAAAGTTACCCCCCCTTTTATACTCGACGTCCGCGTCGTGTGGCTATGCTAGAAGTGCCGTTTGAGGCTGGATGGTCGTGCCTTTTTCGGTTTGGATATCCTGCGCGCGTGGATCGACGCGGGGCTGGGGTGCCTTTAGGTGCGAATGGTATGCGTGGATTTCGTCCGTCGGAGGATCCCAGCGGAGGTGGGATGTGGCCGGAGGGCTTGAGGGTGCCGCTTATGGAAGTCTGCGAAGCGGCATCGGCCGTCCCCTGTACATTGCCCATAGGTTCCCAGTATCATCATCGGCATCCGAATAGCCCTTCCAGTGGACGAGGTACTGCAGCTGATTGCGGTAGCGGCGCGAGTCCACATCTTGTCAACCTCCCATTGTTCTTCGTTATTGACAAGATCCGGTAATGGCGCGGTGGAGTCGGCCGTTGGCTTCCGTGGTGCGATAAGGTGAGAGATACGATGCGTGGAACCGGGTGAATTTTCCAGGTCGGGGCAGTGCGAGCGCAAAGGTGACGGCCAGACCGAGGTGACTTAAATGGACCATACGTTTTGGAGCTAGTTTGCTCGTGGGATGTGAGGTTTGAATTCGTCGCATCGAGCCAGACCTTATCGTTCTCCTTATAGTGAGGTGGTGCATTCGTGATCCGGTCCGCATGTGCTGTGCCGCAAGGCGGTGTGATGCTTGTAGGTCCTTGCGCAACCGTTCAAGGTTGTCGAGACGATGAGTCACTCCGGGGGTATCAGCTACTGCGGATGGAGCAATATGGGCTCGTGGCGTATAGCCCATAAGAGCTTGAAATGGGGTGGTCTTCAGCGATGCTTGGAGCGTGGCATTGTGAGAGAACTCCGCAAGCGGTCAGAAGCGTGCCCAGTTGTCCTGGCGGTGGTTGCAGAATATCCGAAGGTACTGTTCGACTTCTTGATATAGCCATTCTGTCTGTCCATCTGCCTGCGGGTGGTATGCGATTGTCTTGGCCTGAGATATTCCGAGTCGGAGGCAAAGTGTTGCGAACCACTTGGATGTGAATTGCGTACCACGATCGGAGATAAGTTTCTTGGGCAGGCCGAAACATCGGAAGACGTTAGCTTCATAGAGCGTGGAGAAGTCGTCGGCTGTCATGGCTTCTCGGCAAGGGACTAGGACCGCGGCTTTGGTGACATCATGGTCAATGAAGACTGCGATGGAGTCGAATCCATCTGATTCCGGGAGCTTGGTGATCAAATCCGTGGAAACCGTGGAGAATGGTAGTGCATCTGGTTCGGCAGGAATGGGCTGAATAGGGATATGAGGACGGTGATTCTGATTCTTCATGGCTTGGCACGTTGTGCATCCTTTAACGAAGTCCCGAATGAAAGAGACCATACCAGGCCAGAAGTATTCTCGTTGTACGAGCTCCACGGTGCGCCACTCTCCTGGGTGTCCATATGCCGGGTTTTCGTGTACTTGTCGTACCACCTTCCTTCGAATTTCGTCAAACTTGGCCACATAGATTCGTCCTCGATATAAGAGTAGGCCATTGTCATCTAGGCTCCAACCGTCTAGTCCTTTGTCGATGAATGACGGTGCTTGTTTCCGCAGGGCATCGACAACGTCCTTTGACTTTCGAAGCGATTTGCTTCTGCAATCAATTCGCTTGAATGTCCGATTCTGGTGCTTGTACTCCTGTTCGTAGTGCTGAGATGAATCTTGTGGTAATACAATCTGGTCTTCGTTGTCGTCCTTTCCTTCTCCATGGTCTAGTCGTCGAGATAGCGCATCGGCGCATGTCATGGTCTTTCCGGCCGCATGTCGGATGGTATAGTCGAAGCGAGACATGAACAGCATCCAGCGTGCTTGTCGTCTTGTTAACTTGTGAGCGTCCTTGAAGTAAAGCAGATTCTGATGATCTGATACGATATCAATCTGGTGTGGTGACCCTTCTAGATAATGTCACCACGTTTCGAGTGCTCAAATGATGGCAAGGAATTCTCGGTCGTAAATATCATAGTTCCGTTCAGTGTCGGTAAAGGAATGTGATAGGTAGGCGCAGGGATGAGATCGTCCATCTTCGCCTTCTTGCGAGAGTACCGCGCCATAAGCGAATGCTGATGCATCCGTTTTGACTGAGAAGGGCTTTGTGGTGTCTGGTTGGGCGAGGATGGGTACAGATGTGAACTGTTCTTTGAGATTTTCGAAGACTTCTTGCTGCTTTGTATCCTAGACCCACTTCTCGTCTTTCTTGGTAAGGTCATTTAGCGGTCATGCGATGGATGAAAATCCCTGGATGAATCTCCTATAAAAGTTTCTGAACCCTAGGAAGGATTGAACGTCTCGGACGTTCTTGGGCACCGGCCATTCCTTGATTCCTGCAAGTTTGACAGGGTCCATTTTGACAGTTCCTTTCTCGAGAATAAGGCCAAGGTATTCAATGCTGGGTGCCTCAAACGTGCATTTCTCTGGCTTGAGGTAGAGGTCGTTCTCCTGCAGGATGGTGAGGACTCGATGGACGATGTCACGATGCTCTTGCAGTGTGGCTGTCGCAATGAGGATATCGTCCATATAAATGATGACTTTGCCTGTAGCAAGGAGATCCCGGAAGAGGTCGTTCATCATTGTCTGAAACGTCGCAGCATCTGAGAAATCTGTTTTCTATATAACAGCAAGTCCTGTTATGGGGCCTATCAGTGAGCTATGGGGGCTATGAAGTTGCACTATTCTGCTATGTAGAGCTATGGGGCCTATGATAGCCTCCATAGCATGAAGTGCTAGATACATAGGGTGCCATAGCCTCTATAGCTAGGGCTGTCATATACATAGAACTATGATACTTACCAATGGAAGCTATGAGTACTATGGCTACTATATTCACCATCATCAGCTAGCTAGGCACTCAAAACATTAGAGCAAATTTTTCTTATATTCAAGATATACTACTGCAGACAAGGATACTACCACTAGCTACCTAGTAAATAATGACCCTCGGGGTACAACAATGTAGAGGACAACTGTCACAAGCAGTCAAGGTGAATGCGCGCAGGAATACGGCCGCCGCGGGTAGGGAGGACCTGCGCGAGCCGGCCGGATGCATCGGGCAGGTGCGCGCTGTCCGGGCGCACGAGCGACCGCGCGTAGGCGCGCACTCGTGCGGGTAAGGCGTGCTGTCGGGCGAGCCACTGTGTGCGTGGGCAGGGTGCACCGTCCAGGGCGTGAGCAGGTACGCTTAGCACGAGCGTGCGCGTCGTGCCGTGCGCTTGCATGGACGTGCGCGGCTGCGCGCTCGGGTGTGAATGCGTATGGGCACGCCCCGAGGCATGCACGCTCAGGCGGGTCCTCGGTCCTCGCGCGCTCGCGTACGCTGAAGAGGGTGCGCGGCTGAAGAGGGTGCGCGCAATCGGGTCCTCGCGCGGGCGTGGCCGCATGCGTGCACGCGGGAGTACGTGCAATGGCGAGGCCATTCGCGCACGCGGCGCCACGTGTTGTGTCCGCGAGCACGTTGCCGACGGTACGCGCGTGCTAGCGTATGAGGCGGAGGTCGCAGACGGGCCTCCTGAGGGTCGCGGGGTTGTCGTGGGCGTGCGATGGGGCAGAGGACACAGCAGGCCGGAGAAATGAACTTGAACCACACCCCGTTGCTGTAGCAACGAGGTGCGGCGGCGGCGGCGGTATCTGGGAGACATCCGGGGCGGGCTCGTGAGTAGAGCGTGCGCGCACAGTCGGGGCCTCACATGAGCTTGCACACCGTGCATCGCCATGCGCGATGGCGCGCGGGAGTCCGTGGGAGTACGTGGCCGTACGCGCCTAGCCACGTGTCGTGGCCGCAAGCTCGTTGTCGACGGCGCGGGGGTGCTGATGCGCAGGCTGGTGAGGGACTGGTGAGGTGATAGATCCGCACGAACCTTGTTGAGGGCGTGCAGGGGTCGTTGAGCGGTTGTGGAGCACGCGGGAGGTCGGACGAACGATGAGTCGCGCCTCGTTGCCACGGCAACGAGGCACGACGGCGCGCACGTAGACGGCGCATTGGCAGGGGTGAAGTGGCGGCGGGCTCGTACGTGTGGGATGTCGAAGGCGAGGGGGGTGCGGTGCGGGCGGTCGCAGGAAAGAAAGCACGAGTATCGCTCGTTGAACGAGCGATACCCGTGTGGTTAGCACGAGAAACAATGAAAGAGACTTTTTTTACTTACCTTTAAGCCCCCGTGGCATCCGTTCGCCCTCTTACTTTCCGAACTACGCTCGGTGTCGTGTGTGGCTGAGAGAGGAGACCAAGACGAGGACGAGAGAAGACTTGTAAGTGGAGAAAGCACGAAGTCGCGCCGAGTGCTGAAGCCACAGCCACCCTGAGCAAGTCGTGCGTTGCGCGGACAATACAAAATCAAATAAAATCGAGTAAAATACCAAAAAAAAAAGATTGGCTATCGTACCGTATGAGAACACGAATGAGTGAGAAGGTATTGTAGTTCGAGTACTGTACAGTACGGAGTAGCAACGGCAAGGTAATGAGATCTAAGACTTAGCCTCTGTCATAGCTCTCGGCAGCGCCCGGCCCGGGCTCGCCAGCCACATTTGGTGCTCCGCTCGCCACGTCTATATAAGGCGTGCGCGACGCGCTTCCTCTCTCTCTTCCTTACCACTACCATCTCCCGTCTTTCCTCACTCATTCCTCCTGTTTAACCTTCTCATGTTCGGTAAGTTACTACGTTATTTTCTTGTCCACTAACTCTAATGTTCTTTGTAGACTTTGGCATTTTCGCTTTTATTTCCTTAAGTAAGTCTGATGTTTTTATGTTCTTGTCTTGTATATTAATTTGTTTACATGACTTGTAGATTATGTTTTCGCTTTTTTCTGATCTTTGCAGTAGGTCTTATCTTGTCTTTGTGTTGGTTTTATTTTAACTTTGCAAGTGTGATTCTCTTTGATCTTTGAATGCTTTATCTTACTTTGTATCTAAATCTAGGTTAGTTTTAGTTTTGTAGTTTATCATTGTTTGGAGAAATATTTGTAGTGTTGTACTCATGTCTTGTGTTTTAATATTTTTGAAATAAAATGCTTTCAAAATTTTGATGGTGTGAAGGGCTCAAATGTGATGGAATATAAGTAGATGATGTATTCTTATTTCTAATAGGTCTATAGCATCATTTGAGCAACAATGTTGGTAGAGATAACATAGAGTGTATAACAGTCTTACCAGCTAGACATGGTATGGTAATGGAGATATACCATATAGCTGACATAGTCATGATAGCTATTATATACTATAGCAGCTATGATAGCTATGATACCTTATACTCTATGCTATGATAGCTATAATAGCTACTGCCTTATGCTATGATACCTATGGATAGCTATGATAGCCCTATGTAGATTGCCTCATTGCTATAGAGTAGCTATGTAGAAAAGGGGACTCCTATGGCCCTATCAGAGCTATATAGGCTACATAGTGCCATATACCACTGGTCTTTTTCTCAGATGAGGTGAGTTTGTAAGTCCGAAGAACATGACCATTGGTTCGAAGAGGCCTCGATTTGTGAGGAAAGCCGCCTTCCACTGATCGCCATCTCGGATGCGAATGTTGTTGTACCCCCATCGTACATCGAATTTCGTGAAATAGGATGCTTCACGAACTTTGTCGATGAGTTCTGGAATGAGTGGTAGAGGGTACTTGTTCTTGATCGTCATCGCATTTAATTGGCGGTAGTCCTGTATGGGGCGTAGTTTGCCATCCTTCTTTTTAATGAAAAAGAAGGGAGATGCGAGTGGCAATTTGGATGGTCGAATGTATCCTTTCTTGAGATGCTCATCTAGGAACTTGTCGAGAGATTCTTGTTCTCCTGGGGCTAAGGGGTACATCTTGCACCTGGTTCGTGGAATGGCGTCAGGTTTAAGTTCGATGGCATGGTCCCAGAGTCGCTCTGGTGGAAGGCGGAAGGAAGCTTCTTCGCTGAACACTTTCTCATACTGCTTGTGCTGTTTCGGAATTTGATCCGCCGTATTGACCTTTCTTTCCTTCTGTTTCTTGAGAAAGTCCTGTATTGCCATATCTTGCGCGTTGTAGACCTTGCGGATCACCACAATGGTTTCTTCATCATCTTCTGGGAGTTCTCTCTCTTCGTATCCCGGGGTCCAGAAGAGTTCGTCTCCTTCTTCCAAGTTGGTACTGGGGTCTGCAGTTTCGGGGTGGAGGACACGTCGTACCGACTCCTCCATTTCTTCTTCTGTTGGGTCCGGGGCTACTGGCTGGCCTTCGTCTGGGTCTATAGGGTCCACCCGAGGTTCTTCATGGGGTATCTTGCTGGTTGGTCGACGTCGTAGTTCAGAGCGATGGATTCGTCGTCCTCCTACCACTATGGCACTAAGTGGCCTTCCTTTAAACCGTTCTGGGGATTTGATGCGGCATATCGGAGGGCACTGGTTGAACGTTAGGTATCCGTTCTTCCAGTCAAATGATGGGTTGTGTCGGCGAAGCCAAGTCATGCCTAGGATAATGTCTTCTTTCCCTATATCTGTGATTAAAAATCTCGTCAGTTCCCGATGAGGACCGAGGTCCATATATAGTTCCGTTGCATGTGTAATGCGTCCAAGTACGTTCTCAGTAGAATCGACATTGCGTACTGGTATTTCCTTCTTTAGAGGCTGCGTTGCCAGCCTGAATTTCTTGACTATTCTCCAATTTATGAAGACATCTGTGGCGCCACTATCGACTAGTGCGACCACATCAGCGATTTTCTTGCGCCCACTGAGCTGAACAACAAAGTTTAGTGCTCTCAATGCTGGTGATACTGTTACAAATTCAGAATCTGGGTGCTCTCGTTTCGCCGTCCTGAGCCACGCTGAAGGGTCAGGACGCTTCAAAAATCCTTTGCGTCATTGGTCTTCTTCGGCTGTTCTTCGGTCTTCATATGATGAATCTCCTGTTCTATGATGAGATCGGGTCCTTCTTCGTGGACATGGTACTGTTCTTCTTCGGCTTCTACTTCGCGAACGAAGGATCTCTGCTGGGGTCTTCCTGGGAATCGGCGATTGTTGGAGTATCCTCCTTGTCCCTGTGTCGAGGGTTGTCCTCGTCCTGCACCTTGAACGCATTGGGTGCGTCGTTCGCAGTTCCTGGCTACGTGGCCTTGCTGACCACACTCATAGCATTGGCCGTTCTTTCGATATTCGTCTTGTTGTCCTTTGCTGAGGTATCGCCTGGCTGCTGGTCGTCCATCTCGTCTGGTGCTCTGTCCGATGTCCATCGGTTCTCCTGGGGGTAAAGTGGTCGATCTGGTTCCTTGGCTCTGGAACCTGGTATAACCGTAGGGATTGGCGAGTCCACCATCAATGGTACGTTCGATGGTTTCGAGTTCGAGGGCCTTGGTCTGCCAACCCTTGACGTCCGTGGGTGGTGTTCCCTGCATGGAGATGGTGGTCTGATAATGCCTTGGGAGCCCTCTACGGTATGTGTCGATCAGGAGGTTCTGATGGTTGGTCTCGTCTAATTCCGCCTTGAGACGTAGACGATTGAACTGCTCGTTGTATTGCGTGATGGACAGTTTTCCTTTGTGAAGACGACTGAGCTGTCCTGCTGCAACTTGACGTTCTCCAGGGTCCTTAAAACGGTCGGTGAAGGCTTTCTTGAAGTCTTCCCATGTCTTTGGGACCGTTTTCGACTTGTGGAGTCCATGCGCCCAACTGAGGGCATCGCCTTTGTTGCAGTAAGAAAGAGCAAAGTTGACCTTCGCCTCTTCTCTCACTGTGTTGGAGAGTTCTTGCTGTGCGATATACAGTTCGCAGGCCAGTATGAATGCGTCTGCCTTGGTTCTATCACCGTCGAAAAATTCTGGCTTGTTGGCTTTGATTTCCGCCATCTTCTTGGGACGTGCGGTGCTCGTTCCTCCTGGGGGGTTTGGGTTGGGATTAGGATTGGGGGTGGGGTTCTGAACGGGTTGTTGGATAGGAGGAGGGTTCTGTACTGGTACCGCAGGGGTCGGGTCGGGGACTGGTTGTGGCGGGTCTGGATTAGGTGGGTTTGGTGCCGGAGTCTGCTGAAAGCTTGATCGCTGCGTAGGTGTGATCGGGGCTACCTTCTTTCGAAGAGAGAGTCTGTCTGGGATCCACTGGTGAGCAAGTGTTCCCCTGGCTACTTTGAGGACGTGTTCTTCGACTTCTCGGTTTGTTCGATCCCGATATATGCGTTCGGCTGTTACTGCTGCGACCTTTCGCTGCTCGTCTGTGACTGTAGATCCGTCGTCGGCTCTAATCCAATGTGCTCCGACTTGGAAAGAATGTCGTTCGTCGTGTAGGAGGTACCCGTTGACTAGTCCTATCGATTCTGGTATCCCTTGTTCTGATGTGTTGTAACCGTTTGTTCCAACGTGTGCTGCTACAGCTGCGAGGTAGCGAGCTTCTTCTAGTTCTTCTGTGGTTGCTAGTCGTTGCGCGGCATTGCTTGCCTTGATATAGCTGTTCCCTTGGATGTCTGTAAGGACTCCTTTGATGTCTTCAAGCCTTTGCCGAAGTACGAGTTCTCCATGTGTCAAGTAATATGCGATTTTGAAGGGGCTGCCGTATGGCCCTTCTCCGATGTTGTAGTCCGAAATCTTGGCGGGGTGTTGTCGAGAAGTTTATCCTAATGTTCTGACCAGGTCGGAACCTGTGTCGTTCCCAAGTCGAACGGCAGTGTCAACACGGCGCCAAGTCCGTCACTAGGGCGGCGACGCTGCTACCTTCGGATATTCTGCAACCACCGCCAGGACAACTGGGCACGCTTCCTACCGCTTGCGGAGTTCTCTCACAATGCCACGCTCCAAGCATCGCTGAAGACCACCCCATTTCAAGCTCTTATGGGCTATACGCCACGAGCCCATATTGCTCCATCCGCAGTAGCTGATACCCCCGGAGTGACTCATCGTCTCGACAACCTTGAACGGTTGCGCAAGGACCTACAAGCATCACACCGCCTTGCGGCACAGCACATGGCGGACCGGATCACGAATGCGCCACCTCACTATAAGGAGAACGATAAGGTCTGGCTCGATGCGACGAACCTTCAAACCTCACATCCCACGAGCAAACTAGCTCCAAAACGGTATGGTCCATTTAAGGTCACCTCGGTTCTCGGGCCTGTCACCTTTGCGCTCGCACTGCCCCCGACCTGGAAAATTCACCCTGTGTTCCACGCATCGTATCTCTCACCTTATCGCACCACGGAAGCCAACGGGCCGACTCCACCGCTGCCATTACCGGATCTTGTCAATAACGAAGAACAATGGGAGGTTGACAAGATCGTGGACTCGTGCCGCTATCGCAATCAGCTGCAGTACCTTGTCCACTGGAAGGGCTATTCAGATGCCGATGATACCTGGGAACCTATGGGCAATGTACAGGGGACGGCCGATGCCGCAATTGCGGACTTCCATAAGCGGCACCCTCAAGCCCTCCGGCCACATCCCACCTCCGCTGGGATCCCTTCCGACGGACGAAATCCACGATTACTGCATTCGACACCTAAAGGCACCCCAGCCCCGCGTCGATCCACGCGCGGCAAGGATATCCAAACCGAAAAAGGCACGACCATCCAGCCTCCAAACGGCACTTCTAGCATAGCCACACGACGCGGACGTCGAGTATAAAAGGGGGGGTAACTTTTCACCTTTTGACCCCAACAGCGAATGTCCTTCACCGCACCAGCAGCTCTTCTCATTCTAGTCATCACAATCAGTATTATCCTCATCGCAATATGTCTTGCCCTTCTTCTCCTGCTTCTCCGACTATGCAGACCAACCTCACCGACAGCGACGTCGACTCCTACAACGGGAGCGTCGACAATGGATCCAATCCCTATGAACATATCCTCACTCCCGAACCCGTCCACAGCCCGCTCGGAGAACACGTCAGTGCCGTCTACCGCCCCCAGCCCGAACAGTATCACCCCGTATCCGTACAATCTGAGGCCATGTCCATTGACGAGACCACGCAGTCCCGCGACTCCTCGCCCACCATCGCCAACGACCTTTCCACAGACGGAGACGATGAGGACGACGTCACGGACGACGATGCTGAGGGCGACACCAACCATTCCTCCTCCGAGCATGAGGACGACACCACGGACGACACCACGGACGACGAGACGGGTAGCTTTCACTCAGCCGCCAGTCAGGCCAATGCCGAGGCCTGGGCCGGCACCGGGACAGGATGGCAGGAGATCAGCACCAACAACACGGAGGCGGGACAACAGGCCAGCGACAACCAGTGGATCGAGTGGGGGGATGTCGGCCAATGGCCCCAGAGACACCAGACGTGGCAGGAACTCACCACGGAATTCACAACCGCCACACCCGAGCCCGAACCCGAGGAGACGAGCATCTCGATGGTCCAACGCATCATCGACGACAATGACCCCAGCATCGCAGACCGCCAGAAGGTCGTCGACTGGTTCCAGCAGATCGCACAACGAGAACCTCAGGACGTCTCGTCCATCGAGACCGGAGAGGCGCTCATGCTTGTCCAACGCGTCTTCGCCCATGACGAGAACTCTTGGAAGCCTCTCGACGGATCAGGAGGGCAACAGGAGTACGTATCTCCGTTTCCAGGATGACCTCAGTACACCGCCGCCCTATGGCATCAGCATGCTCGATGCATTATTGAGCGACGCAACGGCGGGCACCTTCCAATGTCACAGGACCGAGACCGCACGGAGAACTACCAGTCGCGCCCCCTCCCCATTCGAAACCACGACACAGTCGTTCTGAACCCTGTCAATGTCGAGTTCAACACGATCAGCGACCTCCTTTCTGTACGACACCTCCTCCTCTTAGGACGACCGGAATACCAGGGAGCCGTCGAGAACTACATGCGCAACACCGTCCACGCGCTCCATGGATACTCCGATGACGCCACAGCAAAGGCTAACGAGGTGGTCAAGGCCTGGCGCACGCATCTCGAGAATCAAGATGAACGCGAGGCATTAAATCGAAGTGCCCAGGAGATAGCGAATGCATTCGAACAGGTGAACCGCCGAGCCCAGGAAGCACTCAATCGTTCGCAGCAGTCCTTTCGCACCCTTCAAGGATGTGGTGTTTGGCAACACCTCGAGTACCTCGGAGACCACTTGGACCAATCCATTATGGGATTCAATGACATCGACTGGGTCGTACGAGATATCGGACACTGCGATGAAGAGTTGGTCGCTTGGTATGCAGCCGGACGACCTGCTTCGCAGCCCAACCCCATTCGACCCGATGGCGGTGGACACTTTATTCATCCCCAACCCCTTCGATGGGCCGTACTCAACCCCGGACCTGCCGACACTGCCCATCACGACCTCGCCGCCGATAGTCCCCACATCAATGGACCCCCGCGACCTCGAGGACGTATCCCGCAACCCCTTTTTCCTGAGTCCATTCGCAAACGAATCTCCGTTAGTAACCGACACGACGCCCGTGACATCTACCGAGATGTGTTCCAATCCCATCTCCAGCGACTCAAGTTCTCTACGGTGGGTAATAGCGCCCTCAGGAGAACGGCTTCGACGGACCAACACGGCGTGGAAGGAGAAGGGAGTGCTCATCAGGTGCACCAACTGCGTACAGGCTCACCGGAACTGCTTCGGACCGCCACCTTGTGAGGCTTGCCAACGTGTTAAGCAACAAGGCACCTGTGACAAGACGGACTTCCGGAACCTACGACTTACCACCGAGACCACCATTGGCAGACGGCGCCACTCCTGTTCGCGATGCTATGCTACCCAACGCCATTGCAAAGGGACAGCGGGAAGGCCCTGCAATCATTGCTTCACGGTTCGCATGGAAGATTCTTGTGACAGGATGTTTTGGTTGCAGAGAAGTCGGGACGACTTGACGCCTGGACGAGGGGTGATGTTATGACCGTATTTTCTTTTCTCTTTTACAAGGACTTATCATTTCTTTTCCTCTGCGATGACGCCCTCCAACCATCTATCGATCCATCGATCTATCACTTACTGTCATCGTTTCCATCATTGACCGTTTACTTAAGACTCCGCTTAGGATATCCAGTGCCTCTTACTCGACGGACCTCCAGTTGGATATCCAGAAGGCTTTCTACCAGGATATCCAACTGCCACCTTCGTAAAGGATATCCTACCGTACCTACACATATATAAACCCCACGTACACGGACCTGTAACACTAAGTTTATCCTCTTGTATATCTTGTATCTCGACTTGCAATATAGTCGCTTGATTCGCTCCTCTCATCTTCGCTCCTCTACCTCCTCAATCATCCTCTATCTCTCTTTGTTAAGGGACGGGCCTTAGCGTCGTACTCTTCGAGACCACTAGCAGCATCGCCGCCCTAGTGACGGACTTGGCGCCGTGTTGACACTGCCGTTCGACTTGGGAACGACACAGGTTCCGACCTGGTCAGAACAATCCGCGGCACCAAAACCCAGGACACCAAAGTTGCACAGGCCCTTGAAACGATCCGTGCAAATGGTCCCCGCTCCCTGGCAAAGAACTTGCAAGAGTGGAACTATGAAGACGGTATCATCCTCTTCCGTGGAAAGGTCTACGTACCAGCCGACAAGGACTTACGACGGGACATTGTCAAAATGCACCATGACACTCCTATGGCCGGTCACCCAGGACGCTACAAGACATACGAGCTCGTTAGTCGAGAATACTGGTGGCCCGGTATGTCTGTCTTTGTTCGTGACTACGTCGATGGTTGTGCTGTCTGCCAGGCAACCAAGGTTCAGAACCATCGCCCTCACATTGAAACCCTGCCCAACGCTGTCCCAACTCGGCCTTTCCAAGACATCACATCCGACTTCATTGTCAAGCTCCCTGAATGTCAGGGGTACGACTCCATCAATGTCATTGTTGACCGCTTTTCAAAGCATGTATCATTCACTCCTTGCAAAGAGACAATCACCAGTGATGGCACCGTCGACATTATGCTTGACAGGATCTACAGGAACTATGGTCTTTGGGAATGCCTCATCTCTGACCGAGGCCCTCAATACGCTGGCAAGGTCATGCGTGGCGTCTTCGACAAACTTGGAATCAAGTCTGCCCTTAGCACAGCATACCACCCTCAGACCGATGGTGAATCCGAACGCGTCAATCAAGAGCTTGAACAGTTCCTTCACGCATTCTGCAACTACCGGCAGGACGATTGGGTCCAGTGGCTGTCTTTTGCTGAGTTTTCCCACAATCACCGTATCCATAGCGCCACTAACCGATCCCCATTCGAAATGGTCCTTGGTTATATCCCTGCTGCAATTCCCTCTGTCAACCCAGTATCCTCTACCCCGGCAGTTGAAGACCGCTTCCGTCACTTGGAAGAAATCCGCACTGAAGTCCAGGCCAGCTTGCAGCTAGCTGCCGATGTCATGAAGCGCAACAACCAGGACCACGGGCATGAAACGATCCGCTTCCAGAAAGGCGACAAGGTCTGGCTTGATGGGAAAAATGTCAAGACCACACGCCCCAAAGCTAAGCTAGCAGCTAAACGCTTAGGACCCTTTGAAATCACTGATGTGTTGGGACCAGTCACCTATCGATTAAAGCTGCCCCCAACATGGCGTATCCACCCAGTGTTCCATGCCTCCTTACTCTCGCCCTACAAGGAGACTGAAGCTCATGGTCCTAACTTCCCTGCACCTCTGCCCGAACTAGTGGAGGGTGAAGAGGAGTACGAAGTTGAGTCGATCCTTGATGCTCACCTTACCCGGAACAAATGCGGCATTGAATACCTTGTCAAGTGGCTTGGATACCCTGATTCAGAGAATCAGTGGCTCTCGCGCACATCGTTGTCCAATGCTCAAGGTGCACTCACAGCATTCTACACTCGACATCCCAAGGCTATCAAGCCCCCGAACCTTCGCGGGCTCCTCTACCTTGACTCCGTCCATGCCCATCATGCACTCCAGGAGAAAGTGCGTCTTAGAGAGGGGGTGATGTCACGAATCGCTCCATTTCTCTCCACGCTTCTCACTTCCATACGCACGTCACATTGGTCACATGGTCCCACTGCCTCATCACCTGCCCGACTCTTCACATGACCCGGCTATACCTTTATCCTTGCCCTGTACCCTATTCCCCTTTCAGTCGCCATTGTCCTCTTTCCCATTCATCTGAGAAATCTGTTTCTTACATAGCAGCAAGTCCCATTATGGGACCTATCAGTGAGCTATGAGGGCTATGAAGTTGGTCTATTCAGCTATGTGGAGCTATGGGACCTATGATAGCCTCCATAGCATGAAGTGTTAGATACATAGGGTTCCATAGCCTCTATAGATAGGGGTGTCATATACATAGGACTATGATACTTACCAAGGGAAACTATGACTACTATAATGCTTATTATATATCACCTAGGCAGTCAAGACATTTAAGTCAAAATTTTATTATATTGAACAGTAGACTACAACAGACAATGAAACTGTGAAATCTAACACTATCTAACTAGTCAACAGGGGTCCACTCGCCCGGGCATGGCATACATGGGCAGCACGGCACGGCGGAGGTGCACGGACTCTATGTGATACCGCGTGCGACGTGACGCGGCCGTGGTGTAGGGTGAGGCGTCGCCGTGCGGGAGACATCCACAAGGCAGGGCGGCGCGCGCGGTTCGTGCATGGCCACAAGCGGGATGAACGCATGGCCCCGCACGAGCTGGCGTGGTCGTGCATGGCCGTACGCACATGCGCGCGGCGAGGCGGCCGTCTGCGAGGCGGCGCATTGGTGCATATGTTATACGCGGGGGGCGAGACGGGGTGCACGAGTCGTGCATGGCCGCACGCAAGCTGACGTGGCCGTACGCGGGACGAGGCAGTCGTGTCGGGACATGCACGAGCTGGTGCTGTCGCAGATGGCCGCATGCGAGTTGAGCGGCCGTGCGTGGCCGTGTGTGCGTGCACGAGGCAAAGCGGTCGTGCTGGGCCGGTGCGGGCGGGACGTCGACATACGGGATATCCACGGGGCAGGGCGGGCATACGCAGGTCGTATATGGCCGCGCACGAGCTAGCGTGGCCGTGCACGAAGCAAGGCGGACATGTGGCGGGCGTGCACGGGCGTGCGGGAGCTGGTACGGTCATGCGCACCCGTGTGCGTGCGCGGGCGACGCGGTCGTACGAGGGCCGTGTGCGGGGCGAGATGTCGGCGCATGGGGCGCACGGGTGGTCCCACTCTTGCGTGCGCGAGTTGGCGTGGACGTGCGCGCGCAGCTAAGACCTCACCCGGACTTACGACCGTGCGTGGCGAAGCGTGCGCTGGCGGCCGTACGTGCACAGCCACGTGTCGTGGCCGCGAGCGCGTTGTGGATGATGGGGAGGTGGTGAGGCGCGGAGCTGGTGAGCTGGTGGGCCCACGCGGACCTGTTGATGGCGTGCGGGTGCGTTGACGGCTTGCAGTGGGTGCAAAGGGCGGGAAACCGAATGAACGACGTGTCGTGCCCCGGAGATCGGGCTGCTGCGGGCTTGTGGATGGGGGCATGTCGTGTCGAAGGTGGGGGACGTGGTGCTCGGGGTTGCGAGTATCGCTCAGTGAACGAGCGATACTCGCTGTGTTAGTACGAGAGGTGAATAGAAGATATTTGTTTTACTTACCTGTTAGCCCTCGCATTGTCTGCTCAGCCCTCCCGAGTGTTGAAGATAACGTGTGCGTGGAGAGAGGGAGCCAGACCAGGGGAGCCAGACAGGAAGATGGAGGGAGAGATGGAAGGAGTGTTGTGAGCACAAGTCGCGACACGATTTCGGTTACAGCGTTCAGTCTCACGCCTGGCAGTTTCGACTCTAACAAATCGAATAAAATCAATTTAATTTCAAAAAAAAAACGAGAAGATATAGAATATAGATGAGAATACGATGCATGAGCTATATCTGTACCTACTGCACAATATGCACAGACATATCGACGTCCAGTTAGTGGAATCTAACGGCCAGCCTCTGGCGCGATGCCCGGCAGTGCCCGGCCCGGCATCGGCAGCCAACATTTGGCGCTCTGCTCGCCACGTCTATATAAGGCGTGCGCGACGCGCTTTCTCTCTCCCTTCCTTACCACTACCATCCCCCGTCGTTTGTTCGCTTCTCTGCTCTGGCTCTACCTCCCTTATGTTAGGTCAGTCACTATGTTATTTTATTGTTCTTCAACTGTTGTAGACAGCATGTTTTTTTTCTCATTCTTTTTGTTATTTCCTCGAGTAAGTCTCATATGTTTTCTTGTATTCTTATTATGTATACTAACTTGTTGACTTGTTTTGTAGACTATGTTTTCGCTTTTTTCCTTATCTTTGTGAGTCTTATGTATTTTCGCTTTTTCTTATCTTTGTAAGTCATGGATATAATTTTTCATCTGTTATTGTAAGTCTATATGTTTTTTCAGTCTATTAGTAGTGTGTTATAGAGCTGTAGCAATGGTAGTGTCATCCTAAATGTACTGTAGTTAAATTTTGTTTGAAATATAATGCTTTTGAAATTCTTGCTGTTTTGAATGTGTCAAACATGACAAGTCTATCAATTTTTGATATATTATTATTTTTTGATGAGTTCATAGTATTTATAGTATTTTATGTTGGCAAAGGTGACATAGAGTTGATAGCAGTCTTACTCACTAGATATAATGTGATAACAGGGATACATTACATAGTTATGATAGCCCTTGTATGCTATGGCAACTATGACAGCTATGGTAGCTTATGCCCTATGCTATGATAGCTATGATAGCTACTGCCTTATCTTATGATAGCTATGATAGCTATGGTAGCTCTATGTAGATTGCCTTGCTGCTATGGAGTAGCTATGTAGAAAAGGGGACTCCTATGGCCCTATCAGAGCTATGTAGATTACATAATGCCACATACCACTGGTCTTTTTCTCAGATGTTGTTTGACCCATTCCTGTGCCCATTGTTCTTTCCACATTGTTCTCCCAGTACTTATAGGCCCGCTGTAGCTCAACTGTCTCCCTAGACTGTCCATTTCATCTGTACCGTACTGTACCTGTCATTCAGGGCACTGCGCTGCCGCCGCTGATCCTCACTCTCATCTCTATCTCTCTTGTGTTTGGTTGGTGACTTGGACGGCACTCTTGCTGTCTTCGACCGAGTCTTGACAGATGTGCCCGCGGCGGGCACCTCTCGCAAGGCAGGCAGGAATGCCGCAGGAGGCGGTCGGAAGGCCGTGGTATCGGAAATGCGTTCTGGCAGTGACACCGCCAGTGTGCACGGTGCCGCGCCCTCACGCGGCAAGCGGAACACCTCCACGGATGATAGCGATGACGAGCCAGAGCCGGTCCGTCCCAAGGCCACACGGGCAAAGCCCACAGCCAAGCACAGAATCATAGATGACCCAGAGTCCGCAGATGAGGAGCACGAAGTTGCGATGATGACTGAGGCCGCGCCCAATGCATCTGCAGGGAGCGCAATGATCACCACGAGAGCCCCGGAACACCCAGTAGACACAAATGGATTAGTCCATCTGCGGATGGCATACCTTCGGTCGCTATCAAAGGAGAGGGAGTATGTAGAGTTAGTTATGGCTATCGACCGGATGAAGGTGCGCCTTGAGTTTTGACTGTTTCAGTTCCAGCCTTACGCCCCACCAGCGACCAGCCAGGGCTGCGCCAGCTATCCGCATTCCTTCTTCATGGGAGGACCACTGGGAAGTGTGGAAAAGCCATGACCTCTGGCTACCAGCAGGGGTACATACCCAAGCTGGGATCGACGACCTCCGAGCATGGCTGGAATCGTTGCCCTGGCTCCTTGCGCGGAAGGGACAGAAGGAACGTGGTATTCGAAGCTGGGGAGGGATGGAAATCTTCGCTTTGGTCGTCGGCAGCGCACTGCACGATATGCACCACGGCCAATTCTCTGATGATGTCGATGAGGAAGGTGGCGCACCAGGCCATGTCAATGGATCTCCAATGGGATTTCATCTCATTGGAGAGCTGGTCCTCCCCATGGTGAGTGCGGCATGTCTTGCAATCCATGCTGCATCATCGACGACGGCTGGAGATATGGTATGTTCAATGTCCAGCAATTCCCGGAAGATCTGGAAGCTTACCATATCCATAGGCGACGACACTGCAGGCATCCAGCTCTGCTGCACGCTCCGGGGTTCCGAAACGCGGGACAAAGCGCACGATGGAACCCGCGGAACGTGGGGACCAGGCAGTTAAGCGTGTCAAGACCGCCTCGAAGGCCGATCTTGATCCTGCAAATGTTGTTCAAGGTTTGAGGAAGAAGAAACCTACTGAGAAAGCGTTAGAGTACGCATCGCTACCCCACACGCACTGCATTGGACTAACAGACCTGACAGGCAGCCGCACATCTCCCGTCGACGTTCAGGAGGGCCTGCGGCTCCGGCAAAGCCAGCGGCCAAGTCGAGGACATCATCCAAGCCCCGCCGAGCGTAGCGCACGGTCGCCAATACGACACGGCATGCACGCCGCATCGCAGGCCCTGACCCGGTCCGTGGGCAGTACACCATGTCTCATGGCATGCCGCGGTATGCATATACCCATTGTATCATTTCAGCGATGTATGCGACGCGGCCTCAACATGCCGCAAAGCCTGTTAGGGTATTCCACATTATTCCTCGGTATTCTACACCCTTTCCACAGATTCGACCAGCTCCAACGGCCTCAACGTGCCATGGCGCGTCATATTACACGGGCGGTCTCAACGCGGCCCGGCGCATATCCTTCTTTCTGATAGTCCGGCTTATAACGGACGCTGTTTAGTACTCAGTATCACGATCCTGTTAGAATCTACTATTGTTGATACATTACGATTACATTTCTTATGAAGAGGCTTCAACATGCTTCATATTCACACCTTATTGACTCTCAATGCTCAATCGATTGGTGCAGAACTATAGGGTAAGGCTATACACACAAAATCGGAATGTTTATCTAGGAGGTGTCCACAATTACTCAGTTTCTACTCCCTCCTGCACTGGGGGGGGACTGAGACGAGCCATTCGCGGGGTGCGCAAGCCCTGACCCCCATGGAATGCTTGTCGCGGAATTGTAGGAGGGGTGTGAAGGCTGGGAAAAGAGAGTTGGCGGAATTGGGACTGATGGGGGTGCCTTTGAGGAATCCTGCAGCATGTCCCGCAACTTGTCAATGCGGGACATCATTTTTGACGAGAGGTCTGCCACGTCGCTGTGGATGTCAGTTCCGAGGGTGCTGAGACTGTCTCGAAGCTTGTCGAGCGATTCATCGTGAGTGTGGAGCCGTGCCTCAATGGTTCCGCGGAATGCGTCGAACTGCTCCTGCAGTGTGCAGTGACGTTGCTGGAGGTCGGCATACCCCTCCTGCACGGCACGCACCTCTGCAATGACTCCGGCATGTGTGCCGAGTCGAAGTCGCAGACGATCGAGGGCTGCAGACAGGGCCTCGGTCTGGGGACTAGGGGCGCCGGAAGGACCGTGCGGCGGCATGGAAATACCGCGGGGATCAGACTGGATGGGGGCGGGTGGTGGAGTGGGGGATCGTGGACGTGATACCACAGGGGAGGGGCCGTCATCCATCACGCCCGGCTGTTCAGGCTGCTGCGCAGCAGTGTCCAGGGCGTCAGCCATGTCCACATCGTCTGACGAAGGGCCACATGCGGACTGCGGCTCCGGGGTTCGTGGGTGTAGCGTTGGTGTGACATCGTCCAGTGGTGTGGACGATGCCGCAGGACCATCGACGGATGCCACGGGGCCCTGTACGGATGCCGCAGGGCCTGGGACGGATGCCGCGGGATCGGGGGTATGTGGCGGCGATGTGGGGCTCACTGACTGCGATCTGTCAGTGGGAAAGCGGGGTAGGGCGGTGGCGGCATGGCGTAGGAGGACCTCGAGGTAGTCCTCCGGTGTCCAGATGGACTTGCTACCTGGAGGGGCTCCTTTTCGGCGATGGGAGCACTTGACCCTCCGCTTGCGGCAAGGGCCGCATGTCTGACATGGGAGGGTGGGGATACATTGGACCCCTCGCACCTCGCACATCAAGCAGATGGTGAGCTAACGATATCAGTACATTGTAGAGCATGCATCTGGCGCGAAACTCACAGGGATCTTTTTGGCAGCCTCAATGTACCGCACCTCATCCGCGGTAAACATCCTCTGAGGAGGCTGCTCAGAGGCAGTACGTTGGCGCTATAAGATGAGGTATGTGGGTATGAAATATGATTACTGAAATGCTAAGACATACCTTGGATGGCCTATCATCCTCCGCGTCGTCAGCCTCAGCATCAGGCTCAGCGGCGTGGTGCTCCAACGTGATTGTGGAGGATGTCGCATGGGACGTGACAGACTTTCCACCCCCAGATGCAGCCGCCTTTCCCTTTCCCTTACCTTTCCTTTTCCGCGTCGACATTGTGTTGTCCGGGGCAGGTGTGGGGTCCGCAGGTGGCTGGGTCGGGGTGGTCGTCTTGCCCTTGCGACCTTTCGCCTTCGGTGTCTGTGCAGGGGAGGCGTCTGGCTCTTGTGCTGGCTGTTTTGCAAGGGCCTCCGCTCTGTGTTTGCTTCTTCGCACAGGGGGTGCTCCGTTTGGGGGAATATCCTCCCCAGGCGTCTCAGCATGTTCTGCAGACTCTGGACGATGCTCCTGCGCTTGCGCAGTATGCCGACGAGCATGCACGCGCTCGCATTGGTCCTCCATGGCTTCTTCAAGCTCGGTGACGTTGCGCGATGTACCTACGTGTCGTGGTGTGGCTATCATGACCACTGGGCGTGGCTTAGGCTTGTTCTGTGGAGGCGGCCGTGCATTCGGTGGCTCTGCGGATGCCGAAGACCGGTGGGTTACCCCAGGGAGTGCCACGGACGATGGAGATAAATTGGCAGGGGGTATGGCATTGGCAGCTATATACGAAGACGTTCAGTGAGGCCTGGAAACATTACAGTGAACTGTGACGCACCTAGGCTGACCCACCACTCATCCTCTGAGGTACTGCCGGAGTTTTGGAAGGGAGAAAGGTCACTCGGCCAGTCAGCACAGCAAAACACCGATCTTGCCTTCTCGTCAATGCGTGGATCGTCCGCAGAGATGGAGGCGAAATTGACCGCCCAATTCTTCTGCCATGCCTCGAGCATCTCGTACAGCCAACTGGCGACGAGGGGTGCGAGAATGACGCGTGCATGACCTTTATGCGCAGCCGTGAAGTCCAAGGCAAGCTTTTGCTACATTGAGAGAGTGTCAATAGCCTGCTTCGTCAAGACAGATGAAGACATACCTGCTTGAGAAAGAACTTCTCGGCCCATTGCTTCGTATCAGCCCCACGTGTCACCTTCATGGTGAGAAGAGCCCGGTGAATACGCACTGCGCACCTAATGACGCATTGTTCGAGAAGGGAGTATCGCGGAGACATCATGGTGTGAGGACCAGTCTGAGGGGAAGGAATAAGACCGATTCTGAAAGCGGTCAGATGGACTTCGCCACCAAATGATGAACACGGGTCATGTGACCGGTGCGTTGCAGACGCGCAGTAGCGCTAAGTCGCACAGAATCTACATTACATATCTGCTTCACATCTAACATGGATCCCACAGAGATCAATGCATACATGGCGATGCTCGGAGAGGAGGTAGATTCTACCATGGTGATAGACCAGCCTGATGGATCGCCAGACCACCAAGAGAGCCATGAAATGATACAAGGCACGTCTGGTATGACGCAGGGTACGTCGAATCTACATTTACTTTCCTTCGACGTGGCTCATTATATCGGATAGATAAAAGAGTGATGCAATGGCTGAGATGGAAAAACTGTTCTTCTCGGCAATTGCATCTCCGGGTGAGTGCAAAGGTACATTGGAGGTAGAGCGGCCTATGTCTAATGTTTGCCTAGGCGCTACTGCTGTCAATGAGGGACATACACAACACGATACCGCCACCGATTCTTTGGATGAAATGGCTGAAGTATTTTTTGGAATGGTTCAATCATCCCAACATGAAGGGCAAGCTTACCGTGAGTTTCTTTCTTTACTATGTGACTTATAAACTACTGATATATGTCACTAGAAAACACAGAAGGGGATCGAGTCGACGAGATGTCAACGCTATTCTTCGGAGCCCTCGCATCCCCTGGAGAATGGATGCCCAGACGTGGTACGTATCTCAGTCTCATTACTATCCATTTATTATAGCTCGATTCCAGAGGGAACTCGAACGGACCGTCTAACTGAGGTCCCCCGCGAACCGGAAGCGACAATGGAGCTGGAGAGATCAGCTCATATGCCGGCGATGGATGTCTCCGAGTCAAGTCGTCTGCCGCGGAATGTGGAAGAGCAAGACGACGATGCCCCTGGATGTCCTGGACCCGGAGGTAAGGATAATGGACTATCTGGGGCAGGTGGATCATTGCAAGGCGACGAGATGGACATCATGCAGGCAAATGAACTGTCGCGGAATGGCGGAGAGGCCGCAGAGGCGCCAGAATGTATCGAACATACCGCGGTATGCCGTTTTCTATCGTATCCACTGCTTGAGCGTGTGGTAAATTTAGGCTATGTTCCAGCATACCGCAGATGGCTTTGGAAGCTCTGTTAAGCATAGTGTGAGTCAAATGTCGGCATCACTAACTCATGGTATTGACTATGGGCTTCAGGAACGAGGTAGCGCTCATGGAAGCCCAGTACGTGATGTGTTGTAACTTGATTCCAGTGATCTATATGATATGACTCCTTTCACAGGTACTGGTCCCATACGCGCATATTATCAGCAAGATGTCCACAACGCATCCCGCTTCCTTAGGGATACGCGTTTCACAAGAAATTATGGCTTCAGAGGTCATGCGCCTAAAGAATGAGGCTGAGATGTTCAAGAATCTTCTCCAGGGACACGAAGATCTATTGGATAATTTAGAAACAGCGAAGGAACATTACCTGCAGCAGTGGGAGTGCTTTGAATAGCTGAAAAGGGTTGACCCGTCCTGGCTGCTGTGTCAAATACCGAGTTATATTCCGCGGAATGATGCAGTGCAATTAGGGTTGCCGAAGTTCGGTCCCGAACTCCGAACCTCCGAACCGGACCTTAAGTTCTGGTCCGGTCCTGGTCCAGTTCAGCTGCAGGGCTGTAGGTCCGGTTCAAGGTTCAGGGAGTGGGAGTAATTCCCTGAACCTGTTCAGAACCGGTCCGAACCTGAACTTTCAGTAGAGTAAAGGCCCTACAATCGAGTGTTTTCGAGTGTCGACGGACATCGCAGAGTGCGCGCTTCGGACGTTGCCGAGCGCGCCAAACCTTAATCTTAGTTGAGTCGAACTCTTCTGTTGTTGCACACGCGCTGTCAAAGAAGCAACACTCAAAATGGATGCTCAGGGCTGCGCGGTTGGCTCTGATGGCCGCCTCAAAGACGCATCAGAAATCGTCTTCTATAACTCGGAAGGCGACGACGACGCATTGCCCCAACCGACCCCCGGCTCCTCGACAACACCACACGACGTCGACGCGCTCCCATCAGCCGGCAACGCACGCACATCAACTGCTAATGTGTGTAAGCGCAACACAAAGCTGACCCCCGCACTGCGTGTTGCGGGCACGCGTCAAGCGCTTGTCGACAAAGGTCTCCGATGTCAACAATGTATCTGAGGAGGTCCGGCGCTTCTGGAACAAGAGCGGCACAGGCTCTTCAAAGGCCTCTACAGGTACGTCGTTTGCTATTTCTTTTTTTCTCTCTGTGATAGCTTTCTGACTTATTGTCTGCATACAGAGACTGCAGGCGAGACGACGAACGCGAACGGCAAGCGCCCAGCGCCTGGGGCTTCGGCTAACCGAGGCAAACGCGTGCGCAAGGATCCCGCACATTACGATTCCTTAGAATCGTTTACTCTATACCGGGTTTTCCTATCGAAAACGACACCTTGAACCAACCCCTATCTCCATTTGGCAGTTGGCTTATCTAATTGCAAGGTCACTGATCTGACGAGTTTGCAGGTTCAACTCCAGCTCTGGCCGGACTTTTGTTTACACTTGATTTGATGTAACTTAATCAGTTCTTAACCAATTCAGCTGTTCTTAAATTCTTCTGAATCTACTCATTTATCGCTTTCTGGTAGTATTTTTTGCATCCTGATCCATGCAGAACTCACAGAGTGTAACGAATTCCTACATTTTCCCCCTGCAACACTTGAACTTGAGCTAACTCAGTCAATTCTCCACCGATTTACTTGTTCTCAACTGCGTCTAAATCTACATATTCCTAGCTTTCTATCTATACCTCACACGTCTCAATCGGTTAAGAACTCGCAGAATACGAGCTGTTTCTTTGTTTTTCCCTCTAAGATGTTTGAATCTCAGCTAGCTCAATCAATTCTCCACCGATTCACTCGTTCTCAACTGCGTTGGAATCTACTTATTCATAGCGTTCTATTCATACCTTGTATGTCTCGATTGGTTAAGAACTCGCAGAATGCGAATTGTTTCTGTGATTCCCTCCTGGAAGCCATGATTGCTTTGTAGCTCCACAACAAAGCCATCAATGGACAAACGGTAAATTGATTTCAAACATGTTAGATTACGCCTTCCCAACACAATTTAGAATACAGAAATCGGATCACTGAAAAAAGAGATATTGTTCAGTCTATGTGCCACATCATCAAAACAATATTGTCTGCTATCTCAACAACGAATTGTGCTATGGTGATGCATACCATACTGTTAGAAAGCTATTGTAAACCTGATTTCAACAAGCCCTTATACATTATGATTGGTGCAATATTGGCAGAGCTATAAAACAATTAGTCTGCCACATCATCAAAAAATATACAGTCAATAGCTCAGTACATATTTATGCTATCATAATGAATAAACTACCATCCAAAAGCTATTTCTAATCTGGTTCTAAGAAGTATTTCCTCACCTTGACTAAGCTATAAGAGGATTAGTCTGCCACTTTATTATAGAGAGATACGTACAGGATGACTACCACAGCCATCAGGTAGACACCTTCTCTCAATGTACACCCCCTCACTGCAGAGGGTGGAGAAGTAGCCTGAAAGTGTTGCAGCCACTGGGAGAGGCACCACTGGCTTCAACACTATCTAAAGAAAAGTCTTACAGAGAGGTGTTGCACTTCAAAACCGAGTTTTGATTATGTAATCAGTTCTCAGGACCATGGTACGGCCATACCATGGTTGAGCACAGCCACATACCTCTTAACGGCTGGCTCAGTTTGATGAGGTTGTAGGTTCAATTCCATCTTTGGCCATTTTGTTTTTTCTCATCTTTTAATTTATAATAAATGTATTTAATGCTTGACAACTAAATTTCAAACATCTATGATATAATACTATATGCAATAAAAATTTCCAACTGAAAATCTTGAATCAAATGATAAAAAACTTGGTTTTGTACAAGAGGTTTGCAGGATGTATGAAGAAAATATATGTTAGATATATTAGTAAGATTGAACATGAGTGTAATTGCAGATAACCTAGATACAAATCTATGTGTTATTAAGCAGATGCAGCCTAGATAGCAGCATGAACAGTGTAGTACATCTGAGAAAAGGGATTTTTGTATAGCAGCAAGTGCTGTTATGGGCCCTATCAGTGAGCTATGAGGGCTATGAAGTTGAAGTATTCAACTATGTAGAGCTATGAGGGCTATCATAGCCTCTGTAGTTGACTGTGTAAATTACATAGCTTACATAGCTAGTACTATCAGATACATAGTGCTATTCTACCCAGTAAGGGGAACTATGACTTCCTATGAGTACTATACTGACTATGCTAAGTCAGACGGATACCAGAAAATTCGAGTCAGATTTCTTGTATTTAATGTATCCCATGGCACCACACAATCATTACACAGTGGTGTACTACATTATACAAGTAACTCAAGTACAAGGTAAGTATTCTACATGCTTGCACAACGTCATGCCTGTCGCCACGGCCGGTTGTGCATAGCAAAACGACTCGCGCGCAAGGTTGCTCGCATGCACACACCGTCGTCAGTGTGCGTAGCCCGACACGCACAGACAGGGCATCCCGGGGCCCGCCTGTGCGCGTGGGCGTGCGCAACGGCGCTGTCGCGGCCGTGCACGCATCGTCGCCAGCGTGTGGCCTGGCGTGCGCAGATAGCGCCACACGTGGCTGCCTGCACCGTCGTTGCATGCGTGCGTGTGTGGTCGCATGGGTGTGGTCATCCATGGGCGTGTGCAGGGCACTGCCATGAGGCGGCAGGGTGGCGCTGCAAGACGGCAGTGCACCGCCGCCGCAAAAGGGCGAGATGGCGCTGCGAGGTGACACGGGCAGTGCTGCGAGACGGCGCCGTCTCGCAGCCTCGCCGTCGCCATCTTGCAGTCTCATCGTCGACGGTGGGGCGACACCGCGAGACAGCGACGGTGGCGCTGCGAGATGGTGGCCGCAGCGGCGGCAGAGCATGTCGTACGACGTCGAGTCAGGCCTCGTTGCCGTGGCAATGGGACCCGATGTCGCCGTCGCCGACTTGTCGAGCGAGGAGGTTGGGGTGGAATCGTGGGCGTAGTGGCGGGGTGTCGAGGGCGGGATGTGGTCGCGAGGGAAAGAGTACGAGTATCGTTCGTGTTAACAAACGATACTCGTTTGATTAGTACAAAGACGATTGAAAAAAAAAAAAAAAAAAAAAAAAAACACTGTTCTTTACTTACCTGGGGGCCTCGTCGCGTGCAACGTGTGGGTCGATGGACGAGACAGGAAGACCGTAGTACGGGCTTGCCCGCCATGCGTTGCTATGCCCGTGCTCGCGTGGACGTGCGTGGCCACGCACTTGTGTGCATAGCCGTGTGGTGTTCGCGAGCGTGTCATCAACGGCGTGGTGGTGTTGGCGCGCGGGGGCTGTAAGATGTTGAGCCCACATGGGCTTGGTGATGGTGTACGGAGGGCGGTCTGTGCGCAGTTGCTGGTGACGCGCAGGGCGGTGGAGCTGCTGGCGGCGTGTTCGAAAAGCAGGCGGGCGTTGGCGACGTGGCGGAGAGAAGGCGAGGCAGGAGGAGAGGTTGGAGATGGGGTGGGCGAGGCGTCGTGGATGTCGAACAACGAGAGTATCGCTCGAGAACGAGCGATACTCTCTTTATTAGTACGAGCAATGCTAATAAACTAATTGGTTTTACTTACCTTGAATCCCTCTGTGCCCCTTCGAGGTCCTCCCGCATTCAAACCCACGAGTTAGAACGACTGAGGGACAAGGAGGGAGGGGGGTGGTGGCAATGATGTACAAAGTCGTAAGGAACATGTACATAGCTCGACACGCCTTTGGTGCTTCAGCTACCAAACGCGCCCGAGTTCAACCATTTCGAGCTTCGCAAATCGAATAAAACACATTAAATTCTGAGAAAAAGAGGACACAGCTTTCATTGTATAGATCAAGTTGTATGAGACTAGTATCTAGTTTAGCTACTCTAAGCTACTGGGCAACGAAGTGAACTTAGGGAAATCTGGCAATTAGCCTCTGGTGCGATGCCCGGCAAGGCCCGGCCCGGCCTCGGCAGCCAACATTTGACGCTCCGCTCGCCACGTCTATATAAGGCGTGCACAACGCGCTGTCTCTCTCTCTTCCTTACCACTACCATCCCCCGTCGTCTGTCTGCTTCCCTGCTCTTGCTCTACCTCCCTTATATTAGGTACGTTGCTATGTTATCTTATCGTTCTTCAACCCTCATATCTTGTTGTAGACTTCATATTTTTTTTCTCTGTTATTTCGAGTAAGTCTCATATGTTTTCTTGTATTCTTCTTATGTATATTAACTTGTTGACTTGTCTTGTAGACTATGTTTTCACTTTTTTCCTTATCTTTGTGAGTCTTATGTATTTTCGCTTTTTCTTATCTTTGTCAGTTACATATATCTTTTTCTTCTGTTCTAAGTCTATATGTTTTTGTAATCTATTAATAATGTGTTATAAAGCTGTAGCAATGGTAGTGTCATCCTGAATGTATTGTAGTTAAATATTATTTGGAATATAATGTTTTTGAAATTCTTGCTGTTTTGAATGTGTCAAATATAACCAAGTTCATCAATTTTTGATATATTAGTATTGTTTGATGAGTTCATAGTATTTATAGTACTCTTTGTTGGCAGAGGTAACATAGAGTTGATAGCAGTCTTACTCACTAGATATAATATGATAACAGAGATACATTACATAGTTATGATAGCCCTTGTATGCTATAGTAACTATGACAACTATGGTAGCTTATGCCCTATGCTATGGTAGCTATGGTAGCTACTGCCTTATCCTATGATAGCTATGATAGCTCTATGTAGATTGTCTTGCTGCTATGGAGTAGCTATGTAGAAAAGGGGACTCCTATGGCCCTATCAGAGCTATGTAGATTACATAGTGTCACATACCACTGGTCCTTTTCTCAGATGTAGAGGGTGAGCATGA
Source organism: Hericium coralloides (assembly GCA_003675405.1). Taxonomy (NCBI): domain Eukaryota; kingdom Fungi; phylum Basidiomycota; class Agaricomycetes; order Russulales; family Hericiaceae; genus Hericium; species Hericium coralloides. The sequence continues at coordinate 458,408 of QUOP01000074.1, forward strand.
AGCATGCAGGCCCATGTACGGAGCTATCACTAGCTTGTTTGGGAGGTCGGCAGGGTGTGGTGGCAATGCACAGGGTGCCGCGGGCATGTGTGGGATGCTAAGATGCTGTGGGCCTGTACATAAAGTACAATGGGCATCCATAGGATGGTGGCTTGTACACAAGATGTGGCACAGCATGGCAGGCATGCACAAGGCACTAGGCCCATGCACGACTGCACGCCTGCACGTGAGGCACCAGGCATGGAGTACGGGCAGGCAACACACCTGCACATGGTAGCACACAATGTGCATACATGGTTGTGCTGGCTGGCATGCCGGCATGCAGCTGTAGCCATCTCTGAGCTGTCGCTGGCCCATCCACAAGCATCGAGGCATAGTGTGCCAGCATGGAGTGTACTAGGGTTAGGACTCTGACTAACAGCATGTCCTAGTGCAGAGTCTAAACATAGCATACTTTCAATATATAATAATACATCAAAAATCATTTTAAAAAAGGAATCGTCTTGCCATGCGAAGCATTGGCCCTCTCCCCCAAGTGTGCAGGGCAACAACGAACTGGGCGTAGGGGACGAGTCCGCAGACGATGAAGATGCGGGGGACGAGATGGATGCATACGAGCGTATGCAAGACGACATTGCCGCGGAGCGACGAGTATGTATTTGATTTTTCTTTTGGGTCAATCTATGCTAAAGAGCTTTGTTTTTCATCTATCAATTACATTTACAGGACTTTAAGCGCCACAGCACTTTGACGGCCGTTATTGGACAAAACGAGACCGTATGTTCTATTCCCGTTGCGATCATATTCAATCCCTCCCGATTTGGGCCGGTCATCCCCGTTCCCGTCCGATCTTACCTCACCACGCCCAATCCTGTCCAATCCTGCTCTGTCCCACTCTGTCCCGACTGGTCATATTCAATCCTATCCCATTTATTCCTGACCTTTCCTGACTAGTTGGACTTATGCCATACGACATACAGCATTCTCATTATGTACATAGAACTTTCATGCATGTTGGTAATTGAATGTCCTATCTGAATCCTGCGCTATTTGCAAATCAAAGTTCAAAATCCAAATCCCGCCATCAGGTGCATCCTTGCCGATCACAAGCAATCATTCTCAGTTTCATGATTTCGGTGTAAGTCCTAAGTTCAATACCCATGTTCATGATCAGTGCGTCATGGTCGATCACATCCAATCCTAGTCAGATTACTAGTACTAATGCCATCGTCGCACTAGCCCGTCGCCTTGTTGTGCAGCGATGGACCCACTCGACGTCCTCAATAACACCCGCTGGGCCTATTCTGAGCTCACTAATCGTGTTCATGCGGCCCTTCGGACGCAGCTTGGAGACCCTGTGCAACTTGCCATTGTTCGAGACGATGCTCTCGCATTTTCAGCAGCGGCAGAACAAGTGCGTTCAATGATTCCTTCTCCGGTGCATGATATCTTACATTCCAGATTTCACAGCATATGATGCTATTTCCTCCGGAGGAATATGCAACGCTCCAGAGCAGCATTACAGCCATGGTTCAGGATCTTGACGATGCTGCCTTTGTATCAGCCGACCCGCCTGAAGCAGATACCCTTGTTGTCACCGAACTCATCCCATCAGGAGCTGCCGGCGGACGCCCTCGTATCTTCATTGACCCCCATTTTCTTACATCTGCCCTCGAACTGCGTGGCCCTGCTCGTATCAGCGAGGTGCTTCACTGCTCTGCTCGGACTGTCCGGCGACGTGCTCTTGAGGCAGGCCTTGTAGAACCTGGGCCTCGTGTCCGCCAGGAGAGAGTCGATGAACATGGCAATCACGTTGTTCAATATGCCTCTGCATCTGCCCCTGTCGCTACCCTATCAGACGATGAACTTGATATATGGGTCTCGTCCATCCTCCAGTCCTTCCCTCACTTCGGCCAGCGCATGATTGTCGGCTACCTTCGTGCAACGGGCCATCGTGTTCCTCGCGATCGTGTTGCAGCATCCTATGTTCGCGTGCACGGTGTTCCTGCAATCTTTGGGGACCGTCGCATCGCCCGCCGGACCTACAAAGTGGCCGGTCCCAATTCACTCGCCCACCATGACGGACAACATGGTACGTACAGATATCTCCTTTCTATGCTGCCATGGTTGACACCTTTTGTCTTTAGGTCTTATCCACTACAAGATTGTCATACACTGTTTCATTGATGGTTTCTCTCGATATGTTACTGGCATCCGCGTGAACAACAACAATCGTGCGGGCACGGTGTTGGACCTATTCTTGGACGTCATCCAGACTCATGGCATTCCCAGCCGAGTTCGTGGTGACCATGGTACGGAGAACTTGGGCGTCGCTCAATGGATGGAGGAGAACAAAGGACTTGATCGTGGGTCTTATATATGGGGACGGTATGTCTACACGTTATACCTAGAGATCTATCTGCTCATGGCTTTCAGGAGCGTCCACAATACACGCATCGAGAGGCTCTGGTATGATGTTACCAACAGGTTTGGCTCAAAATGGAAGGGTTTTTTCCTGGACCTTGAGATGAACCACGGCCTCAACCCCAGTCTCCCTAGCCACGTTTGGCTTCTTCACTTCCTCTTCCTTCATGACATCAACTGGGATGCCCAGAAATGGGCTCACACCTGGAACAATCACAAACTCTCTGTTTGTGGTGAGCGTGCGGCGACTCCTCGTGAGCGCTGGATGTTCGGTATGCTTCAACACGGGCCTAGAGGCATTCAGCAAATCATTGTCCCTCCTGACGACGAGCCCATCGAGAATCTCGATGAGTATGGTATTGATTGGGATGCCGTTGATGATCCCGTCCTTCTCGCCCATCTCATCGAGAACAATCCCGACGAATACGCCCCCGCAAATCCATTTCAGCCAGCATCTGCACCCCAGCAGCTGTCACATGTGCCCTGCGACACTCCTGGCTCCCCCCTCACTGATCCTCAGATTGACGAACTTCATCACCATCTTGTAGCACATTTTGACGTCAACTCCGAAAACATGAATGTTCGTCGCTTGATATGGGAGGAGGCACTTACCTTTTCAAGGCAGTTTTTTTAGTCTACTGTTCTTATCTATCATGTATTTTCCATCGCAAACACCACAAATTATGCGCTCCAGTATGAGCATTCACTACGCCTAGGTTTGCCCTAGGTAGTAGATCTTATATATCGAACCTAGGTTCAGTGGCTGTGATGCCCTTTCGGCAGACTCCGGCCTCTCTTCACTGTGTAGCAGAAACAGACAATTCGGATGTGAGCTCTGTCAAGAAGTAGATTCTAACTTCAGAAAGCAATATTTTTGATGCTATAAAACATGTATACAAAAATTCAGAGCTTATTACATGCCAACGGAAGAGTTATTGCTCTTCGAAATTGCTGTCATGCAGGATGCAGTGACGTCCTGCGCATGCGCAGTGACAGTCGATCTCTCGCTCTCTGGGTGCTACTGTGTGTCTCGCGCGTTTTGTCCGAATGTGTATTGACTGTGTTGACCGGCTATGCAGCCCCGCAGCACGCCTGCTAGGCCTGCTAGTTGTAGATTTATGTAGTCTACATGTACATCGTATCGTACAGAGTGCGCCCGACCGGCGCAAGCAGGCGGGGACGGCGGGGAAGATCCTACCGCTAAACCGCTGACGCATGGCACTGGCACACCGAGTGGGCGTGGGGATGCCGTGTGCGTCGGCTGTGGGGCGGTGACCCGGCGCCTGCCGTCGGCGCCGTCGCGCTCGTTGCACGTCTCCGACGAACAGAAGCATCGCTTCTACAGGAACGCGCTGTCCGCATGGCGTCGCTGACGATGCGTGAGCTTTGCAGAGCACGCGACGGGTGCTAGCGGGTCTGTGGGGCGTCATCGGGCGTTGCAGCGCGCGAGAGCGTCACACGTCGCGCACACAAGCCGGACGCACGCCAGCAGCAGGTACGCGTGAACGGCTGGGATACGGCGCCGATAGACTCGGACATTTCGAAACTCTCCTGTGGTGCGGATGGTCGGCGGTGTTCACGCGGGCGTTGGGGGTGCGCTACTTACCTCCGTGGAGTAGAGAATATCTTGGACGCGGCAGAGCAGCTCGTCGTTGCTGCCGGCCTCGAGGGTCTCGATTTGCTGCTGCACGAGGATCTCGATTTCGCGAAGCTCCAGGGCGTGGCGCGTGAGCAGGCGCACGAAATGGTCATGTGCAAACGCACTTTCTCGAAACAGAAAGCGCCGCTCCATCTCGAGGCCCTCCATGAGCGTCGAGAGCTCGCGGTTCTGGGTCTGGGCCTGGAGCGCGCACTGGCTCAAGATTCGCGCTGCTCATGGCGCTGCCGGCGCGATGGGCGTCTTGCCGCCAGTTCGGCCGACAGCGCCGGTGTGCAGCCCGCCGCCGCCACCGAGCGATGGTGGCGGGGGTGTCGATGGCCTGGCCACCGCGGCGGGCGACGGCATCGTAGGGCTGGCCGCCGTGGTTCCAGTCCCAGTAGCGCTTGAGCCACTGGAGGCACTCGAGGTTGTCTCTGTGACAGGGTAAGAGCGGGGGTACGCACTGCATTTTAAATTTGACGAGCTTCTCGAGACGGGTATGGGCTGCGCGCACGCAATTCGGTTGGCCGACAGTGCTGGGAGGAGAGGGCGGCGTACCTTGTCGATATGCTTCGACTAGAAAAAGTCCTGCATGACTTTGAAATTGGCGATAAACTCCTACTCGTGCTTTGCGTTCACCTTGACGCGTGCGTCGGCACGACAGCAAGGCCACACATCATGGCAAAATCAGCAAAATCAGCACCACATAAAGCAACAAAACGCACATCATAGATGGAATCGAGAACCTAGCAGTAGACGGCGCCGGTGCCGCACTGCTCAATCTTTGAGTAGTTCAGCTGGAGAAGGTCCTTTATCCAGGCTAGAAGTTCAGATCGTGACTTGCCCATGACTGTAGAATACTATGAGCGCGAGAACGGGGACAAAGGATCGTTGATGAGGACGATGAGCGGGAGACGTGAAACTCGCGCTGATCTGTCCAACTTGCGTGCGACGACTGAACCCTAACCCTGGACACTCCCACGGACGCCAATCTAACAGATGCACTCATGCAGCGGACGCGGCGGACGCACCCAGCTTGCTCTAACACACCTGCAAGAAACCCTGCTGTGCCCGCCTCCCTTTCGGTGAGCACCGACTTCACTCGGCTAGTGGCGCTCGAGACGACTCACATTCCGGCAGAACAGCGGCAGGCAGGGGGACAGGGGGAGCACTAGAGGACGTGCAGACGGCGCGCATCAGGAGGGACCTACAATGGCCAAAGGTCAGTGACTTGAATGCGACGCTCTCGACGGAACACTCTCGACGGAACACTGACCTCCCTGCCTGATCCTCGACAAGGCGACGAGATGCCAGGTGCAACCCGGCCGACAGGCGCCTCCTCGCCATAATGACCGACAGCGCCCGTGTCTCCGTCCAGGCGCCCGTATCCGCGTCCAGCGTATGTGCGACCAACGCAACGCGCGCGGATTCCAGCGGCCTCGACAGGCGGCCAAACAAGGAGACATTGTCTGTGCGAAGCCAGGACTCCATGTAAGCACGTTCCACATTTCACGGACGCTGCCGAGAACACTCACGGACATTCAGAACGACTGAGACGACACCAGTGCCCCAGTGCCGTGCTCAGCGCGCCGTTCTCTCTGCAGGCGCCCTAGCTGTCGTCAGGAGGCGTCCCAGCGTCGAGAGGAACGTGGCACGATCTCCCCACCATGCGTGAAGATAGCATTCACCCTGACGCAGAATGTACAACGCCCGCGCTCGACAACGGACATCTGACCTTAGCGACTTGTTCGCCGCTCGCTGCAGGGCGTCGGATCTGGAAAATGAAACGATCCTGTTGCGCCTCCGGCGAGTCTCGTTTCACTCGCTCCTTCCACTGTAGGTGACTCACGTCCCAGAGCAGCAGAATCCAACACGAAACGACGAGGCCCAAATGCGAAGGGCGTCGGCGGGCTTCGCCTGCGCTATCGGCATCGACGGGCTGTCGAGATGCCGGCTCCGAAGGCATATTACAGCGACGTGTAGGCCGCTCGGCGCGGCCTCTGGATCTTGGAAAAACGGCGCCTAAAAGCGACATTTTGAAGGCTTCGTAAGTCCTATCTTCCCTCGCCAATTTGAGCGCTGAATGCACATCAGAGACCATTGCACAAACAAATCAATCGTCCACGCGCTCAGGTACCTTTCAAGGAATCTTATGATAATACATATATGTGCTTCTTGTGCACATGTGCTGTGTGGAGAAGGATGCCGAGATGCTCAGCGCGGAGAACACGATGCCGCAGATGTACATCAAAAATCTGACGATGCAGATGGCACGCTGAGGCCATGCATGAAGTATGCGAAGCTCAATATCTAAGTCATACCTGGGATCACTTTTATTCACCCACTGTCATGACGCAGCAGGGTGCAACTTTTTGGCAGACATTGTCCGACCGATCATCTCTGAATTTCTTTTACAAAACATCAATAAGTTAGAATTGATTGCTAAAGTCACTGAATTTTAAGTCGGGTGCCAATTTCGTGATCCTGCCCAATATTGTCCCCAGTTCCTCATTGCTGGCTGATCTCTCCAATGCACATGCTGTGTCCCTCGATAACCGAGGGGATTCTTGGGTGAGAAGCTTCACTTTCTCTACAAGCTGTCGATCACCCTCTGAAAGTGCATCAAACTGCTCCACCGTGTGTAAGACTGCAATTGCATGGATTCGTCGTACCTGGCACGTAGTTAGATTAGCCCTGCAAAAGAAGAAAAATTTCAAGACTCAACCTCAACACGCTTGTTGTTGAATGTGTTTGGATTATTCCCACTCCACCGAAAAACATCTTCTGCTGTGATCTCTGTCCCATCCTCCAGGCGTGCATTGGTCCGAGGATGCTGAGTCTGGATTCTCAATATGTCGAGAATACGACGACATATCTTGACGACAAGGACCGTCATATAGGCTGAGCCATAGAGCGCAGGAGGCCCTTGAAGCTGCTCCAGGTCCGCTTTCTCAGAAGGAAATGTGGTGTCTAGATACTCATTAACGACCGGGTTGAGAAGTGGGGTCGCATCGCGGAGATGCCTAGGGGGACGTCCACGCCGTCGCCCCAGATCCTGTGCAGTTGATACAGTAAAGGATGCCTGGCAAAAACCGTGACATGTAAGATCATGATAGGTATGTTCAAGGCTAAACAAATCACCTTGCGTGTTACATACAAGGCATATATGGACTGGTCCTCCGGAATCTGCTGCCGACGCCGCCATATCTTTGTATTAGGGTCTTCTTCATCACAAGGACGCAATACATGATATTGAAGCGAGTTCTGTGTATCAGCCAACGGTCCCAATAAGCGATAACCATACTGTGAATCATTCCACATCGTTCCAGTAATGCTGATCGGCACCGCAGTGACTGCAATGTCAAAGGCATGAATATGGACATCGGATAGTGCGGCGTCAAGCAAGGGGGATAGATGATGATGTTGCATACGTGCACGTCCACGTGTAAGATGCAAAAGTGACCCTAGGTAGCACACAGACGAAAGTGTAGGATCGGGAAGTGCAACGTCCGTCAGAATGAGATCAAAAGCTTGGTCCTTAAGATCATGCAAGCCGCATGCTACAGAAACCAGCTGCAATGGACACTCAAGATGGGGCGGTGAGTGGACCTCAATTGGAAGTGAGGAGGAATGTGGAACGGGTGTAGGTGTGGATGCAACAGGGATTTGAGTGGGTGCCGGCGGGTGATGAAGGGCACGAGGATCAATTGTCATCTGTGACGGTGATTGAGCACCTGATGAAGATTCTGAACCCTGCTGCACAAAATTAAGGAGATTGAGAAGTTGCTGGGCATCAAGGGGTGGAATAGATGACACTTGTGAGGCCGGCACGGATGTGGCACGCTCGGTATCATGATTGATGCGGTGACGGTGACCATTGTAGACTTGCATGTCAAGAACATGCACACCGATCTGAGTCGAGAGATGCTGTAATGATGGACCAAAGGAATGAGGCAGCTGAAAGGGAGCAAGACGAATTGATGGTAGCTAAACCAAAACCTTAGAACAAGCCAAGCTTGTAGAATATACAATCACGCACACGTTCCGATCATTCTTCCTCAGCGTTTGTGTTGTCTCTAGCATCCTGTCGCTGCTCACTTCCAGCTGGCTTTGCTTTGAATAAACAGTATTTATAGACAACGAGGACACGCACCGCTTACAGCAACCATCTCCAGCTGCGGGCCATTGGGGTTATCTGCTGGTGGTTGATGCAGAGAGACTTCCTCCTGCTCCTTGCATTGACCTGGAAATCATTAGCATTCAGAGATGTCAGGAAGTCCCTGATCCTTACCGTTGTTAATATCCTCGTCAATATCCTCAATATATGTAAGGGGAGAAGCAGCGTTGACAACTTCATGTTGGATATTGGGTGGTGGCGGTAATCCCGTATTTATCGGTGATCTTGTGCCTTGGCTCTGAACATTCCGATGTTGACGCCGGCTAGTAGATGTTGTTGTGACTTGGATAGCACGGTTTCTGAGGGTGTAACGATTTTCCTCCACAGCAGTCCCACTCGGTGGGCCATTGCCGGCTGGCTCAGTAGTGTCAGCCGAAACTGACATACCCGCTGAGGACCGCAGTTTCATGCTAGCGTTGAGAAGAAGAGAAGGGGACAAAAATGGATGAACGAGAACCGATGGTTTCTGACAGTGGAATATAATCCCGGCACTCACCGTCCAGTCGTCTCCATCTCGTGATGTGACACTCATGCCGTCACAGAATTGAGAATAATATCCCACGTGACAACAAGAGACGAACGATGCCATGGTTTATCATAATGGATAGTAATTTGGTGCCTTTTTATGCTGAAACCAAGGCTTGAGCATAGATGACGTGTGCATTAAACCCGTCAAGTCTAATGAACAAATCAACCTGTTGTCCAACAGACATTAGGCACATTTAAATCAAGTCCAAACATACCTTTCAGTGCAAACCGGTCCTGCGATGGGTGCTGCTATGTGGGCTTCATGACGACGTGACACAACTTACCTGCTCATCCTTATCTTTACTCGTCATCAGACAACGAGAGCAATGCCAGCCCAAATGTAGCTGTAGTGGAATCTCTTGATTTGCAAGTGTCATAATTACATGGACGTGCAGTCAGATCTCTTCGTCTCATGACGAGAGACGGTGAAGGCTCCTTCGAAGAGAACATTGCATATGTCAATGTGTGATCAGAAGCGAAGTGTTCTGGGAACTTCACTCACAACTACGTTGCAGGCATGTGATTGCTTGTGTGTTATTGCCTACCGACCAACCAACCATAGGTCAACGGAAGCAAAAATGCAGGACAGAAAGAGCCTGGAGAGATCGCATCGGAGTCGTCTACATCTGAAAAATCTGAAATCTACATAGCTACCAGCCAATGCTATGCCTGCTTTCATAGTGCTATGCCTGCTATATACTTGAACCACATAGCTATACAGAACTATGAGAGCTATCATAGCTGCCATAGCCATGAGTGATAGCTATGTAGTACTACATAGTAATAGTACACTGCTATGTCTGCTATGTGACCTATATGACCCTGAGTTCCCTCTATGTATGCTATGTATACTATGTTCAGTAGCTATCTTCATATGGTTGCTATGGAATATCAAGCTGCTATACAACCTATAGTTGTTATACAGTCTATATTTCTACTATAATAAGCCATTTAGACACCAATGTGACAAGTCAAAATTTGTTATATTGAAGAGGCTATAGCACTACAACTAATGTAAATGGGGAATCGTAAGGGCAGGGGGCGGGCGATAGCGTGGCCCGTGCACACACGTCGTTGACGACGCGCAGACGGCGTGTGCGCATGGACCGTGCTCGTGCGCACTGCCCGTGTCGTTCGTCGACGGGCTACCCGCCCACCGTGGGCTACCCGCGTCGTCCGTGGGCCGCCCATCGACAATTCGCGGGCTGCCCATGTTGGCCGCGGGCTGCCCGAGTCTGCCCGAGTCATAGGCGAACTCCCCGCATCGTCTGCGCACGCTGCCCGTGTTGTCGACAGGCTCCACGCGTCGCCCTGGGCTCCCCGCGTCGTCGACGGGCTGCCTGCGTCGTCCGTGGGCTGCCCATCGATAATTTGCGGGCTGCCCATCGACAACGGGCTGCGCGAGTCATCGATGGGCTCCCCGCGTCGTTGACGCGCTGCCCGGGTCGTCGACGGGCTACCCACCCGCCGTGGGCTATCCGCGTCGTCCGTGGGCTGCCCATCGACGATTCGCGGGCTGCCCGCATCGTCCGCAGGCTGCCCGTGGTGTTCGCGGGCTGTGTCGTCCGCGGCTGCCCGTGTCGTCGACAGGCTGCGGGTGTCGTGTGTTCGCGGGCTGTGTGTTGTCCGCGGCTGCCCGTGTCGTCGACGGGCTGCGGGTGTCGTGAGCTGGCTGCCCACGTCGTCCGCGGGCTGCCCGTGGGCTGTGTGTCGTGCGTGGCTGCCCGTGTCGTCGACGGGCTGCAGGTGTCGTGGGCGGGAGGGCAGGTCACGGGTGGGCTGCGGGTGTCGTCGACGGGGTGGCGAGCAGGCGAATAAGCGCGGAAGATGCGCGAGAGCGGGGCGGCGAGGCGTTGGAGGGGGGAGGGTGCGAGTTGGCGAGAGGAAATGAGGAATGAGAGTACCACTCGCCGACGAGTGGTACTCTCGAGATCAGTGGAATACACACATAATAGAAGTTTTGTTTTACTTACCTTAGGCCCCTGAGCCCCCACCGGATACCACAACCTGAGAAGGCGACGAAGGCGACGGAAGATAAGACGTGGAGGGAGAGACGGAATAGGGAGTAGGTAAGCAGTGAGAGTAGAGACTAACGACGCGACTTTGCTGCTCGAGCCGCCGAACGCGCGAAGTTACAATCAACGAGGCACAACAAATGGAATAAAATCATAGAATTTCAGGGAAAAAAAGGCCGTATGGATATTGATCAGAAGAACATATACTATGAGCTTGACTTCTAGCTAATGTATCGTAAACTACTAGGCAGCAACGACAAGGTAACGAAGTCTGCTGTCTAGCCTCTGTCGCGACGCTCGGCAGTGCCCGGCCCGGACATATTTGTGGCTCCGCTGGCAATCCTATTTAAGGCGCGCGCAACGCGCGTCGTCCCTCTCTCTCTTACCACCACCATCCCTTGCGTCTTCGACTCCTCGTCCCCTCTGACTCTGACTCTTGACCGAGATACTTGTGTATGGTATGTCAGTCTCATCTTGTCATTGATCTTATGTTACAACTAACTTGTATTTCCTTGTTAGATTTTCGCTTTTTTTGTTATGTTGGTGAGTATTTGTTGTATAGTCCTACTATGTTATCCTTGTTGACTTTATGTTTTTTGTTAGATTTTCGCTTTTTTCTAGTGTTGGTAAGCTTTGGTGCTATAGTCTTGTATGTTGTCACTGATGTTTATATCTTGTTAGATTAGATATTGTGCATGTTTAGTTTAGTTATGTAGTACACTACAAATTTGTATTGGTTCTGAATATAATGTTTATAATTGTCTTGCTGTTTGATTTTCATAAATTTTACAAGAGTGATTTAATGATAAAGTGGAGGTTTTTGTTTAAAATTTGCTTATAAGTCGAGTAGGCATTATAGTTTAAAAATAAGTTATGTAGTTGTTATATTCTATGTAGATTAGATAGATAGACTTGGTCTATCTATTGAATATAGCATATATCAATAACATAGTTCTGATAGCATTGATAGCTAGGCATACTATGATAGTTGCATAGTCAGCTATCATAGCTCTTCATAGCATCACCCTTCAGCTCCATAGCATTCCATAGCACTCCATAGCACTCCCCTTTGGCTATGGGGGCTACACAATAAAGGGCGATACTATGAAGCTATGAAATCTATGTAGACTTTATAGAGCTATGTATCACTGGCAAATTCTTCAGATGTAGTATTGATGGGGACGATCGATCGGTCAGCCAAGCGTGGGAGTACTATACCAATAGCATGATATTCCCTCCCTTCCGGCAAATTCCGCACACAATCCGGTGCCTCAGACAAAGTTGATTACTGCCACCTCCAACCGTATGAGAAGTATATTTCGACTTCACATCCTGGTACATTGGATGTCATTGCACTTGTCTGCTGGATTTCAGACCTTAGTACATGCCGACGGTAAAGATATTCAAGTTTGAGATTGCTCTTTGAGTGCACCGCAACAGATTCAACTCCGCACCGGCAATGTCCGTATGCCGAAGCAGAACACCTTTCAGTACCCTCACATGACATTGAACACTACTAGGTCAAATGTTTTCAGAAGTAGAATGCGGCTTCACAGCAGGTTATATTGGATTCCCTTGCACTGGTCTGCCAAATTGCAGACCTTAGTACATGCCGACGAGAACCATATTCGAGTTCGAAATCAAGCTGTGACCAGTCGCATCGACCAGAACTTCGAAGTCCGCCACCCCTCCTCAACTTAGCATGATCATGTCGAGCCAATGTCAAACTTTGCCACCATCCTAACGCATACTCATTTTGCCTGTAGAGCCGCAATGTAGCACCAGACGGCGCGGTCGGGGACGGAGGAGCGAGGAGCGCAGCAGGCCGCGGCAGGCTCATCGAAGGGCGGAGGGGCGCAGCTGGGAGGTGAGAGCGTGGTACTGCGGTGGTGCGGAGATGGCAGTCGTGAGAGGCGCTGTTCACCAGCTGGGATGAGCAGGCCTTCGGGCCGTCGTCTGTGCTGGGCTTTCATCTGTGTTGCTGTGTTGTCTGCGGTGTCATGCGGGCCATCACGATGGGCGTCCATCGCGTAGGCCAGCGATAGCACATACAATGCCGCACTCACAGAGGTCAATCCAGTCCTACAGCGCCGTCCTGCGCGTTCGGGGAATTTGCGCACATATCGACATCGCGGTGTGTAGCGATACGAACATCGAATATCTCCAGCAGAGCCACAATGTCCCAAGAATGCGGTGATCGAGCATCTCGAGCATCTCGAGCACTCCGCGTAGCCGAGCACAATAGGGCAATGCTGGCATGACTCATCGTCGTGGTTAAAACTGAACGCGAGGCTCGGCGATGCGGACGACGAAAACCGGTCACTCGCAGTCAGTCTTGGGTGTTGAACACGCAGCGCACCTGCGTGTTTGAGAATGTGCTATCGGGACACGAATCGCGGGACAGGCGGTGAGAGCCCACTGTCTCCAGGTGTCTGGCTGAGTTGCTGACGCCGCGCATCGTCAGGTTCGAGAAATGAGGCAGACGTCTCGCTTGTCTGCATTGCACAGCCGAGAGTCGAGCATGGGTGCCAGACGAGAACAGTCCGACATATGAACGTCGAACACATATCGCCGTCGCCGTGGCTGCACAGAGCCCAGCCGCGACCTCGTAATAGGCTCGTATTGTTTGCCATTGATGCAGATGGATGTCAATGTGAAAGGCGCATCAACGGCGAACGCTTCAGTTTGACTCGGGGCTCGTCAAGCACTGCATCAAGCCTCAGCGGCCTCAATCTTCAATTTCGGACACCAGCGCAACAGGGAGAACGCGTATCCGCTGATCCAGAGATATCCGGGGGGCACTGAAAGCACATCCGTCAAAAGAGGTAAGTTCAGGCTCGTTCTAGGCCTTTGTATGGTACTCACCCATTGATAGAAGCTCAACGACAGGCCTCAAATTCGCCGATAATGCCCACTGGAATCCCGTACGACTGGATGCAGCCATTATCATCCATATGATCAATGCCACCTCCACCCTGCCATGCAGTCCACGTCGCCCGCCCTCTATGCCGAGGTCGCCATCGTCCTGTCAACCCAGGCCTCTGCACTCATCGGACCCTACTCCTAGGGGATGGAGGCACATAGAAACGACACCCAAGCCTCGGGCGGAGCGCGGTCGCGCTCGACACTACCACTACCAGCGCCCATTGAACCATCCCCAGCCCAATGCGACAATTCACGGACATTCACGGCATTCACCATTCACGGCAGGCGCGGTGCATGGACGCATCTCGAAGGTCGAAGAGCGCAACATTTTCTGCATAGGTGTAGATGCGGATGTTGGTGACCCGTTATGTGAATGCGCAGCACCCCTTTGCCCCTTTGCCATTGGCATTGAGACATTAGTATGCTGGCCGCAGGCAGCCTCAGAGGCTTCGCGGTTCGAGAACAGCAACGACCCTCCTATTGCGCGCATCATCCATCCCGCCGTGCCAGCAGCGAGTGCGTCCCACGAGCGGATGATGTCCTGCGCACCCATGCATTTGCTCTAGACGACGTCCTCGAGCTCATCCGAAGACCACGCACCGAGGCCCAACTCGTCCTTGGAGTCTGCGTGGGTGGTGAGACCTGCGTGGGTGGGTGGGTGGTGAGACAGAGATGCCGTCATTGGCCCGCGTCCCTGCGCTCGTCGTCCTAGTTCATGAGCTGCAGAGGTTCGGGGCTGCAGTGCGAGTTGGTCTGCCATGGCACGAACTCTTGTACATCGTATACACGTGCGCTGACTGCGTCCTACGTCACGATTCTGTGTCTCACACGATCTGGGCATCATCTGAAAGCAACTGCTCTCCTCCGGGCCGGCACACCGTCAGCGGGAGCCGCGAGAGAGAAAGAACCATACGCACTGGTCCACAATCCCAGCAGTTGGTCAGTCCTTGTCCGACTGCTGCACGCACGCTCCCGTACCACATCCTCCGTCGCTCCACGCTCAGCGCCTCCCACCTGCCAGCTGCCAGAAGTGGGTGTCGAGGCGTACGATGCGGGATAGCGGAATGCCACCATGAGCAGGATGGGCTTGATGACGGCCGTCCAGCTCTCGAGGGACTCGGGACCGACCGTGGCTGCAAGCGCTCCATAGGCATAGGACATGCCAAGGGTAATGGGTAAAGATTGCGTGCCCCGTGTATTCTGCAGCATAACGCCGGGCTTGTGACACCTGGTGTTGAATGTCACGAAGTGTGACAGCGCTGTGTACTTGCAAAAGTTGGCGGGAAGTAGATTTTCATTTGACAGGACGTCTGTACCGAGACTGACCAATGAGCCTACCGAGTTGTAGAGCTTAATACATGCCGACGGTCGAGATACGGAGGGTCGGTGACACCGGCGGACCGGACATGCGGCGCTGCCCTGCCGTAGGGTTAGGTTTCCAGTCGGGAGGTGCATCTGAGGGCCTCAATCTCAATGTCGGCGTACCCAGGCGTACCCATGCCATAGTATCCATTCTTCTCGGTCCAGATCGTCGAGACATGGCGCCAGTACTCCGGTCCCGAACTCTTCGCATCTGAGAACTGGACTTCTCGCGCGACAGGAAGCTAATGGCTCTGTCCTCACCAACAAGTATGCGCAATGTCCCCTGGCGCGCGGTACTATAGCGATAACGAGTGGATTGACGACCTCAAGCTTCTGTGTGTGCCGCATGCGCTCGAGGCTTCCATCTTGAACTGCGAAGGATCTACGTCCAGTTGACCCTGTACAGCCTCAACCGGCAGACGCAGCTCGTCCACGTATCCGCGCGCGACTGGGATTACTCCAGGCTCTCTGATCATCTCCGAGGCCACCTTTATCGCCCCTGAAGCCGGAGGCTACCCCGTCCCCGGCATATGGACAGATGCGCAGGTATCCCACTGGAAAACGTACACTCCCACCCCTGAAGCTATGCGACATTTGCTATTAAAGACATGCATCTGACTCCCAGATCGTCGATGCTGTGCATGCAAAGGGCTGCGCACCAGCGGCGCACAACGCCTGACAGTACCAAGCCCGCCGCAGCCCGCAGCCGTGCTCTGCAATACAGCAGGCAGACCACGCTGCGCAGACCAAGCTGAGCAGAGGCAACTCCGGCTTGCGCTATGTGATGTATCATTCGTGATGGAAGGCAGAGTGTGGAGCGTTGTCACGAAGGCATGCGCACCTGCGCAATTGTCTGAAGGCCTCATACGCCGTGACCGGCACTGGCTTGGTCCTGCCCATGTGTTGGTCCCACTGCAACTGTCAATGGAATTTAAAAGACGAAAGTATGGAAGAACGAGAACGAAAGAGACGATAGTCAGTGGCTGTCGGAGAAGCCAGTACTGTAGCCTAAGGACTGGCGCGCCAGACACGCTCAGACATCACGCCTAGCGTGACACATATGTGACGCATGCATTCCTCAACCGAATCGTCTGAGAAGTAGCTTTTCTGCAGACGATGCGACTTCCACTGTAGTAAGGGGACTCCTGTGCAATTTTGAGACATTAGTACATGGCGACGGTCGAGGAAATGAAGCGTATGACTGTAGTCACAGCCATCGTGACTTGTCACCATGATTGAAACCTAAGACGCCTTGATTCGGACTCTCGTTGCGGCGTCGGGATCGCAGATACAAAGTCCCATGTTTCGTGTTCCACGTTGGCTGACTGAAGATGTACAGAAACTCGAGTCGCGATCGCCACAGGGTCAGTCGAAGGCGCCATGGGCGGCAAGAGTATTGAGCCGGGACTGGCATTGTCCTTGCTGCGATCTCTGGTTTTCCAGGACAAAGAATGGGGCTCTTACACACACCCGCTCTTGTGCACCACGGAGCTGACGCCGATCTCGTTCTCCTGCCAGGGGAGCAAGCAAGGTCATGCCTCCAATTTCCAGTGCTTCCACCGTATCCGACGAGTCCTGAACCCTACGGTCAACAATTCAACAATGACCATTTGACCGAAGTCGAGCAAGGTGAGCGTTAAATAGCACTGTTGGAAGACATATGTATTACAATGCCAACAATATTTGATGACAGAAACAGTAGATATACTGGGCGGCAGACCAAGGAAACGTGGGTGCAGCGAGCTGCGAGGAAAGGAAAGTGAAGTGACAGAGGCCAGACTGTCTGCTGCGTCTGCTGTGTGCTGTTGGAAGCCCTGTTTTGACGAACGATAACGACGCCGTCGGCATGTAACAAGGTCTATGTTTCTGTGTACATACTTCACACCATCGAATGTATTAGTATCTGAAGTCAGATTGTACTGCTCGACAGACTTGACACCGCAATTGTTGTTTTGTTGTCGGTGAGGAGCGGCCGGCATTTGCCGACAGCCACTGAACCTAAGGAAAAACGCGATGACAGTATTGACAGTATTACCAGCTGAAATCTTCTGAGAAATAGAATCTGACTTCACAGCCGGATATATTGGATTCCATCGCACTGGTCTGCCAAATTTTAGACCTTAGTACATGCCGACGGCAAAGATATTCAAGTTTGAAATGCAGCTTCGGCCGAGTGGCATCAACCGGAACTTCAAAGTCCGTCACTCCTCCACGTTGAGATGATGTCTAGTCAATGGTCAATGTCGCACGAGTTTGCTACCGTCCCATGGCCTGCCTGTAGAGCCTACATGAGGTTCTAAGTGAGCTTGCATTCCTCTCCCTGCTTGGCGTCAAACTAACGACATGCCGTCAGTCAGCCTGTGAATGGTGAGTATCTCTTCGTGAACATGCTTCCGCATGTCTATCCTGCAGGCAGTGCAATACGTACGATAGGCGCTATCCTCCTGGAGCTCCTTCCCTCGATCGCATCAGAAAGGCCAAGTGGCCATGGTGAGTGGTATCACACTGGTTTTCCGTTATTTGATGTCCTCATTACAACTGGGTATGATGGATCTTTCAGACCCTATACATATGCACCACCCACTATCAGCAGGGCGACATCATCTGGTTCACCGAGGGGGTGGTCTCAACGTGTCTTACCACTGCGTCGACCGCTGTGCATTCACGCACCCAGATAAGGTATTTCTGCGATCATTGCCTGATCCATCGATGTCCGCTCACCCACCCACGCGCCGTGCGTCCCGTGCCCGTTCCGCTAGACCACAAACGCACAAGCAGTGTGCAGAAGGGCGAGAAGGGCGACATCATGACATCATGATCATGGCCTTGTACCTTGTGCGCGTCAGCGCCATCCACTCCGCCGTCTTTGCGGCTGCTCTCTCGCTCTCGGCCGAGTTGCGAACGACTGCAAGAGCTGCGTGGTGGTAACCTCGGACGAGGGCAAGCGGGAAGACGATCGTGACCAGTGACCAAGGTGGACGTCGGGCTGAAGCGCTGAAGGTTCAGGTGAATCTGGTAAAGCATGGACGGAGGGACTCACGTCATCCAAAACTTGCTCCTTTTTCTCTCCCTCTAGCTCCTACCTCTACGTGAGTACAGCCTCCGCACCACTGGATCATCCGCCATGTACGCAGCTTGCTCTTCTCTGCATAATACACACTTACAACCCCCTAGCTACATTGTCTACCATTGTCTACGTGTCTACGGCCATCTCGCGAACAGCGTGACGACGACTGTCTTCGAGCCGACGCCCGTCTACTGGCAGAGCGACGAAAGCCTAAGATGATGCAGTTCTACTCTGCACGGACTGCCTGCTGCACTGGCTCGCATGCACCACGTCGAGCCACATGACCTCTCCTCGCTGCTCGCTGCGGCAGCGTCGGCGAGCCCATCAACCCATGGAACTGCTACCACGAGCATCCTCGGGCGCCTGCAGTGTGCGATCGTCAATATGTTCTGGCAGACGGACACGCAGGGCTCCATCATCACGCAATCACGCAGGGCTCCACTCCATCTCATCACGCACTCGCCCGTGCCGTTCTTCGGTGTATCGAGCCTGCGATCGTCGAGCCTGCGATCCTGGATCCCACAATCGGCCAAGTTTGTGGTTGACTACCAGCATGCTACCTCGAGACCTGCATGAAGCCCCATCCCGGTGTGTTCTACACCGGTGACTGCGCAATGAGCACAGGTACATCCGGACATCCGGATCAAGGACCTGTCGGATGGTGAGCCAACTCCATTGCTTATCTAACTAGTACATAGATATGTACTTGTATACACTCATATGCAGAATAGAGGACTTCTCGTATGAAAGGCTACAGATGGGGTAAACGGTAAATTGTCTCATCGAGTTGTTTAGCGAGAGCGACATGATCACATGATACTGCCACCTCATGCATTACAGCGCGCCGCTTCTTGGTCGTGTCTTGTGGGTCTTCTCTGCTGCTGAGTAGGTAAGTAGTTCTATAACAATGGAACAATAGTATGCTCACAACTAACTAGAGTTGCTCACCATGCCCGAGTCGCGGGAGGTGCTGATGAACGAGAAACATATCCGATATGTGCTCGAGCAGAACCCGAATGCGAACTGGACACTGCAAGGACTATCTTGCGACGCTAGTGCTCCCGAGCAGCGGGCAGGCGGGATATCAAAACGACACCTGAACGGGTTGATCGATAGACTCACAGGAAAGGAGACAATGGCCCGTGGCCAAAACGGTGCCCAGACACCTCTCTGGCCTCCTGTGCCTCCCTTGCCACCATCTGGAGACTCTACCAAGTCGCTCGGCACAATGCATCTCATGGGCATCACCTCGACGCCGCGCACGTTGCGCCTGAACTTAGGTACCATGTGGCTGCAAGTACGTTACGCTTTTATTCACACCTATTCGATATTTCTAACAAGGCTTAGGTCCACTTGCTATTGCATACGTCAGTGCAGATTTACTCCCGTGCCCAGTGGGAGGAATCCATTCTGCCCGTGTCTAAAACAGTAAGCAATGTTATCTCCCTCGCAACACAAAATGCTAACTGCTTCAGGTACGTCGGTTCCACATCGGCCTTGCCCTTGAGTTCGAGCAATTCGTCCTTGCCTTTGTCACCAGCAATCTCCTTATTCAGGTAGGTTTTTCTTTCTTCTTCGGTCATTCTTATGAGACATCTTGTTTGGCAGGTCACATGGTTCCACGATCTGGCTGACATGCCTAAGGCTATTCCGAACATTCTTCGGGAATGGCCACAATGGCTAGAGATGGTGGCTAGATGGCTGGAGGACCACCACCGCAAGAGTCGGGGGACAACGATGATTGGGGATTTGATGACCAGAAGCGATGGCATCCCGGAATCTGGTGTAGGACGCTATACCGATGATGAAATCAATATGTTAGCAGGTACGTTGGCATGTCTGGACTGCGTGGTGTGACGTACTCACAATGTGCAGGTATATCACCATTTCTCACTGACGGGGAAGTCTTTGACAATCCATCACGGTGCGCACGTGTGCTGGAAGCACTGTATGCCTATGCGTGGGTTTCAGAACATCACATCTGGTAAGTACCGACTGACGTCTCCTAATCGCTGACATATATTCAAGCCTTTCATATCGCGCAGGCCCAAGATCGTAAAGCCTGCCATGCGCGATGGCCTATTGGCACCTACAGTAGGCCAGCGCAAGAAGTATATGACTTGTCTTCATGTTCATGGGCGTGAGACGTCTTACATTCCCACACGCATGAAGGACCTTATTGGCATTTATAATGTGAGTATAGGTCTGACGGATGAAGCTTTATCTCACTGTGATATCAGACACGCCTTCTCAATTATCCCAGGCAACGGGAAATTGAAGGAGGTCTTCGCAATGAGGTCAAGGTGACGACAAATCTCCTTCACAAGTCTGGGCAGCTGCAGCTGGACCGCTTCTTTGGAAAGGCGCAGTCAAGCTGGTCGGTGATTGATTCTGCATTTGAGTTTGTTCCGGATGTGTTCGAGCCGACATACCTTAAGGCGGGTTTGTCGCAGGCTGGTCATCTGGGGCACCTGATATTTGGTGACGAGAAGTGGGCAGCGCTTGGACAAACGGTCCCTAGTCCGGAGAAACTGGATCCAATAACCAAATGGTTCAATAAGCGTTGTAAGTTCTTGAGTTTGTCCTTGTCTGAGAGCCTTTGAATAATAAGGATCAGATGCATCGGAGCAACGCCCTCCCACACGCTTGTTGTCCGGGGCATATACAACTCTATTCCTTGAAGAGAAGGAGATGACTGCATCAAAGGTAAAGGTGCACCTCACGCGGAAGTCAGAGTCACATATCTGGTCCATCACGCCGATTATACCTGGTTCAGACGCGAAATGGTGTGTGCAATACTTTTTCAATTTTATCGTGGCCGTGCGCATCACTGATGATGACAGGCCAAATCTAACGAGAGTCACTGGCGCTGCGGCAGAGATCCTAACTTTCCGACACAAAGTTGAAAAGACGCGCGGTGTTGCCATTGGGCCTCTTGAATGGTGTGGGAATGCTTTGGCTATCAAGAGGTTCAACAAAATTGAGTACGTTCGTTCCTATACCCTATACATGCTGCTGTATAACTCCTATAACCGGAAACTTAGAGTTATCCCATGCCTTGGAGATCCTCATGCATCCGCTCATCTTATGGAGCAGGCAGTCCGCATGCAACTTGTGAAGAAAAACAAGAACACTGGGAGGCGTACACGGACCAGTACATCAATCAAGAACGAGGCTCGCAAGGAACTCAAAGCGACTGGGGTACTTGATGTGGCCAAGGTAAAAGATAGTACGGTGGATGTAGCATCGGTGGTTGTGAAAAAACGGCGTATCACTGCAGATCGGGCGATAGCAACACAGATACACGGAGGAGCGGAAGGCCGAGGAGGTTGTCGGTCAGCCAAAATGGCTCCATGATGTTGACGAATTATCACCACGTCAGATCTCTTACAATCTCACTTCTTTTATACATTAGATACATGCCATTAAACATGTCTTTAAATCATTGGAGGTTGCTATGTGCAGATGGACATTTATGCTCGAAAACACCCTCTGCATCCAACCAGGAATTCCCATGTTATTCCTGCCAAGGAGTACATTTGAGCTCAAGGATGTGATACTTCCTATGGTATATAACATGTCTACAAAAGATTGAAGCTTAGTACATGCCGACGAAGACATTATTCACGTTCGAAAATGACCTCCAAGCACATTATTACCGACTGTAATGGCACATCTAAGGTTAGGTTCTCACTGCTCACTGCCAAGAACAGTTCGACTCCGCCCCAGCAACGTCCGCACCAGTACCTCGCAATACTCCACTACCTCGCACTACTAGTCGAATGGTACCTCCTCATATCATTCGAGAAGTAGCTTTGCCGTCGACAGCTTTCTACGTTCCATGCCGTGCCCCGTCTGTGACAACTTTCCGAGCTTAGTACGTGCCGACGCTCCCGATATTCCAACCGCAACCTACGCCTGACTTATATGTCGCACTGCGCTACAGCGAACTCCGCTTGAACGCTCAACGTGATGTATAAAGCATGCGTCGTCTCTCTTCTACATACCACATCCCGTATGTCGTCTCGTATTCCCTTCCACGCTCTCGTATTGCCTTCCACGCTTTCGCCGCTATCACCATGAGTGCGTCCTCATCATACACCCGCAGCCGTCGCCGCAAACGACGACATAGGTACGTCCGCCGCTACTGAGGTTCATGCAGTACTGACATCTTCCCTTCCATAACATGTTCCTTACCCCATATCATCTGCCCTCCCATGCGGCAACCTATGCTATCGTTACGCGCATAGATATGCTATCGTTACGCGCATAGATATGCTATCGTTACGCGCATAGATATGCTTGTTGAGCACAGTACATATATCGATGCCAGCTCTGCCAATTGCTTGAGGATCGAGGATGCGCGTCGCCCGCGCTTGCGAACATAATTTACTCGATTTTTCCCAGCTAACTGTTGTCAAACTTCAGCGATTAATTCTCTCTCACCTTTGCAGTGGTCGCGCTGTCTCGGTGGTTACGATGACCCTGACATCATGATTGACGATGCTGAGCACGAACCCCTGGCGGACACTCCTGACGATACTGACTGGTGCGTGCACTCTCTCATCGGAAGCTCTCTCTCCTCACGTTCTTGCACAGATCAATGACCAGAGCCATACCAAAGGCTGTCTCATCGTCTTCCGATCGAGCCTGGACACGAGGGCATGGACGACCTCGCGCATGACCAAGGCGTGGCCTTCAACAATGTCACTGTCGTCCTCTCTATGGTCAGCGAGGCTTTGATGAACTCGAGGCTAATGCCAATGTCGTATGTCTTCCTCGCCTCGTGTCCCTTTGCTTACTAGCTCACCTTCCTGCTCTAGCACATGCGCAAGCTTGTTATGGATGGCCCGTCGTGCTATGAGCTATGAGCACGAAGGCACCACCACGAAGGCACCACCATCGGCCCCTTCAGCGTCCTGCGTTATCTACATGACATTCCGCCTTCGTGACTGACGTAGCCTTTCCATCCCGTGCTGTCTGACATCCCTACTCCTGTTTATTATCCGCCTATGTATGCAGAATTTTCCATTCCCGACGTTCGACTCCGCCACGCCAACGGCCGCCAACCTTGCGTTCGCTACCTCGCCCCAAAGCGAATACTACCACTTCAAAACAACCGAAGGTACGTTCTGAGTTCACAGCTACATACTTCCGATACCATTGCTCTCGCTGGTAAATCACGAGACCTTACTACGTGCCGACGGGCAAGGTAATCACGCTCGAATTCAAACTCTGTCCGACGAGTTCGACTCCGCTGCGGCAACGTCCGCATGCTGCAGATTCGGTAAGCTCGCACTAACTTGAATAGCAACAAGTCACATCGGCAGAGAAGTACCTTTCGACTTCACAGCTACATTATTTCAACGCTATTCCTTACCTCTGTAAAATATCAGAGCTTAATACATGCCGACGCGCGAGATATTGCCGTTCAAAGTCAAGCCTACCGGCACGACGTACATGATTGGTAATCATGCGTCTCCGTGCTCAACATGTGCGCATCGACGGAACAAAGGGCTAAGGTAGCGGGGTTTGCTGTGCAGCCGGCCCCTTTGTTATAGGTAGAAGGTCTTTTAAGGCCACTGACTCTGATTCACTTTTGGCACAGGATTTTACATTCACGACGTTCGATTCTGCCCCGGCAACGACCGCAAACAATGCCTTCACCACCCTCTCACCAAATCGAATACCACCACTTCAAAGCGACCGGAAAGTACATTCTGACTTCACAGCTACATACTTTACATAGTAATCCCCCCACCTGTAAAATATAACACCTTAGTACATGCCGACGGGCAAGAAAATCACGTTCGAATTCAAGCCCTGTCCGATGAATTCACCTCCGCTCCGGCAATGTCCGCTTGCTGCATCTTCCCTTACCTCGCATGAAATGGAATGAAATGGAATACCACCAGTCAAATTGTCAGAAAAGTACACTCTGACTTGACAGTTACGTGTTGTCAATGCTATTCCCTACCTCTGTGGAATATCAGAGCTTACTGCATGCCGACGCGCGAGATATCTCTGTTCCAACTCAAAGGATATCGACATGACGCACATGATTGGTAATCATGCGTCACTGGTGGTCACTGCAGGACAACGTCCGTGCCGATTTCCAGTCCAGTCCAGCCCACTGCTATCTGGCCACCCATCCTCGACAATAGCCTGTGCGACATTGCAAACATGAGCGCCTCGTCGTCGTACACTGCCGCCGCTGTGGCCAACAGCGAAACAGGTGCATGTGCTGCTACACTTGCGTTGTCGGCTGCCAGTACTGGCTTATTTGCTCAACTTGCATGCTTTTCCACATTATCACGTTGCCCTCCCATGTGGATCCGTACCACTAGATATGTTGATTGAACACAATGTAGACATCTATGCTAGTCATGGTGATTCCATCGCGTCGAACTCTGCCTTCCCCTTGCTGACTGTTGTCCATGACCTTGAAAATGCCCGCCGTCCACGCCTGCACAAACTTGCCAATGACCATGGTTCACACGACTTCAGCAACCTGACAGTTGTCGAACTGCAGCGCCTAATTTTGTGCCATCTCTCTAGTGGGCAGTGCCGCTGTCTCTTGGATACCAACAAGGAGACCAATTCGGTGAGTGACGCTGCTGAAGATGACCCAATGGACACCTCCGATGGAAGCCCTGCAGTTGATCTACAGATACGGCTTCTGCGCTCCTGGCTCCTGGCAGCCCCGCATGCGCAAACGATCTTGGCGGAGCTTGCTGCAGATGTATTCTGTTGAGTTTGAGCTCACGCATTCAGTCAGCAAACTTCGACGACTTCTTGGGAAGTACATCAAGTCCGAGTCTCTCGAAAGAGGCAAAGAGACGCCGTCACAGCGACGAGAAGCGCACGCTGCAGTTTCTCATCGCCAGTGGACTGAGGCGCGAGACTGTATGACCGCGACTGCCGGCAGGCCGATATCCATGTGTGCTGGCCCCAACTCGTGAATCCATCTTTGAAAGACAAGCTTGTACGACTGTTTCGGGCTCAGACCTCGCAGGAAAGCCTGACGGCCTTCACATGCGCATCCTGTGCAGAAGCCTCTCTGTGCAAAGACCATCACGACATGCCGGTCTATGACGTGAATGTCGCCTTGCTAGAATGGGAGGCGATGACCATGCATGCCCGTGCTCGTGCAGAACGGCTACCACCATTTACTTCTTGCCCGTCTATTTTTAAGACAGGAAATGGAAACGGATGGCATCATGGGACTAAAAAATGATCATTGCCAATGAAAAAATGTGTTCTGGTACATGATGGATGTGCTCGACGACATGTAAGTTTGCGCGAAGTACGTTCTCAGCTCGTAGGTGGTTAGTCAGGGGCGAACGACATGTAAACTAACCCACACAACATCGGATACTAAGGTAGCGGGCTTTGCCGCGCAGCCAGCTCCTTCGTTATAGGTAGAGGGTCTTAGGGCCTACTAATGTGTTTCACTTTTGGCGCAGGATTTTACATTGATGACGTTCGACTCTGCCTCTGCACCAGTACCTTGCACTAAATCAAATGCTACCTCCTCAAATTATTCGAAAAGTAGCTTTTGACTCGACAGCCTTGTACGTTCCATGCCATTCCATGTCTGTGCTAAGTTTCAGAGCTTACTACATGCCGACGCTCACAATATTCCACCCGCAACATACACCCTGCGACTAGCTTTGTATGTGGCAGTGCTGTACAGCGAACTCCGCTTGAACACATGAGGTGACGTACGTGCAAGTGCATGCATCGTCTCGTCTCGTCTCTCTGCTAAGAAGCACATCCCGTGCATTGTGTGTGTCTTATTCTCATTTACGCTTTGGCCACTATCACAACATGAGCGCATCCTTGTCGTACACCGTGGCCGTTGCGGCAAATGACGACATAGCGACATAGGTACGTCCGCCATTACTGATGCTCGTGCAGCACTGATGTTTTTCCTTCGATATTGATGCAAACTTCTCGACTCGATGCTTGTGCTGGATGAAGTCACCGGAGAAGGCAAAGGTGCTGTCAATATGTGGAGCTTGAGCTGTACCTGTCCGTGTTGCAGCGGCGAGTCCGATGAGCTGCTCGACTTAATTCCAACTGAGAATCTTGCAAGTAAAGACAGATAGTCTGGTAAGCAGAAGGAACGTACACGAGAAGGTGAAGGATTGATGCTGGTAAGCAGTAAGGATTGACGCTGGTAAGCAGTAAGGATTGACGCTGGTAAGCAGTAAGGATTGACGCTGGTAAGCAGTAAGGAGCGTAACACGAGTAAGGAGGAAGTAGCAACAAATTTATTTACGGAGTGTAAGTGAAAAATAGTGCCATGGCATCATAACGCACTGAAGGTATCGTGTGCATCAAATGTCGCCAGTGGGCCATGCATCCAAGGCTCAAATAGATCATCTTCGCTCCCTGGAACAGCGTCAAGCATCTTCCGTACAGCATCCGTGATCTTGATGTCTGCCTTGCCAAAGCATGTTCCATATGCAACAGGAGGAGGGAGTTCCTGCAGTAAATACTAAGTGAGCAAACATGGTCAGTCAAATGGAAGTAAACTCGAATACCGTGGAATCTGAATAATTATGCATGAAAGTAAACTTGATACAATGGTAAAAACACGTTAGCATATGGACGATGGACGATGATGATAAGATGAAGCATACCTGAAGGCTCCAGTCACCGGGTGGTTGCAAGACTGTTCTGAGCATGACTTTCAGGAGAATGATAACGCGAATTGTTGAATGTGCAGATGGGATTGAACGCTGTGCCGAGTTGTAGACGTCTTCAAGGGATGGATGAAGTATATGACCGGTGCCACGAAGGTAGGCTCGTAACTTCTCTTGGAAGCGTTGCTTATACAATTCTTCAGACGGTGTACGACTCCTCCGTCGGGATACAAAATCAAGCCGAGCTATGACTTGTTCTGGGTCTGTGACCCTGCGATTGAAAAGTGCAGCAATGTACGGCATGGTAAGCCCGGTAGGAATGGTCTGAGAGAAATGCGATGATAAACAAGGCAACAGCAGAAACAATATTGATCGAACCTGCGCGACACGTGTTTCAGAATTCAGACGATAATTAAAGCCCTCTGCAAACGCAATAAAGTCTGGATGTGACATAGGATCAGCATCCTCAAATAACACATGAGACAAAATTGTGTGCTCGATTCCGGCAATCTCATCTGCACGCGGACTGGGGTTGGTGAGCTGATATAAAATCGTGAATGGCAATGTGTGGCGCAGGAGTGAGAAAACATACAGAGATGTCAAATTGCATGCAGAGGACAGCCAATTCAGAACCCATGGCAGGTGGTGTGACTCTGTCCCAGTCGAGCCAGCATTGAAGAGTTTTCTTTGCCTCAGGGTGCAAGAAATCGAGAAACGTGGCATCAAGAGAGAGCGATGTGCGACCAAGTAACGAGAGAAGAAGAGCATGAGGAGAACAGGGATCGGGGCCTGTTCGTAGTGTCATGATGAAGACCAAACAAAGCAGACCAGATGCATAGAAGAAGGCAGCACGTTCGTTATTGCTGTCTCTTGAGACGTGAAGAGCGGGGACGTAATATGTACCAACACTTTTCCAGTAGCGTTCCTGAAGAAAGAGAGCCTGTATGCATTGGTTGAGGACAGCAGTTTCAACACCGTCACCGATCCCGCGTCCGCTACAAGAAGTAACTGGGTAAATAGACATAGACATGATCAGATAGAGAAAAGGGATCTACTGACATATTATATGAGCGTACGGAAGAAAAGAGCGCCTCCAGAGGGACGAGGCGGCACTGCACGCTTTCATATGACCAATTCGTCTCCGGAGGTGCATGGGCAAATCTCTGTTGGAGAGATTCCTGAAACATTTCATTGGTGTGTCCTAGGACATTGGCAACGATGAGAGACCATAGAACCAAGGCACCAGCTCGGACATCAGGGGCTGTGAGGTAAAGCGTGCGCGGATGTCCATGATCATCAAGGACAGTGGTTGCCTTGTTCCGAATCCGGCGCAACCAAGCATGGATTTCGTTCAGAGTGGCGGGTCCTTGGAATGGGGGCTGATGTGCAGGCCTGGAATAGAGAGAGGAGCATTAACATCAGCGGATCCAGAGAAATGGAAGGTCATACCTGACTTTTCGAATCGGTGGCAAATGCAATGACGTGTGTGATATCAAGGTCAAGGGGCCGCTACAACAGGTGTTACATGAATAACGAAGTTGAAAAGACTGAGAAATTGAAATACCTACCTGGGGTGGTTGTTCATCGGCCGTATCATCTTCGTCCTCATCTTCATTTCCAACATAGACTTGGCCCTCCTCCAGTGGAGGCCCTGGGATTTGATTCTGATCTACGTCATTGATTGTGATGGTTGTTTCTGAATTTGGCCTTACACGTGTCGCAGGAGGGGTAGAATTGTGCTGTATATGTAGAGATGAGCTCGCTATCAAAGTCAAAGGCAAACAAAAACAAAAAAGGAAAATAAGCGACATACATCCATAGACTCAGACCGAGCTCGGCGCAGACCAATAGCAAGATTCTGGGGCACAAATAAGGAAGGGATAGTGGATAAACAAAGGAATTGAAACGCACTGTGTCTGCGGACATGACCATTGTCGATGATGAACCTGCGGAACCATGCTAAAATAAAGTGAGAAGAGTATGACATACGCCAAAACTAAGAAGAAGACACAAACAGTACTGGTAAGCCTGGAGTTTTGAATGGCTAAGATGGTGTCAGCCTGGAGGGCAATCTAAAAATTAGTGATGAGACACTGCCGTACAGACTATAGCAATTGGAAACGGAAACGTACATCATCTTCATCAGAATCACCAGCAGTATCAAAATCAATAACGTCAGGTTGAGCATGGCCGGACGTCGATGCAAGCAGGACAGATGACGGCTGCAAGGACTGGACTGCGCGAGCTTTTCCCTTCCCTTTGCCTTTGCCTTTGCCTCTGCCAGCACCGTCTGATAGCTGTGGGGCTGCCGGATGAGTACAGTTGGTCTCACAATCGACCGGCGATTGTGCAAGTATGACAGCCATCACACGACGGGGAAAGCATCGGTGAGGGCGAGTGACATCAGACAAACTGAGATCGTTCCATCGGTCTACAGGCCCATGGAGATTGGCAAAGCGCGGCACTGATAAGAGGGTAAGAAAGACGAAAGACGTTGATGTAAGCCAAGAAGAAGAAGGACAGCGCTCTCACCAATGAATAGAAAGCAATCAGGATTCTCATCCTGGACATGATTCTTCACGGCAGCCCCAAATCCAAGTTGTGTCCGAAGCAAGTGCTCGATAGTGAAATCGCTAGGCGGCAAATCGACAGTACTATAATTTCGCAGTCGCACACCAGTGGCTGTCCCATTGAGACACTTCCGAGCGGGTATGAGGAACGTCCATGCGAGAGAAGAGAAGGATGCAGGAATCAGAGAGAGGTCATGTGGTGCAGACGAAAGTCGAAAAGTGTGCGCATCACAATGAGATCGAACTTGTTCATCAAATTGCTTCCAGACCGGAGAGGAGCCAGTCTCGGTTGTGACTTCAATGCGGATGATGAGATCTGCATTACGCAGGCTCTCCTGAATGAGGACAACATCGTACTCTCCCCATGTGGTGTTGATTGGATCGTACTCAATCTCGATTTCTTGATACCGTGAGCCATGCACCTAGATTGAGATGGAAGAAGAGATCAGCACTTAACAGGGACAGAAAATGGAGAGCATACAAGGTGAGGAATGAATCCTATCTGAAAGTAAAAGACAGTGGGTGGTGGAGGCATTGGTTGGACAACAGTCAGAGCTTTCTGGAGCCCACGGCCACGAGATGTACCGGAAGAAATGGCAGCTTGATTGGCATTAACGACAGAGGACTGACGGACGAAAGGCTGATTGGACCGAGTTGGACCGATGACGGGACGGTTGGCATTCTGTCGAGCCTGGAGGTAACGATCGACACGACGATCATTGGTGGTCTGCATTGAGCTAGACTCGGAGCCAGGAGCCAGACGTGCATGAGAATATGCACCAATCGGAGGTGCGGCAAACTGAGCAGAGGGTATAAGAGGACTGCATGAAATCTGCATTAGACAGGCCGTCACTAAGGGTGAAGAACGATGTGACATACACAGGATGAGTCGTTGGTATCGTGGCATTGGTGATCTGGCTATTGGAGTGCGCAACCCAACGGGCTCCACAGACGCAATCCATCTCCAGGTGCCATGTAGCCTCAGCCTGAGAACGTGAGGTGCAGACATGGAAGTATAACGAGGATAAACGTACTAAGAAAAAGCCTCCACAGGTTGCACGCCCACCTCGCAACTTCATGCGATCCTTCTGCACAGTCTGCTGGGGGTTGTCTCTCGGGAACATGACAGATATCTCTGTCGGTGTGGAGGTATGTGAGAACCAGGGATGTTCACAAATACATTGTTCAGCCGGATTGGCAGGAGTCTATCAATGCAAAATCACGAGTAAGATGAGAGCAAGTTTATTCAATGATGTGACTTACATAGGAGATAACATCATTGTCCTGCTGGAAGACAAAGGCCTCGCATTCGCAAGCTGCAATGACACAGCTGTTGCGGGTGGGGAGAGCAGAAATCATCTTGAAGACGAGACAAAAGAAAAGACAGGCAACGCACGGTGTGCAGAGAACGAAAGTCAACGTCAACGTCAAGCACAGGCACAGATATGCCCGAAGATGTCTATTATCAAGCAGATTAATACAGAGAATGAGCGAGCAGGATTGCTCCATGCCGATCGAGAATATTTGGGGTCTAGTACATGCAGCATAGGGACATGAGACTTTGGAAATTGACATAGCGCAAAACAGGATCAGCAAGGACCGACAAGGATCGGCTGGGATTGGACAGGATCTAATGGGATTGGGAAATGTGTAGGCAGGGTTCAATGCTCCGATTGGTGAATATGACCGAATATGAGCGGTGGTGAACAGGAATGAGTATTCAGGACGGGTCAGGATGGAAAATGATTCGGCATGACGCATCGGGGATAAAGGCATATGACCATTGGGAGGTTTTGTCCAATAAAAGCCTTCATACAGCACCCGTGGTAGGGACGAGCGCACTATCTTTACTGCCGATGAGTGCGACATGGGTGGCAGCGTTATAAAAGCCGGTCACTGGTGCGAAGTGTGCAAGTCAGTTTATTTCTATTCTTGTTCATTTTTTTTGTTGCTATGTGACATGCACGGCATAATCAGAGGGTGCCTGCGCGGCATTGCTCAGCAGGCTGCAGTGTGCCCCGCCAGTGCATGCGCGCGCTTGCACAGATACCAAGGAGCACAATCAGTTAGCCCCTGAAACCTTTGAGGCTGCTCAGATTCTTAAAGATGGCCATTGTGATGGGCTGATTAGTGCTGTAAATGAGGCTGCTGCATTTGAACCTCAGCCTTGGACTGCTGATACCATGTAATTTGCTCATTTATTAGTTACATTTTATCAAACAAGAATTTTAGAAAATTTGTATGTGGTTCTGGGTTCGAACTGGTTCTGAACCTGAACTGAACCCAATTGAACTGGTTCACAAAGGTTCAGTTCAAGTTCAGTTCAGTCCAAGTATAAATTGACAGGTTCAGGTTCAGGTTCTAGGAAATATGTCAAAGAACCGGACCGAACCGAACTTTGGCAACCCTAAGCGCAATGGAACAGTTTGGTGTATGACTGTTTTGTATAGACGCTGCACCATATCGCGGTGCTGAGATATCTTGTAGTTCTGCATATTTATTCTAGTGTCAATAAATACAGGTATGCAGTGTGGGAAGTACGTCCAAGTACATAGACGAATACTGTCTGCCATTAGATATCATGCGGTATCCCCGCAGCATAGCACTTTGCGTGGTATGGGGGAACTATACAAGAATGAGGGCTGGTCAGCCAAATCCCAGTCAGAATTTACATCTTAATGGTGTATCTAAGTCATCGGGATGAGGGCCACCAACTTACATGCAATTGGTTGGATCTTGCTACCCGTCTGAGCTGAAAAAGGACCACATAGCACATGTATTTTCCGTAGAGAACAAAGCCTGTATGATGTTCGTACCTCACGCATGTCACCAGGGCATCCGACTTTGTTGTATCCCCAACGGAC
The DNA here is from genome assembly GCA_003675405.1 of Hericium coralloides. NCBI lineage: Eukaryota > Fungi > Basidiomycota > Agaricomycetes > Russulales > Hericiaceae > Hericium > Hericium coralloides. Next base: position 490,630 of record QUOP01000074.1, read on the forward strand.
ACGGGCTCGACATGGATCTGGACACCGTGCCCGTTGTATCGGCGTTCATTATCTGCATTCCCCTTGCAAAACACGGCCTGGAGTGGTAGTTTAGGCTGATAACGAGAACGCGAAACGAAAGGCATACGGGAATTAGTCGAGCCGCATGCCCCCGCAAATACCGCGGAAAAGAAAAGGGGCGCCAGCAGGCCGATGCGTCTGGTCTGACCGATGCGCTTGTAATGGGGCTGCGGGAATAGTGACAGAGATAGAGCCTGATGAAAGGCGGCAGCTTGAAAGCAGGAAGTACGCCGTCGAAGCGTGCACTTGTCAACGGTGGTGTCAGTGAGCCCACCGCGGACGAATGCATGTGAGTTCGCGGTGTTGAACTTTCATCTCTCTGTATCTGGGTACTGTAAGGTACTGCATCAAAGACTGACCTTGGCCAACCATACCTGCATGGACTGGAGAAGCATGGGAAGATGACCATCTAGATGCACAAAAGTTGATGCTTGGCCAACCATGATGTCATATACCATATATCAAAGTCCAAGATTGGCCCAAACATAACCACATGACCTGCTGAACAAAAATTCTTGCTTGGCCAAGCATATCAAGAGACGTTAAGATATATGGAAAAAAAAAATTGGACAAGCAATTCACCATGAGAATCCGTACTTAATGATTAGGATCTGGCCAATCATATCCATATGAAATTGTACCTGACATAAAGGTCATGGCCATGCATAACTGGATGCATGACAGAAGGTATTCATAGACATGGCCAGTCATGGAAACATGAACATACAGGACTTAAGTCAACAGTTGGCTAGTCATAGGCTTATGGTAATTCAGATATTTGGCCACTCAAGGCCCATGGGAACCTCAGATCTGACATCAAGGCTTGGTCCAACAATATACCATGGGTACAACATAATACTAGGCCAGACATATATACATGGTTACATGGAGGACTTGGCCAGGGCTTGGCTTTGCATAACAGTATGGTACATTGTCATGTTGGCTATGCAATGGTATATGGTACTTTTCTACTGAAACATGTGGCTCTCTGCCTTTAGATTATGGTGACCTTCACCCGGAAAGTCTTATTCTGGGCAACGATCATTTGTGTTCCATACAATGTGAGGGTGGTACACATTGGGCACTGTATTCTGTTATTGACTATTTGCAGGCGACTTGGGCAGGAATACTGGGAGATACAACTGGCATGATCTCAGTACGCCTTCATCCGGTGACCTTCACCGTGTCCGCCCACAACTGATCTGACCTGAAGATCGCACGGACATTGGCGCATGGTGGGGAACGCCTATCGAGTTCTCCGAGCGCTTCATGAATCATTCTAGTTCATTCATTGATGCAGTTGACGAGCACTCCCAAGGCATCGGTATCGTGGACACCCTGGTCGATGACGCGTTGAAGCGCGAAGATCTAGATCTTTGGGGAAAGCTGATCTGTGAAACGTGTATGTGCGGTCTGCTCGAAAAGCACCTCGCAGACTGCTGGAGGGCGAGACGCGCTTCGTACGGGTAGTAAGTGTGAGTCCATTTTCGGAAGAATTGAATCACTGATTTCCTCCGGCATGCTTGTTTTGTAGTCCGGGGGACAGCGACTCCGGTGACGAATGGGATTCCTAGCGTATGTTCCGTAGGACTTTACATCAACGGGATACGAATCTTGCCCGTAGCGGCCAGACGGCCGAACTATCATAGTTTGAAATATGCTATTTCTTGAAGTATAGTGTACAATAATCATAACATTGATTCTATCATTGCCCAGACATGCCTTAATCGGACTGACTAACATACCAACGCGTGATCAAATCACATCGAGTTGGCCACGAAAGGCGGTCCATTCAAGTGCCACGCCCAGCCCTCGAGCCTCGAAGTGTGAAACACACTGAAAACACATATCAGACACGCGCACGTCAAAACGCGGCAAAGGATAGAACACGGACCTGCTGGCTTTCCACGTCTGATACGGAGGCTTTGGATCCCGGGTAGGAAACAGGCCGCGCGGTACTGGGTCTAGCGCCAACTCGTCGACGTCCAAGTATTCCGGATTCAATCCTATGCGGAATCTGTCTACCGTGGATTTGAACCAGGCCTGTTCGTCATCCGTAAGCTTCTCTCCCGCGCCATCCCCACCATCCCCAACTTCTTCGAGAGAGGCAATGACGGTCGACAGTGGAACGCCTGCGTGCATCCTCGCGCTTACGAAAGCCTTGAGCTCGTCCTTGGAACTCCATAAGATAATTGTCTCCAATTCCGGACAGAAGACACGGGCGGACAGCTCGCCGTTCGGGAAAAGCGACGACAGAAGGTCTTGTTCCTCCCCCAGCAGAAGCGTCCGCACGTTCCGTAGCGCCGCAAAGATCTCGTCCTGCACCTCGATACCGTTGTCGCAGATGAACGTCTCCACGCTGTGCAGCACGCAGTGCCCTGTCTGCTGATATGGCCGCAGCAGCGCCGACGCGAAGGGCAGCCTCGTGTAGATCCCGTTCTGGATTTCGAGCAGGCGGAGGTCCGGGATGAATAGTTGGCCGAGGAGTTCTTCAACATACGCTGCTTCGTTGATGCCCAGCTCGAGGCGCCGCAGCGCGCGCAACTCTATCGTCTCCGACGCACGTTCGTTAGGGTCAGGGACGCCCAATTGCCCCGAGAATGCAAGGGAGAGTGCTTCAAGCTCCGGGCAGTTCTGGAGGATGGTAAGGAGGTCGTAATATTTCGGATCTCTTGCAGGATTAGCGATGTTAAGGCTTCGCAGACCCTGGAGCCAGCGCGTGTCCGTGTCTATGCTCAAGCCACTCAGAGAGACATGCGCGAGGGCGGCGGGACTAGGCACTGTGTTAAACAGGAGGTTCGTCCCGTAAGTTGTGGTATATGGGTTACACTCGAATTCGAGAGAGAGATATTCCAGGGCTTGGGCTGAAAAAAGGGCGTTGTAGACGGCACTGTACAAGAAGCTCAAGGATGATGCGAACGTGAACGTCCGCCAGCGTGCCGCATGTCGACCTATGGAAGCGATGGACGCGAGGACCCTTGCGCATTCCATTTCGCCCCCGGGTTCCCCATGTAGCCGCAGCACCACGTCGAGCGGTTCCTTCCCCGCTCTCTCCAGGAACTTCAGGGGTTCGGGTGGTAGGTATCGGTTTCCCGGGCTAGTCGAAAGCAGCACGAGCGACCAGAGTGACGGCTTTGCGATTGCCACGGAACGCCAGCGCGCGCAGACGTGCGTCAGTGCCAGGCGGGGATCTGGTTTTCCGGAAGGCAGTTCTAGTCGCAGACCAGGCCCGCGAATGGGGTGGCATACTAGGCCAAAGATGTAGCATAGGAGTTCGGGCGGAAGGAGGTCGATGCTGCACTTCGTCGTTTCCGGTGCCATGAAGAGTACAGTTCTAGGACAAACTGGTGAGGAGAAATTAATCATACTTCCTGAATACATAGATGCTTAAAGGCGTACTTGTGACAAGACTGGCAGTTTGACCAAGTACTCTCGCGCGACAAAAACTGGGCTAGGGGTCCGCAACACAGTCCTCACAGATCTTCAACTAGACAAGACTGTTTCCCGAGATAAAATTGCTGGCTGACAACATGTTTGACTCCGGTGTCGTCGAGAAAGAAAGCACTTACTGGGACGTTAGGACGTTACGGCAGGAAGAAAGCAGGACACTAACACCAACGTACAGCCCCGTCGCGGATATCTGTTCCTAGTGTCGGCCAAACAACAGTAAACATCATATGGCAGCATGTTGAGTTCACAGAACACCTTGGCTTCCCACCTTTTAGCCTTAATTAAGGTGGACGCACTTGTGGCGCGTCTACCTTGATTAAGGCCGATCCCACTCGTTCCCCCTAAGGATTTTACCTCAGGTTTTAATGTCTGACTTGTGCACACGACCTCAGCGGCAGTCTCTTAAGTCCTTCCTAACATAACCGTATGTTTTCGGAGGAAGTCTCCATCAAACGGCCCATCAAAAACATATCTTATGAGATCTCGGCAACATTTCGGCATCCCGGGGATCTGTACGCTTTCCTCCCCGTTGATGACATAATCAGGTCTCGGCTTGTCGACATCCTCTCCCCAGTCTGCGTACCAGCACTTCTTTTAATCGTTTCTACGCGCATATGGCTATGTATTCCAATGAATCAGTCTCCTTTAAGGACAAACTGCTACATACTATTGAATGTTAGGGTGTTTATCGCTAGATAGATGTGGTAGACCTCACTCGACGCTCAGATGTAAGGAAGATAAGATAAGATCGAGCTGTCATATGAAGGAATGTATGGTTTTTTTTTTTCGTGTTCCACTCGTCCACAGGCTTCCTTCAAAAGACTTCGTGTCTGTGCACGATGTCCAGCAAGCGCTACAAAGGCCTGTCCCGTTCGTCTGCAGTACACCGCCACAGCGACCATGGAATCAGGAAGACTCTTCTAAAGGCCTCTCTGCAGAATCAGCGGAAGGCAGAGGCGGCAGAAAAACGGGCGGACGACATCGCGTGTGAGCACAACCGATCTCAAAGATCATAGAGGGCCTCTCTTCACTATTTCCCCCAGCGATGTGTAGCCATGAGCGCGACGCCGTCGAGCAAATGGATGCCGATGGCCCCGACCACGATGTGGACTTCACGGCTGCATTCGATAGTATGCCACCAGGAGAGGAAGGTTTCGATGTGAGCCACGAAGGCGGCGAGTATGCAGTTTTCGAGTCATTTGCGGAGGACCTTGCAAGTATGACGGGAAGGTCAGTATCTTTCGCATCTGTTGCACTGTAATTGTAACAGAGATTCTTCTAATTCTAGGTCACGGTACAACCATCGAAACCGACGTGACCGTGTAGAGATTCGAAATCGAAACTGGGACACTCAAATAGATAAGCTCACCGATGCATATCTAGCTTGGTCTCATGCCCAGTCCCAGTCGAAGGAAAGCACAGCACGCGATTTCGAGGCAGCTTCGAGCTCGCCTTTGCAGGAGAATGCTACAAACCTATGAGAGACGGAGACAGAACCTCAAACACCAACACCGGATGGCTCTGAAGCAGCAACCGATGCTTCTGTCGGTGAGAAACTCACGATTGAAGTTGTAGATACCTTCAGTGAGTCGTGCCCACACCAGCTCTTCCTATTATGCTTCATCTTTTAATTATAGATCATGGTTTGCGCACGCTAAATGTCCAGCAAGATGACATTTGGGTGAACGTGACTCTCCTACGCAACGGCTGTCTAGGCTCCGCGCCGCTGCACCCAACCGTTGCAGTGACGCTGCGAACATTAGAACTTTATCGTCAGACCCATCGCACCTGTCCCCGTTTTAGTATTCAATCGGAAGTGCGCACTATGTGCCATGTTCATAATGTAGGTCCTTTTTTTGTAAATACATTCGATATTTGCTAATGACTGTTGCAGGTTCCTTATCGCCGCTATCTTGCCGACCAATTCTCCATCGCGTTCGACATCTACCTGGAGATTTTGCACCATGTAGATTTGCGCGTCAAGACTGCTCTTCAGCGCGATACGCCGAACTGGCGTCTTCTCAACTGCTGTCCACCTTGCTTCTATTGTCTAAGCGACGAGGAGCCCTTACCGTTCTCTTTCCTCTGTGAAATGGATGGTAATAACTCCTTGAAGTGCACGGATTCGACGTTCCGTGAAGTCCTTGATCGGTACGATTCCCGCCTGCACCGCTCTGATTATTGGATAACGCCGGAGGACGTTGATGTCTTCAAAGACGAAGTCAAATCGCATTATGTAAGTGTTCCTGACTTTCCGCACTTTGCCCCAGGTCTAACCAAGGGCACAGCATCAGGGAAAAGAGCGTGCTGCAAAGGCTACGGACGATGAATGGATCGATGAGGCAGAATACGACCCTGTTGCAACATGCATCGAACGATGGAAGAACGCAGGTCCTGAAGAGCGAAAGCGGATGTTTGCCATGTACGCCGAATGCGGCATATTCCTGGTTGCCTGCCGGCATGGCTATGTCCTTCTGATGTGCGACATGATTCGCAGCGGAGAGCTGTGAGTATTTTTTTTCTTTCAGATTCACCATGATGCCGACCCATCTTCTCGATCCGTGATTCCAGCGCCAAATACCCCCTCGCCGTTGTCCAAAAGCTCATAGAGATATATGGGCCAGACATTGTCTGTGGGTATGACATCGCGTGTGCGTTTTCCAAAACGCTTGCTGCCAGCTCCCTCGGAACGCAGGCTACGGAGCAACGTTTCAGGCTGGTCCTCGGAACATTCCATGGGTACGGGCACAATGCGCTGTGCCAAACTGACTGGCATCCACGTAACGTGAAGGGGATGGGACGTGCAAATTTTGAGGGCTGCGAGCGTGTATTCTCAGCATCGAACGCCATCGCCATGTTAATGCGCCATGCCACCCGCTTCCACTGACATCAAGCGATTGAGCAGCACTTCGCTTTCTGGGATGAAGATAAGTACGCCGCACTGAGTTTGTTTTTTGAACTTCTGTAGCCAAGTAGCATGACTGACATTTTTGGAATAGGTCGATTTATTTACAATCACTACCGTGAGGCCCTTGCTATTGTAACGGACCGACCACGAGAGATCGAAGCCAAGAAGGCCGAGTTAGGGCTCAGAGATGTCGACTTCGAGCAATGGTTAGCTACCGAGAAGGCTTATTTATCTAGTTTGAAGCGAGAGCCTGTCGAAGACACACTCCGCTTTGACTATGTAGATGCCCTCGAGAACTTGAATAATCATCGGTGAGTTCTAGCTATTTTGTTATGGCTATTAGTGTCTAACATCCGTCGACAGCTCCGACTGGTTATCAGCTCAAGATGCCGTCAACAAGCTACGGTATCAGATAGCAACGTCGAATACGCAGAAGGCGATGACCAAAGCAACTCGGCATGTGCGAACAACGCTCAATCGACTTCAAACGACCGAGGCGCACGTTGCATTCTTGGAGAGCCAGCTCGACCTTGAAGGGGACCGATGGCAGCCGACATCACCCGAGTATCAACAAGTCAAACGCGATGCAATGCACCGAGCGTACCGTAAAGTGCTCGACGAGCTTGAACGTCTCGTTGTGCAGCGTCTGTTTGAATTGTCGAAGTTAAACATCTCTGGCACAGGTACGTGCGCCTCCGCTGAGTGTGGGCTCTCATTAACATACCCCCTTGCAAGGCTATAAGCTACGAGTACATATTGCAAAAGCCCTACAGCGTCGGAGTGATGCAATACGCTCGGCGCTGACTCGGTACAACCAGCAAGCTCAACGACTAGAGCTGCCACGCCCCACTCTATCGTGGAAGGAGATAGTTGACTACAGCTTTCTTGCTGAGTTCGACTTACTTCGGCATTCACGCGCCAATATACGGGAACAAGAGTGGGCAAAGCCAGCCCATCGTGCCCTTACTGTACAATATCTTGAACTTTGTCGAGCTCGCGAGGAGATATCTCGCTTGAATGTTGAACTACAACGACTACGCAGCGCGATTCATCAGGAAGAAATCGACTACAAACGCGCAATATCTCGTATGGAGGTGACAAATCCACCTCTTGCCTCCGAATTGCGACGACGGTGGGCGTTGCACGGCGCAGTCAATGCTTTGCATGAATACCGGCTACAACGAGTCATGGCTATGCCTGGATTCTCGGGAAGGGCAGATCTTGGTACAAGGGTCGGGCAGGAGTCAGATCTAGATACAGTAATGAGTAGCGAGACTATAGGAAGTCTCTCGGAAGTTCGTAGTTTGTCCGTTCCACTGGAAGTCTTGGATGAAGACAGCGGGTTTGCAGAGCAGGAGCTCTCGGAAGACATAGAAGCATTTACAGATTTTGTAGACAATATTAATGATTAGTTCATCATCATATTTAAAAGCATGCTCTGCAGAACTTGGATGCGTAAAGCTTCAGTACAAGCAAAGATTGTTGCTGCGCCGCACTTCAGTTCAAGATGTTCGCACTGCGCCTCGACATCTCCCGCAATTCATTAATGCTCACATTTAAGCTGCTATCTAAATTTTCACAAGGCATATGAACACGATAAGACAGGCTCAGATGATTCAAACAACTATGATATATGGTGATGGAGGGCTAGTATTGCAATTGCAATGGGGACAGCACGCGTGCGTGGCACTATTTCGACACTTGTTGTAAGTAAGTTCGATGTGCGCGCGTCAAACTTAGTCGCGACTTAACTTCACTACGCATCAGCGCCTCCTCTCGTCCTTCGCACAAGCTCCATTCGTTGTCCAATATCTTTACCAATGTCTTCTCTTCGATCCTATCGTCCGTCACAACTTTCTCAGTTTAGGACAGCTAAAGAGAAGGAGCTATACATATCTGATGCAGCCTTGAGAGCACATAGTCGCGTAGGTGCGCACAGAGACAACCTACATCAAATCCTGCAAAATGGCGGTCTCCACACGGCGTACACGGACCTATATGAAGAAACCAAAGTTCGTCAGCCTGGCGAGAGGGATTCACAGGCAGATCTCGTATGGAAGACCATGGACGACACGTTAGATGCAGTGCGTCGTTTCGCTCTTATTCTATGTCTCTGCGTCTGAGCTGGCAGTCATAGATTACGACTCTGGACCGCATCGATGCTGGATTCTCGATCCTGCTTCATGTACTGGGGTTCCTACCGACGGGAACGACAGTCAGCGCTGAGAACATAACAATCGATGCTTACTTACCGCCACGAGAGATTGAACACCATCGAGCTGCGCTCGAGCATCCAATTGCCGAAATTGTGCAGATCTTTGCTGAGAAGATTGCCCTACAGCACTTGCAGCAAGCCCAGCAATACCGAACAGCCTCCACGTTGCCTGGTTCGCCCAACGAAACGTCTCGCGCGCGACTGATAAGCAAGGATGCACGGGCTTCCCTAGCGGCCACTCTTCTGCCGATGCCCGTCGCCCGGGGCTCTTCGAAGTTTCAATTTATCTGCCATCCTCCCGGAGAGACGGAGAAGCTGTTAAGGAAGGGGTCCATGGGTGAAGAGGTTGTGAAAGGTGCGTACTTGTTTCGCTTTCATCCATTGGTGTGACCTAACATCTTTTCTGAAGCACGGCCCCTCATGGAAGTGATATCGGATGCCCCTGCAAGCATTCCTTCAAGTGCAGAGCTTGCGTTTCAACACATGGGCACCCGGCGCCGTGCCACACCGTCGCGCCGCAGCAGCAGCAGTTCTCCGCCACCTCAAGTACAGTCACAGGACAAGCACACCGACGACTTGATACCACCTCCGCCTCATGAATATCGAAACCATACTCGCACCCTTCCATCCATATTCTCCAACTATCCGGAGCTCAGGACTACATTGCCCTCAGAGGCAGACAGCCCCCCTGTGACTCCGGCTGCTGCAATTCCATCGAACATACAGGGTCCCGAAGACGAACCACAGCCTGAATGCGATACGCTGAAGTACGCACGGAATGCAGGCGCGTCAGGTGGGGAGACACTTGACACTGCCGTGCCAGAACTTGAAGCTGCGCGGAAACACCTGACGGCGACTGCAAGCTCATGGACGACGAAGGTTCTGGGCCAGTTTGGGCTGGGGGACGAGTGGATTAAGCCACTGTTCGACCTAGCTGAGATGGCCGACAGTAGTCAGTGGCTCATGGTTGTGGAGAATGCATGGGGCTTCGAGCGCGGTGTGGCGATGAAGAAGGGCATTTCCGGTGTATACGCCCAGACTGGCGAGATGCACGCCGATCATGGTTGTGGAGAATGCATGGGGCTTCGAGCGCGGTGTGGCGATCGCGGTCGTCGGTGCGTTGTTGCTCAATACCACCGGCCTTCCGCTGGAGAAGGGCACAGAGAAGAGCACAGAGGCAAAAGCCATCCCCCCCGTACGTCACCCACGTCCTTGCTACTGTGGTCGCAGCTAATTCGCTTTTGCACAGCCTGTGGCCAGGGGGCGGTCGAGGTGTTTAGAATGTAGCTCGTTCATACTGTTGCTTACCTGCCTTGTGGTCTTGTTAACACTCTTCTTCGCGCCGTAAATAGCTTGTAGACACCGGCTTTTAAATACGAGACCTGTAGTAATATTATGAATGCTGGTATTGCTTGAGAAATATTTGAAATGGAGCATACAGGGCGCAGCGCGCCGTAGCTTACCTTTGGATCATCACGTTGGAGTAGGGATCCAGGGGATCCCTACTGCCATAGAGCACGTGATCTGCGGGAGTTTCCGGGCTGCTTAGTCATCATTCGAGTAGTTAGCTTCCAGCATGTAGCAGCACATCTCCCATCCTGCCATCATCCTAGGTCTTGCGACGTGACCTTCTGGGCTGCTCCAACGTGCATTTTGTTTATTGAATTTGCCCGTGGACTGCGCCGCCGTTCTCCTCATAGATACGACCACGTCGCATTCAATCCCCCCCCCCCACTCCTTCCCTGTATCTTGAATACCCATACCGACCGCTAGGAATTTTTTCCGCCGGCGGTTGTCCACTCGTTATGTATGCCTTTCGGATTTTCTTGGTCAATCACTGTACTAACACCGAGTAGCAGAAAATGGCACGTACAAAAACAACGAAGGTCAAGCTCACACAAGACCATATACCCCACAAGCCTCGCCCGAAGCTGAGCAAGGATGCACGGCAAGTAATCCAAGCGCGTCGTAAGGCTGCGTTGAAGACATATGCGGCCGACCTGGCGAAAGTCGCTGCCGATATTAAAACAAAGGTGCAAGTGGTTGCGACGACGCACCAGAAATCTGTCGACACCGTTGAGCAAGATTTGTACATGGGCAAGAGTCAGCTGCACGGAAAGCATCAGAAGCTAAGTAGATGGCACGCTTTCGGGTAGAAGTGGGGTATAGAGGAGCGAGAGAAAGGCGGTAAGGCAGTTACCTTCTCTTCGCAAAGCAATCAATGACTCTGACAATCCTATAGAAGGTAAAAAAAAAAACACGAGATGATTTGTTAAGCGGCGACATGTCACGCTCGCAGAAGGAGGCATACAGGTTGCTCACCGATGAGCAGAAGGACGCAATTTTAAAGGAATACGAGGCTCATAAGGCCTCACGGGAAGAGGGGGAGTGGTTGACGGATGCATCGAAGCTGAATGATGCGAACCAGACCCTCGCTCGTGTGGAGAATGAGGTAAGTGGCTCGTATTTTCACAGCGCCGAACGTGTACTTACACGGCGGATTCTAGCTTATAAGTTTAAACCTGCGTACCGGGGTTGAGGTACTGCTCTTCACCACGCATAGGAAGACGTCATTCGCGTTCCAGCCTGTCGAATTTTCAACTGAGAGGGTCGAAAACTTCGTATCACAAGTACTGAACGTGGACCCACAAGACTTTATGACGCGTCTTGAAGGCTACGCTATCGGAGGGTTGAAAGGTTGGAAATCTTGCTTAGCGAACGTGTATCTTGACATTGATTTAATGTCGCGCAGGTGCTGGTAAAGGCCATAGCAAGATCACAGATCTTCGGAGCGCGGTAAAGAAGTACATCGACGAGAAACTTGGTCAGTTGAACCTACACGCTCACAAATGCGAAACAAAGACTTACATGCAATGTTATCTAGCCGAAGTGACTGGGATACCCGGTTTGAGGATCAAACAGTGGGCGAAATACTGGAATTCAATCGTCGTCGACTACCGCGTTATCATCGAGGGATGGCCCGAGAAGATACCGTTTGCGGCACCGACTATAGCATGCAGTGGGATCGAAGATGGAGAAGCCCTGCTGAAGTCATGGACAGACGGTCACACATACTGGCACAAGCTAAGCGACGACGAGTTTGAGCAGAAGGATAGGGAGTACATGGAGAAGGTAGAAGCTGGTGAGGTTGTGGCTCGTCCTCGCAAGACACGGAGCGACAAGGGGAAGAAGCGTGCGTCAGTGACAGCCAACCATTCCGGCGCCAACGCCAAGCGCGCGCCAAAAAGCAAGGACGTGATCAGCGACTCGGACCTGGACGACGACGAGGTCCCCACCAGGGATGAGGAAGACGAGGAGGAGGAGGAAGACGAGGAAGACGAGGAAGACGAAGATGAAGGACGCGAAAATGAACGTCCCTCACAGTCTCCCACCCAACCTCCGGCCACGATCAACCTCTCGCTCGAACGTGGCAAAGGCAAAGAACCGGCCACTGATCCAACGGCTTTCCAGTTTACTGATGCCACGTGCTGGATGTTTAGCGATGTCAATGCTGGTCAGTATCTCTGTTACTTAGACCCACTACACGAGCTAACCCTTCCATTGCTAGGCCTTGGATTCGACTATGCCGGCGTCAACGATGCCTTCGGACAGCCCGGCAGTCTTTCAGCTTACCTTCACGGTCCGACTGACATGAATTTCCTCCCGCCCGACGTCGATTTCAACATGCACGCGCTCGGCCCCGTACCCAGTCCATCCTCCACGAACCTCGACAATTTGCCTTTGCTTCCTCGCTATGACTACCCCCTCTCTTCTGATTGATTTTCGACCTTACAGAGATACCCGTATACCCTTTATTTCAAGCTATCCTACATGTCGGGGCCACTTAACATACCAGTAGTACTGTAGTCACCAGAACTTCTGCACAATGCCAAGTAATATTGTCTGAATGTCTCATTTTCGATAAATGAATATCACGTAAGCTTGTTGAACGACTCTGCCTCGACATGCATGGGAAGAAACGGAAGGGAACGGGACTCTACGGGTGAGATAACGTGGTGCACGATAAGATTTGAAGTGGCAGATCCCAGGGATGCCGAGATGTTGCCGAGACTCCATCAGATATGTTTTTTGATGGGCATTTGATGGAGACTTCCTCCGAAAACATATGCACATGTCAGGGAGGACTCGGAGACTACAGCGAGACATTGCTCTAAGTCAGCACCTGTGTGACACCATACTTAAGCCTAGTAAGCCTCATGATCTGGACCCTGATCCGAGCCCAATCTGCCTCAGATCGCTCTGATCGGCGTACTAAGGTTACTACCTCCTCTAGTGTCCACCTTATAGCCAGCCTGCCCGCGGTCTCGGGGTTGTTCGGTCCGTGCCGCTCGTCGTCAGGCATGGATCAACACCGGCTCGGCAATGTCTCGGCACGTGCGTCCCATCCCTTCTGCCCATCATCCCGTCCCCTCGGCGCCTATCAGCGCGCGCCTCTGCCTTGCTGCTGTCCCGCCCATCAAGCGCCCGCCCTCGTCGCCGTCGCCGACGATGACGACGAGTTCTCCCTCCCTCCATCCCCTATAGGGGACATTGTATATACATTCTGAATCGCCGAAGCGCGTAGATTACAATTATTGCATTAGTTTTTCGGCTACACCACGGTACATAGAGGTACACCAGTTCTCGCCCAGCACCGCCCGCGCGCGTTAGGCGCCCGTCGTCGTCGGCGACCAATCTCCCTCGTCCCGCCCCCCAGAGAGGACAATGTATATACCTATCGAACCGTAAAAATGAGTAGACTGCGAATATGAAGTCAGATTCTCGATACAATGCTCTTGCCAACAGTTATTGTGGGTTTTCATTGTTGGCAGTACCTTAGCATTTGAGTGCTATCAAGCTATCCCGGAGCCTTGATTCACACAATCTCATGCTTGTAGAAGCATGTAGTTATGTTGAAGACACATTCTCCAGTGGCAAAATCACATTGGAGCTTTAGTATAAAGTCTGTCGACAGATAGAATATAGTAGGGACAATGATATGGGGTATGATGTCGGCAGCAACGGCAAAAGGAACGACGTGAACACGAATACGGGCATGATATATAAAAGTCAAAAGAGCGTGTGGGTAACAATGATGACATGATTCACGGCCGGAGACAAAAAACTGGGCGCTGAGTGGCGAGAAGAGACAGACGCTGAGTGACGAGCACAAGCATTGGGTGGTAGTGAAGGAGGACCTGCTAGCGTGTTAAGAAAGCAGACGAGGGGAGGACTTCAGAATGCACCAGGCTAGGCGTCTTCGTCGCCCTCGCCCTCGCCCTCACCCGCGCCCGTGCCCTTGCCTTCGCTCTCGCTGTGGCTGTCGTCCTCCTCTGAATCAACGAACTCGGGGGTCTTGACATTCTTGCCCTTCCTAGGGACCCCTTTGTCGCTCCGAGTCTTCCTCTTGAGAGTCCCGCGCTCTTGGTACGCGACCTTGCGCGTCTTCCAGTCCTCGTCAGAGAGAATCTCCCAGTGACATTCTCTGGTCGACAAAGCTGTCAACAGGCGCGATAGCTCGAACGCGGTATTGACGTGGTTGATGGAGCGAATCCCGGAAGGGTCAGGCCAGCCGACAAGCTCAACACCGGTCTTCACGAGGAGGTTCTCGTGGGCCGAGTACTGCATGGTGGGATGCAGTTGGGGCGAGATACCTTTCTGCTGTAAGATAGCAGCTGATTGGTTTGTCAGTAAAGGCGACGGGAGAAGTACCCAAGTGAAGGCTTACTGAGACCTTCAGAGATTATCTTGCGAATCTTCTTCTGCGCCTTCACACGGTTGAGATCGCCGAGATCAGAATTCTGAAGGGCACCTGGGAATCAGAGGATCAGCAGCCGCATGTTGTCAACAATGTGTCAACCCATATCTGATGGATCTCGTAAGAGCTGTGGGAATACATACCCGCGAGGCCTGCGACACAGTATCCTTCGATCTTCAGACCCATTCCCTCGGGTGTTTGTGCAAACAAATGGCCACACGCTTCGGCGGCCCTGGGCGTCGAAAAGATCTGGCCATCGAACGTGTCGAGATTCCCACCTCTCATAAAGAAGACGAGATACTCAGCACCGGTGCGCTGGCTGAGGCTGACAAACTGTTGAAGAAGGTTTGTGGGTCCACGATTGCCATTGTTGTCTCGGCTTCGATTCTAACACGGCGTACCTCAGTCTGCAGCTTCTCAACCATGCCGTTGAAGTCCTTTGTAATGTATGCCTGCGTCATTTTCTTCTTCGCTTCCTTCTCCCTCTTTGCTTCCTCCAAGTCATGGATGAGCTGCGCTTTCTCTTGCACTGACAGGCTTGCGCGCCAATCTGTCTCGGCCATCTTGCTCGACAGGTTGGGCAGCTTCTTTCGGCCTTCTCCATCATTATCGTTTTCTATCCTCATGCCGTTGTAAGTAAATAACAAGCCATTTCTGATGAATTCCATGCCTTTCTTTGACAGATGATGGAGGTAAGCATTGTACAGTGATGGCTTGCGCTTCGAGATCAGCATCTTCGACCCGGCGTGAAGCTGGGTGGAGACATAGCGCTTGTCCCTAAGGTACGAACGGTAAGTTCGGGGATGCGGAGGTAAAGAGATTTAAATTACTTGTCGTGTTCAGCTGAGATTGTGTCCACAGAATTGACTACTGCCTGTTGACTGGTCGAAAGAGCAGAAAACAAGGCTTCCTTGCGGGTAGCAGTTGTTTTCTGCTGGCTGTCACCCTTGCTGGCTGTTCTGAAAGTATCGGAGCAAACGGGGGGCATTTTGCAGAGGGTAGAATTGATACTCGTGAGGTTTTGTCGCCAGTAGAAAGGTTGGGGAGGAATCAACAAAATCCGTGAGAAAAGTATGAAATAATCATAACTCAGACTCTCCCCTGGTCCTCACTCTCCCCTGGTCCTCACTCTCCCCCACTACAAAGACAGTGGCGCAAGATTGATTTATGCACGTGAAATATTTAGTCCGATACATCTACATCTACACCAGCTGACTCCATCAATATTTCGGGGGATCCTTGTGACGAAACCCTCAATGCCTCCCGCATCGCCTCGGGAATCTCGCGCTCAATAATTGTGCGGAGATCCCAAGCCTGACATTCTGTGAGTCCAGCTTCCGTGAAGGCATCAAACCAATACTGCGGCTCGAATGGCAGCGCAGCATAGATGCACGTGCACACGTCCGTGCTAACCTCGTGCTCTATGAGCCAGTCCATTGTGTTCGACGAGAAGTTGAACCGTTGGAGATCACCCCGTCTTGCTGGCAAAGACCCGTATGAAGGTGGCGGCGAGTCGGAAAGACACTGCTGCGAAGTTGAAGCAGGATTGCCGGTTGAACGTGGGCGCTGCGGAGGACCCCGGACACGAGCTTGAGCCACACCGTTGACAGAGCGCGATGGCGAAGAGGTCGGACTGCCCTGGAGCTGGAGATTGGCAGCTTGCGACGAGCCGGTTCTGCGAGGTGGCTGCTGTTGCATCGAAGACTGTTTGGCTGCTCGTATAGATGCCTATGTTATTTGATATCGCGAAGACTCTGATTTAGCATACTCAAAAAGCGACTGATTTCATTACTTACCACAGATGTTCCTACGAACGGGTCAGAATTCGAGACAACTGGCGGGCTTCTCGGGATAGCGCCGGCATCGTTCAATGGAAATTGCCACCGAGGCTCCAGGTTTAGAGTATGAATCTGCGGTGCTGGCTGTCAATCTCGATGGTCAACTGTAGATTAAACAGGCTGACACACATTTTCAGCCAGCACAGCATCCTCCGAGTCATCCGCCTCCAGTGTGAAAGCGCGGAACTCCTCTCTCACATGTGGTCTTTCAAGACCTGCGCGCACCAGACGCCGAGCTGCTTGAGGACGGAATGCACTCACAAGCGAGCGTTCTTGCTGAGAGCGAGGTAAGAATGCTGCACATGCAGTCATACCGTAAGTACGCAAGAGACGGTCCCAGTATACACATGACTTACATGGCTGAGACGATGTCGCCATGTCACCGCGGAGCTCCCGTACCATGTCCCCCGATGCCGAAATGGCTGAAAGTGGGGAACCAGCAGCAGGTACGAGCAAAGGATGAGAAAAACGCACTGCTCCGCGGTGGGGGCGGAAGGCAGGCATAGGAGGTGCAGGTGTTGACGGCGCCATTCGGATACCTCTACCTCCACTCTGCTCCGTCACCGCACTGGGGACAAGAAAGCCTGCGCCTGGTGTGACGGCATTGAGCTTGTCCGGAAAACCGTATACATGCGGCAGAGCAAGTTCTTCGCAGACAATCGCTTCGATCTTGGTCAGCGTTGCTTGGAAGGCGGGGTATTGCGAGAAGTGACAGGTGAGGATAGGGTGAAGTTCGATTTTCGACGGATGGAGAACCTCCGTCTTGTCCCAGTCGGCACTGATAGCAAATCCGATGAATAAACCGTTTGCTAGTTGGTCCAAGCCAGTAGCCTTTATCAAAAAAATATGAGGGTAAATGAATTTTGAACTTGTGGAGGCTGAAAGAGATTTAACTTACCGCGTCCTTCATGTCCCGTACTGAATCGTGAAACACACGCTCACGATGCTGCGAATTCATGCAGAAATGACTGTGTAACACATCCTGCAGCTGATCGTTGCCGTCCGTGTGCACGTACAGCCGTCGACTGATGCGTTCGCGGTCAATGTCTTTTTGTAAGGGGGGTGGGGTTGTACTTGATGAGTACCGTGCTAAAGCTGCTGGTCCATATGAAGGGCTCGAGCTTGCTGCTGGACTGGCTGTCGATGACATTGCGTCAAGTATGATACAATGAGAGCCGGGGAAGGTGATGCACAATGGGGGACAGAGCAAATGATGGGTGGTTGGTATAAATCATGCATACGATAAACAGGCGCTTGTTGTGCGCACTTGCGCGCGTTCCATTCAAGTGTCAATAATGCTGCTCCCAAGTACCGTAACCCTGTCCTCATAAATTGCATCTACATGACGAATCATTATGGAATGCTATCAACACATAAGTTAAACTTTCTCTCACAAAGAATTGGCATGGACTCAAGAGGCATGTACTTAGTAGTATAAGCGAACCAGTATGCAAGATTGCGTTAATGTGTTAGTGCCGCGGCGCGCTTGCTAACTTACTTCGACAGACGACATATTGTGTTGCCACTCACTCATCCATACACGAGTCTGTGTTGCAAGCAAAAACATTTTTTTGGTACAGAATCAGGTAGATATAGTCGTAGTTGAAAAAATCTACAGACGGAAGCGGGAAAGCATATTCAAAGGGATGCCTTGTGTGCTCCGCGGCACGTCGTCGTTATCATCATGTCCCGCCTCGAGGTTCTCCATGAAGTCACCCAAACTGTGTAGCTGCTCTTGTGTTCCTTCGTCGAGCTCGTCATATGATGCTTCATTTGATGCCTCGGGAAGAACATCATGGAGTTCATCGGGAGTCACGGCAGCAGGGCTCGACGGTCCCATGTCCAACTCTGAGTTCGTTGCCGGCTGCCCTCCCTCCTCCGACTGCAAGTGGATGCCATGCTCTCGAGAACCCGTGTAGCCTGGTAAGGCCCGAATAGCCTGTATGCGCTGTTGGTGAATCCGATTCACGCGTAGCCACGTATTCAAAAGCGAACGTATCTCGGCGGCGAAGGCGGCGTCACCTTCTTCTGTCTCATTACCCGCCTCGACCTTCCTCGCCACCGACTCGAATAGCTTTTGTTCATCGTGTATGGCGGTGTAGAGACGCTTCGTTTCGACATTGAGGTGCAAGATTTCTTCACAAGCGCGCAGGACTTTGAAGTATCGGCTGGTGAGCTCGCGGTTAGCCTGCAGGGCCCAGGGACACGATGTAACGTCAGAACGGGAATATGAGTGTCGAAGGATGTCGAATTCAGATACGAATGTGTAGTTCACAACATCCTTCCATTGAAAAAAGGGTGCGGGAGGGTTCAGTTGTTGTGCGAGAGTATTGTACCGCTTCAATGCGTTACGGATCGCTTTGCCTCATTTCTTGAGGGCCTTCCAGATTGATGTACGCATTTTATAGCCTGTTGAACAAATGAGAAGCAGTCATATCAAGCCATAAAGGTTCACTCACCCATTCCAGCTATATTAGCTTTCGAAAGTTCAAAGAGTCGCTGTACAACAAGATACTCGACCCGGTCGAGTGCGCGGTGGAAGTCACGGTGCCGGCAGTACTGCACGGCATCTCTGTATTGGGGATCTGCAGGAGTCCACTCGTGCTCGATACCTAGTTTCTCCTGTAGAACCTGGACTGCGCGCATAGCTACGAGAAACTCATCCATGGTGGCATGGCGGCGTCCTTCAAGACGGCGAGTCTGGCTTGCCTGCGATGAATACGAAGCACGGCCAGAATCACTGACGAAGAGCTGTGTTGCCGACTTGTATTTCTCACTAATAAATGATAAGTATCTGCACTTGCAAGCTCAAAAAGCGATGTGTACTCACTCAGCTTTCAGCCGTGCCTCAAGCGCTTCAACATAAGCGCATTCCAGTACGCGCTCCTCCGGCTCGTCTGTCAGACTATGGAGAAAAGTTCGTTCTTTGTCGATCCAACGTTCGAAGACGTCGTCACTCAAGTTTGACGATGCCTTCATCTTTTCGATCTCGGGCACATTCTCCGCGATGATGTCTAGACATTGGCAATAATTATCGAGGAGAAACTTGCCTGTGAAGAGTCCGTGAGCTGATGAACCATGCAATGGCTTAAGCGACGTTACACACTCAGCTCCGAGTACTTGTCCTGGTCCCATTGTCTGAAATGCAGATCAATCGCCTGATGCCAGTGATAATGCGTGGCATATCGAATGGTACTGGCAACAGCGTTAGATGCGGAAAACACCCTTTCCATGCCTTCGAGGTCTTCGATCCCCCAGCCCTTGAGATACAAAGGATGATTATCCAACTGGCATGTCCTCGAATGAGCGTATCCGTGAAAGGAGTTGACCGATAGTCGAAAATTGTGTTGGTGAGCTTTTGGACCAAGCAATTTGCTCTTCTGGATGGTAGATCTCAGCCTGCAGCCATTGTCCAGCCCCATGCCGAGGTCGTGGCCTTCAGTGTCGATGACATGGTTCGAGACGGCAAGAGGATATTTTGCTTTGTACAGAAGTCAGAGCTAGCCCTTCAAAAGCCAAATCACGCACAGTTCTCCACTTCGAACCATCTTGCAAATGATCTGAATGAATCCATGGCGACATGCAGATGCGAACATGCCCGTTGCGTCATATATGTCCAGCGCGCGTTTATGGTGCTCAACGGCGCTGGCTTTCCATCGTTCTGTACATTTGCTATGATCACGATGATCCGATGTTTTTTCTGTCGCCTCACTAGGCCTCTCTTCTGGAACCCACGGAGAATCCTCCTCGCTTTCCTGCAAAGATATTAGAAAATGCCTTTGCTCCGCGCAACTCTCGATAAGCGAACTGTGACCAGAGGACTCACGTCGTCGTTCTCGTCATCCTTGCGAACACGTGGTGACTGATGCTTGACTTCGTCTTTGAACTTGTCCACCTCTTCACGTGAGAGGAAGTAATCACTCTGGAATACCCGTTCGTCCTCGTTCCCTGCATTGCGGATTCGTTTCACGGAGTTATTTCCGTCCATGGCCATAAGTTTTGCAGGCGAAAGTACGATTTCATCCTCCAGCTGAGTAATGAGTGCCCGGTTACTTGAGGAAGTAGAGTAGAACATAATATCACCTTATGATCACAGCACACACAAGCATTCTGTATACGCCAACCGGCCGCATCGCGACCCAGCACCTTGTTCACCTGAAGTTTGACAGTACGAAGGATATGAAGATAGGCATCAAAGGCGGCAGAGAGTTGTTCTTGGAAAGCTGTGTGATAGTTTACCTGTGGGAGAGCCGAATGGGATTAGACGTACAGTAGCGCAGTGACCTTGTACTTACATCGTGCAGATCACAGATAGCCCTCGCGAACGCTTGAATGCTCAGACGAGCATGCTGTTGCTGCAGTCGATGATACAACTCCAGCGTACGAAGACTGATCGCGATAGACGGGTGTACGGGTGCCGTTCCCAGGAGACCGTGTCAAATGAGTGAAACATTGGCCAACTCGCCGCCAGACCTCGGGATTGCCTGCATTTCTGATCCTGAAAAATATGAGCTGATTAATGTCATAAGTAAGATGCGAGACACGTACTGTGTGTGTGGATGGCAAGCACGTCGAACTCGCTGTTCTCAATGCTGGGGCCCTCGGTGGGCGCCAGCGCTTTCTCGTGCTTCCAGTGCAAATACGCCGCTGCGAGGGCGGGTATCTGTTCGTCCCAGTTACGATATAGTGCGCGAAGACAATCGCGCCGATAACGCGACGTTGGCTGGACGCTATGCCTGGAAAAGAAAGATATTATGCGGCAAAATTAGCACAAAACCCACCAAGAGGGGTTGGGCTTACGGGATGATAAAATGCTGATGGGCAGCATGAACAGCGTCGTCGTACTCCCCACCATCAGCCGATATACCAACGTCATCATCGTCCTCCCAGTCCATTGCGCTTGCACCAGGGTCGTACTGTACCTCGTCTTGAGCTTCATCGGACGGTCCTTCGTGGGAGGCTACCATGGCGTTGACGGCCGCCCGTGTATCCGAAGGGAGTGCTATGCGGAACATCGATGATAAGTGAAATTTGCGCTGTTGAAGTGCCTACATACCTTGGAGAATCTCCCGCCGCTGAGTGAGCATCTGTCTCTGCTCTTTGGCGAGCTGATGCAATGTCTTGCGCTTGAGGATGCCATATGCGCCATTTGTATTGGTGACGACGCCTCTGCTCTTGCGTTTACCTTTGGTTAACACCATGGTGGTGGTAGTGCGGCGAAGAGCACAGATTGTGGGGCTAGATCGACGCGCGACGCGCCCGTTGATCAGCGCGTCAAAACCACGTGATCATTCACGACTGAAAGTATGAAGATCACAGGTTGAGATAAAAGACTTTATAGGATGCTCTGAAAGAGAATCTGACTTCATATTCGCAGTCTACTCATTTTTATGGTTCGATAGGTATATACATTGTCCTCTCTGGGGGGCGGGACGAGGGAGATTGGTCGCCGACGACGACGACGACGACGACGACGGGCGCCTAACGCGCGCAGGCGGTGCCGGGCGAGAACTGGTGTACCTCTATGTACCGTGGTGTAGCCGAAAAACTAATGCAATAATTGTAATCTACGCGCTTCGGCGATTCAGAATGTATATACAATGTCCCCTATAGGGGACGGAGGGAGGGAGAACTCGTCGTCATCGTCGGCGACGGCGACGAGGGCGGGCGCTTGATGGGCGGGACAGCAGCAAGGCAGAGGCGTGCGCTGATAGGCGCCGAGGGGACGGGATGATGGGCAGAAGGGACGGGACGCACGTGCCGAGACGTTGCCGAGCCGGTGTTGATCTGTGCCTGACGACGAGCGGCACGGACCGAACAACCCCGAGACCGCGGGCAGGCTGGCTATAAGGTGGACACTAGCACCTATGTGACATGGTACCTGAGCCTAGTAAGCCTGACCATGCGCATGGTGATGCGAGCCTAATCTGCCTGAAATCGCGGTCGATCCCGTACTAAGCTTAATACCATCCCTAGTGTCCACCTTGTAGACCCAGCTCCCTCGCCTTCAAGGCGGCTTCGGGGACGTCCGGCCCGTGCCGCTCGTCGCCAGGCACTGATCGGCATCAGCTCGGCATCAGCTCGGCATGCGATTCCTGTCGTCCCGCCCGTCGTCCCGCTTTACCGGCGCTAATCAGCGTGCGCCTGCGGGCCGCCGCTGTCCCGCCCGCTAAGCGCCCTTCGTCGTCGCTGTCGCCGACGACGACGGCGAGTTATCCCCCGTCCCGTCCCCCATACAGGACATAGTATACACATGCTGAACCGCTTTTTCGCGTAGAACATGAATATGACGTCCATTCTGCGCTGGGGCTATTTTCTCGAGTGCTATAAGGTAATTTTTGTTCCCCAGTGATGGCTGGCAAGTATATCTCGGATAACACTATCCGCTGGTCATCGCACACAATATCATACATACTCAAGTTCATTGAAGTGTAGACAGTACATTACTGCCTGTCTTTCACTGATCTGTGCCATAATAATATAAGATCGAACGTTGATAATAATCTCCTTAGCACAGGTGCTACTGACAAAGACAGGTGTGTGCAAGTGAACGTGTGGAAGGCGAAAGGGATGAGAGATATGAGAAGGCGCATACGGCACGAAGCCGAGATAAGTGTACGGGAGTCATGTGCTCGCATAGACGGGAGTGCGCACGCTCGCATGAACAGGAGCGTGCGTGCTCGCTGGAACAGTAGCGCACGGCAGACAGAAGAGATACTGTGATGATGTAAAGGAATGCGGCATACAAGCTAAGATCGCGGGCTCCATTAAACGAAGGGGCACCACACGAGAGTCAATCAGAACAAGGAGTAATAGAATGATAGAAGACGAAAGGTGGTGCATGTTGAATGCGAGTGCAATGAGGCAAAGATTTAATTGTGCATGTTGAACGCAGGTGGGACGGGATGCGGGAAGACAAACGAGGCGACAGTTTGACGGTATCGAGTAGGAAGCCTGTCGCACATTGTCAGAAGGCACGATAAAGTGGAAAGGAACATGCTACGCACCGAACCCAAGGCTCAAGCATCCTAGCCCTGACCCGCACCCTCGCCGTCCGCACCCTCGCCGTCCGCGCCCTCGCCAGTGCCGGCGCCGTCATTCATGTCCTCGTCGGACTCCACCGTCTCCGGGCTGAGGACCTTCTTCTTGCCCTTTCTCGAGGCCCCTTTGTCCTTCCGGGTCCTCCTCTTCTTGATCAGCCCATTGTCGATGCTCTTCTGGTAGGCGTCCTGACGAGCTTTCCATTCCTCGTCCGCGAGGATTTCCCAATGGCAGTCGCCGTTCGAAAGAGCAGTGAGGAGGCGAGAAAGCTGGAACGCCGTATTCACCTCGTTGATGGGGACAACGCCAGAAGGCTCGGGCCAGCCGACGAGGTGGACGCCCGTCTTTGACACCAGGCTTTCGTATGTTGCATATTGCATAGGGGGGTGCAACTGGGGTGGGAGCCCTTTCTTGAGGAGGATCTCCGCTGTTAACAGTCGTTAGCGAAGAAGCAGTTGATAGAGAAGAGCGACTCACTGAGGCCCTCGGAGATTGTTGCGCGGATCTTCTTCTGTGCTTTGACACGGTTAAGATGGACATCAGAACTCTTGAGGGCACCTAGAAAGCGGAGATTGATCAGGACGTGTCATCGGCATCGTGCCAACGGCGCGTTTGATGGATCTCGGAAATAGCTGTGGGAACATACCGGCAAGACCACCAACACAGAAGGACTCCAACTTCAAGCCCATTCCCTCGGGAGTCTGAGCAAAGAGTTGGGTGCAGGCTTCAGCAGCGCATGGTGTCGCATAAATTTGACTATCGAATGAGTCGAGATTCCCGCCGCGGAGGAAAAAGACTAGGTACTCAGAGCCGGTGCGCTGGCTGAGGCTCACTAACTGATAGGAAATGTCAATGTGGGTCCACGATTGCCATTGTTGTCGAGCTTCGATGCGTCGCGTCAACTTACCTCCGGCTCGAGCTTGTTCACCGTCCCATTGAAATCCTTCCCTATGTCTTTGCGTGTCACCGCTTTCTTCAACTGTTTCTCTTTCTTCGACTCTTCTAGGTCATGTATGAGCTTCAGGCGCTCCGCCATTGTCAGATTGGCGCGCCAGTCGCTGTCGGCCGCCTGGCTCGAGAGATTCGGCAACTTCTCTCGTCCTCCGCCGTTCCCGCCTACGTACGACAATCTGCCGTGAGTAACTTCTCATCGGATATCTTCGAAGACATTTACCTTGCTTCGCCACGTGGTGAAGGTAGGCGTTGTACAGCGAAGGCTTGCGCTTCGTAATCAGGGCCTTGGACCCGGCATGAAGCTGGGTGGCGATATATCTTCTGTCCCTGTACGAAGTAAATAAGTAAGTACGTGTGTGTCGTGGTACAATTAAACTAACTTGTCATGGTTGCCCGAAATTTTATCCACGGACCCAACAAGCAACTCACGCTCAGCACCAATGTCATTGAACAAGGCCTCCTTGCGAGAGGCGGCGATTTTGCGCTGTGCATAGCCCTTCTGCGGCTTCTGGGTACGGAGCGCAGGCATTTCGGTAGGAGAGTATAAAAAATGGTAATGTAGTAGAGAGTAAAGTTGGGGGGTTGGGGGATCCACCGGTTGCCAGGTAAAATCAACAAAGACACGTGAGAAAAGGATCGACATTAATCTCAGACCGATCTCCTAGCACATAGCTACAAATAAACATGTCAAATACACTCGTATCTATGCCTTCAGTCCGAGATATCTATAGCGTCAACACCATCCGTCAAGTCGCCGTCAGATTCCTGCGACGCGACTCTCAATGCCTCGCACATCGGAGAAGACATCTCCTGCTCCACCATTGAGCGGAGATCCCACGACTGACGCTCCGTGAGCCCAGCCTGTCTGAATGTAGTGACCCAATGCCGTGGTTGAAATCCCAGCACCGTATGGATACGTGTACATGCATTGTAGGTCAGGGAGTGCTCTAGCAAGAAGTCAATGATGGCCGGAGAAAAGTCAAGATCCTCCAGGTGCCAGCGCCGAGCTGGCAATGATCCATACTGCAGCGGAGGCGCATTTAATAAATCTTGAGTCGCTGACATTTGTCGAGATGAATGCGAGGTCGGGTGACCTGAGGGTTCACGACTGCGCGCCGAGCCCGCGCGCCGGGAAGGCGAGACCACCGGTACACTCTGCGAGTGAGACCGCTGCTCTGTCGGAAGACTGCCCGACGGCGCACGAGTATTGTGATGCATGCCGGGTGGTCCACCTCTGTCTGCGTTGCGCCGGCGAGATGAGGAGCTTTGAGCTACCTGCTGATACCAGTGATATGAGCATGATATCTTTCGGCCAAAGAGGCAAGATTGTACATACCGGGCTGGTGACAGAATCCGATTGCACATTCTCAGGAACCGTGGCGCTTTGCTGGCCATGCTGAATAGTGGTGGTGTCGTTGTCAGAGAATGGAATTTGCGGCTGCAGCATGAGATCTGGGACATGAGAGGCCTGATACAAGTGTTGAGTTCCGTGCGTTAAAATACATATGCAAACACTTACAGTGCGTTCTTGTGATGCCGCAACACTACGCCCAGCAGTGCGAATCGGCCGTTGACGAGGTTGGGGACTGCTCAGTTGTGCCGCGTTGGTTTGGAGCTGAGACGTGTGACGCGGAGATTGGACGGAGTTGCCCTGATTCTGAGCGGGACTTCGAGGTGCTATGCTCGCAAAGAAGAAATCAATCAAACAAATATGCATTGGACTCAAGCTAGCTCACCTTCGTGTCCAGGTCGGCGTGCTCCGATGCCCTGTGGTTCGAGCGGTGTTGAGGTGGGTGGTGCAGCGCTAGGCGAATCGCCCGCTAAAGTGGTGCCAGCTGCGGGAGCATGAGATGGTGGAGTGAGGTCTGCAGCATAGGCGGGAGTCGGAGGTACGAAAGATAGGACCGGAGGTGGGGGTATAGAGGGAGCGATGCGTATCGGGCCAGTGGCATAAGGGGTGGCGGTAGATAGATCCTGGGAGTGTTTGTAAACGTGAGGAAAGGCTATTTCTTTTCGAAAAACTTCTTCAAGATTCGAAACCGTCGCCTTGAATGCCGGGTACTGGGAAATCTGGCGCGATGTGATCGTCTCGATCTCGATATCAGCGGGGCTGAGCGGCTTGCGGGTGTCCCAGTCTGCGTTCACGACGAAGCCGACAAAAATTGCGTTTGACAATCGACCAAGGCCCGTAGCCTGAATGTGATAATTGAGAAATCTACGAGAGAAATTCACAAACACGCTGAGAAAGTCATACATACCGCATCTCTGATGTTGCCGATCGTATCGTTCACCGCAAATTCTCGATGGCGCAGGCTGGAGCAAAAATGACTGTGTAGAACACTTCGTATCTGGTCATTACCATCCTTGTGGACGTTGAGCCGGCGAGAAATCCGTTCTCGAGCGATATCCAACCACATTGGAGGCAGCACCGTTGTTGTTGCGTATTGCATCAAAGCTGCCGGACTGTACGAAGCCGAGCTATAAGTAGATTGGTTTTCAGAAGAGGAAGACATGGTTAAGAAATAGAGTGTGAATCAGTTGGGAAAAGTGGAGATATGGCAGAGAGGGGAGGCAGGAAGGAAGACGAAAGGTAATTATGAAGTTTGAGGGGATGGCGCGTGGCGATCCAGTTAAACGTTAGTTGCGTCGTCCATGCATCTGCCACTAAGTACTGTACATGTGCACTAACACCGTTTTGCCTTTGTAGCTCTCAATCTACCCCGAAGAAATCTCTTGCTTTTAAAAGTCTTCCTTCTACTAGATCTATAGTGCACCGTACTTAAAATAAATTGAGCTTCAGTGCTTAAATAATGTCAGACACGAGCCCCATTACTGACACATTCATAGATCGCGCGAGCCGTGTCCCGCTCTCGTCGAAACACTATTACATTGTCCCATGCACTCAATAAATCGTCCAAAGCACTACAACTATATGATTGTTGTGTGTAAAGGATAAGAGCAAATTTCTAGGAGCTAGAGCCTAAACGTCGAGACCATGCTAACTGGAATCCCTTGCCGAGTGCGCTGCACGTCGATATCATCCGGCGCCGCTGCTAGGTCCTCCATAAATCCACCAAGACTAACTAATTGCTCTTGCACATCGTCGTCAAGCTCGGGACTTAGACTATCTGCAGATTCAGAGGGTAAGTTATCGTGCAAGTCATCTGGACTGACAGCGGACCCCACGGGACCCAAGTCGCTCGAGGCGTATTCTGCGCGATCTCGTTGCGCGCCCAGTCGTACTCCTCGCTCCCGAGTACCAGTGAATCCTGGGAGTGCCCACAGTCGTTGTAGCCGCTGGCGATGTGTCTTGTTTACACGATCACGGGTGCGCCAAATGGCGCGTATCTCAGCTGCGAGCGCAGGATCACCTGGATCATCCCCATTGCCCTCTCCCACTTGTCGCGCCGTATTCTGATAAAGTTCCTGCTCGTCTTCCATCGCAGTTTGTAAGCGGGACGCTTCGACATTGAGGCGCGTTATCTCCTCTCGAGCACGAAGGACTTTGAAGTACCGAGCCGTGAGTTCACGATTGGATTGAAGGGTCCATGGATGCGACATGATATCAGACCGGGAGTAAGAATGTCGAAGGATGTCAAACTCTGAAATGAACGTGAAGTTGACAACATCCTTCCATTCGAGAACAGGCGCGGGTGGGGTAAGTTGGCAGGCAAGCTCATTATACCGCTTGAGTGCATTCCGAATAGCGGTACCTCGCTTCTTGAGTGCTTTCCAGATGGAGGTTCGCATTTTGTAACCTAGTACATTGGTCAGATAGACTTAAACGGCAAACAAAGAAGCTCTCACCCATGCTGGCAATGTTTGCCTTGGAGAGTTCAAACAACCTTTGCACAACGAGGTGCTCGACTCTATCAAGCGCGCGATGAAATTTGCGGCGCCGCGACCACTGCAATGCCTCCTGGTATCGAGAATCAGCTGGAGTCCAAGGAGGATCTATCTCCAACTTCGCCTCCAGATCGCCAACGGCGCGAATCGCGAGTGTTAGCTCGTCTCTCGCAGCCCGTCGTCGACCTTAAAGGCGGCGTGTAGCGCTCGCCGATTGTGAGTAAGACATGTTTCCTGAGTCCTTGAGGAATAGCTTTGAGACGGTGTTCCAGTTCGCGCTGCACTGTGATGAGTAAACGTCGTTAGCTGTAGATAGGTTGTGGTTACTTACTCGGCCTTGTCCCGGGCTTCAAGTGCTTGAATGTAGCCCACCTCTAATACGCATTCCTCCGGTTCATCCTTCAGGCTGTGCAGGAACGTGCGCTCTTCTGCAATCCAGCGCTCGAAGTCTTCGTCAGTGAAATTTGAGGCAGATTTCATCTTCTCGAGTTCGGGTATGTTCTCTGCGAAGATATTGAGGCATTGCTGGTAGTTGTTGAGCAGAAATTTGCCTGTTTACGTGCATGGAGACCATGAACATGGGATGCAAAGAGAATACACTTACTGAGCTCAGCATACTTGTCCTCGTCCCACTGCTTAAAGTGAAGGTCGAGTGCTTGGTGCCAGTGATAGCGCGTCGCATATCGAATTGTGCTGGCGACAGCATTCGAAGCCGAAAACACGTGTTCCATGCCTTCAAGGTCCTTGATGCCCCATCCTTGGAGATAGAGCGGGTGGTTGTCGAGTTGGCATGTGCGAGAGTGTGCGTATCCATGGAATGAATTTACAGAAAGTCGGAAATGGTGCTGTTGTGCCTTGGCACTGAGCAGTTCACTATTCTTGACGGTAGACTTCAGCTTGCAGCCGTTATCGAGTCCCATCCCAATATCGTCGCCCGAACGGTCTATGACATGATCGCACACAGCGAGCGGATATTTAGCACTAGGAGATCGTCAGATAAGAGACGGAAATGATGAATAGGATAGAAAAGACAAACAGTTCGCCGCTTTGGACCATCTCACATGCGATAAGAATGAATCCGTGGCGACATGCACTCGCAAACATGCCCGTCGCATCGTAGATGTCGAGGGCCCGTTTATGATGCTCGGCCGCGCTAGCTTTCCAGCACTCCGTGCTAGCTTTCCAGCGCTCCGTGCTAGCTTTCCAGCGCTCCGTGCATTTACTATGGTCACGATCCTGGTCCGGAGGGTGATCGCTGGGATGGCTGTCAGGCAGCCATGGAGCGTCTTCTTCGCTCTCCTGTATGGCAGACATCAGTCGGCAAGGCACAAGACATGCGCACAAGGCACACCTCTCCATCCCGCTCATCATCAGTGCGTCGCGGCTGCTGGTGCTTGACCTCATCTTTAAATTTGTTGACCTGTTCACGTGTCAGGAAATAATCGCTTGCGAGAACCCGCTCGTCTTCGTGCCCAGCATTCCGGATGCGCTTAACAGAATTGTTGCCGTCCATGGCCATAAGCTTTGCAGGCGATAAAACAGGTTCATTTTGTAGCTATATAGACGTTTAGTGGCCACAGAAAATGAAAAATAAATGCCACTACTTACCGTATAATTGCAGCAGACACACGAATTCTGAATTCGCCAATTGGCCGTGTCCCGCCCTAGCGCCATGCTGACTTCATGTTCCACGGTCCGCAGTATATCTAAAAAAGCGTCAAATGCTGTAGAGAACTGCTCGCAAAAAGCAGTTCGATAATTAACCTGACGAAGCAACGTGAATTGCCAATTCTCATACACGACGATGTTATGTAGAGTAAATCATCTTACATCATGCATATCACAAAGCGCTCTACAGAACGCTTGGATACTTAGGCGAGGATGCCTGCGACGCAGTCGATGGTATAACTCTAGCGTCTGAATGCTGATTGCAATCGTGGGGTATACCGGCGCCGTGCCCAACAAGCCACAGCGAATGAGCGATACGTTCGCCCATTCGCCTCCGCGCCGCGGGATTGCCGTCATGGCCGACTCTTCAAATAGTTAGAAAATGAGAAAAGAGTATGAAAAAGAAGGAAACATACCATACGTACTGATCGCCAGGACACTGAATTCACCAAGTTCTTCGGGCTGACTTGGACTCGGGCTATCCCGAGTACTACCCTGCGCCGTCTCGACCTCAAATAGCTTGTGTTTCCAGTGCAAATAAGCACGAGTGAGAGCGGAAATCTGATCTGACCAATTCGCATACAGCGTGCGAAGGCGTGCGCGTCGCTCTTGAGATGCAGGAGGTACGACAACATTTCTGTATCCACACAGTCAGTACACAGACCCTGAATTGAAATGTATAACAGAATGTACGGGAGCACAATATGCTGTTGAGCCGCCCAGACGACATCCTCAAAATCTCCTCCAGCAGCTGATATTCCATCGTCGTCGTCGTCGACCCAGTCCATTGCACTTGCACTGGCATCGTACTCCCACCGAGGTTCGGCATCGTCTGGACACCCACCGTTCGCCCGCACCATATCATCAACCGCTGCTCGAGTATCTGATGGGAGTGCTAGAGTAACACCTTGTCAGTAAACTAGTTATTTTCTACGTAAGAGGTACGCACCTTGAAGGACCTTCCGCCGCTCATCGAGCATTTGGCTGTGGTCCTTCGCAAGCTGTTTGAGCATCTTTCGCTGGGCAAATCCATAGGGACCTTGCGTATTGGTGACGATCGCCCTGCGCCTACGCTTCGCAATGGTGGGGGGCATGGGAATAAGAGGGGATAGAGCGGCGTAATTCCTTGGTAGCGCGCGTCTGATGACCGCGACGCATCTGTTGATCAGCGCGTCTAAAGCACGTGACATACGCGCCTTGCCTAGCGCTGCACACAGAACAAGAAACTGAACAGATAGTAGTTGGAAAGTGTCAATAAAGATCAATACGCGACGGGGAAGGTGCTGTTGATGTGCTTGGGGGAGAGATGTACCCACCACTAGGCTCCTTACCGCCACAGTCATGAACGAACGAGAATCTTGCAATAGACTCGTACAATCACACTAAACCGCTGGGCGCACAGGCAAATGGACGTCATATTCGTGTTCTACGCGAAAAAGCGGTTCAGCATGTGTATACTATGTCCTGTATGGGGGACGGGACGGGGGATAACTCGCCGTCGTCGTCGGCGACAGCGACGACGAAGGGCGCTTAGCGGGCGGGACAGCGGCGGCCCGCAGGCGCGCGCTGATTAGCGCCGGTAAAGCGGGACGACGGGCGGGACGACAGGAATCGCATGCCGAGCTGATGCCGAGCTGATGCCGATCAGTGCCTGGCGACGAGCGGCACGGGCCGGACGTCCCCGAAGCCGCCTTGAAGGCGAGGGAGCTGGGTCTACAAGGTGGACACTAGGGATGGTATTAAGCTTAGTACGGGATCGACCGCGATTTCAGGCAGATTAGGCTCGCATCACCATGCGCATGGTCAGGCTTACTAGGCTCAGGTACCATGTCACATAGGTGCAAGGTAGACGAGCCACAAGTGCGTCCACCTTAATTAAGGCTAAAAGCGCTAAAAGGTGGGAAGCCAAGGTGCCCTCGCGCGCCTTGTGGGCGGGCGCCGGATTCTCCCTGCATATCATCGCAGCCTGCCGATATCCAGGTCTTCGGATTTTTGACGGAAATTTGCAGTTCGTCTTCTGGGCGCTTCCAATCTCTGCCAGTCCTCTGCTAGTCTTCGAACCCTACCCATCCAATTCCATAACGATCGATGTTCATTAGGCTTATCGTAGGCTTCTAAGGGATCAGACCTAAGTATCGCCAATGCGTGTCTTCGATCTACCGCCTGACTTGCTCCCCTGGTTCTGCTCACTGGGGCGTTCTAGCTTCTGCTGCGATCTCTCAAATATTTGAGCTCGATCATATTCGGGACCTCGACGGCGCATAGGAGAGCGTCCGCGACGCGGTCAGGAGGCGCGGATGATTACGATGATCCAAGCTTCTTAGCTTGGATCGCGCATCATATGGCGCGGGCGCGCGCATACATTCCTTAGGAGCCGCGGCCCATGAGAGAATTCCAACAGACATCCATCTGCTCCCCATATAAGTACACCGGAGCAATATAGTATGTCCAGAGCATCGCCCACCATCTTAAGTACTCTTTGCACCACTACAGCACAATGACAACCCGCCTGCCCCTCCCGCCCTTAACCGCCGAGTCCGCGCACGGTCAGTACCCTTCGCATGGCGCCTCATCGAAGTCGTATATACTGACGGACGTCGCAGCGAAAGTGAAGGCCGAGCAGAAGCTCTGGAACACGTGCGACCCGTCGCTCGTGTCGAAGAGCTACACGCAAGACTCCATCTGGCGCAGTCGCGACACGTTCCTGCAGGGCACGGACGCGATCGTCGAGTTCCTCACGAAGAAGTGGCAGCGCGAGACGCGCTATAAGTGCGTTTCCCCCTGTCTAATCTACCTCACTTTTCCCTACTCGTGTGTTGTTACTGATGGTGGTGCGGGTAGGCTCAGGAAGGAGCTGTTCGCGTTCACGGATAATAAAATTGCGGTGCAGTTCTGGTATGAGTTTTATGATGAGGCGGGGAAGGGGTGGTACCGCTGCTACGGGCTCGGTCAGTCTTTCTTTTTCATGGCGGTGTGCGGCTTGCTGATGGGATGCAGAGGACTGGACGCTCGGCTTGCCCAGCCACCTGATCCGCAAGCGTCAGATGAGCGGAAATAATGTCAAGATCTCGGAGGGGGAGCGCTGGTTCAAGGATGGGGCTACGGACGAGGACGTGGACAAGGTGCCTATCAGCGAGCAGCACTGGTAGATGTGTTTCTACGTGCCATTGTGGTCGAGGAAAGCCTTGTGGGAAGCGACCCCGGGCTGTTTGAATAGCACTGTCATAACAACAGACGGCACAGTCGTTAACATCTTAAGCATCTCGACAACTCGACAGTGAAGAAATGAAGCATTCCATCGACTTCCTCACCCTCACATAGGAACAAAGAAGTACAACTGAACACGCACCAGTCTACAGTCCTGTGTCGAACCCTACGGGAGGTGCTGACCCTCCCCCGTCCCGGACCTCGAGAACCCTACGGCGAGTGCCGGAGCGCGGCGGCCCCAGTGTCGGAGGTGAGAGCGGGGCGGCGGCGGCGCCTTGACGCGTTGAGCAGGCGCGGGCCCTGCACGTATCATAGATAGCGCGTGAATGCAGTCGAAAACACTGTGTCTTCCGCGCTGGCTTCGCGGCAGGAGTGGGCGGGCGTGAGGGGGCAGAGAGAGGGAGGGACCTGCTAGCGAAGCGAGGGCGCTCGGAGACCTCGGCTGAGGGCACGCGGCGTCCAGGAACGCTCGCGATGGCAGCGCTGGCGAGGACTGTCCTCCTCCCACCGAGGACTGTCCTCCTCCCACCGAGGACTGTAGATCTTCGAACAGGTAGGGCTCTTCGCACCCTCTCCTTTGCCCTGCGACGCCCGCCAAATCGCGCGCGAAGGCGAAATCGTCGATGCGAACTACAGTTCCGAGGACAGTCCCCTCCCGGGACCCATGGATGACAAAGGGCTCGAGCCAGGCCTCTGGGGCCCCTCCCTCCTCTCCCTCCTCCCGCTCCCTCCTCCCACTCTCCACGGCGGTCATCATAGTCTCCTCGGCGTCGTCGTGTCCGCCAGCGCCGTCGCCACCCTCTTCCAGCGCGGCACCAATCCGCATCGCATTGTTCGCCTGCTGTGAAACGCTGTCGCCCTGGGCCTCGCCTGATCGCCCTTCGCTTTCTCGAACTGGATGCGCCTGCTGGCTGCGTCGCCCATCGAGCCGGCCGGCCCTCTGCTGGTGCGCTGGTCGTCTCAAGCACGCGCTGGTCGTCTCACGCACGCGCTGCCCCGCTCGAACGCAGCGCACGCGACTTCCGGGCTCGGATCGCACTCATGGACTCGTCGCTGCCCCGCCCGTCCCGCCATCCATTCCGTTCTGCAGCAGAACGAACATCGGCCCAATTTGGCTCTTCGTTCGGGCTCCCCGCATGCAACAATGTCAAACTCACCCGGGCTATGGCCGGTACGTGTGCCGCAGTCGTCTGCTGCCGCTATGTGCGATTGCTGACACTTCACGGCTCCGTGCGCAGGCCATAGAAGAGCACACGACGACTTCGTCGCTGTCGCTGCTTCTGTCCACAAAGTACCCCGTTGAGAAGACGGGTGGTCTCCCCACCTACGTGCTCGGCATTAACGCAAGGTATGTACACGGCCGCAGACGTCGCTGCCGTTCTGACGTGTCGGCGGCGTGGCCACCAGCTCCTGTGTCTACGAAGTACAGCTTTGCTACACCATCCCTCGTGCTGCGCAAAGTCCCGAACTCGGCATGCTCTTCTCCCGCCTCGCTCGGTCCCCCGAGGCGCCCCTCATCTCCCTTTTTGTGTTTGACGGGCCCGACTGCCCCGGTCCCGACTGCTTCGAAGAGCGCCAATGGCAGCATGTCACCAAGCGTACGCACGCGCTCACAGCAGGCTTGCGCCAGCTCGTCGCCGCGTTCGGGTTTTCCCATCATATGGTGCGAGCGTGTCCCCCCAGCCACGGTGTCCTCACGAGAAGGCTCACGTTGAGCGCGTCTGAACAGGCCCCCGCCGACGCAGAGGCCGAGCTTGCCTGCCTCAATCTCGAAGGCCTCGTCGATGCCGTCATCAGCGACGACGTGTGTGCGCTGCTTTTCGGCACACAAACGGTCATCCGAAAGTGAGTCTGTCGTTGTTCTAAATGCTCGGACTCGAGATGGAGCTGACCGTGCTCGTCCCTCCCTCCTCCTGCCATTTCACATTTCCAGCCAAGATCTGGAGTGTTACCGGGGGGCTATCGTTATATACGACAATGGACAATGTGATGTGCACTGATCCGTCGCCGCTTTTGCGCGGCGCCCTCCTCCTGCGCACGCTCACTACGGTGCCTTGTTCTATGTATCCCTCTTTTTAGTCTCTTGTAACCTTGGTGGTCCTTGGAAATGATTTTGAATGGCCTATTGGTGTGAGGAAGGGTGCTTGGTGGAGGCAAACAGCAAGTAGATTGAGTCTCATTGGACAAGATTGTGAAGTAGGACATGTATGCAACGAAAACAGCAGTACGGTAGTGTGTATCAGGCGCACGGGCAAGTACGACCGCACGAGGAGCAGGGCTCGCCCATCTGCTTGTCCGAATTAAAGAAATCCTCACGCTCGACGGTCTCGTCCGTCCAGGAGAGAAGGTACTTGAAAATTGTGCCCGTGTCCTGGTTCTCGGACCAGCCACCCCAGTTGCATATTTTGCGAATGGGCCAGCGCAGGTCCGTCGCAAGATATTGGCAACCCCCCCGGCGGAACGAGTGGGTGCCGTACATGCGTGGGTCGACCCCGATGTCTGTCATGTTGTTCCGGAAGCACTCGAGGAATGAGACAGCGGACTGGGAGATCAGGCATCAGTCACTTGGACAAGTGGCTCGAGACGGTGATAGAACACGCACCATCGCTTGGTTTGGCATCTGGCTGAAACGCCCGGACGTGACCTTCTTGCGGAAGACAAAGCCTTCGAGCTTCATGTTCTTCTTGCACTCCATCCACCTCGAGACAGCCAGTACTGGGTCCAGCCATGGCTTCTCGTGGTTCTCGTACAGGACAAAGGGTGCAATGCCTGCCGGGGTTAGAAAAAAAAAATACCGTCAGCAGCTTGTGCGAGAGCAACGGCATGTCCGAGGAATATGGTGAGAGCCCATACCACCAGTCTGATGCGTCTTCCGGAATGGGATCGTGATCCGCAGCCGCTCCTTGCCAGTCTTGGCATCATCCTCAAACTCGAGCCAATGCCACTGCAGCCTGAGGATCTCATCGAAACGGAGCAGACAAAGGAATGAGAGCACATAGATTGTGTTGAGCATGAGGCGAATGTCGCGGCTGCCCCATTGTTCGGGGTGCTGCGCCTTGCGCTTGCGTCTCTGGGTCGCACTTTCCGAGGAGCGAGCATGGTCGCCATCCTCGAACGTCGTGTTGAAGTCGTAGAGCCGTCGAATTGTGTCCTCGGTGATGGCGCGCGCACTCTGGACGACTTCGCCAGCTCGGGCCTGCAATCGGGTCGGGCAATGAGTCATGACCGTCTAAACGAGCCACCAGATGGACAGACCTTGCGACGGCGAAGGCTGATCATGTACTGGGAGACCTCGTATGCAAGGGAGGGATTTCCGGAGAAACTCCCCTCCTTCATGGCATTCTCCTGCCATCCCTGGACCGGCGCAATTCTCGCCCAACTTGTGGCTGATCGCACCGCATCTTCTGCGCATAGCATATGTCTTCTGCGACTCGCTCAGCGGCTTCATCTCATAGTTTGTCAGGCCCGCCTGAAGCCGTCGGCCAAGCCGAGCCAGCCGCTTTGGGCCGCCGGCCGGCCGCCAAAGCCGCCTTGGCCCGGAGGGACGGCCGGGCTCTGCTTTTCGCAAGCCAAGCCAGGCCGGCAGGCCGGGGCTTACTAGATCTCAGATAGTGACTTCGATCCCGCCCCATACAATGCCTTGCTGCTTCCCGCCATCCATGTACTCTCCTGGTACGCGATCCGGCCCATGGCCACAATACTCACAGCACGCGAGCGTCCCCGTTACGCCGCTCGTCCGCGTCATGTACAGGCGACCTTAGACGGCGTGCGGCTACTTCAACGTGCGCGGCATCTGGTCCGATGTGCAGGCCGCCGCCCTGAAGCGGGTAAGTCGACGCTCTGCTCTGCCAGATGGGCGATAAGTCTGACCCTCGCCTAGATGACGGACGCGGTCCACGTGAATGGCCCGTTCATTCTACCTGCAGCCGTTGGCGCTCGGGCGCATCACGAATCGCGACCGCGACGTGCTATGCACCGAGCTCGGTGATCTGGCGTACGAGCTGCACGGCGCGGGCGCCATGGCTCGCTTTGGTATTCTTCTGGTTTGCGCGTATGCCTGCAAAAGACGGTAAGTTTATGAGCAAACCTCGGCATGACCCTCGCCCCACCACCTGCTCATTCACTCGAAATCAGCGAAGATAATCGTTACACTGGTCTTATCGCCAGCGGTATTCAACTTCTCAAACGTGAAAAGCTCAATCAGTAATGTTCCTAGCACTTCGGATAGCAGTACTAGAGTAGAACATTGGAATATAGAATCATTCCCTGTACTAATTGGATATTGAATATTGAAGCCGCGGCCTGAGCCGGGCCGAGCCGTGGCCGAGCCTGAGCCTGCACCTCCGGCTCGGCCTTGCCTTCCAACAAGCCTGAGCCCCAGCAGGCCGAGCCAAAGCCGGGGCTTTCAGGCCGAGCCGGGCCTGCACATCACTACTCATTGGTGTAGATGTCGATTTCGTCGCATCTGAAAATAAAGAGGTAAGCATTGCCAACCCGGACCAATATGCGAGAGCACATAACAAATGACCTACTTTTGCATGATCCATAGGGATATCTGCATGGGCAGGGTGCCAGGGAGGTCCTTGCTGTTGTCCAAGGCCTCAAAGGCATCCATGTCGGCCACACCAGCAAATGCTGTCTCAACGCAAAACTCGGCAAACTTGTTCCACAGCCTGTCATGAAGATGTGTGAGCACAGTTGCTTGTCGTACTTCCTTGCAAGACATGAGCATGCATTACCTTCGATACTCGTCCAATGTGTGCTCGACGACGACCTGCTCGGTTGCCTTTCGCAAGGTCTCCTCGAGAGCGCCCTGCTCGACCCTCACCCTCTTCTGGATGGCTGAAGGTTCACGAATGGCACTGCTGTCTGTCATGCAAGGACTTCGAGGTCGTCGGCAAGGCTCTGGCTAGTGAATGGCATGGGTAACCCTTGGGTACTTTGAGCTAACCCATACCCATACCACCAAAACCCATACCCATGCCATGGGTATGGGTTTTCTGTGGTTGGGTATGGGTAAGATATGGGTTTATGGGTTTGTGGTTGATGGTTACCCAAGGGTTGTAATATATATTGTGACAATATAGCCTTGTTATGCCTTCAAAATTACAATATAAGTAGCACACATCAATAACATTGTAGCAGTCAGCACTGATCAATCAAAAAAGTCAAAAAAGTTCTATTACATCTTATTTCTCTTCCATCTCATACTCTCCATCATCAATCACACCATCTTTGAGGACATCTGCTATGTTAGTCACCCTCAATACATCAGTCTGATTGTAGTACAAAGTATGACATGAGACTTGATGATATATAACAAACTATCATTCTTAAAAAGAAAAAACCCATGACCCACAGCATGGGTATGGGTTTTTTATGGGTTGCATGAGGATGACCCATACCCATACCCATCATACCCATACCCATAACCCACTGTGGGTTACCCATACCCATGACATTCACTAGCTCTGGCCCTCCTCGACAGTCTCCTCGTCAACGAGGGTCGGGTCCTCCTCAATCATCGCTTTCTGGAAGTTTGCCGTTAGGCATTTGAGGACGGGGGCTGGGGCTACAGGCTCAGACATTGAGTGTGGAAGAACAGGGTAGATGATGAGGTGCAGGAGCAGAGCGAACGGGGGACAGGCAGAGCAAAGAGGAGGACCCGTCACGGCTCAGATCGCATGCGGCAATTGAACGAGTGCGTGGCTGGAACTGAATCGCACCCAACAGGCTGTTTCACCTGTGAAATGGTTTCTGTGGTGCGTGGCATATTGCCTCGCAACCTACAATCTGTCGGCACTGGCTGCTCCAGCTATGTCCTGCTTTTCATTTTGACCTTGCTTTCACTGTCGCTTCAGCTCATGCCGAAGAACGAAGGACACCAGCTGAAGACCATTGATCTACCTATCATCGGGCAGACACTCGTGGGCGATGCCGAACCAGAAACCGAGGAGTTCGTCATGTGAGCTGCACAACCCTGCCTTGCCCTCGCCTGTGTCCATTCACCGAGGATCTTTTTTTTGCGTGCAGTGATCCCAGGCCGACGGGGGCGAAGATGAAGCAATACTTGAAGGCTTATGATCTTAGGGTCTCAGGTACTGTAGATGAGATGCTGCAGAGGCTGATAGAGTACGCATCAGATAGAGCCCGATGGAAAAGGCAAGCTATCTCCAGTTGTGTGGCCTGTCGGCCGCCATCTTCTCTGATGTCCTGACTTTCTGACTCCGCGAGTGCAGTCAGTTTCAAGCCGCTAGGTCGCGAGTCCGTGGTTCTGCATCTGGCTCGCGGGCCAGTCGTGCATCCGCAAAGCGCCGTCAGGCTGCCTTTGGCGACGATGGCGATGATGCTCAGCCCGAGTATCCGAGTAAAAAGGCAGCCATCAACATTCCCGACAGGCGTACGAGCGCACAGATCGAGAGGATGCGAACAACTGTACGTCACCGTCGCCAACTTGCTCCCTCTTGTCAAGGGGCAGCACTTACCAATCCAGCTTTTATGCTGTCTTTTGTTCGTCGTTACTTACAGGCTCGGCGTGTGATTGTTGCGTCAGAGGCGCGTGCCCAAGTATCGCAAGGCCGAGCCGTTGGGCCATCGCACAACGGCGCACATCCCAATGAGGACGACGAGATGCACAGCACCGCAGAGGCTGTCGACAGCACTCCCTGGGCCGAAGAGCAAACGGCAGCCATCTCTTCTGAGGTAAACAAAGAGCAATGCTCTTGTCGCTACTATGTGCACATGCCCAGCCGCTGACCTGTCATGTCGCCATACAGATCAAGCGCGAGCAGTGCCATCAGCGCCGTGAATTGCGGCAGCTGCGGCATTCAATGGAGCTGGGTATGGGAAGCATGCAGCATCTGCTGCTGAACCTTTCGACAGCAGCAACACCGCCGCCGAATCTGCCGGCTGTTTCATCTCAGCGTATCCCAGTGCCGCTGCCACCACCGCCATCGAGTCTGATCACCGACCTGTCACAGGACAGTACTTCTGTCGCTCGCGTGCCGCACGACGACAACGGGCCCACTCCCTGCCTATCTGAACTGAGCGGCTCACTGCCGCCACCATCACTACACCCCCCACTGCCGATGCAGGACAACACAAATACCTCACGCTCGACGTCGCGCTCGGCTTCGGTGCCTGGCGAGCAGATGTTCGTGCTGCAACTCGACGACAACAACCCGTCCAACACCATCTCGTATACAGCTTCCGAGCTGCGACACTATGCACAGTCCCCGCCTGCAGTCACATTTGCTAGTGATCTCACGGGCCTGTTTCACGACTGGTATGACTCGGATCACATATTGCTTGGGTCACCGAAGTGCGGCATCCCCGTCCGTCTATGGGACAAGGTGTTCAAGAAGAGGTCAGGGCTGTCTGAGTCGAGGGCTTGGGACAGCATCCGGTCCCAATGGCACAATCTGAAGGTACGTACATGGCTACAGCGCACCATCAGTGTCCTCAGCCTGACCGCTGTCGCACTTGCAGTACATTGTCGAGAAGTACGAGGCCCTCGGCTCCTCTGAAGCCACCTTCTGGGCTCGGTTTTCACTGGAGAACGGTGTGCGCATGAACTACAAACAGATTCTCAGTGCGCTGAAGGAAGAGCGAGACGAGGAGCGCAATCGGCTCGCAGTGCATGCCGACAACGCAAAACGGTTCTTCAACGGTGACCTTTCGCACCCGGACGCAGCGAAGGCGTTCTCGTACAAGAAGGGCGGGCGATGGGTGACGCTCAGCAAGCCCGAGCGGATTGCAGAGGCGTGGCTGAAGCTGCTGGAAGGGGACGATGCCATTCGCGCTCGCTGGGAGTCGTTTTCGGCCGCCGAGGCCTAACGTGCCATGCGGTTTCTTGCACCACCAAGGTTCTTTGTGACGGGTTCTCTTGTGACATATCTTTATTCATATTCATACTTCACGTTCACGCCTTGCTCTCCTCGCTCTCACTATGCTCTCTCAGTTGCCTAGCTTATAGCACTTTATAATACACATGTCCGTCAGTTATTACTACAGCGCAGACCTTGTTGCTCGCTACCTTGCACTAACTTGCATACGACCACCTCAAATCACTCAAGAAGTAGCTTTTGACTTCATAGCTACAGACTTTCGATACCATTGTACCTCTCTGCAAATCTTCAGGCCTTAGTACATGCCGACGGAAAAGATATTCGAGCTCGAAGATACGCACTGTGAAGAACATTCGACCGCGTCGCGGCACTGTCCGCCTGTCGCGACCCTCCATGAGTACTACCTTGCACTAAGTTCATTATCACGAGCTCAAATTGTCTGAAAAGTAGGTTTTGACTTTACAGCTACATACTCTCAGTATCATTTTACTTGTCTGCGAAATTTCAGGCCTTAGTACATGCCGACGGGGGAGATAAACGAGTTCGAAATGAAGCTCCGGGCATCATCTATCTTACCGCAAGTCTCTTCTCGTTAGTCCTTTCAGGTCATTGTCGACGTCGCATGTGTGCATGTGTGTCAGAATGCCAATGTTATTGTTGTATCCCTCATCACATATGTATATGCATATATTTAACACCGGGACTACGCCTCTACGCTCGACCCATCCATCCCGATCCCACTGCAACAACCTTGCCATGCTTATGCCGACACGGCGACCTGGAACGCCAAAGTGCGCGAACCGCGAGCAATCCAACGCGACGATGTTGGAGTACTGGGGCGGGCGACGCGACAGCGACAGGCAGGACGCGACAGACGGTGGGAGTGGGAGTGGGAGTGGGAGGCATGTGCGGCGGGGGCGATGCATGTGTGGTGCGGCTGGGGATGCGACCGGGAGTTGATGGAATCGGGGTTTCGAGAGGGGGAAGGGAGCATTGCGAGCTTGAGGGGGGCGCTTCGAGCCCGGGGGGAGGGGGCGTTGCGAGCCTGGAGGAGTCGCAAGCCTTGGGGGCGTTGCAAGCTCGCGAGCGCCGAGCCGCGGCTGTGGCTGCTGTGACTGCTGGGCTTTCTGGGAGGGCGAAGGCGAGCGGCGGCACCGTCGAGCGCGACGCCAGCAGCGACCGAGGTGAGGGAACTCACCTCGTTGGCCT
The DNA here is from genome assembly GCA_003675405.1 of Hericium coralloides. Lineage (NCBI taxonomy): Eukaryota > Fungi > Basidiomycota > Agaricomycetes > Russulales > Hericiaceae > Hericium > Hericium coralloides. Next base: position 532,631 of record QUOP01000074.1, read on the forward strand.
TGCTCTTGCAATTCCGCGCACCCCGGCCGGACGAACGCAAGGCCGAGCCCTCGCCGGAAGGACAGCGCCGTTTGGGGCGGATTCGGTCCCAAACGCGCTCACGTGCGGCCGAAACGGCGAGCGCGCTGCGGATGCGACGGATGCGGCGACGGAAGGGGCGACGCAGGACGTACGGGGCGGAGGCAGTCGATGCAGAGCGCGAGCCGCGCGGGACGGGCGTCTGTGGGGTCCCGCCCGCGGCTGACTCACGCTGACTCATTGGGACTGTCGCGCGCCCGCCAGAGGGACTGTCAGCCGGTGGCTGAGGACCGTCAATCTGCCCCTAGAAGGCAGTGTATCGTGTTTGGAGAGCGGTCAAGAGGAGCATGAACGCGCTGAAGAAGAGTCCGATTCCTGGAATATATGGAAGTGAGCAATCGAACAATTTTCGAACTTGTCCTAAAGGACTTACCGACGACTGATCACCATGCAGCCATGCACGACGAGGTATACAATGTCAGTATATGATGGACGCTCTGAAGACCTCCTGGGACGTACCGACCCCATACCCCGCACCCTGCGGCAAGACAGGCTGATCAGAAGAAGGCATGATCGACAGTCCTTTCGGCAAAGAAGAGCGAGATAGAGCGCCTGCAGCGAAGATCCAGAACGCGGCGAGTCCCTGCAACGTTCACGTCTGAACTCGGAGAATACGGGAAGCACTGGAGGGCGGCTCGCGCCCTCCTCGCGCAGAGAAGGGTTAAATAAGTCGGCCATGCTTCTTCCCCAGTGTCCGTAGGAACTCCATGTCCTTATCGCGAGCGCTCGTTCACGTAAATGGCGTGGCTCTGGGGATTGGCGCTCCTGGAGTAGAAGCGGGGTGTCGATATCAATTCTCGGATGATAAGACTGACGTCCAGACACTGCTTAGGTCGATAACATGGAAAGCATTTGACCTGCCTGCGACACAATCTTGGCATGTATGTCGGCGACGAGACGTGGCCTGGCGTCCACGACGAGAGGTTCCTATCAAAGAGGATGATAAGCTCAGGCTCCATGATATACTCACCATCCTTCTGCGAAGTGCTGGTGAAAGGGATCACGTCACCCGAAGACACTCCGAAGGTTGATCATTGATGCCTCGAATTCCAGTCACAAACGAGCTCAGCGGAAAGTTGATGAAGCTGCATATGTATGAGCGCAGGCCAATTATATGGCGAGTGTACGTCTAATCGGTGTGTTGAAGTTCGCGTATTCCGAAGGCGCTCGCTGGCGAACCTTATCGCTGAGGCCGTTCACGTCGAGAGGATGGTGTTTGGCGCCTATTTTGAAAGACATTTGATAAGGAAAAAGGCTTGCCTTATGCCAGGGGCAAAGTCGCAATGGCTCTGTAAAGTATAGACGGACTGTGAATAAGGGCGAAAAGGCATACGCGTTCGTGTGTTGCTCCTGCGTCAGAGCAGAAGCCGAGATAAGTCAGGAAAGCCTCAACGAAAGTCTCCGTGGTTGTGGGCCACGGCTTGAACGGTACGACAAATCTCGACGGTATCCAACGATATTTGGATCCTGGTCAGTTAAAAGTGCATGGATTCGATAGCAAGGCCAATGTGCTCCGCCCTCAACATTACGGCCATGTCCTCCACGTTGTTTACTCATCTATTCCGCGTGGCCGACTCTTACTTATGAAAACGTCTGAAAGCGGTTTGCTTGCTTTCCGGGTCCTCACAATTCGGCCAAGTGAGCGCTCAGCTCAGCCTCCCTGAAACTAAGAACAGCAAAGAACGTCAGACAGCGCAAAAACTATGGCCTGTCCACTGACCTGTCGAACACAGCTTTATAATCACTCCACCATATAGTGGTATGCGTTTGAAGCAGCCATGTTACACATGTGTCACAAATTAAGTCAGCCTCCCATATGCCCCATCCCTCGCATCCCAAGAGCTCCCCGACCAACTGATGGTACAAGGCGGGACTGTATTCCAGTGCTTCGGCCAAGAGAGCACCCTCGCCGGCGTCTAGATCCTTCCTCGTCAGGAATTCATCGGCAAAATCCCAACCTGCGCCCCACCATCCAGGGATATCGAAAATGTCTGAATCCGTGCCCCATACGTTAACGATTCTTTTGGAGATTAATCAGGAATATTACAGACATACTCTTTTTGTGCCAAATGTGACTTCCGGATTCCATGCAGATGTGACCTGTACACGGAGAGAAATCGTCAGCATTAAATGATATTGCTGCTTCGGTGGAGCAACACTAACATTCCACATAGCACATGTGGTCTTCTTCTAATATTAGTGTCCCCAGATGCTTGATATCACCGAAATCATCATGACTTGGACGATTTAAGAAGTCTTCCTCGATTATGCCAAAATCCTCATTCACCGGGAACGAACCAAGGCCATGTACCATGAAATCAAAAATATCTGATAGCTCGTGTCCGAGCCATATTTCCGCCGTTCCTGCTGCTATAGGCAAACCATGAAAGATGAATTACGGTCGTGTCATGGTCGTCACTTGCCTGTGTCATACATATTCCTTCTGAACACGTAAATGCCATTTGCGCAGATCCACTGTTCTATGTGCTCTTCCAGAAAGCGATAAATGGTCCAGAGCTCTTGGACCTGGTCATTTGGAAAAGAGCCTATAAAGTGCTGCCGCTGTTCATAGGAGGGTCCGGACGGACGTGGTCCTTCGAGTCCGTCCTCCTGTTCGATTCGCCACAAGCACCATTCCTTACCAAAGAGTGCCTGAAACAGCCAGAGGCGATAGAAGGCGCGATTGATCTTGTCGCGTTGCTCTATGGTTAACGTCCGGCATTCAACGGTGTACCTACAATAACACGCGTATTTATGAATGTCGGGGCTATGCAACTGAGAGTACGCACCGCTTCTGGAATGATCGAGCCAATTCATACAGAATTTTGCTGCATCGCAAGTACTTTCTGACTGCCTTTCCATCGAATAGGACACCTCTGGCTTCATCTTCCGAGAGTAACTCGCCGGACATCTTGTAATGGACGAACCGAGCCACAGCAGGCCAATGCTCCCCACTCTCATTTCGGCATACAGCTGTGAGAATAGATCGAGGACGGGAACAAAATACTCTAAATGTGTGCTTCGAAGCACGAATGGCGGAATTGAGGGTATGAAGGCTGGAGACATGAATGAGAACACAGTAGATAACGTCGAGCGAGAGTCGACTGTGCATGTTGCGAGATGTGGTTAGCGACAAGAGACACCATCGAATTCAAGAGAAAATTAATCAGCACGCACGCATGTATCCTAGACAAAAGGCCACCTACCCGGCGAATGCAAGTATGCCACCGCCCCTCACCGCCCGCCACTGAGCAATTTGAACGTGTTAATCACCTGATTTTATCTCAAACATAGAAGAATAAAGGGTCCCAGCGGACGCATGCACACTCATGGCAATGTGGCCTTAGACTTCATGGATAAGTGCGTGTCAATATTTGAGGACGTGAGAGGACACTTCCCAGCTCTAACGGAGTTAGAAAGAGGGTTTTGGCGCGACTTTTTTGAAACGTCTTGAAACTTAGATCACATGATGTTATGGTTCATGTTGACGCGTTGTTTGGTTCTATACTCGTTCTCTGCTGCTTGGTATTGGTAGTTATAGTGATTGGTATTAGTAGTGGTTGTGATGATTGGTTATAGAGTTGGGCGACACCAGGTATTCTCGACATGTATGACGAGTTTATGCATTGTTATATCGTGTGCAATATAAAAGAAATGCATGTAGTGCAAGTCGTGGAATAATTGATGTACTAGTAGATTGCAAGAAAATGAGATTCTCTGTGAGCTGGTCGCTGCCCGACTTCTTTAATCTCGACTTTGTCAAGTTACATTATGCTCCCTAGTCTTTTCTCCTCTATCCAATGACTTCCTCTTCAACACGATCGTGCTCGTAAATCGTCTCCATGTTGTGCTGCGACACAGTAGGTATGATGGTCGTCATTTCGGAGCGCCAGTCGACCAGTGTACGGAGCGAGTGCTCGTATTCTTCGCGTTGATCGATAGAATCGACCGTCGCCTGTTCGATCGCCCTGCTACCAGCCAAGGTAAAGGCATATCAATGCTTATGGTGTGATGATGGACTCACTTAGACTGCTCTGCACTGTCCGAGATGCTGTTGCTGTAATTAGATTCGTTAGGTGTGTAGAGACGGACTTGACCGAGCCTGTACTCACTTAGACTGTTCTCCATTGTTTGCAATGTGACGACCGAAAGCGGCTTGGAGTTTGGTCGTAAGAGATGCAACGGCAGAGTTTATGATGCGAAGGAAACGAGGCATGACGTTGCAGAGGATATGGGGGTGTGGATGGGTGTCTGGTGTAGATGAGGATGACGGACGATGGTGGATGTTGGTGACGTTAGATTAGGCGCGCGGTGTCTTGTTGAGGAAGCATAACGCGACCACACGAGAACGTACATGTCGAAAGCAATTATATGGGGTTTGGTATCAGTAAGGGTTTTGCGAGCTATATGAATGTATTGGCTCCGCTGCTCACCATAATGCTATAGTCTCTGTTGAGCTCTTATTTGATATAGAATGTTGTGAAGCGGATCGATTGTGGGCGGGTGGTCCTGGGCGGGCGATGAGGCTTATGCCGTGTGGTGCGATGCTCGTAGTAGTATGTGTTTGATCGGATGTTTCGAACTCGAATGGCATTCAGTTTTTGTAAAGAGTCTACGGAGCTCGGACGAGCGACTGCTCCTGAATCTGTTCTCAGCCCTTGAACAGCGACGTGACTGACGTGCGCATCATAAGGTTGGATATTGACGAACGGATATGAGAATTGCATGCCGATGGGTGCATTATGATCCTCTCGCTGTCGACCGTCGATTCTTACACGTACTCAAAGATGCTATTCCGAATCGTATGCTGTAGTACGCAGACGTTTTGGCGATGAAGTCGTTCCTCTTCCTATCGGCGGATGTATATCGTTATTTATCGTAAGCCTGGGATACGGGCAGATGCGGCTTTTACGGCTTATGAACTTACTCGATATTGATGATGGGTACGATATTGGCTAGCTTCCCGTTTTGTCGTTTGCTGCGCCATGCTGGAGTCATATCGGCGCCGGAACCACCAGCGTTGACTCTCGCTACGTCGTGGACGATCTTTATCCCAGCTAAACCCGTGCTTGGATACGATGGTCGTCCATCAGTAACACTGGTATCCGCACCTGCACCGGTGGCTTCATTTTTTCTCGTCTCCGAATAACCCAAATCCTCTTTTCGCACCCAGAAGCTCATGCGAGCCCTCCTTTCTTTTTGTCCTCTCCGTTACTGTCTATTTCGGGTTCTATCCGCTCCCACCTTCCGACGAGTATGGTCATCTCTCGTTCGCGCTCCTTCGCATTTCGATGCAGTCTGTATTCCTTCTGTTCGTTTCTAGGGCACCGAGTCGATCGGGTCACCGCACGCACCTGGGCATGGCTCGCCGTCGCGGGCATCTACTCGCATGTGGCGATATTATCCTCGAACCTATTAAACGATCCAGGCATTTGAGGTTGTTGTGCGCGCTTGAATCTGTTTCAGGCGCTTAAAATCGTGATAGGCGCTTGAAATCTTGATAGGCGCTTCAAGCTGTAGAAAGCGATTGAAGGTGTGGTATGCGCTTGATCCGATGCCTCGTGGCGGTTGCGACGGGAAGACAGTGCTTTGGATACAGAGACGTGTCAGCCTATATTTGTGTACGACTGTCAAGGAAATATTTCACCATTATTGAATACATGTCGGCATTCCGATGACATAGTGGCCCGACTATATATATGGCTTCTCGAACATACGCTTCACGTTGTTCTACTTGATAATCAGTCTCATCTAGGGAGTGTCTCGGCAGATGTAAGATGGTCTCAGTAAAATCAGGTATCAGGTAATATGCCTTACTGTAGGCTATTATTTTGTAGACGATCATCTCGGATAATGAACTGGACAATAATGCGGTTCTGTCAGTGATGTTGCTTGCTTTATAACGGCCTCGTTTATCGGAGTGAAGCACCGTCAGGCGTGTGTTCACAATATGTCAATGTAGATTCGGCGGGTTTGGGTGCGGAGTCCCATTGATTTGATCCGTGTCGAGATATGATGGGCTTCATATATAGGACGCGGTCTAGCCTCGTCGTCTCGGTAGTATATAAGGGCATCTTGATCGTGGTTGTTCGTTTGTTTCCCTTTCGCTCTAGCAATATTCTGTTTCTCATCCGTTGTAAGCGCTCTTTCATCGCCGCAGAGATCAGCTGCTGACTACTTGCCTAGATTCTGTTGCAATAGGGTGAGGTGGTTGACCTACCTGAACGCATATTCACGCTATAAGCGAGTCACATCGCATATGCGAGGGTTTATGATATGTCACATGATGGATTCTTACGTAGATATGTGCCAATTCGCAAGCAACGTTGTAGAAATCCCCGTCTTCACGATGATAGTGAATGTCCTCCTGAAGGTGTGCTGCATGATATAGAAGAATTTCCGTTGTATTATACTCCGTCTTATTTCCCTGAGTTCTTCGCGGAGATGTTCTGTGACGAGCAGGCTACATGTAACTGGCTCGAGGGCGAGTTCGAAAAGGTCATGAGCGGACGCTGGTGGGTCTTTTACGACAAGGACTGCTTTGTGGTTTCTAGTAGGATCGATGTCCGTAAACCGTTCCAACTGAAAGTATGTGAAGTAGAGTCACCTGCGTTCGACGCTGAGAAAGTTTTGCAGGGGATGGACGAAGGAAGGCGTCCAGATTACAGGGATATGATCAACCCAGTGTGGATGACGTTTCCTAAAGATCATGTTGTAGTGTCTCTCTACGGACTAGATCGGGATGTACTTACCGCAAAGTGTACTGCATTGGCCTTAAATGTGGATATTGCTTCCAAGCAGTCTATGTGCGAGGGATTGTATGACTGCATTGCCCGATTCATGAATGACGTCGGTAAGATGGACAGCGTTATGCTGAAGGCTGCATGGATAACTCTTGGGCTTATCGACGAGGACGTACCTATGTTAAGGTGTCAAGTAGTTTCTGTGGTTTTCGACAGCGTGTTTGGAGAGGATGTTATGTCGAAATATAGGATCCCTGTGTTAGCGCCATTTGACGAAGAAATGCCTTGCATAGACAACATGAGCGAACATACTTTTGGAGGTATATCTATGACAAAGCATATATCTTGTTTGAAGAATGTTGGACGAGATGGTTTGCTTTCGTGTGCTAACCGTCTTCATTGTCGGCGCGCGGATATATCGTCTTTCACTGATATCGGTAAGATGGCAAAGGATATAGCTGTGACTATTAGAGGTCGGTGTAGACAGTACGACAGGATGACTCACGAAGAGATTGTTGTCGAAATGGGATACTGGATCCCTTCGCGTATCTTTCCATGTGTCGATCGAACGGGTCTCATTTGTGCTATTTTGGTCGCTGAGTTTGGGTGGGATGTGATATCGATATCCTTCGATCTGAAGCGAATGGCATTTGTTAACAAGAGGATAGGAGTTCAGCAGAAGATAGCGGATAGAAGAATACATTATGAAATGGTGGAAGAAGAATACGAAGGTCGGGTTCGTGATTGGCCGTCGCTGGTAGATGGCGAGATCATATTCGAACGTCTTCGAGCCTATAAAGAAGCCATGAAGTGGAAGGACGCGCCTACTTGTGCGGTGTGTTCTCGCAGCTCGAGGGAGAGGATTTATAATACGATTAGTTGTGTTTCTAAACGCTTTTCTGCGCTGGGTATTGAGCTGTTAAAGGGAGACGATGGCATAGTTGACGCGGCGATGCGAGAATCTGGTGACTACATCGGATTAGAGTGGGGTCCGCTTGACGGTCTCATTCTTGATGTTAGAGGACTTGTCCGTTGCGATGTCGAAGATGATGAAACTGGAATTAGCATGATTTTGTGTGACGAATGCGAAGGATCGCTCAAGTATGGTATTATGCCTAGGTTTGCTATGGCCAATCATTTATATAGGGGGAAACTGCCAGAGAATCTTAGAGACCTTACTTGGATAGAAGAAATGGTCTGTTGTATTTACCGAACAACTGCATATGTTGCCAGATTGTACAGAACGTCAAACACTGGGGATCCGTTAGTTCTTCATGGAAACACGTGTTCACATAACACTAACATAATATCGACAACCAATGTCCTCCCTCGAACGCCGTCGGACATGAATGACGTTCTTAGTGTTGTCTTCATAGGACCTGGAAAATTGGAGTCTGGGGAATTGAAGAAGTTGTTTTATGTGAGGAAGAAGAAAATTTTGACCTTCCTCGAGTGGTTGAAGGAGAATAATAAGTTGTATGCTAACATAACAGTGGACACTGACGTACTTTCCATGTATCCGGACGACGGGGAGCTTCCGGGCGTGGATAATAGAATCATTTCGACCGAAATGCCTTCAGAGGAAGCAGCTAAGATGTTTAAGAGTGAAACCGCGTCTTTTCATGGGCATCCTTCGGAACTTCAGGCTAAGCCCACTGTGATGGGTAATGTAAACGTCGGGCCGATGGAAGATTTGGAAGAATGGGTCCCTATGATGGAGAAGTCTGGTATGATCGATCCTGAAAATTCTACTGTTAGCGGACGTGACATGTTAGCATCCAGTATGAGGAATTTGATATCTCACAGAGAAAAAGGAAAGGCAGACTTATACATATACAGATCTTCCGGCGCTGTAAAAGATTATGATAATCCAGACCTGTTTCCTGGAATGTATCCTACTCTTTTTCCTTTTGGTATTGGAGGATTTCAAGATTCATTGAGGCCTAGACCGCTGTCACTTAATTCCCAAGCGAATTATTACTTCGATATTGTCGATAGGGAGTTCAGATATCACTATTCATTCATGTTTGTTATACTGAACATAATACAGTGTCATGCTGGGCACTTGCAGACTTACCTCACCGTTAAGAAAGGTAGTTTTGACAAAGTTGCCAAGGATTTCGGTGATTTGGGGGCAGCTAAGATACAGGTAGCGGCCCGGAGGATAGAAAGGGAAGGGTTTTCTGTAGGAGCTCAAGGTGAAAATAAAGTGATGCAAGATCTCCTGGGACAGGTAAAAGCTATATCGGCGCGCGTGCCTGGATCTGCTGCATCTAAGACGTTCTTGTGGCATGAGATAAGAAGTTATATGGGGCTCATGGGGATGCCTCATTTGTTTTTTACTGTAAACCCCAATCCCCATCATAGTCCGGTATTCCAGGTTATGTTCAGTGATAAGAGAGTCAATTTGGATGTCCGATTTCCGGATCTCGTTCCAGGCCCTGAGAGGGCCAGACGATTAGCCAAGGATCCTGTAGCTGCCTCGGATTTCTTCGATCATAGCATTGCTTGCATATTTAAGGAATTGTTTGGATGGAACGCTTCAAAGAGATGCTCGAGCGAATCTGGAGGGATACTGGGTCATCTAAAGGCTTACTATGGGACCGCCGAGTACAATGAGAGAGGATGCTTACACGGTCATTTTTTGATATGGTTGGAGGGCGGAATCAATCCTGCAGACGTGCACATGAGAATGCGAACTGACGATGATTTTCAGGATCGCTTTTTTCGTTTCTTTGAGGATATGACGAGACATGACATACCTCACGTAGATGCGTCATCTTCCGATGATAATCGATACGAGCCTAGGATGGAAATGCCGCAAGATGTCCCCGATTCCTTCTCGCGTCCGAGTGAAGAACATATCGCTATGATGAAAGATTGGGATAACGTGTTGAAGGCCGAGATATCGATGTGTGGAAAAAAGCTTCAGAGGCACGTCTGTATGAACGTTTGCCATAAGTATGGCAACGAAGGAAGGTGCAGATTTTTGTTTCCTCACGAGATCGTCGATGCTTCCTACTTCGATGAAGAATCTAACTCGGTTTTTCTTCTTTGTAGGGACGGTAATGTCAATTGGTATAATCCGTACATATTGGCATTTTGCAGACACAATCACGACATTCGCTGTATACTATCCGGAAAATCAGCAAAAGCTGCTATGTTTTATATAACCGATTACATAACGAAAATGGATTTGAAGACTAACCAAATGCTGTCTCTGTTTTGCGAGGCCATCATGAAAGTTGAGTTCGATGATAAAGACAGTCCTTTGGCAAGCGTCAGGAAAATGCTTCATAAATGTCTTAGTCATCATAGTGGTCAGCATAAGATTCACGCACAACAGGCCGCTCGGTACCTTAGAGGAAAGGGTGACTCAATGACGTCTCATCCTACGGTCGCTATGATAAGTGGAACAGTTGTTAGATACGTTGTATCTTTATCCAAGCCTGCCCAATTGCCTAATGACAGAGATGTCGTTGATATGATAACCAATAGTAACGGAAAACCGGACGTACTCATTAGAGCTGACAAGAACGACGATGACAATGACGATGGTGAAGAAGAATTCGTCAGACTTAAGATGTCTAACGTAGATGGAGGAGGACTGGCTTACGTGAGCCAATTAACGGATTATCTCTACAGAGATTCTAGATTGAGCGATGTTTGTTTTTACGACTATGTTTGCAGATATGTTACGAGGAGAGTCGATATTAGAGAGGGGTACGAAAGAATATCAGAAACTTACGAGTTGGTGACAGGACATCCCCAACATGTGAGTCACGAGATAGTGGAACGATATGAATGTTCATCCATGAGAAGCCATCGACTGCCATTTGTTCCGAGAGTGGTAGGTGCGCGCATTCCTAGATCGTCGGACCTGTATAATTATGCGGTTTTTATGTTGAGTCATTTTAGACCGTTCAGTGTAACTGACCCACTGTTAGGTCCGCATGACAATCCCGTCGCTATGTTCCAGACTGGAGGATTCCTGTCGTTGTCCATGGAGATCATGAAGAATTGGGAAGCCATCCATGAATGTGAAGACGCAAGAGAGGCGGAGAATTTGAAAAGAAACAGGGAAAGGGCTGATGGAATTGATGGTTTGAGAGAGGTATTCGAAATGTCGAATGAAGCGGATGTTCATCATGCGGAACTTGGAAAGGCATTGTCAAAGGATTTCAACGCCATCGCGGTAGTTCGTAGATTGATGGACGCTAATTACGTGGATAGTGTGGAACCAGCGGCTAAGCCTCATGAAGTAGTTGGGTTGACCTCGGAAACATCTCTTCTCGTAAAAAATGTGCGATTCAACGTGAAGCGACCTGTAGACAGATGGGTTAGAGAAGCTACCGCGCAAGATAAACGTGTAGAACTGGACAGAAGAAGGGCTACAGATCACAAAAGTCAAGCTATTGGCGACGGAGATAAAGGTGGCAGGGATACGACAGGTAGGATAAAGAGAGATGCTGATCTTCTTGATCATGACGTTGAACCTACGGATGGACGGAAACCGAAAAGGAGACGGAAGTGCGTAGACGATCTTTCCGTGAAGAGTACGTTTGCTCCTCAATTAGATACAGGTCAGGTCAGAACTGAAGATGGGAGGGAAGAGATCGTACAACGCATTGAGACGAGGTTTTCTTTAAATGAAAAACAGAGATATGCGTTCACTATCGCTGCTCGAGCATTCTTCGATTGTCTCGATCGTCGCATGGATGCCGACGAGGGTAAATCTACCTTGCCCGAGTTGGAACCGCTTCGCTTAGTAATGACAGGACCGGGGGGGACGGGAAAAACTCACGTCGTGAAAGCTTTGAAGAGTCTTATGGACGAGTATGATTGTGGTTATAGGCTGAGGTTGATGGCTCCGACTGGATCGGCTGCATCTTTGATAGGTGGTTCCACTTGTCATAAGTCTCTATGTTTGAAAATACGGAGTGTGGATCATGATGTCAAAGGAAAGACGAGAAGTACTGCTGACGAGAAGTATCCGAATGTGACGATACAAGGGAGGTTAACGTTGCGTACTTCTTGGAAAGATGTGGACATGGTTTTAATAGACGAAGTCTCTCTTGTTAGTACTCAGTTGCTCAATGACATTGATGGCGCCTTGAGATATGCAAAGGAGAAACCAGGAGAATGGTTTTGATGGGCTGGTAGTATTGTTCTCTGGTGATCTGTTCCAATTTCCTCCTGTGGTGGGAAATGCGTTGTATTCGGTTATCAGGGGAACTACCAGCAACAACGATTGGGAGTTGAGACACCGATTGGGAAGACTTGCATGGAAGACGGTAAACGAGGTTATAGATTTTACGGATCAACATAGGATGAAAGATGATCCTGTATATGCTAAGGCAGTGTACAGATTGAGAATGAGGGAGACGACTGACGAGGATATTGTCCTATTTAACGATAGAGTTATCATGTCTGATGATGTTCCTGACGGCGTCGATATGGGGTGTGATGGAAACGATGAGGCCGTGTTGATTGTAGGGACTAATCGCGTTCGTGAACTTGTGAATTTGTGCAAGGGTACCTATATGGGGAGACTATCTAGACGCGGAGAATTTGTTGTTTGTGCCGCGGTGGACAGAGTAGAGGGAAGATCAGTAGGTGACAGTGATTGTGACGTCTCAAAGAAAGACTTACTATCTACTGATTTGTCTAGGCTTTCGTCTGACGGGGCATTGCTCGGATATTTGCCTATGTTCATTGGTATGCCTGTAATTCTCCGAAGTAAGAATCCAGCTGTAGAATTGGGTATAGCAAATGGGAGTCAGGGGTTTATCAAGGAAATAGACGCAGTAAGCGAACACGGATACACACATGCTACGCTAGTCATCGTTGAGTTTCCAGGAAGTATCGTAAGTATATCTGGGTTGCCTTCTGGATGCTACCCTTTGAAACCTACTAGTTGGCAGTTCAGTACCACTGTCAAGAAAGAGACTGATCGGGGGACGCCTACGAAAAAATTCGGGTAATTAGGAAGCAGATACCTATTCAGCCTGGATATGCTGTAACAGGACAATCTGCCCAAGGAAAGACGCTTCCTAAGGTGGTAGTCGACTTTAAAGAGAAGCAGAATCATATTGGTTTCGCCGTGTATGTAGCTGCCTCTAGAGCTCGAGGGAGAACCGATTTGTGTTTGATGCAGCGGATTTCGATGACGGACTTGGATATGGATCTCCCATCTGACCTGAGGAAAGAACATAAGCGAATGATGGTCATGGAGACGAACACACTGGTCAGATACGGTTTCAAGAGCGGAGAAATTTTGCCTGTTCCTGATCCTGAGGACGGTGCTAGAAGGAAAAAGCGTGTTGATATAGGAACCGTAGCGAGTAATTCGTTCGTCGAAGGAACGTCAAAAAGGAAAGATGGTCTTAAACGAAAGAGATTGCGCGAAGACGGTGAAGATAACTGTACAGGCAAGAACAAAAAAAGGAAAGGGAACAGAATAAGTGTGTCAGACAAGTTGAAGGTGGCGTTTAAGGACGATAAAGATGAAGCTCTCGTAGACGCGTGCATAGACCGTCAATTCAAGGCCACTGACGATTCCATTGCAACGAACGATGGATCTGTTTTGGATAGGGCTCGTTATCCCGGATGTAAGTGGTCTAGCGTGGACTGGTCGTGTGCGTACGATTCTGTTTTCATGTCATTGTGGTCTTTGTATAAGTGCGCCACAGCGCAGTGGAGAGATGAATGGAGGCGATGGAGTATAGGCTCGACGATGATAGCGACGATTTTCGAATGTATGTTGTCAATTGCGGACGGTCCTAGCGTATATGACATGGACAATTATCGCGACCTGTACAGGGATCGGATGTACGACTTGAACGCCCTGTCGTTTCCTCGTTATGGTGCTGTGATGGCATCTGCCGGAGATTTATTGTATAATATCTGGAAGCGTTCTACAGATGATGATGACATTACGGTGGTCAATCTGTGTGATGATGGATCGTCTGATAGGATAGAGCATTTTCCTCAAGTGATAAGAAGTGCGTCGGATGGTATGACCGCAGTGCATGACCTCCAATGTTGTATTTGTAGTATCATGATGGGCAGAAATATGCTGTCGTCGCATGGCGTGGACTGTCACGATATGACGAATGCTACTAAACGGATTCAGCGAGAGCCCGGTTGGCTTACATTTGAAATGAACACACCTGGGTCCGCAGAGATTGTTCCGTCGGAAACACTTGTAGTTCCGTCTGTCAATTCCATTTTGAAGTACCGTCTGTGTTCTGTGGTGTATTTTGGTGATAATCATTATAACTGCAAGCTTATAGAGGGTGAAAGGACGTTCTGTTATGACGGGCAAGTCCGAGGTGGAACCTGTACGGAAACTAACTTGGGTCCTGGTGGAATCGACGATATTAATATAGATGATATCTATCGGGGGAAGAAAGCCAACCTTTGTATATACGTAGTGGACACGTAGTTTGCATAAATGTGCTGACTGGACTGACGTGCGTCTAACAACTGAATTAGGAATGATTGTATGCTTGCGAATGTCGCTCGATACCGAATGACACCGAGTGGATGACGGGGGAAGGTTGGGAAAATATTGGTGGTGGGTAGCGGTGATCTATGGCATCAGTCTGTAACTCGATATCATCGAATCGATATTCTTGCTGCGTCAGTTCGCAATACGGAGGAGGTGATTTGGGGGGGAGGGGGGTAGGAGGGGAACGTTGAATCGTATGGTAAGCCTATGCGACGCACGTCCCGACGCACAGTGCGTGGAGTCGTTCCGTGCGACGCTGCGGCATGATATTTGGTATTCGATATAGGAGACTGTGAGAATATGGAAGATGTTATAAACTTTGCGACGCACATATTTACGCACAGCGCGAAATGTCATTGTCTTCGATGGCATCGACCGATGACCGGTCTATCGATGTGGCATAGTCAAGACAACTGCGTGTTGATGGACGACAAAAATGGTGAGATTCGATATCGGGGATGAGTGGCAGACCGACTCGCCCAAATGTAGTCGACTGCATTACCGTGCACCTGTCGTTGAGATTGTATCGCTGAGATAGATGTTGACCGGGCATGAACGGTGTGTGATAACAAAATGGCGTAAGTATAGGTGAAGTATATGAAGCTGAAATTGGCGGAAATACGAGGCTGCAAGTGGGGACGAAATCGACTTGTGGACGCCACGTCGACGTTGACTTATGTTATGTAATCTGTGACTTCCCATGCGGCTGGGGTGCGCGCTGTCGTCGGCGGTTTCCTTGAACACGCAACAATATTGTATTCTCGTCGTGTAGAATGGCCTGCAGTACTTTATGATGGGAATTGTACACTAAATTCTACATAGCTGGGCGGTTTTTCGTGCACGAATGCAATGTACAGATATGCTACAGCCTACAAACCACAGGATGACGGGTGGTGCAACAAAGGCGTGCAAGGGCGACAGTGGGAAGGTGACGGAATTGCGATAAGTGGGTGGAAAGGCGATGCGATAGGCAGGGGAAGCAGGCGATGGACAGACTTGCAGGCACATTACGAGCGGACCCGCGTGCTGCCACGCCTATGCATGGTACGCGTTGCGAGGAGTGCCTAGACGAGAGGAGCTGCACGCATCCACCCGGCGGGCATTCGACGACGACGACAGGCCTCCCGTGAGCTGATGTAGCTGGTGTGGTGGGAGTGGTACATGTTGCGTGGGCGCGGGCGCAGGAATCGGCGACGACGCGGAAGGCCATATAGATGAGGCTGGTCAGCAAGGGCTGGGTTGTTGGCAGCAAGCACAGACTGCCCCTTCCTGTGCGCGCCCTCGAGTTGCTGCTGCCCCTCAGTACTCCGCTCGCGTGTCGTAAGTAGTCTAGTCTATCTTTGTCATTACATTCGACAGGAAAAGATATCGGAATGTAGGAAAGATCGCCTCGACTCACGGTCATGTCGAAACGAGAAAAGAGATGCGCAAAGTCGCGAATCGTGTGTCCGAGCTATTCCCTCACGGTGTACATTATATCTTGGGTCTCTTTTCAATAATTTGAAAATGAACGGTCTTACGTAAACTAAGAGCGTATCGTATTAGGATAGGAAGACTATTGACTCGCTGTATCTGTTCGAGAGACTTCAAGAGCTTTCAAGCTGCCTCAAACTCTTGAAGTCGCTCGACGCTCTTGAACGCTTTCGACTGTTGTTTTATTTTTTATTTTATTTTTCGTTGCCGCGATTGAGATGAGAGGACGCGGGCGGGTCGTCGTGTAGCGACGGCGGTCGCCGAAGATCAGGGTGCATGGCAGGCAGTGTCCGGGGTCTAATAGGCGGAGGATCTGTTAGGCAGGTAATACCAGGAACATGTCATTGCAGGATGTGCACACATCTGGGGATTGAAGATGTATGCATAATCTGGGGCCAGACAGGCTGACAGTATTAGTGCAGCAGCGGACTTACTTGCGGAGGGTAGAATTTACCCGAGGTAGGCGATCAGTTTATAAGGAAGAGATGAGGATTAAGCGCTAATATAACAACTTTGTCATTCCTTCTTCCTCTAACCAATGGCTCCAAAAAATCAATCAATCTCTACTGTTCTACGTTTCCCTTACATTGATCATTCTAGGAGAGCTCCTCCACGACGTTCCAAGGAAGAATATCGACATGTCGCTGAAGCGGGGACCTTGGGCCTCAAGACAGGCAGTTTCAGGGTCATTCACGAGCCCATTGTCGCAGGCGAAAGCGCTAGGCATATCATCGTTATAGAGGCCTTGGAAGAGCGGATGAGCATCGGCCTTACCGTGAGCTGGCTCAACAACGATCTCTGGGCCAAGGCACTGGTCCATTGCGAGTTGTCGCAGGTCGGCGGCTACGTACGGTTTCTGGCCAAGGGCGTGGACCCCTTCTCCGGCATGGAGGGTGCCTTGTATATCTGGTGCCCACGTATTTGGGCAGAGACAGGCATACCGGGCATACCACCGGTATTCTCGGCAGCACCGTGGGGTTTCGCAAGGGACATCCATGAGGCGACCACACCTGGCTTGACGTCGGCCAGCGCGTCACCCACTGTGTCGGTCCTGCCGGATCTAGAGGTAGTCAGCAGCACGTCGCTTGTAGATGAAGATCAGGTCGATGTCGCACCCGCTTCGGTCGAGATGGCCGCTGAAACTGGTGGTGGACAGCGTACGGGGGGGAGGTTGAGGACGATGCGGTCATGGTTGAGCAGCATCCGGTTTTAAGCCAGAGGTGAGTCGCTCGCTGGCACGTTCGCTTTCTTATTTTAGTTCTATTGAAAACATCGGCGGCAGGCTGTCGTCGTGGGATCGCAGTATGCAGAGGGCGGATGTTCGTTTAGGCCACTAGTCGGAGTGTAAGTCGTTATCTTATCGGGAGATCGTGCGGCATGTCGGCTCATATTATCAGCAGGTGTAGATCGTGGGCTGTTATGCGGTCCGGTCGTGGAGTTTTCATGTGAAAAGGGTGCGGACACAGAGGAGGGGGAGAGAGAGGGAGGGGGGGAGGTTGTCCGGATCGGCAGGACATGCAGATTCTCGTGCCTTTTGTTTCTACATCGATCATTTGAGTTGCTGTTATTGCATCGTGTGTGTGCACACTAATGCATCGTTCTCGTTTCGTGCGCTTCGGTCTTTCGTCCGAAGGTGAATCCGAAGTTCAAAGCTGGAAGTCGACTCGAAGGGCTGTGGATGAAGGTGTGACGGGCCTCGGTTTTACATGATGTCACCAGGCTTGTCACCCCCCTCCCCCCTCCCCCTCCCATGGACGGAGAAAGGCTTGGCTCATAATCGCTATGATATTTGTCGAGAGGTACGCGTTATAAATAAAAAGAAACTGAGCTCGCCGTCCGGGACAGCGACGAGTCGCCCATTTTCATCGTAGGTCCCGCACAGCCGGAAACGGTCACATTGATAACAATTAGTCACAATTGGTCACCAAATGTGGCACCACAGGACCCTCTAGTCGATCTTCGCCTTCGACCTTCAGATTCATCTTTGGAAGATTTGACCCCCCCTAATGGTGTACATATTGGCTACGAGATGTGTTATCGTGTCTTCGTTCCGTCTGCATGGATTTGGATCCGCGGTCGTCTAAATTTCGTTCCGGAACATGTTCACGAGGTCGATCCGTCTGTGAAGATTGCTCGGATATCTGACAATATGTAGTAGAGCGTATTTGCGTCCTGTCTTCTTGGGTTTACCAAGCGCGCATCCGATCTCGACTTAACAGAGGAACAACATCATTGGGTACCTTCCATGTATATCCGGATAAATTTACTCATGGATATCTTTTCTTCCAGTATCATTGCATCGAGGTACATATCTCCATGGCCCGATTCGTCATGCCGATGGTCACGTATCATCGTCTGGGGTTTGTCTATCTATCTACCACCGTCTATGCTCTGTGCTGAGCCGATTATTCGTATTTTAGCGAGATGTCACCGACGTTTACCAATTCGTATGCATTACATTGTAATTATAACCAATGGCTGATTTCCAGCTTGATGTCAGGTGAGTACATGGTTCTTGTCTTGTGATAAAATCATCCAATGTAGCACGCTATTCGTCGAACGTTCCTAGAGGATTAACGTGCATGTGATGGTAATCTCTATTGGTATGCTTAACATTCTGATTTAGTGATTAATGACGCACATGGTCTACGCCTTTTGATAAAGATAACGGGTTCACGTTCACTCATATTGTCCGTACTCAGGTGCTCGAACGTCGACTATCTTCTCTACTTCATGCGGATGCCCGAAATTATTATCAACTGTGAGTTCTTCAATTGGGTTACATTCTACATGCTGCAGCTGAATTTGTATTCTCTGTATGTTTCTTTCAGTCGATGTCTGTGGCGCTGTAGAGCCTGAACTGATCTGTGGTAGGATTGATTGTGTTCTATCTTGCAATGATAGCGAGATTGGTCCTTGGTGTGTTCACGTAAAGGTAAATCGGGTGGGTCTCGATCTGTATTCTCCTCTGATGGCATTTTTTTTGTCATCTTGCACCGATCTGTTCATTATGCTGTCATCAACATCATGAGTTGTCCTGTGTTCTGACACCTGGTATTCTAGGCCCGTGCGTCAATTGTATACTATGCGTCAATTTCCATAGATATGGGCATCCATTCAATATGCCACGAATTTTGATGACGCTGTTACAGGGTCATATGAAACACGCCATGTGATGGTTGTTGCTATGCTTGTCAGTTTATGTATTTAGCCCCACTCTTGTGCCGAAATGACGTGAGCCTCACTACTCTTAAGTACATGTCCACGTCTGACAAATTTGTTGTTCTCTATCTCCACTCAACTCCTCGGTATACTCTCACAGTAAATCTAACACAATCGTCATGAACAATTTTGCTGTATGTTTTATTGTATTTGCCTGCCTAATGACAACCATTATTCAATGACTCTTGTCTTATAGGATGGTGCACGTATTTACGTTTGGGATGGCAATGGGACAATCGTATTCGGCAGAGTATTGTCGACTGCCGTGCAAGCTGATGTGAGTTGCAAGCACGTGTATACTGTCGCAATTTTTACATCCTTTTGTAGGGGACACAGATTGCGACGATTCAATGGGAAGATACAGACCTGATCTCTGATCTCCCGTACATTTTTTGTATTATTGTTGTATGTGAATATGTTCGCTGATTGCCACCTCACAGCGCGGATCTGCTTAATGCAGACCATAGTCAGCATCATTAAATCCACCGTACGGGATAGGATTTGTATGAACAATTGACAGTACGAATGTCGTCTTTATGTTGATCTACTCATTTGTCGGTTCATCTCAGTGTTATGATTGGTGTTCGAGGGTTGGGCCTGGCTTCGGACAGACTTAGGCTGTATGAAGAACGAGCGACAGAATCTCGGCTCGAGTCACGTCCGCGTTTGAGACCAGGCTTTGAACCGCAAGTGCCAGCGGTCAGTACATAGCACCGAGGGCTTGTCGGACGAATGCAATCATTCCGCATTTCGTCGGTCGCAATTTATATGTTTGTATATGTATAGCGTAGACGCTATATAAGCATGAAATGGCAGTGATCGCCCGCGAGAGACATTGACAGCGTCGTAGCTATCCTCGAGATGTTCGCATACGTGTCGAACAGCTCCGTTCGCTGTTATTAGGAGGTCACTGGGCCTAAGCCGTGAACAACGTCATGCGTGATTTTGGTGCACCCGATGCGCAGCCGTCACAATCGAGAGGTAATATACGGGAGACCGTCGCGTGCAGGGTTTCGCCCGTCACCGCACGGCGTTATCGTTAGCGCCCGTTCTCGTGAGCGACACTCATTCGCGTCGCCCGCATTCTGCTACGAGACGGAATGGGGGTGGCATTGAGGGCATTCGTGTAAGCACGCTGTCAGCGTGGCATCGGCGTCAACGCTACATATGCATAGGTATGAGGGGCTCTGCATGGTCCGCGAGGTAGCGTCATCAGCGTCGCCCTTTCAATGTCGCCGATATTGCGTCCTTTCGATGGCCGTTCTTGCGTGCGATATCACTTCGAAAGCTCGGGCTTTTGCGTCGGGCTTGTGTATTGAGATATATAATATCGATACCGTCCTATCGAAGTATCATAAATCATAATCTCCGTGTCCAATGCATCTCAGCTATGCCACTGCCATGACGTCCTGAATTACCATTGAACAGTGGATCTCTTACACGGCGTTGAACATAGTGAGACACTCGTCTTGGGTAAATCCTTCTTGAATCAACCCCTCTTCGATGTACATACTACCACGATCCTTGACCTCCTTCAGAAATTTGACGTCATTGATAGATACAATGCCGAGATTCTCGAATCGCCGGAGATGAATCAAGCTATCCATGTTGATGCTACGTAGAAATTCGAGGAACTCGGCAAGTCGGGCATCCACTGTCACCAGGTCATGAGACGCAATTCAAAGAAGGCGTTGCGACTTACCATCTGTTGCCTGTATGCCGTCGATGTTGATGGCCTCTAGCCCTGCAATAAGAACATTGTCGTGTATATTGTTGGCTTTCCATTGTTGAACTTCGAGGTCATCTTCTGTTTCGTCATCGTAGCAACGATTCTGAACAGCATCGCGGACGCTCAGGGCAGAGCATCGGTGCTGATTCGCAATTGAAGACATAGTTTCGCCTTGACGCCATTTCAGACGAAGAACGGCGCGTTCGGAACGAGAGATAATGCGATAACGGATGTCCCTAGCATGCGGGTTAATACGGTTCATGATCCTATGACTAGAGTAAATACATACATCATTTTCTGTAAGCTCTTGGACAGTCGTGAACGACGAAGACGATATTGCTGCGTGAGATCTGGAATCGGGGTGTCATGGAACAGTTGCTAATTACGTCGGAACGAACTTACATCGGATGATACTGACAAGGGAGTGCTATAACTGAAAATCTTGACGAAAGTACATTCGGAAGCAACTGACCAGTTCTTATATCCATGCAACATGGACGGCGAACTCACGGGGCACGCCGCTGTTCTGTTGTGCTGTGGATGTTGTGATGTTCACACGTCGACGGCGTGCCCATGAACTTCTATAGCATGACAGTTGTCCTTGACTGACGGAATACTGTTTATGTTTTATCTATTGATCGTCGCTGGATCAAAGTCTTCCTGTAATGCGGCGTAAGCGATATTACCGCTGTCATGGGACGTGCTTACTGGCGGATTATTATGAATCGATTAGAGTCGTCTACGGGAGAACGCGACATTCTGACTCAAACGCCACACAGCATGATCGCCGTCTTGCGCGGTCAACTGATTGGATCGATAGGATTCGACCGCGTACGGCGGTTGACGGACACCATGCTATCTTCTATGTCGGCTTGTACGCATTCGCATGTGGTGGCTAGCAAGATAGGCGCCCGGTATCGACTGACATGAGCCATTTTTTTTTTTACGTAGGGAAGATGGAGGGGGAGGGAAAGGGGGGGGGGGGGGAGTGACCTCTGCATCATACGTCGCGCTATACGATCTGTCACTGCGCTAACTAGCCATGAGCTAACTAGCCATGTTTAATCTATAATGACGGGTGACATGGTGACGTACGGTTTGCAGTAGATCTCTCCCATGTTCAATGCAGCCATGATGTTTGGGTCGAGCATATGTCGCGTCCATGCGTGCCGCCTGTGAAGTCCACACCCGCGGGGCCTCGTAGACGCGGTTCTTTGCGACTCGGCTTGCATCGCGCGCGAAGAAGCGTTACTCGGCCTCTTTGAACGTCGTCTCCGAACATCGTTTCTTGAAATGACTCAATTACCGGAGTGGATGTGTCGCAGGCTTCGAGTATTTCGCATGCAGACTGAGTCGTGTCTAGAAGGTACTTAGTATTAGTGTGTAGTCAGTCTTCTTCAAAGGCAACGACTTGGAACATGGTGAAAGAGTTCTGTCCGATTACTTTGATCGTGTCCGACCGTCTCGGGATCGTAGTGAAATGCTGCGTTGTGTGCTTAATGCCATCTGGCGACGAGTCTACGTTCTCTGGATCTGGTTACCCCAGAAGCTTGAACACAGTAACTATGATGATTCTGATTCATTGTACTGATGGTGAGAATATTGTCGACCTTTCGAAGAAAGTATGATACACCATGATGAGGTATTTCAAAAACCGTTAGTACGACCAACCGGTTCAGTGTAGACCGAGACATGTTCAATTGATAGTAAGACAAGTGGAGTGATGGTTAGCGAAAGAATGAATTTCCGTGGGTGCATTTGGGAGTATGTTCTGTGATCTTTCGCATGGGTAGGGATGGGATGGTGCCGTGCGTGGATATAAAAGAGTCGTTGTAAAATTTCACTAACATGGATTCACAGATAGCGAAGTCTTCATGACGCATGAACAGTAAAGTCCGGTTCAGTTCGTCGGGGAATCCTTTCCAGGTGGACATGATTACCCTGAGATTCTCGAACCAAAGTAACCTTGCACGCCAATCTTGCTTTTGACAACCGTATTCGTATTCTATTGGGATGTCCTCATAATCAGGTCCATAGGGCCATACCTTCTTTCGTTCTTCTGCACGTCTGCCGCGTCTGTCCTCGTCCCATTCTGCAGCCGATATTTGCAGTTCGTCATGATGTTCGAATTCCCAGAATATGTGTGCCATGTTAAGCTTGTAAAGGATGATAGTACGGACGACCGGCTCGTATGACGTCTGGCGATCGACTGAACAGCCGCACGACAATGGGCGATTAACCGCTCCGGTAGCGACTGTGTTCGAAGACATGGACCCAAATGCGAATTCAGAACCTTGTGACCAGAACCTATCAGAATCGTATGGCTGTTCTGGGCTCTTCTTAGCCCACTCGCGCTTCCAGTGAGCATCTCCTAAAATCGATCGCCATTCAGATGGGGATAAGGCGAGGTCGCGGTGGAACATGTGTCGACAGCGCCATGGACGTGACAAACAATGCCAGTGATAAAAGAATGTCTCTCGTGTCTTCTCGTCTGAAGGACCCCAGAAAAGGTGAATCGGTGGTAAGTGGAATGACCAACCGCGCTTTAGGTTGTGTTCCGTAAATATGGATGACGTGTTTGATTTCGATGGGTCCCAACTAGCGATCGTTGCCTGGACCCATTCCGGTCGATCGATCATGTTGAGTATACGTCGGCTGCTTTGTGTATTCTTCGGCCGAGACGCATTTATCACGTTGCGTTCATGAGCGACTGCGATATTTTCGTGAGTATTTAAACATCGAAATAGTACGTCTACTTACTAGCTTGTTGTCTATACATTTGGATGCCCGAAGCCTTTTTGGTAAGATTTTCTGTATCGGTTCGAGGAGCGTATCCGCGTGCTGTCAGCTCGAAGAGCTGATGTCTTGGTCGAGGAGGAGGATAGTACCACAGATCCTTCGTGTGTTCTTGAACTGAACCTGCTGGTACACCTTCATCTCGCCATTCGGCAAATTCCATGCCGACGAAATTGCACCAGTCGGTTAACCGGAGTAGTCGTGTTTGATTATTGGGATCGGGCGGATAGTACTGGGAGATAGGAAGACGAAGAAAAGCCGTCACATTGTTGCTCTGAAGCATGCGAAATTCCGTGAAGTCCGTGCAAATGCTGCCGCGGGTGATGACGTCGGCATCCATGTGTTGCTTCAGCGTTATGCATCTAAACCAGTCGCAGAACGCCTGTAGTTCTAACAGGTGACGTTGAACGGCCCGGACGCATTCGACTATATCCCTCCATAAACACGGAGCGTCCTTCAAACGCATGATTGCTGCAGTGATGCGGCGAGATGCTGTCGAAGGATATGTCACATTGTGCATCGCGGGATTTTCCTTCATGAGAGACGAGTCGTGTTGTGCTTTAGATTGAATATCGTCTCGTGCTTCGGTTAATTCGTCAATCCATATACGCGATAGCACGACGCGGGACTTGTGCATGTCATGGGGACGGAGATCGGCGCGTGTAGGCGAGCGGTAGAAAACAGAGGACGATGTTTTATCACCGGGCAAACGAATCCAAGCCAAATAGGGAAAAGATGGATCGAATGGTTGTGGGAAGCGAGACCAATCGTGGGGTCCCCATAGTCCATCTGTACGGACTATGGCTACATCGTCTGGCGGTAACTCAGGAATGAAGCTCGCGTGAGCAGCCAAACTATTTATCCCCAACCGTGTGCCCAAGATGTGATTGGAAGATGGAGTTGACGGTCGATAGCAGTCATCTGTAAGTTACAAAGGGAAAAGGAACGAAAGGGAACAAACAGGGATGGGGCGATGGGGTGCACCATGCGTAAGAGACTTTGCACGGTACGACAGCGGTGGATCTTACTTACGGAAATGGTCGGTGGTTCTGATATATATATATATATATTGTGCGCCGAGCTGTAGATGCAAATGTATTTGGAATCCTTAAGTCCTCTATCAATACGCACACATCGAAACGACGATAACTTACTTGAGACCTGGTCGCTAACGGACCTGGGACGATCCTCCTGGCGCAGTCCTGTCGTTCGGTGTGTAGACGTAGAATTGGTATGAGATAGAATGCACGATCGGAACGCACTATGCGTGAAGTTCCTTTCGTGCAGACTATGCTCTTTTGGCACTCAAGAAGGTATACGTAGACTGGATGTCTGGAGGCGTGGAGTCGTTCAGACTATGTGGCGTGTATTAAGACCAACTCACTCGATGGTTTCTGTAAAGTTCGAGGACGTGATAGAGACGCCTAAGGGATGTCTAAGTAGAAAGAAAGAAAAAACAGAAACAGATAGATGATAGATCCTAATGAAATTGGGCACGGAGGCATACGAAAATGTCTCACGCTTCGAAGCCTCTATCCAGGCTTTAGTGGGACAATGCGAAATCGCCGTTCGGCTTACATAATCGGTGGACTTGAACACGCGTCTCTTATGCACGTTTCTTCCTCTCTCTTGTCATGGTGTTCGCTGGTAACTGGGCGTATTCTTTCTGTTATCTATCGCCCTCTTTGTATGTTCTTTTGAACGGTGAGTATGAATGTTATTTATCTTATTATCAGGTCAGCTAAGAAAATCATGCATCCTCCGTTCTGTCGCATTTTTATTTTTATTTTTATTGTACTGATAGGGATGTAACGCTGTACAGGCCGTACTTCATGACATCAAGATGTGTGGACCATAACGTCGTACGAATCGGCTTCACGCTTTGTGCGTCGAGACGTGCGACGTTCCGACGTGGTGTTCGCCATTTGGTCTCTATCGAAGAATTTTCCTCTAGGGTCTGCCTCGGAATTTGACCGTTTTTCTGTTGGTGAGATCCGTTATCTTTCTAACATTTCGTGTGGAATTGTCCGATCATAGTTCGCGCAGATTTGTGGAATATCTATCATATAAGTGCCTACTTTTAAACATACCAGTCTCGCTTTGAATTGATTTGTCGACTTTTCTTGTTTTCATTCTCAGTCTAGCTGTCTTCGTAACGCAGGTCTCTTATTAGACGCTAGTGTATCCATGTAGAGCGGTCTGGTTGATGCACCGTGTGGGGGAGGTATCACTGGGTTCATTTCAGGTGATGACATGGCGTAGATAGTGTCCGCGAACATCGTCTGCATCGGAGGTGGCTAATCATTCATGCACCATCCGTCACGATTAATTGCTGATTTGCGTTTATTTTATTCTCAGTTTAACGTTATGGGCTAAAACCTACGTGTTTCTGTTGAAGAGAACGGCCCGCATGGGCAGTGAAATGGTGACGCAATTACGCCAAATCTAGTACGTTCGCTCAACGCCGTGATCTTCAGTGCTCATGGTATATGTAGTGATACGACGGACGGGATTTATTTGTTGGTGTCCCTAATCGTGGTACGCGGATGTTGTGAAACAATGAGCGCCGTAACGTTGAATCGTGGATGATCTTACAGCGCAAACAATATAAATTACAGAAGAACAATGTGCATAGTGCGATAGATAAATACGACATCGTAAGCCTCATATTTTCAGTTTTATCCGATACAATCTAACTTATGTGTGCCTTTTTTTTTCTTTTTTCTTTTTTCTTTTTTCTTTTTTCTTTTTTCTTTTTTCTTTTTTCTTTTTTCTTTTTTCTTTTTTCTTTTTTCTTTTTTCTTTTTTCTTTTTTTTTTTTTTTTCTTTTTTCTTTTTCTTTTTTCTTTTTTCTTTTTTTTTTTTTTTTTTTTCTTTTTTTTTTTTTCTTTTTTCTTTTTTCTTTTTTCTTTTTTCTTTTTTCTTTTTTCTTTTTTCTTTTTTCTTTTTTCTTTTTTCTTTTTTCTTTTTTCTTTTTTCTTTTTTCTTTTTTCTTTTTTCTTTTTTCTTTTTTCTTTTTTCTTTTTTCTTTTTTCTTTTTTCTTTTTTCTTTTTTCTTTTTTCTTTTTTCTTTTTCTTTTTCTTTTTTCTTTTTTCTTTTTCTTTTTCTTTTTCTTTTTCTTTTTTCTTTTTCTTTTTCTTTTTTCTTTTCTTTTTCTTTTTCTTTTTCTTTTTTCTTTTTTCTTTTTCTTTTTTCTTTTTCTTTTTTCTTTTTCTTTTTCTTTTTCTTTTTCTTTTTTCTTTTTTTCTTTTTTCTTTTTTCTTTTTCTTTTTTCTTTTTTTTCTTTTTTCTTTTTTCTTTTTTCTTTTTTCTTTTTTCTTTTTTCTTTTTTCTTTTTTCTTTTTTCTTTTTTCTTTTTTCTTTTTTCTTTTTTCTTTTTTCTTTTTTCTTTTTTCCCTTTTACGGTGTGATGAATAGAATATGAACATATCATATCTCTTATTCATTAGAGACACTCGACCGGTCATTCATCGTCATTCTCGCTATCTTCAATGGCGTGTCGTCATCATCTGATTCTGGTGATGATCTTCGTCTCTTCGGAGGTCGGGTCCTTTGGACCGGGCCGTCCATGGTAATGTTGGGAATGACGACTCTTTGAGCCAGCCTTTCAGCTCGGAGTTTCGCTATCATCTGAATATGGTACGTTGAATATACAATCGTCGTGAATCTTGGCGTACTTATGATCGCGCCGCATCTGCTCATCAGGGTGACTTTTCTTATGATCGGAAGTAGACGGCGTTGGTTTCTACCACCGTCTTTGATGACTCCGGATCGAATGTTCATGG
The DNA here is from genome assembly GCA_003675405.1 of Hericium coralloides. Lineage (NCBI taxonomy): Eukaryota > Fungi > Basidiomycota > Agaricomycetes > Russulales > Hericiaceae > Hericium > Hericium coralloides. The sequence goes on from QUOP01000074.1 coordinate 559,971, forward strand.
TGAGTCGGACTATATGACCCTCTCTGAAGAATCCTGGATTTATAGGAGTAGCTTTCTTGAAACGGATCCTGTGAACGTGGGGTAAGCGAAACGTTTTGGATTTATGAACGTTGATCTTACTTCTTGTCTCCAGATTTTTTCATTGTGAGATACTCAACCTCGTTGTCCCATGTGAACACGTATGCGGCATCGCGAGATAAGAACGTGGACACAATGCCTTCCAGATCCATAGACTTGGGCACTTGGCATTGTTCATCTCTCATTGAAGACGCCGCTAGCGAAATAAGTGGATTATTCGCGGATATAGAGTCGATGCCGTTACAAGAGGTAGGTCTAAAAGCCATAAAGTTGCTGTCGCTAGTATTCTGATCAAAATAGGTGTGGAATGTGTTGATAGCGTCCATAGAGTCGTTGAATTGCTTGCAGTCGCCTCCGATGATCTTGGCTTGCTGGATAAACGAGAAGGGTCTCCTAGAAAACCTGTACGCCTGTTTAATCGTTTGATCTCGATACGATGCACTGAAGTCACCTGTTCAAGTTGTGAGACGTTGGGAAGTTGGCTTCCCCTATAATGCCGATGACGTCGAACTCCGCTTCTTCTTTCTCATTCTCGTGGCCGTCATGGTAAACAAGGGAGTCGGTGCCATCGATCAGATGGTCGATGTCTACGGCATTGTCGATCGTCTCGTACGCGTTGAAAGTTGCAAGTAAGTCGCGCTTGGGAGTGTTGTTTTCGTACCACGATGATATCTCCTTCAGTTCGTCATGGCATTTGCCCGATATGGAGATAGCGTGAAGGTGCTCAGGAAGGTGGATGTCGCGTTGCATTGTAACAGTACGAGGGTAAGATGGAGGTGATGTGGTCGACAGAAGAAGATCGTGAGTTTATATATGTTCGTCTCGATGTGTGAATATTTGTAGAAATCAAGCTAATATTGCATATTTTTTGTACGGCATATTCTGTGTCGCAGAATTGTTTCTGTGGCTGTCTTAATCACAGCCGCATACGATGAGGCGTAGGGATCTTCTTGTTTAGAGATGATGTAAGGCACACACTTAGTCAAGTTGCATTTCGCGAACTAATAGAGTGTATATCAGGGTGCCCGTCGGCATTAAGGATGCTAAGCAATTTATGTTGTGTTATAGCGTGCTAGATGGCGTCTAGCAAATGCTATCCTGCATCGTGCTGGACGGAGTCTAGCAAACGCTATCCTGCATCGTGCTAGATGGAGTCTAGCAAACGCTATCCTGCTTATCAGGGTGTTGATGACGATCGTAGTATCTATTAAATCGGTAAAGTAAGTGACGTGCTGAATCTATGCCTATTTTCATGACGCTGTCTAACGATGTCGGGATAATGACTGTGGTTCGTTTCGAGGACGTCATTGGCAGTTATCGGACGGGTGATGTTATTTAACTTCTAGTCGACGTGCACTCATCATTCATTGTAATAGATGCAATGTTATCGATTGACAGAGGCTGGGATTATAGACGAGTTTGTGTTGTCTTATTATATCTCGTCATTCTATGGCATTGGAGAGAAGATTCGCGATTGGAGAATAGTATAGTGGCGTCGATTCAGTCAGGGTGACTGCGAACCATGATTTATATTGGTACGTCATTCTGTGCACATGTATTGTTGTCGTTATTTTTTGTCTTGTGATCGTTTGATTGGGACTACTGGGAGCGCACTGCATAGGCTGTAATATCTTTGTTTTATTTATTTTGTCATCTTTGTTATAATATTCGGACGATATAGTCTATGCATGTGCTAACATTACGTCCATTCCTTCTATATTTTAGTGCGTGCATGGTAGATGCGATCTGCAATATGATGGACGAACGGAAGGAGATGGCATGTAATGGTGGAGGTGGAGACGAGCACTATATCATCATCAAAACGCTGATACGCTTCGGGCGGAATAGTACCTTGGGCCCGTAGGAATGGATGGCGCACACGGAAATTGAATCGGGCTAGTAGGTCGGTCTCGCGGAGTACGTGGGATATGTTCTTGTACTAAACGAGCCCTATTGGCGGGCAATGAAGGGTTTTTGATGAAATGGTATATTGGTCGTCCCTCCGGTAAGTTAGCCCTTCATCGGGACACTTCCAAGTCGGCAGGATCTAGTCGACATATGGCTGTCGTGGTGAACCAGGTTCGAGTTTGGCGGGCGGTATTCTGCAGTGAGTTGTCTGATGTGTTTGTTCATATAGGACCACGTTATTTGTGTAAATCGCTGGAGAAGATGGCGTAGTCGATTCTGTCTACGATTCTCTAACTTTTTGGATCGGTACGAGTGTTGTGGGAGTAGAGAGTCTTATGTGATGCGGGAAGCGCGGGCGGCTTACTCGGGACTTCTATTGTCATACGTTGCGTGGATGTAAGTTTACGTGTCCTCGACGCGTTCAGTACCTCTAACAAGGTATTCAAATCTAGGGTGACACGGACGGAGGTACGATTTGACGCCGTATTGCCTCATAGATGATACTGATCGCATTAACTCCCGCAGCATTGCTTCTACTCGGCGCCCTTTTTTGAAGTCAATCTAAATGCATTTTGTGAAGGGCCAGTGTTGTCTGTCCGCATGGACGTGCGTTAGATACGATCTATTGAGTCTGAACTCCGAACGTTGGCATACACAGGATCTTGTGGGGTACGGCGCGCATGTCGCGCGTGAGAACAGTATGGGCAGACAGATCGCGGAGCTAGACTAGGGCCATGTTGGGATCTGCTCCGAAGAGTACACGATGACGTGACGCCATATGTGATGAATTTCTGAAGAGGGTGGGATATAAAAGGGCGAATAACAGCGGACAATGCTCATACTAAAAGGTCTGCTCGAGCTCCTAACGTCGGTTGCCCTGGACTTATGTCTGCTGCCCGTCCAAAGCGCAAGACTCCACAGAAAACCATTGACCCCACAATGCCCAAGAGAACGAGATACAATTCTAGGTGAGTTCGAGATAGACTCTCCGTCTAAACGTCTTGCAACTTCTGATGTGCATATATATTTATCTTTTTAATTTTTTAGCACACCCGTCGCCGTTAAGGCTTCATCGGCCGATCAGGACGACGATGTCTCTACCGTAGCGAGTGAAGATGTCTTGAACGTTGTTTCTGAGGTTCCAAGAGTGCAGACGCGTGCGTCCGCGTCTCGTGCGACGTGAGTTTACGTCTATATTTTTTTGTGCTCTCTCAGTGGCTATTCGCACACTCATTCGATTGCATCACATCCAAGTAACGAGATGCTTCCTATTCCTGTTACCCTAGAAGGAGCCTTTCAATCGATTGAAGAAGAAGTTCATCCTACTCTTCTCGGGCCAGAACATCTCCGTACAGACGATAGAGAGCGTCCTATTACGATTGAAGAAGGCCCTACTCAGCCCATCGAAGATAATCTTTCGATTCCTAGTGAAAAGAATATAACTCCTTCAGTAGAAGATATTGTCAAGAATAGTCTCAACGACGCCGTTCCAAACTCTCGTCAAGACGATTCTCCAGAGGCGCGTAAACACGTGGTTAGCATGTTATTATATTCTTTGGCAAATTTATCTGACACGTCAAAATGTTAATAAGTCTGAAGGCGCTACGGAGAAACAGAACGAAGATAATTTAGACATGCTTTCAGACGCGTCGAAGAAGAAGCGTGCTATTCGCGAGCGTATCGTGGTCATTTCAGAAGACGATGATTCAGACGACGGGGATGAAATTATCTCGAAGATGTCTGCCGCCAAGGTTCTATTGTCGTTGTCATCTGTGACTAGGTTTTCCTAATGATTTTGATTGTTATTCAGTCTAAGGCCGATAGGAAGAAACGTCTAGCTATCCTTGAAGAAAGGCAAGCGAAGGAAAGGCGTAATATGAAGAAGCGATTTGTGGATTCTGATGCGATCGAAGTGGACGAAGATGTAGATGGCGCGCATATAACAAGTCACGTCAAGGTCGGTTGGTGTTCTCGAATATTGCAGGATGTGTATTAACATTATCTAACGACCCATAGTCTAAGAACCCATCGAAGAATCGACGACCTGTTATAAATTCCGATGAGAGTGACGTGGGCAATAGCAAAGTCGAACGACCAAAGGCATCTTCCGCCAAGGTCCGTTTATATTCAATTATCTCGAATTATTTCGCATTGATTGATGTGATTCATAGTCCGTGGCCGCATCGAAGAAATTGAAAGATGAGGACATAAAGAAACGTTATGGTGCACGTTCTAAAAACCTCGCTACGAACCATTACATGAGCGAAGTACTCGACTTCGATCCCAAACAATCATCTTATCCTAAGATGTACGTCGCGAATTCTCCTGTTTGATGTCTTACTCATGTCGCATTCGTCCTCCTTCCCTTCCTCGGGGGGTTTTTTTTTTTCCTTTGGTCTGAAGACGTGAACTGATGGACAAGATTCGTCCTTTGGAGTGAGTAGTATTTAATCGATGTTCACTCAGTTATTACTGACGACATACCGAACGTGTCAGCTATGTTGCGTCAGTGAGCAACATCGGGAATAACAGCTCCGCAGACAGGATCCCCCTTACCAGTATCGAGGGTCAGCACAAGTCCGAGAGGGTCAGGATGTGAGTGAATTTCTTGAGTAATTGATATAGATTATACTAACTATGATCGTAATTGAAGGAGAGTGGATAATATCTGCATCCATCCTGGGACAAAGAAACTCCATAATATCGCTCTCGCCGATCCTATTCACTTTGAGCGAAAGGGATCATGGTTGGTATACAAAGAACGGCCAAGAGCCGCTTTGTTCTTTATAATAGGAACAGTGTCTCACGTTCAGATGGACAAGCACTCTCTGTCAAAGCAGGTATGCCTGGCGCCGCTCAATTGCCTATGGCCTCGGGCCTCGGCGTTCGTAGGCAAGGTGTTCGGCCAGGATCTTCATCTGAGAAATTTACCACTGGTATATCAGGCTATATCAGCTACATAGCTTTCCTAGGTCCATAGCTGTCCTCTTTTATACATAGCAGTCCCATAGCTGTCAAGTAATCTATGGAATGCTATGATAGCTTGCCATAGCTACCATAGCATAGGGTATAAGCTACATAGCTCCCATAGCATAGAGTATAAGATATCATAGCTGCCATAGCTATTGTAGTATAGGATGGCTATAGAAGCTATGCCAATTATATGTTATATGTCCATCATTATATCATATCTAGCTAGTAAGATTCCTATATACCCTAGATCACATCTATTAAATATATTATTCCAGCATATTATGGGTCCAATAATCTTATCTTACAAACATGGAAAATAAAAGACATTATATTTTTCATATAATGTCATTATATGACATTGCTTCTAAGACTACAAAAACTACTACATATATAAGATAACAAACTTACAATGATGATGAGATGCAAAAATATAAATGAGAAACAAGATATTAGTATTAGAAGATAACAAAGATAACACATAAAAGATTAACATGTCACCAAAAAAGCGAAAACTTACAAGACAATATGAAGACATCAGTACAAGACACAACTGAGCTTACCTAGTAAGGCTGCAATAGTAGTGTAGTGTGAAGACATTAGTAATTTATAATATAACTAAGAATAAAGGCTTACCATTAACAGCAAAGAGAAGAACGACGAGCGAACAAACAACGACGACGAGCGAGCGAACGACGACGACGAGCAAGCAACGGCGACGAAGGCATTGACGTGGCAAGGGATTGTGGGGGTAAAGAGCAAGAGGCAACGCGCGTTGAGCGCACCTTATATACGAATCCCGGGCGGAGCCGGGATTTGTGGCAGCCGGGCGCTTGCCGAGCGTCGCGTCAGAGACTGGGCGCCAGACTTTACTAACGAGATCTTGCTGCCCAGGGATGCAATGGATAGTAAATGACTACCAGTCTCATTGTTACAGGTTGTATGTACAGTAGATAGCCGTTTACTTTTTTTATTCAATTTACGCAAATTTATTAGATGTGTGAGGGCTCGAGAACTAAAGCTTCGCTCGTTCGGTGGCTGAAGCACCGAACTCGCGTCGAAGTTCGACTCACTTCGTGCTACCGTCACTGAGTACTCCCCTCCAGTGCACTGTCTCCTCTCCTCTCCTCTCCTCCTCCTTCCCTCTCTCTCGTCAAACCGAAAGGCCGAAGGAGGGTAATAGGAGGCTGAGGGGCTCGTAGGTAAGTAAGACAATGTTCTATTGTGCGTTCATTCGTACTAACGTAGAGAGCATCGCTCGTTCGAGCGATGCTCTCGACTTCCATTCCCTTCGCCACGCCGCCTCCCACATCGACCTATCCCCCGACATCGCCACCATATCCGCAGGGCCTGGCACGCCGTCTCCAACGGCCACGACCGCGTGCGTTGGCGCACGCCCGCCGCCGGGCAACGCGCACACGAGCCCGCCGCCTCGTGTACGGGCTCCGTCTCTCCCGCATGGCCCTGCCGTCCAGCGTACGGCCCTGCTGCCTGGCCCGTGCGCGAGGCACGCTGTGCGCGGCCTCCTCGCGTCGCGCACGGGCCCACACGTTGCGCGCGACTCTGCCATGGTGTGTGTGCACTGCCCGGCCAGCACACACACGGCCAGGGGTTGCCCACAGCCGCGCGCGATGTGCGCGCGCGCGACTGGCTTGGGAAGGCCAGTGCAGCACGAGATGGGACCGGCACGCACGCACGCACATCGCGCGTGGCCGTGCGCAGGCGCGTCGCAGCCCGACGCTTCGCATGCGGGCCCCGCACCTCGCGCTCGGCCCCGCCCTCCTGCACGCGCCAGTGCGCCTCGCGCACAGGCTTGCCACGTCGTGTGTGGGCCATGGACGTCCCCAGCGTGCCTCGCAACTCCGGCACGCAGGCCTGCTGCGTCGCGCGCGGGCTTGCCGTGTCCATAGCCTCCGCGCCCCGTCCCGGCGTCCTGCCCCTCGCGCACAGGCTCCGGCCCTCGCGCACGCCTGCAACGCATCGTGCATGGGCCCGGAACCCGGCACTGCGCACCGCCCGATCCTCGCGCACAACCGCCGCGCCCCCCGCACGTCCCTCGCGCCTTGCGCACGGGCCCGCCGCCCGCCGCTCCTTGCGCACACTCCCCGTGCCTCGCGTACGCGCCCGCGGCAGCAAGGCGTCCCGCGCACGGGCCTCTGCGCCTCGCGTGTGCCCCATCGCCTCGCGCATGGCCCCGCATGAGCCCGCGTTCAGCCCAATGCCTCGCGCACGGGCCCCCGTTTCCCGCGTGCAGCCCGCGCTATTGCGCGTTGGTCCCGCCAGCACGCTCACTCCCGCGTACGGGCCCCGGGCGTCGCACGTGGCTGTCACGTCTCGCACGTAGACCTGCGGCGTTGCGCACACCAGCCGCGCCCTCGTGTGTGTGCGCACCTTGTCGTGCCCCGCGAGCGTGTGCCTGCGCACACCATGTGTGACATACTGTAGTGTACTTGATTGTATTAGTAACTACATTGAATATAATTAATTTTCACCTGGACTCTTTCGGACCTATGCCTGACTTGACATAGTATCAATAGTAATCATAGCTCACCTGCTAGGTATGATAATGCTATATATTTCAAACTACTAACTATGGAAGCTATGATAACATCATATAGCTAGCACTACTAGCTATGGAAGCTATGGAAGCTCTCATAGCTCTCCTAGCTCTACATAGCTGGATAAGCAAACTTCATAGACTCTGGTAGCTCAATGATAGCACCCATAATATAACCTGCAGCTATATAAAATTCAGTTTTCTCAGATGTTTTATACTTTCAAACCTTCAATAAAGGGATATCGTTCTCTACCGTTCGAGCAAGGTCCCGTTAGTGCACCTGATACTGTGTTGTTTCAGATTTCTGATCATTTGTGACCTAGTGACGAGCATATCTTCGGCTACCAGAGGGATAGTGTCTCCAGGAAAGCTAGTGGCCGACGCTTTCGAGCCTGTTCTACAGCCAGATGCGGACAGTATGTTTATCTAATTCGGTTATCTTCAGAAGTAGTTTCAGCAGATCTGACGCGACCAATCGTTTGTCTTCTTAGTTCCTTTCTACGACGGCACTGGCTCCTTCGTAATGGAACAATATTCATCGCTTCTAAGGCTGGAATTCGATCCAGAGGAAGGCGCAACAGTGATGATCGGGTTTACGGTGGGAAGCTATGGAATGACAGCTAACAAACAGCCAGGCGGAATTCGAGACATCCCCATCATGATGAGCACGAACATCCAGTTCGTCATTCTCATAGAAGAAAGCAATCATCGAGCTGTCGGTGGAGGTATCGATATGAACGAACTTTGGGGCGTTACGGAATCTTCTTTGGATCTGGGGATAGACGAACCCTCTGAAGACGAGGATGAAGAATACGGCGAGGCCATATAGTCTTTCGTTTTCATAGCGTTTTCACTGCATAGGACAGCGGGACGCTGACGTGGCTACAATCAAACTGTACGATTTGTGATGTTCTTTTTGTTATCGCATGCATTTCTCTGACCCATGTTCTCCTCTTATATCTACCCGGACATTACTATATCTGTCGATTGTACTATTCGTGATGATTCGCTCTCGAGCAATATAATGCCTTTTGGCATATTGAAGAGCCTATTTTGTCGTTTTCGTCAATGAGTATGAATGGTATAAGTACTAATTTGTTTGATGTACATGAAGAGCCGCAGACATATTTGCTCCTCTCGCCCCTTCCTGCTCTCGTGCGGCACACGGCATGCAGCATGCATATGCACACCACATGAGTGCGCATCAAGATTAGTGTCTGCGATGTGCGGGCTCATGTGGGATGTGAGATGCGTTCACAGCTGCGCCTGCGGTCCCATGCTGTTGCCGAATTGCAGAGACGCAATAGTATTTGCGTGTACGCAGACGAGTTTACGTTTACCATTGTGATCGGTGGGGGTCCGAAGAAGCGCGATCGCGAGCAGCGAAAGCATCGTCGATCCGGTATTGACGTTCGGCTGTCACTGCCTGTCGCTGCCGTCTTTCAATGTGCCTATTCGCTTCCTCTTCGTCGCTCCGTCCGACGGCGATATGACCCACACTGGGAAGTGCCATCGTTGACATTTCTACATGAGGCTGCTAATAATATGAAGATAGTTTTACCTCTCGTTTGTATTAGGAGTACATTATAAAACTTGAGTATTCGCGAGTCTGTGTACGCAGGATCTTCTGTTCGCTGGTTGCATGACATTTCGAGAATTGGTCGCCAGGCCGATTAGCCTGGCTGAAAAGGCGAATTGACCCTATAGTCCAGGGCTATTAGCCCACTTGCTGGCGGTCAGGTGTTCCCGAACGTTCTAGACCATGTGAGAAAGTGCATGGATTACATAATATGGCAACGACGCGTCAGCGCTTCAGCCATCGCTCTCTTCCTCGATTCCCTCGTCCTCTCCTCACGTTCCCAACCTCTCGTTACTATCTCTTCCGCATCGCCCCTCACGGAATTCGCTCTCATCTTGTTCATTTTCTATAATGTGTTTGATTGCAACATCTCATCTTTTGCATCGTCTGCGTCCGGTATATTGATTCCTGTTCTGCCACGTTTCGTTTATGGTGTCTTCTGTTATGCTTACTACCGTGGCGTTTCAATTTCAGCAATTTTCCCGTTTACATAATTCGGTCATGGCGATGCACCAATCGACTTCACGCTCTGTGCGTCGAGACGTGTGTCGTCGAGACCTCGCGATTACCTTTCTATCACTCGGATTTGTCGGACGGTCTTGTCTATTGGTCTTCGACCCATACCGTTGCGTGGGTCGTTTTTACACGTGGTGAGTCTACACCTCTGTCGACTAGAGTTCATGGCCGATCCGACCGGACAGAACAGTCTGTTTATCTTCGGTCGCCGTGACGGAGTTCAATATGTGCTATGCCGGCGCTGTATGTACGCCGTCGCGAGCGCAGATCTTTCGCCTTATTGATGGATATTATCAACACGAGGTGAGCGTCAAACATTCACCGCATGTTGAACTGAATGGCGATATGTCTCGATCTCGGCAGGTATCTAACTGCGCCATGCACGGCATCGTGGTACTGCATTCACCTTGTTTGATGTATGGAATGCTCCGCTTACAATTGTCTGTTTCGAAGATGGTATGGAGTCCTCGAGGCATGCTCGTGTTGGTTTGTTGTCTCTCGCCTCAGTCACCGTTCACCGTATCTATATAAATGCGATGACTTCGATTATTCTCCCAGACAGTTATGTCGAGGCGACTGCCTGGATCGTCTTCTTCGCGTTGCATTTGTAGTATATGCAAACGCACATCCATTGCAAGCGTACGCGGTTTACCGGAGGCGAGGTGAGTGAAACGTAGTTGTGATGTTGTTGAATTGATTTTAATAATAATATCATAGACATTGTGAATCCGTTAGATCAGAGTATGTCTGTTTGTTTAATGTGTCCATGTCCGTCTCTTACAGGAACCAGGCATCGCATATCTGTCGATCCTTCCTACGCCCGTCAAGGATCTATCTCCAGGTTCGTAACGCAATTTTTAGTGTGTATGAACAACTGATCGCGAGAGTCTGACAGCGCTCTCGAACCGATGGTCTCTGCGTACGTATCATTCCCGACAAATCGAATCGTCTGTAACTCACGAATCGCAGAACTAGGACGTCTTCTGGATTGCATCGCGTTATATTGCGAGGTGATCGTGCACGTATTCGACAACAACACAAATGTGGATACACCGAGAAGCAGATGGCCGTGCAGTTCCAATGCTCGGAGCGCACCGTGCATAGGGCCGTAACCAATTATTTCCATGACAACATCGTGGCCGACTGCAATTACCTTGAAGGGGGAGATTCGAATATATCTTCCACTCATTGGGACGAGGATGAACGATCGAACGGTTCCGATGAGCAAGAGGCAGAGACTACTCATGCATCTTCTGCTGCTAACAAGAATAATCTGTCTGAATGTGAAGCGTCAACTCCATATCATCTGTTATGCATCTGATCTTATTGTCTCACAGCATCCAATGGGCATGTCCGGCCCGCCTCGTCTGAAGAATCCGATTTCGATGCCGTGAAAGATTTTCTCACTGGTATACGTCTCGGCGACATCGCGTCCATGAACCGCCTTCGTGAATTCGGAATCAAGAGTAAAGATGATCTTATTGGATTGAAGGAAAGCGTACTGTTTGAACCTATCCAGACTAGGGATGAACTTCTGAACGGGGGTTTCAACCGATTTCATGCGTTGCGAATCATGAGAGCGTTGAAAGGAATGTAGTATGTGTGTTTTTTTTTTTTTTCCTTTAGTACACTGTCACTCTGTCTTTTACACGTTGATTCTCACATGGGTATCTATGTTAATTGCGCGTTATGCTCACTTCATTTCTTTCAGGTTGTATCATCACGTTGGTTTGCGTACGAATTTCCTTCAGTAAGTATCATGGATAGCCATGATTCGTTGTGGACGTCATGAGTTTTTAACAATCGAATGCGCTTTGAATGTATACCGGGATATTGTTGTGTATTGTGGCATAAGTGATGTCGGGTATGTGACTCTTCAGCATATATCTGCGTCCTATCTGATCATAGTACTTCAAAATTGGGCAATATCACATTGTCATAGCTTAATGATATCGGCAAATTGAATGATTACATCAAATCACATAGGCACTTCGATGGTTGTTTTGACATTCTAGAATCATGCAACTGCATTGAACGTCGGAGTTGTAGCGTTCGTAGGCATGTTTCTTATCTGAGAATAATAGTCTGTTCGCTCTCACATCTGCCATGTGTGTGGAACCGACGTGTTGTCCGATATGGGAGCGAGTATCATTATATTGTTGCTTTTACATCCTGATCTAAACAATCGGCTGACTTTTTCGTTCAATGTAGTTTGTGTCAACCGATTATGAGGTCCAATGCATTCTCTAAATTACTGGCTCGACATTTGACCCTTCTATCAATTCAAACATCTTGGAGATGTGTATGCAACGAGGAGGGAAAGGTGAAGAAAATACCAGGTACTCCACAGATCCTAAATACGAAGGAACCCCGCTGATTGTAGAAATATTTACACAGACAACTATGGGCAACGTTTCGAACCGATAGCCAATGACCTTGATATATAGGTCGGACAACTCGTGTACGGGCGGCGTCAGAGGCGAATGGATGGGGAGATTATATATATATTCTCCTGAGGTCGGACTGGTGGCTTCGCAGACTATGGTGGCATGTCCAGAAGGTGTGACCATTCTCAGCAGGCAACTCTGCGAAAAGTAATGGATGACATGTATCGCAGGCGACGTAACGCGAAAAGCTTACCTGAACCTCTGGAGAAAAAACGAGGCGACCTACATCCTTCATTTTGAGTTCGATAGAGCCCATGGTTATGCTAATTAGTAGGTAAGTTAGGACATGATGCTATACGAGAATGTACAAACAGACGACTTACGATTTGATGTGCTTGTAGAATAGTGACTGGCGATGAGTAGTGTTGACGGTATGTGGAAAGATGATGAGATGGGTTATGCATTGTGCCGAAATGGTGCGTCTTTATAGTCTTTGCGAATGTCGCTGTCTGATTGATGCGCTTCCGATACGAAGGTCTGCGATGTAGGGTGTCTTTTATTTATTTATTGCTATTAATGTATATTCTCCCGTCGTTCTGGGGATGCACGTAACGAAGATCGGGTCTTAGATCTTCGATATCGTCGCCGCGATAGTAATTTTTTGTGTCTCGTGTTGTGGAGAGGTTCGAGATCGCTGATCGGGTGTTGTGCATAGGTTCGATGACCACGTTCTGACGGATATATTGCAAGCGTTTGTGAGACTCCGTGATTTGTTGTATCAGGCAGTGTCTTTGACGTATCAGCGGCGCGCTCCATTGTGGATATCGTGGTTGTCCTGAGTATCTTGAGGAGTCATGAGGTTGCAACGAGGCCAACGTAAGTTCGCATAAAAGCCGTCGTTAGATTGTCTTGAACACTGACAAGGCTAGATTGTCTTGATCACGTTGACGCAACATCCCATCAAACGTGGAGATGATGCGGACGCCAAGTTCTGATGATCTATATTCATGAAAGTCTATGTGATTGGGAATTAAATTGGGAGGGCACGTTGGTGATATCAGCATTGCGGTCTCCGTTTCCGACACACGCCGAAACCACGAGGCATTTACCGATCTGGTCTGCTTTTTATTCTCTATGCTAATCAATGAGACTTCTTATAGCCTCCCGTTCATCGCATCGACATTGTACTGCTAGTTGTCGTCGGATTTCCATCAGTTCGTGAGCCAGTTTGTCCAGCTTTCGAAGCGTACTATGTCTTCCCTGTAAGTAAATCCGCTTAGCGTATCGCCATCATGCTTACTGACCTCTATTATATGGTCATCGTCAGCGACAATTTTCGGATGTCTATTGACCGATCTGAACGGGCTATCATTCGCTGGCTGTCTGCCGATTATAGACTTTCGGTGTCCGAGCTTGCTCAATTCGCTAAATGCTCTAGACTGTCTATAGTCAATGCGATCCAGAATGTAAAGCCTCGGGATAATCTCGCCGACGATCTCAAGTACATAGAACAATACGACACCAGTACCGGAACGAAACTCTTTGCAGAAGAAGATGCAGTTGGAAGTACGAGAAGAGAGGATTGTATGAAAAATACGAAGGATGGCCGAATACGTGCGTGAACATATGTCTTATTCTCTGCGTTCTTTTTACCTTATTTTCTTACTTGGATTGTATTTAGACGTGCCAAGCGATGCTTCCGACAAAGTCGGTAACAACGATGTAAACGAAGAGAGTAGACCTATTCTCGTGGACATGAAGAAGACAGACGGTGGGTACATGGGTTGCGGTCTAACAATTGTCTCTGATTTTTCTCTGCAGGTAACACGATGGATCTGTCACATCTTCTAGCGCAACTCCGCGAGAAACGCGTCGATAATACTGAGGTCACGCAAGAAAACGTAGTCGGTCTGTTTCTTGCCTCTGTTGATTTGGGCTGCCCGGAGCATGCGAGAAGGCTTCTCGACTTCGGGATAAAAACAAGACAAGACATATTCGGTCTTAAACACACGATGGAATACCATTACGCGGAGTGTAGAGATGAGTTAATGTTGATCGGCTTCAACAGATTTCAAAGTTTGCGAATATTGACGGCATTGAAGAAATTCCATTGACCCTCTACCTACGATGTCTTGTCCGTTATATTTACGCTATGAATCGTTGATGTTTCTTGGTGTACGTATATTATATCTTCGTGATACATGCTCTTCAGATCTGATTATATGCCTTTGTAGCGTCGTATATACGTTGTAAACACATGTGGGTAGGTGTTGTCTTTTGTCTGAAGATTTGTGGGATTTCAATTTGACGATAATCTATTCGGAACAGATTGATGTCGTTCGCGGATATAAATTATATCGAGTCGAATAGACGAGAAGTCAAAAAAATCTTGTTATGGTATGACAGCTTGCTTGATACAGGAGACTGGATGGGCTGCAATCTGATGATCTTGGATGTCGCTGACATTCCGAACTGGACTAACATATGGTCGCTCGATTAAGTGAGCAGAAACTACGTTCGAGACCGTCGAGAGTTCAAAAAAGGGATGGAGTGTTTCTCTGAACTCGCAGACTGCTGCGCGAAGAGCGCTTGTTCTGATCAAAGCGCTCATATTTGTGGCGTCGCGGAGTATGCGCGTATAAATGGCACTGATTGATGTGGCGCTTAATTGTATCGTCATCGTTTGAAACGCAGGGTCTGGGTGGGTTGTCGGTTTCGTTTTTTTTTTCATTGCACGTAGGGGTAATGAATCGCGTTCAACAGATAATGGAGGTATATATTGACGCGTTGACGAGAGATTGCGACCGTGCGAGGGTGTCTATCTGTTTCCTTTCCTTCTGTCGGTGAGAGTGAGTCTGATGAGCCTTCATATGACTCACGTGTCATCTGTTATGTTCCTTTACAGGCGACCGACTGAGCGGAAAGTTTACAAGTCGTGCAATGGAGTAGTCCATAAACGATGGGAAAAAACTATTTCACTGTGCTGTGCAAGATTGGTGTGTTGTATATCCCCTTTCTTATTCATTACGCCCTCCATCGGTACGGAGGGTGACTAAACTGGTGGAGACGCGTTTACGTGGAAAGAGTCGGTTCCGTGGTGACGGCGTTGTCTACTGAATGGAATATGTTATTCTCACAATCCCGTAGGAGGCCTCTTATCCGAGGGTCTGACAGCTCTAATACTCGTCATCTTCTAGACACGAGCAAGATTTTGTGCCTATGAGCGATGCCAGATATTCGCGGCGCGAGTCGTACGGTGTGTGATCCACCAACGTTATAGGCAATTCATATGGTCCGACCTGCACTGTTGCGGGCATTGAGTATGCGCTGCTTTTGTGGAATGACTTGACGCGACACAGGATTATGACATCCCAGCGTGTTCGTACCGTTGTGAGACGAAACGAATCACGAGACACGACACGTTGGCGAGTATTAAACAGCGCGTATGCGTCTCCCTGGGTACATTCGTATCCAGTCTTCCCGGGATCCCTGTCGTCTGTCTCATCGAACTCAGCAAAATCACCTTGTCCAATCCGCGCCATGTACAGCGAACCAGGCAAGTGAGACCGTACATGTTTCTGTCTTTGATCTGACTTTGTCTCTTTGATGATTGTTAGATGCTGACGACAATGTCCACTGTCCCGATTTGTGGTTTCGGGATGGAAATATAGTGTTACGTGCGTTGGACGGCGATATCCCTGTTTCGTTCAGGGTGCATCAATCTGTGCTAGCGCTGCATTCGAATGTATTCAAGGCTCAAATAGGGATCATAAATGCCGAAGCCCAGGTCATATCGCCGCCTGATTCTCCAGTACTGGAGATTCAGGATACTGCAGACGACATGCGGGTGTTTTTGCTGTCGATGTACAACACTGCGTAAGTGTCGTTTTGTTCATCGGTACATGTTCTCTATTGTTGACTGTATGTAAGTGATATCCTAGCACTTCGTTATTCTAGAATCCTGGGGACGACTCCGACGGATCTGTACGAGGTCTCTAAATTCCCTAGGCTCTTGGATGGACTTTTTTCTATGGCGACCAAATACAATGCTAAGAAGATCCGCAAAGTTCTCGTAGAGTTCCTGGAAGAAGCGTGGCCTTCGAGCCTAGTCCAATGGGATGCAATGCAAGATTGGTTGGACCGTAGGGTAATTGCCTTAGGGCCAGATGCTGCAAAAGATGTTACCAGTCTGTATCCCGATCCAGGCAAGTATCAATTATATATTTGATGGTATATTCGCGCAAGCACTGACTTACATCTGCAGCAATGTCAGTCGCTTTCGCTTCCAAATATCACGTTCCGACGATCGAACCGGCCGCTTATTACGATCTGTTTCGGTGTTGTTCACATCGGAGAGTTAAAAGCGATGGCAGCACGACGCGCGGGAGTGTCAACAGACAGGTTGACATGTCCGTGTTGGATGAGAAGGACTTGCGTCGATACATCGCTGGATGTTCTTCTCTCCAGTTCTATTCTCAAGACTTTATCGTTAACCTGTTGCATCCCAATACGACATCCGGATTGCGACCGTGTCATCTGGAGGACGACAAAGTCGACTGGCCTTGTCGCCCACACATTCAGTTCTGGTGGACGAATACTGTCGCCAAGACCGCGCATCCATTGGACGATCCTATATTGTGGTTGAAACAGCTCGTCACTCTTGCGTCGATGGAGATAAGTGACGAAAATGTATGCGCGGTATGCAAGGCTTGGCTTGTAGGATCTATCAAGTATGAAAGGGAGAGCATGTGGGATAATCTCGAGTACTCGTTCGGGATGGTGAGACCTTTGTTTGTCTTCTTGCAGATGATCTGACGATGTCGAGATTCTCCAGTGAAAGATGTCAGTTGCGAATATGTGATGGTTTTATGTGAGCTTGTAGTCTGAGCGACTATTCCGGTGCGATCGTTTTTTCGAACATGGATATTTGCTTGTCTTTGACAAATCCTCGCTTGTCAATCTCTGTACTCTCGTCCGTCTCGAGTATCGAGTATAGGTCTCTGTTGGGTTTAATTTATTCGACCACGTGCGATAACTTGCATGCGATCGAATTCGAGTCTGGTGATTTGGACGAATCTGAATGTTCCGTTGGGTTTGCTGTGTAGCGTTTTACGCAACATCTTGTCGTCTGTGGGCTTGAAGTCCATTATTCCGGCACGTTCTACGAATCGCGATTCACGTCCGACCCTGAATGCTATCTCGTATCCCCGTTGGTCAAGTTCTTCAAGAATGACGTTAATACGTATTCGGGCTTCTCTCCGTGGACCGCGATGCATGCTAGCGTTCGTGTAATGATTGATCAATATATTCGAAAGCGTCAGTGACCGATGATCACAATAGGTTGGAGATCTCGTATATAGGCCTGGTTGGTCTTATACTCTGCCTTCTGTCTGCTCTCGCTAACTAGCTGTTGTTATGGCATCTAACAGCTCTGTTGACGCTGCTACTAGCAGGTCTCATAACAGTATGCCCTCGACGCCTAAGGTGTGTATCAGACAGGATATGTTCTCTCCGTCGTTATATACTTACCGACGCTGTAGATGGTATCATCATTTCGTAGATTTTCGGTTGGTGGAGACATTCACCGTAGTACCGCATCCATCTGGACCAAGGTTGCTACTATATCTCATTCTCCTCTATCGCGCGAGATCGTCGCGGATGAGATAGCGGATGATGGAGACGATCGGCCTGTAGAGTGATATGTGGGTGAAGTAGACTTGCCTGACGGTGCGTGCATATTATCATTTCTATGCAATCCTTACGTTGACATAGCGCGAGCCGTGTTCAGATCAAGAGCCTATACTAAGGGTATCTATGCACCGTTTCGTTCTATTTCTGATTCGCTACCTCGACGTAAGCATGAATACTACTTGATGTCTAATTTGCAGACGTCTGATTGAATTATGAATAGCTCTGGTCAATGTATAAGCATGCGAAAGACTGTTTCTGGGTCGCGGAGGACATTATTTTGTCTAACGACCTCGCGGACTGGAACGACCGCCTTGACGATGACGATCGACATTTCTTGTCGTATGCTCTCGCATTCTTCGCCGCCTCTGGATCTGCCATAGACGGCAATCTTGTAGAGCGTTTCTCTCAAGACATTCAGATCGCGGAAGCTTGTTGTTTCTACGGATTTCAAATAATGATGAGAGGCATCCATTTCGAGTCCTATTCCCTCATCATCAATACTTACATCAAAGATGTCAAGCGACTAGAATATATGATCAGCCAAGTCGAGGGCATTCCTTTCGCCACAGATAGGGTCATATGGGAATCTCGATGGATCTCTCGTCAAGATTCAGCGTTCGGTGAACGACTTGTCGCTTTCGCGGTTATGAAGAGCATATTCTTCTCTGGATCTTTCGTTTCTATCTCATGGATCAAGGAACGCGGATTACTTCCCGGACTTACTTTCGCCAACGATCGCATAAGTCGTGACCAAGAGATGCACGTGGGTTTTGCTTGTCTTATTTTCAGACTTCTGAAGAAGCGTCCTCATCCTAGCATAATGAAGCGCATCGTCTCCGAGGCGGTAACGATCGAACAAGATTTCATTACCGGTCGGTCGGTCGTCATTTATAGAATCCTTGCATCATTAAATATTTGCCTAGTTGCCCTGTCGTCCGACTTGGTTGGCCTAGGCTCTGGTCTTACGTGTCGATATATCGAATTCGTAGCGGACTGCCTCCTCGTAGCGCTCGGATGCGATAAGCTCTACGGCACGACCAATCCTTTCGATTTCATGGAGGAATCCTCTTTGGGTGGGAGAACGCGATTCGAAAAGCTATTATCGGACTGCTCTTACACTAACGTCGAGGATGGGGCCGAACAAATTGGCTTTTCGCCGACAACCGATGATGTATTGTGAGTGTCGCGTTTCTTAATCGATTCCGCTTTTTTTTTTTAGTATCTCATTACATATTTTCAGCGCGACGGATGAAGGATTTTAATCCAAAGAAAGATGTAACTGCGAAACGATCTCAGTCGTTTCTCGAGTTGTGACGACATTCGTAAATATAGGGGAGGGAAACAAAATAACGATAAGAAGATTAGAACCTGCTTCTGTAATGTAGTGTATGGACTGCTGTCGTATTCTTCTAGCGCAGTTGAATATCCATCTGCATGTAATTTCCACTTTCCGTGTCGTCGCGCATTGTCTCGCAATACATGTTGCTGAACTCAGTCGCATGCAAGCGCCTGATACACTCGAGGCGCTCTTACCTCATGTGCGCAGAATACCACATATTTCATACTCCGCAATATTCATCTAGAAAACGCCGCTGCAGTTGTTCTCCATGCTATCTCTTGTCCAGTCCGTCGTCTCGTTTACTATCGAATCCATCCACAGAAATTGCAGATGAAGTGCGTAATCTTCTATATTGAGATGTTCTGTACTGCTAAAATCATTGCCATCTTTACCGTAGCGATCAACGTGAGGGAGAGGTGGCAGAACATCACCGGGAGTATAAGCGTCCTAATCGCGTCGTCGGAACGAATCCTAGAAAAATTGTCGACGGTTAGATTCTTCGCGTTTTCTGACCGTTTAAATTTGCCCGCTTACCTAGAAAACGCCTAGTCGGAACAGAAATTGATGCACTGCAGCATGCGGAGCCCGCATTCGTCGCCTTTCTCTCCAAACTCGAAATGGACAATGCCTTCTTCGTCGCGCGGTGGTATACATTTGGCGTCACTTCTGTCTCTGAATTCCCATGTCTTCTCGATGTTATAGAGGACAACCAAGACAAAGTCCGTGACGAGTTCATCAACTGTGGATTCACGCCTTTCGAATTCATGCAGATTTTCTATGCGTTGAAGGAACATGTAGATAAATCATCGACGTAGTTCTACTGGAAGTTGTATATGGGGTTCACAAATACCAGCTGATGGACGAGAGGCGCGAATGCGTTAAGGCGATGGCGCAGATATCGTAAGATGGAGGAAAATAGGTATTAGCCCGTGGCCCGGTGCGCATTTGGATTGCTTACCAGTCGTTTGGGGGGGGAGGGCAAAGCAGGTGCCCAGCCCCGATGCTACGGGCGCTGGAGGCCGTAGAGGCTGGACACGCGGGCGCAGACAAACTCAAAGGAGCGATTTTGATGGCGATCAGACAGTTATATTGGCTAACGAGGGAGGGGCTGGGTGGCGAGGTGGATAGGTGGCATTGCAGCACAAGGCCCAGATACGACAAATGGAGAGGAGTTGGCGGGCCAGCGTGGCATGGTGTGCCTAGGGTTGCGGGAAGTTCGCGGCAACGGCAGTATGGTGATCAGGATCGGCAGTGAGCGGCAGAGGGACGTAGGCAGAGGGACGTAGGGCGTGGATGAGGTGTAGTCGATGGGGTTAGGGTTTCTCAGAATGTGCCGAAATGTGCAAAGCAGCGGGAGGAGGGGGGGTGGCAGTCAAATGACAGTGAGAGATGGGTCATGCAAGAGGGGTTAGGGAAGATAGGGGGGGGTGCCTGGAGCGGCCGCTAGTGACATCAGCCAGAAATGGGGGAAGACACGGGGCTTTTTCAGCGGAGTTCAGAACTAAGCGAGTGTGGTTATATTGGGAGGATGGTGGGTGTTTAAAATCTGTATCCAACCAGTACATTCATTCCACAATGGCTCCTCTTAGGTCGAACTATGACAGCAATGGCGTGCCCTACAATCTACCCGCTGTCCGCGACTATCCCATCATTCATTTCCAAAATACCAACAATCATTACTATCAGAACGTGCTCGAGGCAGCAAGCAAGATTGAGCTAGTGAAGGGAGAAGGCATACCCTGCATCGTCGACCATCTGGTGATCGGTCCCAATGGGGGGGACTGGGTCATAGTCAGGCCAAGCGTGTTACGGCTCAGCGTCGGGCAGGTTATTGGATGGGAAGTAGGAAACACCCATCGCACCCAGTGGACCGCAATCTTGGTGGCCGAGAAATCCTTTACAGACGAGTACGTGTGTTATTCGGCACGCGGGGTGGCTGATCCATGGGAAATCACATACGACATCGACATGTGGTGCCCGATTGCATGGGCATATATCCACAACCTACCGAGGCCAACGGCGTCATTCGGCTTCATGTCGTACGGGAGTACGACCGGCAACTTTCCGGGCGGGTCAGACAGCAATTGTCGGGTGGTGAGGGAGCCTTCTGTAGTGGCAACGGACGGGTCAGGGAGCGAGGGTGGCATGGGTACAAGCTTTCTAACCATGAGTGCCCATCCGTCTGAGGCTGGCGGCGTGGGCAGCGCCGTCGTTGGGGCGGACACAGGCGCGAGGGAGGTGCGTGGGGCGAGGGGTGTTATGGGGTGTGTATGGAGGGCTATGAAGCGCGGGCTGCGGGGGTTGTAAGGTGAGCTAGTAGTCCACATACCTGGTCTAAAGCTGACATGTGTCGTGGCAATCGATGAGACAGTGCTCGCGCATCGGGGGGGCACTCGATTTCAGGAGAGAGGGCAGCCTAATTGGGATGTGTGAGGTGCGCGTCTCGATAACGTGGTCAGCTGACGAGGGATAAGGACTAAAACGGATTACACAGCATAGGTAGGAGCGGGCCGTGATCGGGTCAAGATTTGGAGGTCGTCGTCGTCGTCGCAGTCGAGGTTCAGGATCGTTTCAGGGTGCAGTTGCAATGCTGCCCTATTATGCTATATTACTGTCCTTATTTGCATGTCCTTCCGCTGTCGTGTTTTCACCTCGATTTTAATGCTACCAGTTTGTCCAGGCTCGGGTCGCCATAAGGTGTCGGAGGGGATTCGCGGCAAGGGAGCGAACCGGTATAGTGAGGGCCGTTGTGCACAATGGGACGACGGGGTCATACAAGCGATGGTATGTATTGTCGCACTTGCTCGGGGGGGGGGGGGGGGGGTTGTACCCGTTAACAAGACGTAGGGCATCGTAGAGGCAGGCATAAAGCGAATCAAATCTCAGACGTAAGGTTATAATTCATGTTTTATTGGGATAAGCATGAACAGATCGTCAAGCAACCTAGAAGGAAGTCATCACGGTCGCTTGAGGGGTGCCAGATCATGGTCTGCGAGGGGGGGAGGGGGGGGTACGCCGGTCAACGGTAGTTGTCCTGTATGATAGTCGCCCCTTCATCCTTGCCCAGTTGGTTGGGCATGGAAAACTCATCCATTTTGTGGTACGGGAGCAAGGAGCCATAGATGTGGCTCTTGTTTACCGATAACTATTTTATTCACTGGGAAATTTAATATGTCCCTTTTTGAAGCCCAAAATTCATTGGAGCTACTAATATTCTGAGAAGAATCCCATAATAACAAAAAAGATCTATTGATCATAAACTGCCATTTTCATGTGTCTGCATGACATGGTTATGGTTGTATACAAATTTATCTGTCTGTGACAGGTGTGCACACATTGAATGCGGTGTGCATTGCACCAACACTTTTGCAAAAAGCAATAATTTAGTATAACAAATCTGCATAACATTGAATTATATTTAATCACTATCTCCATAAAAATATACGTAATTCGCATCATAATGATCCTCTTTGGTGACTGTCCCATGGACTGCTTTATAGATTAGTTCTCTCATTTCATCTCTTCTAATCAACTTCACACCATAGGGTGAGCAGATGAGTTTTAGAGCATGTGCAAATGGCATGCAATATGAAGGTTTGATCAGAAGGTCCAGCGCTATACTCAAGCGATCTGAAATCCTATATTGTAGTGTCAAATCGACTTCATGTGTACTTTGTGTGATTTGACAAGATAGTTCCTATAGCAGCAAAAATGTCATTAGTTAAAGTTGCACAGTATAATATAGGACGGATTTAGTACAGCAATTGTTGATGCATATTTACAATCAAAATCAATCGGAAAGTTCTGCAATATTTGTACCTTTATTAGAATATAATCCAATCAAAATTAATAATTATAAGTTCTGACCATCATGGCATCGGTTGGAAACATAGGCTTCATCCGCAGTGGGAGATCCATTGACTTTAGTAGTAGTAGACCTCTTGGTGTCAGAAGTTCATCTACAATGATTGAAGTGAATGCTGATTGATGTTCTTCTATCATATATTTTAACGCGATAGGAAAGAAATAAGAAAAAACTGTGTTCATAGGAACATGTCGAATGCAGGAAAGTGACGTTGAGTGTTCCTACAAAGGTTACCAATGTAAGCTATTAGTGGGTTGGTCGTATAGGTGATATAAATGTTGTCACCATAAAGAATGCAAGGCTCAAGCAGCTTGATACGATTGAAGATAAACTTATGAAGACAGTGTGCCAGCAGTTGAATTTGCGTTGTATGAGTGCACTTTTTATACGATGTATGTGCACAAATACCATACAATATGCACAAATATTGAGAGGTCTGTGTATTTATAACGTAGGTAAAATGCAAAAAGCAGCTGTCATCATATGAACAAGTCGATAAGCAATGCAGTGTGTGCTTTGATTTCTGATAAGATGCTCATCGAGCCGGGAACTGGTGCGGAGCACCGCTAGGATGTCCAACGTTGGACTCGACGGTGACTGTCAAGCCGACGCTTATGTAAAATCGCGATCACGAGCCTCTTGTCGCGTCGCGTCGCGTCTTCTCGACAAAATATCCCGATTCCCGACGAGATCCTGCCCAAACCTCGAATTGTCCCATAGCACATTTAATCAAAATCAAGGGTATATTGCCGGACTGACATCGATCTCAGCCTACCTACACAGCAGAGGTACTGTACAAGGCTATGATACGACTGGAGATTACTGAGACTAGGTGCTACCAATCAAGCTCAACCATCTTTTTCATCCAACATTCCGTTGCGTAGTCGATAAGCAGCCTTCTCATGCATATGTCGCAGACTAGCTGATCCTTCCACGGACCCAGGCCCGCGCACTTCAGGACGTCCTGGAACAGATCGTGATACTAGTACGAGTGTTCCTGTAACGCCAGCACAAAAGGATTGGAGAACTTTTCGTCGAACCAGGCATCCTCTGTCAAGAACATCTCAGCAAACTCGAAGGCTGAGCCCCAGTATCCGGCAGCATGCGCGATATCTGAAATTATGTTATCGTGGATTGGAGTCTCGCTAGCTCGATCGTAATGTGAGGCGTACTCGTGCGGCTCCATAGATGCAACCCGACGGCACCACAAAGACTACCTGGCAGCCCGAAAGCCACTACATATCAGCTCTGTTCGCGGAAACAGTCCAAAAAAACCCTTACATTGTTCCGAAGAGATATGCTTGCAGCCCATTATGAGGACTTCCAGACCGAATCCGCTCAGACCGTCGGGAAGTTCTGATTCATAGGCCAGAAAGTCTTCGTTGATTTCACGGCTTTGCACATAAACAGGCGACAGCTCGTTGCGATAATCCATGATTTGGAATAGCTCTGGGAGCTCGTGCGCGATCAGTTCGAGACTCACGCCAGGGACTGAAGGATAAACTGAGCGACTGTTACATCAAAGCGAAAGCGCGACGGAAACCCACCTTCATTCGTGGTGTCGAAGCCAAATTCGGCATGCGCACATAGCCATTGTCGTAGCTCATCGTTGAGAAATCGATATACAGCCACAAGCGAGAGCACTTCGTCGATGCCGAGAACTTTGATAAATGCTTTGCGTTCGTCGAACAAAGGACCCGATGACTTCTGCTTGCTTTTGGGGAGACTTTCAATAAGCCACTGCGACCACGCCTTCCCGAAGCGAGCTTGATAGAGCCAGAGCCGGCACAGAGCACGATAGAGAATATCAACCTGTTCTAAGGTCAGAGGAGGACAGTCGACGGTGTACCTGAAGCAACGTCAGCGGCGCGCATCTACTGAGCCTCCAGAGTCCACACACCGTCTTCGAAATAGGAATACAAACCCGTGAATAGTTCCATTGCATTCACAGTACGTTTTCACCGCTTTGTGATCGAACAAGATGCCGTCAACCTGGGATTCGTCTGCTATGAACTCGCCCGTCAGTTTGTAGTGCACGAGACGGGCTACAGCTGGCCAGCAGTCACGATTCTCGTTCTGGCATACTGCGGTGAGAATTGACCGAGGATGTAACGCGAATGTCGTGTATATGTGCTTGGATACCCGAACGGCAGCGTCGAGGGTCGAGAAGGTCGGGATGTGAGTGAGAATGCGATAGACGATGTCATGTGGAAGCTGGTTGTGCATCGCGGTGAAATGCAGTCAATGCAGACGAGAGATAGCGCACGTAGATGAAGCAAAGTCTCTAATTTAAGAGTCTCGAACAAAGAGCAAAGCACACACCATGCTCGAGGACATAGACCATTGCGGCACTCACCTGGCCACATACCATGCATCGCCGTGCCACATCGCTGAAGGGGACAGACCACCTTGTCGATATGGCAATGATATGGTGCTTCGCATCTGCAGCAAGTCAATGCGCATTGTCTACACAAACAGAAGCAGGTCTTTACGACAACTGATGTTCAAGGAGGAGGATGAAAAAGGATGAAGACGGACATAGTCAAACTGACGGTCTGAGTGATGACGGAGCCTCGTGGCAGTGCACGCGCGTCCTCTAGCTTGTTCAGAGTTGACGCGTTGATGTCTCGAAGTCTCTTTGACTCTTCCCTTTTCACCGAGAGCCATGCCTTGCGTACAACCCTACCGCACAATTCAGATAATATGTCTGGGACAACACCCATGCGCAATCGGACCTTGGGCATCAATGACATGGCCTCTTCCTGTACAGTGTACATGACGGTGCAAGCCCTCAGCTCAGCTCACTTCACACTGAAGACCATAGACTAAAGTTCATTCTTTGTCTAGCATAGATTGAACATACAGGTAATTGATTCAAGATGTCAAGCTGCTCATAATTGGCCGCCCGTCGGAATGCCATGCGCAACCCAAATTTCTCGACGAACGGAATACACTGAAAATGTAGTCAGTCATGTACGAAGGTAGGGAGACAGACAACAAACTCGGTATGATGTGTGTCGGCTCTTGTGCCTCGTACGAAGACACTGCAGCACCGAGGGTGCGCATCTAGGCTGAACAACAGTAAGTACCAAATCGTTCGAAGTTATCTGCTCACAATTGACTCTATGTTGCGCGCTGTGACATATCTACGTCGGTTTACCTGACGTTGAATAGCAATAGGATACGTAGTGACCGAGCACTGAAAATTTTCCTTGTTCTTCCAAATGTGCGGACTTGACGTGAGAGGCCTCATTTATGAGGACCCGGACCCATAGGTGAGTAGCGTGTTCTGTTTTTGTCTAGGTCAATCGCTGCTTACAGAATCACGTAGTTGAATGCTGTTGGATTTATCGTGCGATCTGTAGTCATGTGGATCGGCAGGAGATCCGTCCAAGACACTGTGGCTCGCCAAACCTGTACATCGAGAGGATGCGCAGTGACGACTCACCTCTCATTACGATGATGACGGTCGCTGACTCCTAACATCTCGCCCTGTCCATGTGTCAGGAGACGTTCCATTCGTGTTAGGCCGCTTGTCGGGCGGAATGGGAAGTGGCTACATATGAACGCAGGACGCTCTCACACGCGCCTCTGCAAGTTTGACAGATGGCCAGATGCTTTTCTTGCATGGAGAATTTGACACATCGGAATGATGTGCCCGAATTCTGCGTGTGCTATCCAGGTACCAACATATTGCCTTGCAACCACTGCTGCTGCGCCTCGCTTCACCGTGTTCCATGCAGTTCGAAGCCCGGCCAGCCCATCCATTCTATTTGAGCAACTCGCCGTCAACGATCACGAATATGGCGCCAAAATTGTACGCCACGAGGACCGCAATACTGCTCAGTGCCCCGGCTTCTGGCACGCGGTACGTCCTGTTTTCATCCTTTGATCTCACGATCCAGCCCTCTCCATGTGCATTCACCGTACGAGGGCATCGCGGGGGACAGATGGAGATGAGTCGGAGCGCTGACGCTATGCCCGCATCGAAGCACGCATATTTTGAGATTCCATTTCCACGCGTCTTTCAGATTTGACGCATTGAGAAACGTACGGAACACGACCGTCTCACCTGCGCCAGTCGCTCTTGTATTGTCGAGCCGGTGCAACATAATTTATTGATCAAATGCTACATAAACTGACTCCCTGGAGATAGGAACATATATTCACGAGGACGTAAAGCCTATAGGACATCAGCCGAGTACCACTATTGTTTTGCATCTCCACGTCTCACATGACACTGACAAGGACTTTGCGCAGCGGGCGCTTCTCTGAGGATGCGCCTTGCTTCCTCTTCTTCCGAAAACGCGCCGTCCAGCACAGTTAGTAGCATATGGTTCACGGGGAATGTGATAAAGCGACGGGATCAGGCTTCTTGGAAAAGGATCTCGACAATCCACATGCACAGATCCATGACGACTTATAAAAGGCTCTTGACAGCTATCCTACAGAGCACTGGATCTCCTCGAGTTGGTCAGCAAGATGCGTCTCGCAGTCCTCGCAGTCCCGCTCCTCCCGCTCGCCAGCGCTATCCGCACATCGGAAATCGCGCAACGCCTGCGCAACAACCGTCTTGTGCCCACACAGCACAAGCGCGCGACACCCACCGCCGCCGCGCCCGCCGCGTTCTTTACCCCGCACTTCGCGAACCCCGCCGCCGCGGACTTCCATGTCAATTCGTCCGCTCTGCCGCTCGTCGACTTTGCGATACAGGATTCGTGGGCCGGCCGCCTGCCCGTGTCGAACAAGACAGGCGACGACCGCCATCTCTTCTTCTGGTACTGGCCCGCGGGGATCTCCAACGCGTCGGACACGCTCACGATCTGGCTTAACGGCGGGCCAGGGTGCAGCTCGCTGACGGGCTTCCTGCAGGAGAACGGCCCAATCTCATTCCAGCCAGGCGCGTCGGCACCGAGCCCGAACCCGTATGCGTGGACGGGCGTGTCAGACGTCGTATGGGTCGACCAGCCCGTCGGCACGGGCTTCGCGACCGGCACCGTCGACATCCACAACGAGTTCGAGCTCGGCGATGAGTTCTACGGCTTCTTGTGCGTCCATCTGCTCTGCTTCCAACTTGCCCGTGCTGAGCCCGAGCGACGTGCAGACAGCAGTTCTACGGCGTCTTCCCCGAGCTGGCGAGTAAGAAGCTGTTCATCACGGGCGAGAGCTACGCCGGGTTCTACGTGCCGTTTATCGCGTCGCGCATCCTGCATGCGTCAGACGCAGAGCAGGCCGCGCTACCGCTCGACGTGCAGGGCCTGCTCATCAACGACGGCGTGTACAGCAGCTTCATCACGAGCCAGGAGGCGCCCATCACGTCGTTCGCCGAGGCGAACCAGAAGCAGCTCGGCCTCTCGGACGCGCAGATCGCGAAGTTCAAGAATCTGTCGTCATCTTGCGGGTTCGTGCGCCTTGTGCTCATCTGTGGCAGGTGCTGATTCCGTGTAGGTATGACGAGCTGCTTGCGCAGGTGACGTACCCGCCAAAGGGCAAGATCCCGCTGCCGAATGGGAACAAGGACCAGATCAGCTTTCAGTGTGATATCTGGGACCAGTTCTATGTGGATGGTAAGTTGTGCGC
This sequence comes from Hericium coralloides, assembly GCA_003675405.1. Lineage (NCBI taxonomy): Eukaryota > Fungi > Basidiomycota > Agaricomycetes > Russulales > Hericiaceae > Hericium > Hericium coralloides. The sequence continues at coordinate 588,441 of QUOP01000074.1, forward strand.
TTCCTTGTCTGTGAGGAGTGCTGATGTGGAGAGAAGAGCTGAATTTGAACCAATGCTACAACGTCTGTGCGTGATTATATTTTTCCTTCGTGAATTGTATATTAATGTGACGGGCAGATCGTTTTACGGACGAATGCCCGACGCCGAGCGATCCGCTTGAGCCGTATTTCTCGGTACGTTGTTCCTGTCGCGACGAGGCCGAAGCGCTGACGCGAGGCGTTCGAACAGCGCGCGGACGTCCAGACAGCACTGCACGTCCCGGATTCAGGCTCCTTCTCTGAATGCAGTAATGACGCCGTTTTCGTCGACAACGTGCGTTTCTCCGCCGGTCCATTATTGTATGTCTACTAACAGTATGATAGAACGATGACTCGCCGTATTCGGAGACCCTGTTCCCAGACCTGCTGTCCCGCCTGCCACGCGGACTGACGCTGTGGCACGGCTTGCTCGACTCACTGCTGCTGAACGTCGGCGATCGGACCACAATCCAGAACCTGACGTGGAATGGCGCACAGGGCTTTTCGAAGCCACCCACCGTGCCGCTGGTTGTAAATGGCACGCAGCGCGGGGCGTACCAATCCGAGAGAGGCTTCACGTATATTGAAGTCAGCGGGGCCGGACGTGAGTATTTGTTTCCTCCCCGGATGTGTCACGAGGCGCTGAGGGTGTTGCTTGCAGATATGATTCCTGAGGACCAGCCGGAGACGGCGCTGCATGTGTTCCAGTCCGTGCTGGGACAGGTTGCGCTGTGATGCAGGTAATGTTTCGAATGCTAACGGGTATCAGATGGGTTGTCTTGTAGACCGGTACCGATGAATGGTTCTTTATTCTTGATTGAAACGCTCTGAGATGTCTACCGTTGCTGCTAGAGCACCAGTGTTAGAGGCCCCAGCCATGTGTGGAAATCTGCAGGTAAGCTATTAGGTCGTCAGCTAGAGAAGAATGGGCTACGTGGCCATAGTCACAATCTGGGGAAGCCTTGGTGGCTGCGGTCTACTGGGAGGCTGGGCGTATCGAGAAGTACTTGTAAACTGCTTCCGCCTCAAGATCGAAGGTGCATTTATAGTGCATGTAAGTTGTGTCAATGTTGCATATCGGCGTCAGCAGGCTGATTTGTGACGATAACGTGGCCGTGACAGCGCGCTCTGTTCATCTAAACGTACCTGCAACGCAAAAAGGATGATGTTCGTGAGTGGCGTGGGCGGGAGAAGCCCTCTTGCATGATAAAAGGCGATATGCAAGTTTTGCTCACGACGTCTACCATCCCATCTCCCGTGTTTCGAGAATAGTTTGAACATCAGCTACGTCTATATCCTCTCAAATCATGCATGGCCGTTTCTCTTTAGATATCATCGACCGCATACTCGTCCATATCACCGACCTGAGGACCCTTATATCAGCCCTTTTGGTCTCCAAGCACACCCACAGAGCGTTCAGCACCCGGCCACGCAGCATTATCACCGCCGTTATCCGGAATGAAAACCCAGAATCGTGGCCTGCGGTGATCCGCTTCATCCATTTCAAAACCACTGGCGAGCTCCTTGAAAGCGAAGACCATGCCGAAAAGGTCCTGATCGACAGGAAGGCAGTTGGGCGCTACTTGAAACTTGATCCCTTTGTGAATGACTGGGTCGAGATGTTTCGAGCAAGGTGGGATGATGCATTGCTCCATATGAATTCCTGGCATGTTCATTAGATTTAGGAACACTGCCAATCGCGTCTTGTCTGCGACCCAATTCTACACCGTCTCCCGTGCGCTCTATCGTCTCTGGTTGTACCAAGCCCGTTTTGGAAAGACTTGGTCCCAGTGGGTCCGCGGAAAGGAGGATGAAACGGCCCAGCAGCCGCTTATAGTTGAAACCGACCCGCAGAAGAAATACGGCCCGTTATATGCCGAGAGGGCCCATTTCCTGGCCGAATTTTCAGGGCTGGAGCAATACCGAGATTTGGCGATCATCTTTCGGTTTGTGCAACGCGAGGCCGTCCTGTGGCTGAGCAGAAGTGGTTTATGGGGAGCGTACTCGGAGGAGGGTTCGTTTCAATGCACCATCACTATGAGTCGTTGCTAAATCCACGTATTTTGCGCAGTTTGGGAGCTCACTCTGGAGCTCCTGGCACGCGAGCTGGACGAGATTATAGAGATCTTGCAGGGCTATCGGACATTTCACGACAAGGTGTCCGTCTCTCTAGAGGTGGTCCAGGAGCAATTCCTTGTATGCTCTCTGCCTTTAGATTACGGTGACCTTCACCCAGAAACCCTTATTCTCGGCAACGATCATTTGTGTTCCATACAATGTGAGGGTGGTACGCTTGGGCGCTGTATTCTGTTATTGACTATTTGTAGGCGACTTGTGTAGGAATACTGGGAGATACATCTGGCATGATCTCAGTACGCCTTCTTCCGGTGACCTTCACCGTGTCCGCCCACAACTAATCTGACCTGAAGATCGCACGGACATTGGCGCATGGTGGGGAACGCCTATCGAGTTCTCCGAGCGCTTCATGAATCATTCCAGTTCATTCATCGATGCAATTGACGAGCACTCCCACGGCATCGGTATCGTGGACACCCTGGTCGATGACGCGTTGAAGCGCGAAGATCTAGATCTTTGGGGAAAGCTGATCTGTGAAACGTGTATGTGTGGTCTGCTCGAAAAGCACCTCGCAGACTGCTGGAGGGCGAGACGCGCTTCGTACGGGTAGTAAGTGTGAATCCATTTTCGGAAGAATTGAATCGCTGATTTCCTCCGGCATGCTTGTTTTGTAGTCCGGGGGACAGCGACTCCGGTGACGAATGGGATTCCTAGCGTATGTTCCGTAGAACTTTACATCAACGGGATACAAATCTTGCCCGTAGCGGCCAGACGGCCGAACTATCATAGTTTGAAATATGCTATTTCTTGAAGTATAGTGTACAATAATCATAACGTTGATTCTATCATTGCCCGGACATGCCTTAATCGGACTGACTAACATACCAACGCGTGATCAAATCACATCGAGTTGTCCACGAAAGGCGGTCCATTCAAGTGCCACGTCCAGCCCTCGGGCCTCGAAGTGCGAAACACACTGAAAACACATATCAGACACGCGCACGTCAAAACGCGGCAAAGGATAGAACACTGACCTGCTGGCTTTCCACGTCTGATACGGAGGCTTTGGATCCCGGGTAGGAAACAGGCCGCGCGGTACTGGGTCTAGCGCCAACTCGTCGACGTCCAAGTATTCCGGATTCAATCCTATGCGGAATCTGTCTACCGTGGATTCGAACCAGGCCTGTTCGTCATCCGTAAGCTTCTCTCCCACGCTATCCCCACCATCCCCAACTTCTTCGAGAGAGGCAATGACGGTCGACAGCGGAACGCCTGCGTGCATCCTCGCGCTGACGAAAGCCTTTAGCTCGTCCTTGGAACTCCATAAGATAATTGTCTCCAGTTCCGGACAGAAGACACGGGCGGGCAGCTCGCCGTTCGGGAAAAGCGACGACAGAAGGTCTTGTTCCTCCCCCAGCAGAAGCGTCCGCACGTTCCGTAGCGCCGCAAAGATCTCGTCCTGCGCCTCGATACCGTTGTCGCAGATGAACGTCTCCACGCTGTGCAGCACGCAGTGCCCTGTCTGCTGATATGGCCGCAGCAGCGCCGACGCGAACGGCAGCCTCGTGTAGATCCCGTTCTGGATTTCGAGCAGGCGGAGGTCCGGGATGAATAGTTGGCCGAGGAGTTCCTCTACGTACGCCGCTTCGTTGATGCCCAGCTCGAGGCGCCGCAGCGCGCGCAACTCTATGGTCTCCGACGCACGTTCGTTAGGGTCAGGGACGCCCAATTGCCCCGAGAATGCAAGGGAGAGTGCCTCAAGCTCAGGGCAATGCTGGAGGATGGTAAGGAGGTCGTAGTATTTCGGATCTCTTGCAGGATTAGCGATGTTGAGGCTTCGCAGACCCTGGAGCCAGCGCGTATCCGTGTCTATGCTCAAGCCGCTCAGAGAGACATGCGCGAGGGCGGCGGGACTAGGCACTGTGTTAAACAGGAGGTTCGTCCCGTAAGTTGTGGTATATGGGTTGTACTCGAATTCGAGAGAGAGATACTCCAGGGCTTGGGCTGAAAAAAGGGCGTTGTAGACGGCGCTGTACAAGAAGCTCAAGGATGATGCGAACGTGAACGTCCGCCAGCGCGCCGCATGTCGACCTATGGAAGCGATGGACGCGAGGACCCTTGCGCATTCCGTTTCGCCCCCGGGTTCCCCATGTAGCCGCAGCACCACGTCGAGCGGTTCCTTCCCCGCTCTCTCCAGGAACTTCAGGGGTTCGGGTGGTAGGTGTCGGTTTCCCGGGCTAGTCGAAAGCAGCACGAGCGACCAGAGTGACTGCTTTGCGATTGCCACGGAACGCCAGCGCGCGCAGACGTGCGTCAGTGCCAGGCGGGGATCTGGTTTTCCGGAAGGCAGTTCTAGTCGCATACCAGGCCCGCGAATGGGGTGGCATACTAAGCCAAAGATGTAGCATAGGAGTTCGGGCGGAAGGAGGTCGATGCTGCACTCCATCGTTTCCGGCGCCATGAAGGGTACAATTCTCGGACAAACTATGAGGAGAAATAATTGATACTTCCTGAATACATAGATGCTTAAATGCGTACCTGTGACAAGACTGGCGGTTTGACTGATTACTCTCGCGCGACGAAAACTGGGCTAGGGGTCCGCAACAGTCCTCACAGGTCTTCACAGGTCTTCAACTAGACAAGTCTGTTTCCCGAGACAAAATTGCTGGATGACAATATGTTTGATTCCGGTGTCGTCGAGAAAGAAAGCACTTACTGGGACGTGAGGACGTTTCGGCAGGAAGAAAGCAGGACACTAACACCAACGTACAGCCCCGTCGCGGATATCTGTTCCTAGTGTCGGCCAAACAACAGTAAACATCATATGGCAGCATGTTGAGTTCACAGAAACGCAGGTTGACTATGGCGCTGAGGACCAACAGCGAAGACAGTACTTACGCTGTAAGTCTATTCTCGTAGTTGTCATAAAGATTCCCTTTTCTACTACTGTTCCACTATCCCATATTTCACGGCGGCTCCAAGTTCTACTCAATTGCGCAACGCAAAGGGATAGTCGGTGTAACTAACTGGGTTCTCCGTGGTGTAGAAAGTATCGCAGTCATACAGGATGAACGGGATATCCTCCTTCAATCTCAAGGGGAGGTCAGGCTGCATGAGAGGGCGTCAATCGGTGAGACAAGTCGGTAAGCATCGAAGTCGATGGCGCTCACGTTCGAGATGAAATAGCGGCCGAATACGATCAACTCGTTCTTCTCATCCGCAGCCTTGCTAGCCAAGTCCCGAGTATAACAACTAGCAGACAGGTATGGCCTCGGTCTCCAGATCTTGTGCAAGAAATCATTCGAATCGCCCTGTCCCGCCTCGCGATCTGCGCCGGCGGTGACGCGAGGCTCGGTGACGTGAATGTACGCAAATTCGGGGTAAATATCACGAAGCTTCGTCACAAGGTGCGAGAAGGATGCGCATGTCTAGAGAGTGTCGATTTGTTATCACATAGGTCGCTAGAGATTTACACCCGTACCCGCCTTGGAATGTCCCCCACGGGCTGAATCTGATCCCGACACGCTTCTGACCCACCGCCTTCGTCACGGCCTCGATGACCGCCAACGAAAACCGTGCCCAGATCTCAATCGAGCCGCCGTACTCGTCCGTGCGGTTGTTCAACACATCCTGCAAGAACTGGTCTACGAAGTACCCGTTGGCATTGTGGATCTCGACGCCGTCGAAGCCGGCCTTATGCATTGCGTTCGATGCGGCAGTTGTGTACAGCTGCACTCGTCCTTCGTGATCGGTCGCGGCTTCGGCGCACCCATCATCGGAATGTCGCCCGCGCTGTCGAACTCCCGCGCGCCGGATTGTCGTACTCGCGCCGCAGGACGTCGCGATTGGCGGCGCGTCCGAGGGCCCACATCTCCAGGTAGATGAACGAGTTCTTCGCGTGCATCCGTGAGCAACACTTCTATCGAGGATCCTGGAAGAGCAGGACACTCGGTAAAATAAGATTTTACGCTGATCAATATGGATAACAAACCCTCCCATGAGTGTGATTCAGTAGCTTTCCATAGATCTTATTCAGCAGCTATGGAAGGGAGGTAGTAAGTTGTTCCGCAGCGGTTCCAATGAGGAGCATTAATTATGGGAAGCCTCGGTCGACTGATTCAACGAGCTGAGGAGAGTTCTGGCTGGTCACTTAATGCGTGCCAGAGGGGTGTGACGGCGCCAGCTGCTTTATGACGGTCGCGTGGGCGTGACGGCGCGCCACGAACATCCACGCAGACCGCGATGCTGTGTGCTGCCTCCGATGTCCTCCCAGTAAGTACGCGCTGCTTTCATCCTGATATCATGTCCTTGTGTGTGGATGTACCATAGGAAGGCAACGCGAGCGACAGATGGAGATGGACCGGAGCGCTGATCAGACAATCGAAGCACGCGCACTTGCAAGGCAAATTGCCTGTCTCATCCGTGCCAATCGCCCTTCGATTGTCGGGCCAGAGTCACAGAATTTATTGTTTCGTCCCCCCGAGATAGTTATATCTGCGAGGGCGTAAAGCCTTCAAGATGTTCACTGAGGTACCATTAATTCTGTCCTACATCTCCACGTCGCGTACACAGGACACTGACGAAAACTCTGCAGCGAAGGGGGCGCATCTCCGAGGACGCGCCTCGCTTCCTCTTCCCTCCGCGCTGTATCGCACATCTAGCAGTTGGCGAGCAGGATGCGGTTCGCGGGGCACGCGATATGGCGACGGCATCAGGCTTCCAGGAGAACGATCTCGACAACCCAACCCACATGCACAATACGCACGATGTATAAAAGGCTCCTCAGAGCCATCTTACAGTGTACTTCATCTCTCTGTGGCCTAACAGATGCGTCTGGCAATCCTCGCGCTCTCACTCCTCCCTCTCGCCAGCGCCGTCCACACGTCGGAAATCGCGCAGCGCCTGCGCAAGCACCGCCCCGTGCCCGCCCCACAGAAACACACGACACCCACCGCCGTAGCGCCCGCCGCGTTCTTCACGCCGCACTTCGCGAACCCCGCCGCGGCAGACTTCCACGTCAATTCATCCGCTCTGCCGCTCGTCGACTTTGCGCTACAGGACTCGTGGGCCGGCCGCCTGCCCGTGTCGAACAAGCCGGGCGACGACCGCCGTCTCTTCTTCTGGTACTGGCCTGCGGGGATCGCCAACGCGTCGGACACGCTCACGATCTGGCTGAATGGCGGACCGGGGTGCAGCTCGCTGACGGGATTTTTGCAGGAGAACGGCCCGGTTTCGTTCCCGCCGGGTGCGTCGGCACCGAGTGCGAATCCGTACGCGTGGACGGGCGTGTCGGACGTCGTATGGGTCGACCAGCCCGTCGGCACGGGCTTCGCGACCGGCACCGTTGATATCCACAACGAGTTCGAGCTCGGCGACGAGTTCTACGGCTTCCTGTGCGTGCATTTCTATGTCCCGCCTTGCTTTTGCTGAACGGCGGCGTGCAGGCAACAGTTCTACGGCGTCTTCCCCGAGCTGGCGAGTAAGAAGCTGTTCATCACGGGCGAGAGCTACGCCGGGTTCTACGTGCCGTTCATCGCGTCGCGCATCCTGCACGCGTCCGCCGCGGAGCAGGCCGCGCTGCCGCTCGACGTGCAGGGCCTGCTCATCAACGACGGCGTGTACAGAAGCTTCATCACGAACCAGGAGGCGCCCATCGCATCGTTCGCGGTTGCGAACCGGGAGCAGCTCGGCCTGTCGGACGAGCAGATCGCGCAGTATGAGGACCTGTCGGCGTACTGCGCGTGCATGCATATTCTGCTCCCTTATGATGGTTGTTGACGCCGAGTAGGTATGACGAGCTGCTCGCGCAGGTGACGTACCCGCGGAAGGACAAAATTCCGCTTCCGGAAGGGTTCACCAATGAGTGCGATATCTGGGACCAGTTCTACGGAGACGGTGCGTTCTGCAATTCGTGGTCTTGTGGCGGTGCTGATGGGAGAGTAGCAATGGATGCGAATGAATGCTTCGACGTTTGTGCGTGACATTTCATTAGATTGCTTCTCGGTGAGGTTTGTATTGATGTGGCAGGACAGACCGCTTCACGGACCAGTGCCCGACGCCGAGCGACACGCTTGACGCGTATTTCTCGGTGCGTTGCTCCAGGTTGCTCCCGGTAGCCGCGCTGATCTGTTTTGACACGATCTGTGACGACAGCGCGACGACGTCCAGGCAGCGCTGCATGTCCCAGACTCGGGCTCCTTCTCTGTGTGTAGCAATGACCCGGTATTCGTCGACAATGCGAGTCCCTCCACCTGTTGCTTTCCGCGTACCTGATGGCATAATATTGACAGATTGACGACTCGCCATACTCGGAAACGCTGTTCCCGGATCTGCTCTCGCGCCTGCCGCACGGGGTAACGCTGTGGCACGGCCTGCTCGACTCGTTGCTGCTGAACGTCGGCGACCGCATTACAATCCAGAACCTGACGTGGAACGGCGCGCAAGGCTTCAAGAAGCCGCCCACGGTGCCGCTCGTCGTAGATGGCACGCGGCGCGGTGTCTACCGGTCGGAGAGGGGCTTGACGTATATCGAGGTCGATGGTGCTGGACGTGGGTATTCCTCATTATTGTTGCACAGGATGTAGGGTGCTGACTGCGCCTGCAGATATGATTCCTGGGGACCAGCCGGAGACCGCGCTCCATGTGTTCCGGTCTGTGCTGGGGCAGGTCGCGCTTTGAGGTGGCGTTTCTCATGTTTTGACTGCTGACGGGTAAGAGGCGAACTAATGAAATGGTTCTCGCTCCTCAATTCATCGTTCTGATAGAAATCCGCGTCGGGTGCTAGGACGTTAGTGCTGCTTGGGACAGTACGTGTAGTGACCTGGAGAAGAACGAGCTATCATGCGATCGTGGACGTGCCAGTGCGGGTTCCATGAGCCATGATATTTTTCCAGTGCTAGCCATGTTTAGGACTGAATTGTAGCATCGTTCAGCTTCCCTGCCTTCTCGATTGTCGCCTCCCTCCTACCGTTGGAAGGGTCGCTAGATTAATTGGTCTCTGTCGCTTTTAGGCTGGGCGCGAGGCATGGATGCTGACGAAAAGAAGCTGACGTACGCGTTATTCGCGTCGCGTTCCGAAAGAGGCATGGGCGTCTCCTTTCTTGGCCAGCTGCAGGGAATGCGAATCCTGGTGGCGGCAAGCATGGCGGACGTCAACTTCAACATGGCCCGAGCGCGATGTATCCCAACGCGGTCTAATTGGAATCCATGTGTGCGAGGGCGTCGGATGGCAGAAAATACCTAATATTCCCCTCCTTTTCTTCTCTTTCCTCGTCGTCGTCGCCGCCGCCGCCGTCATTGTCTAGGCCGTCGTCGTCGAAGGCGGCATGACGCTCGCCGTCCTTCGTGCACTCCATGCCATCATCGGTGATGCCCTCAACGACATAGACGCGGTCTATTCCGCCGCGTCTCTCTCCTCCCCGTGCCCATCCCCGACCCCGTCCTCCGTGCCTTCCACTGACTCGTCTCCACCCTCGTCATATTCGACGCACGAAAGCTCACAGCCGCAACGACGCCCGGGGACGCCTCCTCTTCTCTCCAATAACAGGATACCATGCAGTCCCGTCGCATTACCGCGGAAACGCTCCATCGACTTTCCTGCGCTTGACGTCCCCGCGGACAGCAGCGACGACCGAGACACAGAGGCCGAACGCCTGCGCGCCCACCCCACTGTTGCCAACGCCATCTCACGCATCGTCGCAGCTTGTGGGCAGCTCAGCGTGACCGTCCGCAATCCGTTCCTGGTCCTGTGCGACGCGGGCATGGGCGTGCGTATTTTTTGTCCCCTTTCTTCTGCCCTTGCTAAATGGCGGCCATGTCAGTACCACCTCCCCAGCGCGCTGCGGTTTCTTGAGGCGGCTCACATTCCCGAGCTACTCAGTCCAGCAGGTCCCGACGGCCTGCACGTCTCGACGATCACCGCGCGGCTTGCACCCTACCTATCCAATCCCGCTCACCCACGGACAGGCGGGATGGAGGAGGGCACAGAAGGCAAAGTTGGTGCGTGCTCACATGAGACCAAAGAAGAAAAGGCTGAATCAAACAAAATATAGCGCATATACTCCGTCTGCTTGCGACCCACCATCTACTGCTCGAGCGTTCACCAGATGTATTCGCACTCAACCGCGTCTCGGCCCTCTTGGATACGGGAAAAGACTTCTCCGAGGTCGTGGGGTGGTGCGTCTATTGTATCACTCTGAATTTCGTTCACCAACCGGTCCGCAGCCCTGACAAAAAATACGAGAATACCGACGGCATCGCCGCGTTCTTCGCATTGAAGTACGTGCCCCCTCTCCTTATCTTGACATGAGAACCTGGATGCTTAACTGATACAGCACGGACGAGCTGTTCAAAGCCTCCGCCTATCTCACCGAGTCAATCCTCCCGCATGCTGCTCCGCTTGAGGAAGAGATTAACAGCACCCTCCTTCCGCTCTCGCCCCCGCTCGGACAATCCCCTTCGAAATCGACGCCCAACCCCTCTACAACACCAGAGCCACGTAGTGACGCAGAGCGTGAGCGTGAGCGCATCTTTGCGCACCGGCGTGGGCAGCTTGACGGGCACTCTCCCGGAACGAGCGTCAGTGCGGGTAGTACCGCAGGCTTGCTGAGTTCATGCACGCCTCCACCACCACCCGTACCAGAGAAGGAGAAGGGCCGCACTCCTGTGCCCACGTTGAAGCGTCTACTCTCGCGGCCGAAGCTGGTCGTACCGTCCCCCTCAGAGCTACTTCCGATGCCCCCACTGTCCCCCGTCTCGCTGCGCTCGCCAGTATCGACCACGTCGTTACGCTCGCCTGCACCTTCGCTCTCGCCAGTCGATTCCAGGCACGGCAGGGCAGACTCGCTATCGCCAGTCGACGGTGGCCGGGCGCGGTTGCAGTCCAACTCAAGTCTCAGCCTGACCCCGCGTGCGGCGTCGCGCTCGATGGCTGATCTACTCTCGAGCGCCGGGCCCGAGCCCAACATGAACAAAACGCCGAAGGCGTCACCGCTGACGTTCCTCAAACCGCGCACACCGCGTATTTCGTTGCGCTCGGGCGGAACTGTGGGTCTGCGTTCGCCCGGGGGCTTCTTCGGGCTGGGTGCTCCGCGAGGAAAGGACCAGCTGCTGGACCGGGGCGAGCTTGAGATAAGCTCGCCATTGGAATGCAATCCTCAGATGGGCAATGGCGTGGGTCTCGAGGCCGGCTTGCTCGAGCCTGCCTTCACACTGGCGCCTGCGCCAGTAATGAAAGAGAAGAGGCGGCGGGCGGCAATAGCCTCATGCGACGACCTCGGCGGCACGCTCCCATCTACCCCGCGCTGGGATAAACAGTTGGAGACACCAGCTGCAAGCCGCGGGCCTAGTGTGAGCGACCCGCAGAGCCCCAAGAGCCCACAAAAGAGAGCCCGCAGTGGGAGTGCGGCGAGCCCACCTCCGCTGAGCGCGTTCAATCTTTCACAGCGGACTGCGTCGCATTTCTGGGCGTGGCTCGAGGCGCCCGGTAATGAGGCGCGGCTGGCGCGGTTTGGGAAGGCGATGGGGGGCAGCCGCGGGTGGGAGGAGGACGGGATCGAAGGTGCGTTTGGGCGTGCGGCGTGAGTGTCCAGCTGACCCTGGGTATAGCGTTTCCGTTCGCGAGTTTACCTGCGGGCGCGCTCGTTGTCGATGTGGGCGGGGGGATCGGAAGCACGTCGATGTTGCTCGCGGAGAGGTTTCCGGAGCTGCGCTTTGTGATTCAGGATCGGGAGCCGGTGTGTAAACTGGGCTTGGAGGTGCGTGCTATTGGATCTGGCTCTGGATCGAGATGACTAGAGTTATACCTAGGCGTGGCGCGCACGGTGCCCTGAATTTCTGGACTCGGGGCGGGCGAAGTTTCAAGGTGAGAAAGCATTGACCTTGCTGGTGGTCTATGGTATTGACAGCGTTCTGGACACAGCACACGACTTCTTCACGCCGCAGCCAAAGCATACCTCCCAGCCTGGCGCGTTTCTCCTCCGCGTCATCTGCCACGACTGGCCCGATGCGTTCGCGCGCCGCATTCTGCTGCAGCTCCGACGCGCCGCACGCGAAGGCGACACGCCGACGTACCTCGTGATTGGAGACCACGTCCTGCCGTACGCATGTGCGTGCCCGGAGCGCGAAGAGCCCGTGCTCGACAAGAAAGGCCGGCGCAAGAGCGCGTGGGGACGTGTTGGGGGCGAGATGGACGCGATCGAGGGCGCCGAGGCGCTCCGCACGCTGCGGGGCGCGAAGTGGCCGCTGCTCGCGAACCTGGGCAAGGCCAGCGCGAACGCATACTGGATGGACCTGACGGTGCGTACCGCGCCTCTCCCATCTAGTGTCTTGCGGGGGACTGAAAGCGCGAACAGATGCAGGCGACGTTCAACGGGCAGGAGCGCACACTCCCCGAGCTCGTCGCGCTCACCGCATCAGCGGGGTGGCGAATCCTGCGCGTCGCGCGCACGGAGGGCTCGTTGTTCGGGCACATCGTCGCGGTGCCCGCACCGGTCCCGCCGTCGCCCGTGCTCGGGAGCCACCCGGGGCTCGCGACGCTCGTCGTCGGCGACGGCGTGGACGAGGACTTGCCGCCGATGATGGTCACGCGCCCGTCGACGCCTGCGCTCGACATGTTTGGCTTTGGGTGGGAACTGCCGCCGCGCGGGGTCGGCGTGGCGGATCGGGAGGCCGAGGAGGGGAGGGGGGCGAGGAGGCGGGGCGGGGCGGGGCTGTGGGTACGGTGGATGAAGGGTCGGGCAGGGAGGCGGAGTAAGGGGGATTTGAGGGAGGGGGCGGTGGGGGAGAAGCGGGAGGGTGGTGGGACTGTGCCGTCGCCGCCTCCCGTGCCTCCCGTGCCGCCGCCCACGCCGCAGGGGCGCGGGCTGCTGAAGAAGGTGTCGCAGTACTTTGGGGAGAGTTAACGCTGGATGTATAGTGTAATGTGGGTGTTCTGTTGTAACTCGTGTCGAGGGTGCCCACTGTCTGGGCGGTGGGGGTGTAGGTTTGATTTGTCGTCGGTACTGTTCAGTGTGTTTGTTGTTGAGTAGCAGACTATGCTGTAGCTTGTCGGTTTATGATATTGCGGCCGTGTGGTGTGGTTTGGCGGAAAATAAAGGACTTACAGACCTTCTAAGATACGTTCGTGAAGTTGTAGTGATTAGCCGAATGGTCGGGACCGACATTGAAGTACTACAACGCCTTCATATAGTCAACTGCATTGCTCTTAGCTCTGGTTCTCGTTTACTAGTATGACCACCTTGTACCCTGGATCAGTACCAAGATGAGCCAGACCACCGATACTAGATGGCCTCGATACACAGAACGATTGTCTTCTATGCGAGCAGCAACGGACACTGGCTGGATGGTGAAGATGGGAAAGACACATCGAGTTAATTTCGAATTAGTGATTTTCTCAGGCTATGTCCAGCTAAAATATTGTCTGAATGCTCGGTCTCGGCTTATCAAATGGTTGTCAATATTCTAAGTCCAAGATAGGTCAGTTACTGACTAAGCCCCGACTTATCAACAACTTATCAAGCATGCACATAGTTAACGCGACTAGCGCCGAGGAATCGTCACCGGTTCCACGGCCAGCTTCTGCTGCGAACCTAGAGCTCTCCTGAGCTCATTGAAATAGAGTACGTTGGCCGAGGCTTCCCATAGTCGCTGAATAAGACCCAGGCGAAGGTTGCTGATTCAGATCCATGGGAGAGTTTATTAGGAAGGAAGGAAGGAACATCCTACTCCTCCAGGCTGCTCCATCGGAATCTTTCTCGCACGTCCGGGGGACGAGATATAAAACGTCGCAGAGTCTCCACAAGAAGCCATTACCATTTTCACCCACCTCTCCCTAAATCCAAAGACCCCTCCCCTTTCCACCATGTCTGCGTCAAAGCTCTTCAAGCCATTCAAGCTCGGTGACATCACCCTCCAGAACAGGGTGGTCATGGCACCCTTGACGCGCTTCCGCGCCGACGACCAGCACGTCCACGGTGACCTCGCCGCGGAGTACTACGCGCAGCGTGCGAGCACGCCCGGCACGCTGCTCATCACCGAGGCGACGTTCATCGCACAGCGTGCAGCCGGGTACGACAACGTGCCAGGCGTCTGGTCCGACGCGCAGATCGCGGGATGGAAGAAGGTACGTGGCTATTTCTGAGAGTTGGGGAGCAGAGTATGAATCTGATTTTTCGCGCATGAGCAGGTGACGGACGCGGTGCACGCGAAGGGCTCGTTCATTTACCTGCAGCTGTGGGCTATCGGACGCGCCGCGGACCGTGACGTCCTGCGGCGCGAGTACAATGATCCGTCGTACGAGCTCGACGGCGCGGGCGACATCCCGATGACGGGCGCGCCGGCGCCGCGGCCGATCACGAAGGACGAAATCAAGGAATATGTCCACCTGTACGCGACGGCCGCGTCGAACGCGGTGCACAAGGCGGGCTTCGACGGAGTAGAGATCCACAATGCCAACGGGTACTTCCTGGACCAGTTCTTGCAGGATGTGTCCAACAACCGCACGGACGAATACGGCGGCTCGATTGAAAACCGGGCCAGGTTCTCGCTGGAGGTCATCGAGGCCGTGACGAAGGCCGTGGGACAAAAGCGTGTTGGGATCAGATTCAGCCCGTGGGGCACGTTCCAAGGTGGGTACGGGTTTGAATCTGTAGCGACCTGTGTGATAACGAGGCGATATCCTCTAGATATGCGCATGAAGGACCCGAAGCCTACCTTCTCGTACCTCGTGACGAGGCTTCGTGATAGTTACCCCGAGTTTGCGTACATACACGTTACTGAGCCTCGCGTCACTGCCGGCTCAGATCGCGAGCCAGGAGAGGGCGAGTCGAACGATTTCTTGCGCGAGATATGGGGCTTGAGGCCATACCTGTCTGCTGGAGGTTATACTCGGGACTTGGCTATCAAGGCGGCGGATGAAAAGAACGAGTTGATCGTCTTTGGCCGCTATTTCATCTCGAACGTGAGTGTCATCGTTCTAGGTACTTACCACGCCGTCTCACTGATTGATGCGTTCTGCTACAGCCCGACCTCCCCTTGAGATTGAAGGAAGATATCCCCTTCACCCCGTACAACCGCGATACTTTCTATCTTCCGAAGAACCCGATTGGTTACACGGATTATCCTTTTGCGTTGCGTAATTAGAGTAGAGCTGGGGGTTATGGCATGTTGGCAGTGCAATAATAGTAGAAACTTAGACTATATCAGACTTACATTATCCTGTCTTCGTTCTCTTCGGCCCTCAAGGCCTCATGCATCATGCATCATGACTGAGATAACTCGTCTCGTTATCCTGTGTCACTGTTTCCGTGAGAACGTACGGGACATGGAGGGTCGGACGCGGACGTGGAAACTGGTTTCCGTGAACTCAACATGCTGCCATGTGATGTTTACTGTTATTTAGCCGATGCTAGGACAGATTTCCACGACGGCTCGGACGGGGCTGAGGGTTGTACACTCGTATTTGTGTCCTATTTTCTTCTTGCCATAGCGTTCCAACGCACCGGTACCCAGTAAGTGCTTTCTTCCACGAGGATACCGGCGTTCAACATGCTGTCAGCCACCGTTTTCATCTCGAGCATTATCTTGTCTGGCTGAAGACTTGTAACGGCCGGATGGCGGATCCCTAGGCCTGTTTCCGTCGCACAAGCATATTCGAGTTGCCAGTCTGTTACAGGTACTCATCCAAATACTTCGGCATCTAGGTGTTCAAGGAAGTATCGTTATCTATCCTGACTCGCTTGTCCCAGAATTTTAGTCCCCGTGGCACGGGAGACGACGGGGCGCAGCATCGACCTCCTTCCGCCCGAGCTCCTATGCTACATCTTTGGCTTGGTATGCCACCCCGTTCGCGGCCCTGGCCTACGACTGGAACTGCCATTTGCAAGGCCAATTCCGCATCTGGCACTGACGCACGTCTGCGCGCGCTGGCGTGCTGTGGCAATCGCGAAGCGGTCGCTCTGGTCGCTCGTGGTGTTGTCGACTGGCCCGGAAAACCGACACCTGCCGCCCGAACCCCTGAAGTTCCTAGAGAGAGCAGGAAAGGAACCGCTCGATGTAGTACTGCAGCTACAGGCGGCACTCAAGGACGAAACGGAAGATGCCAGACTGCTTGCATCTATCGCTTCCATAGGCCGGCATGCGGCGCGCTGGCGGACGTTCGTGTTCGTGTCGCCCTTGCGCTTCTGTATAGCACTGTATTCGAGGCCCTGTTTTGTGCCAAAGCCCTGGAGTATCTCTCTCTCGAATTCGAGCATAACACATTATGACACAGCTTACGGGACGAACCTCCTGTTCAACGCAGTGCCTAATCCCGCCGCCCTCGCGCACGTCTCTTTGTACGGCCTGAGAACGGACACAAACACACGCTGGCTACAGGGGCTGCGAAGCCTCAACATCACCAATCCTGCGGCTGATCCGAAATACTACGACCTCCTCACTATCCTCCAGCACTGCCCGGAGCTCGAGGCACTCTCCCTCGCATTCTCGAGCCAGCAGGGCGTTCCCGATCCCAATGATCGCCTGTCGGAGATCATCGCTTTGCGCGCGCTGCGGCGTCTCGAGTTAGGCATCAACGAAGCAGCGTTCGTAGAGGAACTCCTCGGCCAGCTATTCATTCCAAACCTCCGCATGCTTGAAATTCAGAACGGGATCTACACGAGGCTGCCGTTTGTGTCAGTGCTGCTGCGGCCGTATCAGCAGACGGGCCGCTGCGTGCTGAATAGTGTGGAGACATTCATCTGCGATAACGGTATCGAGATGCAGGACGAGATTTTTTGCGGCGCTGAAGAACGTGCGGACGCTTCTGCTGGGCGAGGAACAAGATCTCCTGTCATCTCTTTTCCCGACCGGCCAGCCGCCCGGCCGTGTCGTCTGTCCGAAACTGGAGACGATCATTCTTTGGAGTTCCAAGGACGAGCTGAAGGCTTTCGTCAGCGCGAGGATGCACGCAGGCGTTCCGCTGTCGACCGTCATTGCATCTTTTGAGGAATTTGGGGATAATGGGGCTGGCGCGAGAACACCCCTCTGACACGCACGGCCTCCTTCCGCTGCGATCGAACCCAGAACTCTCCTAAGCTCGTCGAATGCAGTACGTCGATTGAGGCTTCCCATAGCTTCTGAATAATATCCATGCGAACCTGGTTGAGCCAGGCTTGTTATCAATGATCAGCATATGATATGTTACCAATATCCTGCTCCTCCAAATTCATCGATTAAATTGTTCCTCCCGGAACAAGCCCGATCGCGAGGGGAGGCATATCAAATGTGACTGAGTCACCATCAGATACAATTATCACTATAACTCACCTCTCCCCGATCCAAAAGGCTGCTCACACCATGTCTGCATCGAAGCTCTTCCAGCCGTTCCAGCTTGGCGACATCACCTTGCAGAACCGGGTGGTCCTCGCGCCTTTGACGCGCTGCCGCGCCGACGAGCAGCACGTCCACGGCGACCTCGCCGCGGAGTACTACGCGCAGCGTGCGAGCACGCCCGGCACGCTGCTCATCGCCGAGGCGACGTTCATCGCGCAGCGCGCGGCAGGGTACGACAATGTGCCGGGCATCTGGACCGACGCACAGATCGCAGGGTGGAAGAAGGTGCGTGGATGGCCGTAGGGCGCAGAGAAACGGCGAAGGAGCAGAGTCTGATTCTCGCGCGCGCGCAGGTGACGGATGCGGTGCACGCGAAGGGCTCGTTCATTTACTTGCAACTCTGGGCTCTCGGACGCTCTGCGATCCGTGATGTCCTGCGGCGCGAGTACAACGATCCGACATACGAGCTCGACGGCGCGAGTGACATCCCGATCACAGGCGCGCTGGCACCGCGGCCGATCACGAAGGACGAGATCAAGGAGTACGCGCAGCTGTACGCGACGGCCGCGGCGAACGCGGTGCACAAGGCGGGCTTCGATGGCGTCGAGATCCACAATGCCAATGGGTACCTTTTGGACCAGTTCCTGCAGGACGTGTCGAACAACCGCACGGATGATTACGGTGGCTCTATTGAGAACCGGGCGCGATTTTCGTTGGAGGTCATTGAGGCCGTGACGAAGGCCGTGGATCAAAAACGCGTCGGAATCAGATTCAGCCCGTGGGCCCCGTTCCAAGGTGGGTACGGGTGTGAATCTGTAGCGACCTGTGTGATAACGAGACGACATTCTCTAGATATGCGCATGAAGGACCCGAAGCCTACCTTCTCGTACCTCGTGACGAAGCTTCGTGATAATTACCCCGAATTTGCGTACATTCACGTCACCGAGCCTCGCGTCACTGCCGGCTCAGATCGCGAGCCAGAGGAGGGCGAGTCGAACGATTTCTTGCGCGAGATATGGGGCTCGAGGCCATACCTGTCTGCTGGAGGTTATACTCGGGACCTGGCTATCAAGGCGGCGGATGAAAAGAACGAGTTGATCGTCTTTGGCCGCTATTTCATCTCGAACGTGAGTGTCATCGTTCTAGCTACTTACCACGCCGTCTCACTGATTGATGTGTTCTCCTATAGCCCGACCTCCCCTTGAGATTGAAGGAGGATATCCCCTTCACCCCGTACAACCGCGATACTTTCTATTTTCCGAAAAGCCCGATTGGTTACACCGATTATCCCTTTGCGTTGCGTGATTGAGTAGATCTGGGAGCCTGTGGCATACTGGCGGAACTGCAGTAGAAAATGTAATACTGTCTTCCTTCTGTTCGGCCCTCACGACCCAAAATCAAGTTCAAATTTATGCTGCATCCCTGTCTGATTGATGCAACGTAATCGCGACTTGAGTGTATACTAGAAATGCTCCTCGGCCTCGAGACAATTCATAAGTATGGTTTTTCTAGAGAGGTGAAGGATAGTCAGTCTCTGTATGGATATTCGGAACGAAATTTCAGCGACAGATTATCACGTACCAACACATCATGATCTTACTCCCCTTGCAAGCCTCTTGTCTGGAATTCCTGTCATCCCAGTAGAGAGTAGGTTACTCTCCAGCTCACCGCTTGCTTTTACTGTCCCTCATTTGCACTGACGCTGATCCTCGCGATCCACAGTGCGTAGATGCTCTAGCAGCGCGTCGTACTTTCGACACAGATCTTGCTGATGCCCACTGAGGAATCACGCCCCTGCTTCACCAAACAGATCTCATTCATCCGTGACCCGATCATCTCCACCTCCGATAGTCGCCAGTCGCAGGAAAGCCTGCAACATTGCAGGCACAACAAATGGCTCCTTACACTCCCGTTCCACGTCTCTGAGCTTGTGCTCCGCGGCCTGGCGAGCCAGAACTTCGCTCTGCAGACTCGCCTGCAACTCGCGCACGCGAGACTCGAGGGCCGAGACGGAGTCTGTCGGTCAATACCTAAGTTAGACCGCGAACAGCAACAACAGCAGCACGTACGAAGCGCGTCATGGTCGCTAACCGGCTCCGTCTTCAACTGCACATCGTCTACTCTCGCGCGCACCGACCGCTGCGACGCCTCCTCGTCCCTCTTCCTCTTCAACGACGCCGCGCCCTCGTCCTGTGCCGCCCGATCACGCAGCGCCTGCACCTCGCGCCGCATGATCGCGTTCTCAACCGCAAGACTGTTCTTTTCTGACACGGTTTGGTTTAGCAACGTCTCCAGAACCAGGGAGTGCGCCTTCTCCGCCTTCACCGCGTCGTGGAACTTGTCACATCGCGCGCGGTAGTGCACGAGCTCCGCAGCAAGAACGCTTGATGGACATGCTGCGAGCTGGTCCTGGTCGCCGCGCGTCCAGGCCTGCTGGGTGTCGGACGGTGTGGCACCCACGCGACGTGGGGAGTGGATGTCGAAGAGGTGCTTGCGCGTCACACGGAGGGCGGAGGGGCGCTGGGGCCCAGGGAGACGCGGCACGGGATTGATTGGTTTGGGGGTGGGGGGCGGGGTTGTACGCGGAGAAGAACGGGCGCCAGTATTTTGGGACGGACGTCACACCAGTGCGGTTGAATCTATACCTGCGGCAGATCAGTCTACGTGCAGGACGCAGATGTAGAGCTTACAGAAGCATGCGCCGTCTGAGACAGCCCAATGTCATTAGTGTTCCCGGATGACCGACTAGGATAAGAAGACGCACATTCCATGTGTATTGAGCATTTCCGGCGACGTGTGGAACGCAGTAAAAGCATGCACGAAGACCATCATGAGGTTCTGACAGTGGCCAGTCCTGTATCAGCACCATCGAGACGTCCAAATGATAAAAACACTGCACCCCGTTCGCGGTCGTCTCCCACCGCATCTCGAGGGTCCCGCGCCCGATTTCGGGCTCTGCCACCCAGACATGCACTCTCTTGGGCAACGCGCTATTCATATGTAGCTGGAACATCACCCTGCGGAGCTCCTTGTCGACGGAGAGGGTCGGCGCTTCACCGGCGGGTGTTTCGTCGATCCTGCTGGCGAAGTCGCTTGTGAATTGGACACGGATTATGACGGTATGTGTTTCGCTGGGCATGACTGCAAACTGTGCTCAGCCAGCACGAAGATGATAAACGGACGGCAAGGAGAAGGAGGGGCCGCCGCGTAGTGAGCACATCGAAGAGTAGCAGAAGCAGAGCCACGGTTGTGGCCGTGGGTCGCGGCAGGATGAATCGATCTGAACTCTTCCTCTTAGTTCGCCATCATAACGTTGCTCTTGTCTTTGGCCATGCTTCATATTCCATAGCTAGGACGTGTTGGACTAAAGTCCATAATCTGTGCAATGCACTACATTGGCTTGTACCTTGACCAAGCGAAGTGAGTCTTGGACGGTGGCATCTGTGAACAGCTGTGAAACTCGGAATTGAAGCTGACTCCAATCGCAGATATGTAGTTTCCTGTCGGCGTTTCGCAATATATGTCCTACTTATGACAAAGTAGGAAACACCACCTTGCTTGCAAGTGAAATCGCGATGTCGAGTAGTGCCGTACGTGATCATTTTTATTTTGGATCTATGTCCTGGCCGAACTTGCTCATGGCCACGCTAACTATGCGTGTCTATGGTTCCTCCTCCTATGGAAGGTGCACCAAGACTGACCATATTTTCCACTAGGCAAGCATTCGCCGATGGCGGGTACTCTGGCTCATGAACGGGACCAGAAGCCTCACGCATATGCCGCAAACGAGGCCCTTCTGCTTTACTTCGTTCTTCTGTGACTCTCTTCAAAGCGTGCCGTCTCGCAAGGATTGCTTTGGATTAATCAATTTCTAAACCCATTCGTCCACGCGCAGCCCATAGGGCGCGATGCTGCAATCGTGGCTAGGGTGTCGACCTTGTGTCGATCTTCCGAACATCAGATGTTTGCTCTCTCCCCCAATATACTGGGGGCGCCCTCGCCCGACCAGTAAGTGCTACATCCTTCTCGAGCTATAATCATCGTCTCTGCCTATGCTTTCCCCCCCTCCACACGTCTCCCTACTATGCATGTTCTGGCACACGTAAGTCTATCGCCGATGTCATACGCATCCGTCACCAGCAGTCCACTACGCTGCGCTCCATCCCGGACGGACAATCGCCCATTCACTCTCCCTCGCGCCGCTTCACAAAGCAGCGTATCGATCCCCGTCCGAGCGCAACGATAGCCATCTCCCTTTCATGCACGCCACCCCGCATGCCCGCATCAGAATCACGCTGCGCAAGCCCAGAATCACGCCTCTCGTCCATTCATGCAGACAAGACAAAGGAAAGGGACCGTAGAACGGCCTTTAAAAGCTGACATTCGCATCACAGAATAGCAGGCATCCCATCCCATCCCATCCCACCTCCCTCTTTCCCGCTTTGTGCCCCAGGAGACCCATGACGCGGTGTCTCCCCGCCTAGAGCGCCGACTCTGTACGTCCATCGCCCGTGATTAGGATTGCATCTCGCATCGTATTAAAAGGCTTACAGTGAACTATCACGGTGCGCAGGTGGAGGATTTTCCGCGCGCTCCTGATTCTCGACATCATGATACAGATGTGGGCAGGTGGGTCGCCACGGAATATCAACGTCCCTGCTCATGGCTGAGATGACCGTCCCAGGATGTTGCGTGAAACGTTTATCCCGAGTTCAGAATGGTAGGACGCAACGCGCCGGCGTGCGCTCCCCGGCCAGGGATGCCGGTGCGTTGCGTTCGGTTTTTCGATTGATGCGATGGGGGCAGGAAGGTCGATGAGGATATGCGAGTGAGCACCTGGTGCTTTTATCTGTTTCGGACTCGCGCACGTATGTGTGTGTATACGCTCTTTATCTTACCATTTCTTCGTTTGCTCGAATGCCGACGCTCTTTTGTTTGATTATGGCCTTTGGCGCCGCTTGTTCGTTTCATGAAAGGCGTTGTGCGACGCGCGAGCCAAACGTCTTTGGATCTGTGCATTTTCGACGTATGCGAAGGGCACGCACCTCACAAGGCCGTTTCGCTTCAAACGAACTCTTTCGCGCGTACGATGCGGTTCAGGAATCGAAGCGCAATGGCCGATCCAAGAACATGGGGGTTGGAGCCCGTATAGGACGCTCGAGGGCCATGGTGTTGCATGGCTATGGCGTGCAGGGGATCAGCAAGGCAGACAGGCATGCTCATCAAGGCCAGTACGAAGACTTGTTGAATCGAGGAGCGTCTTTAGCTCCAACTCCGTGGCGCTGACGGTCTAGATATTTTTTTTTTTGCGGTGCGCGCGTTACGTATGAGCCCTGGAGTGAAGACAAAAGATGATCTCAGTATGCCCTGAAGATCTCGCAAGGCTCGCCTCAGTGAGCTGGAAGATAGCAAGGCGCAGTGTAGTTGACGTACCGCGGATATACATGTCATCACCTGGGTGTTCTTGAGAACGTTGCCTGGGTGATTGTAACGTAGATCAGACGCTCTTATCGAAAAGACCTGACTATTTTGATCACCTGCTCTAATGTTCAGTGATACACGCCTCCGGATGGAGGTATGGAAGGCTCATTGCGATCACTTATGAGGCTCGAGGCAGTGAATATGGAAATCGGCATTCTTAGAAACGAATCCGAGCATGTGCCTGTGCGATCAATGCGGGGTAGCAGGCAGGGGGATTACGACAAACACAGCATTGGAGTACCTGCGAAATCCAGGTCTCTGCTTGAGTTAAGGCATTCGACGCCGCCAAGAGCATATGAACCGTGGCCTCGCGGCCGTGCCATCCGGAATATGAGCAAAGGATCCTTGGAATGATTCGGCGCTACAGATTAGACGACTTCAATGTAAGATCGGAGACAGGCGTGGCAGTGAGAACTGCCCGACCTCGGAGGACATATAAGCTTGAGGGCTCTGTAAGTGGGCGTGGATCTAGCTGGGCTATGTAGTCCGTACAAGTCGATCCACCAGCGCACGGATATGCCCCGGGCGCAGATGCTGTGTAAATGGGTTTGAGACACGGTCGCCATGGGACTATACCGTGTAGAGCAGCTGGAAACCCTTTGTGAAGAGGGCTTGCGCCCACTGCCTCGTCCGCGTTGGAGTTGTTGTACATGTCATCTATCGGTGGTGGAGCGAAGCTCGGAGGTCCGATCTTATGAGCCGCATCAAACGCGCTCTCGCCTAATAGTTATGTGAGAGAAATGATACGTCGTAGGGGCACTGGAGGTCAGCATATGGAAAGCCATGCTACAAGCTAATACTACCCCGCCTGGGGCGGCTTGTCCGATGCATGATGGATATAAAGACAGGAGAAGAGGACAGAATGCACCTTTACGATCCACGATACGATTCTTTTCTGTCAGCCAGCAGTTTTTCTGGCGCTACGTTCATTTTCTTTTGTTGCAGAGTTTGACGGGGAAGATGGTGGTGACTTCAAGCGCCGTGGCTGACATCCTGATTTGGCTCAAACAGGGCGTGAGCCCGCCCTTGGCGCGCCGTTCTTCTCCTTCTCCCCCCCATCCTCCCCATTCCCCACAACCCGCTGGCCATCGTCAGAACGACGACGATCGACGTGCTCGTCGTAGAGGAAACCGTTTCTCGCTCAATTCATTTGTCTCGCGCCGTCACCATCCCGATCAGACTTCCCTGTCGCTGTCCACAGTCGCTGTTGACGACGTAGACGCTGCAAATCACCATTCCGATCCCGCCGGCCATCTTCAGAACGACGACGACGGACGTGCTCGTCGTAGAGGAAACCGCTTCTCCCTTCCCGTCACACGTCGCCAGGACCGTCGCGTTAGCGTGCAAACCATCGCATCCACTTCATCTGCCCCGAACCGCCCTGCATCTCCCTCTGACGAAATTACCTCCGACGACGTTCTCGACGACGATTTTGTGATCATGGACCCAGCTTCACCTATACACCCCCATCCGGAGAGCAGCCCCCCTTTGCGTCAGTCGACGGCCGGCATTCTCGGCTCTTTCCTCCGTGCCCGACCACGCGGCACTTCACACTCACACGCCGCCCCACCAAACGTGCCTCTTGCTTCCAACCCTATCGACCCGTCTCGCAACTCGCCTCCACCCCTCCCTACACCGCTCAACACGACCGGATCCGTCGGCATGCTCAACCCCCCGTCGCCCGGCCCAGGAAGCCACCGCCGCCGCCCCGCAGCAGTGCCCGCGCTCGCCGCCCCTTCGGGTGGCGCAACAAGCACGACCGCGTCCGCCTTTGGCCAGATCCTGCGCCGTCGCCGCTCCGGCGGCACCCTCGCCAGCAGCGCGAACCCGCAGGCCCCGCTCATCGCGCGGCCTATCAACCATTCCATCACCGCGGGCAGCAACGCCGCCGCCTCGCCTATCGCCGCCTCTGCGCCCTCGGCCGGCATCGCTGGGCCTACGCTCAATGGCCCCCGCCATCGCATTCGTCTTGTGCCCCACATCGACTCGCGGCGCAGTCTGCGCTTCGAGCCCATCACGCGCGACGTCGCCGAGCACGACATGCCGCTGCGCATTGGGCGCTTCACGGACCGCTCGGGGCTCGGGGTGGCCGCAGCCAATGCGCTCGGCTCGAACAAGCTCGCGTTCAAGAGCAAGGTCGTCAGCCGCGCGCATGCGGAGGTGTGGTGCGAGGCGGGTGGCAAGTTCTTCATCAAAGACACGAAGAGCAGCAGCGGCACGTTCCTCAACCACGTGCGGCTGTCCGCTGCGAACCAGGAAAGCAGACCCTACGAGGTCAAGGACGGCGATACCCTGCAGCTGGGCGTGGACTATCAGGGCGGGACGGAGGATATCTACAAGTGCGTGCGCATCCGGGTTGAGATCGGGCGCGAGTGGCAGAATTCGGCAAATGCGTTCAAGTAGGTGCTGTCCTTTTGGTGCCCATTCAACGCCTGACTAGCGCACAGCACGAATGCCTTACGGCAGCTCAAGGCGCTCGCCGAGCCGCTTCACAAAGGCCCCGGCCAGGCGAGTGCGCCTCCACCGAAGCCGGCCAAAAAAGGAACCCTTCAGTCTGGTTTCGGCGACTGCTGCATCTGTACGTGTGCCCACCATTCCCATTATAATCAGTTTTGACGGCTCGCACAGGTCTGTTCGGCGTCACGATCCAGCAGGCGCTGTTCATCGCGCCCTGCTCGCACGCGTTCCACTACAAGTGCATCCGTCCGCTGCTCGAAACGCACCACCCCGCGTTTTCGTGTCCCTTATGCCGCACGTTCGCCGACCTCGAAGCGGACGTCGAAGTCGACATCTACGCCGATCCCGACGCCGAGGCGGACGAGCCCGAGACCGAGGTTGCTGAGGCGAAGGAGCCCGAGACCGACGTGGACGAGCAGAGTGGAACAATGGTGCGCCGCACGCGACGCGTGCCGGTTGCGGGCGTACAGCCGTACGATGTCGCGGAGGAGCAGGAGATCGAGGCGGACGAGGAGGACCCCGACATGATGATGGTCGACACAGATGAGCCGCAGGCGTTCCACGGTGAAGGCTCGCCGGTGCCGGCAGATGAAGCCGAAGCTGAGGGCGAGATGCTCGCGGGCGAGGGCTCGCGCAGCGGAAGCAGCGTCGGCGAGGTGCTCGTAGGCCCGAGCGGCGAGGCGATGGCGATGGTCGGCGAGGGCGTGGACGACAGGTCGGTCAAGCGCAAGCGGTAGGCGGCGCGCGGCTTATTCCGCGTCGACAGGTGAAGCGGACGAACGGTGTTGAGCTTGTCTTTTTGCACGATACATAGTAACATACGATACGGTACATACGCACGCACATGACGCCCCTCTATCTATTGGTCTATCCCGAAACCCCTCGCTCATTCCAATCCCCGTGTCCTTTCCCATTTTTTTTCGTTTTTGCTAACTGTATCATACGCCCTCACGCTTGGTTTCGTGTCCCTAGTTTTCAGTTATTTTCCGCCTGGCTTGCGTTTTGGATCGGTGGTGTTGTATGTGGTGTCATCTATTGTAGATTGGGTCGTGCTAATTGTGTAGATGGGGTATGGTGGTGGATGGGTCTTCTCTATAATATGTTTCCTTTCAAAGGATCACAGCACTCAAGCATCGAGGTCCTTGCAAGGCCATACCTCGTCTATGTATACCTCCGTGACCCGTCATACCCAAGTGCCACGGAGGATGGGGCGGGGAGGGCGCTTAGGGTTGCGGGGTTGTGGGTGCTTGTGTATTTCGGGCGGCACCGAGGGCGGGAGGCGGGCCGATGGTGCCGCCCTGTGTTCCTTGGTGTCGTTCCTGAGGCAGTCCATATATAGGTGTGGACAGCCCTGAGAAATATTCGAATATCCGCGGCCGAAGGCCGCGAGCTAGAAAAAATTCCTGTACTTACATTCGTCAAGGACTCGACAGAGCTACACTAACCACCGAGGTTTGTAGATGCTCTTGTGGATCTTGTACTTATAAATTTCCTGCTAGTGCCACTGGATAAGCTCGAGGCATGACTATTCACACTGGGTCTCATAAAACGACAGACCTCCAAGGATGCGCCATCTTGATGCAGAGCTCCACGCTTACAAGCATAGAGATCTCGAGGCGAGGAGGAGGTGAGCGTCAATGTACTAACTCCGATGTAAATAGAGCAGGCTCATGTTGGGCTCATGGTCTCAGGTATGAAATTCAGTAAATTAAAGACGCCGAAAAGATCAAGCGGTATCTTTACATTGACATGCATTTCCGACCAGATCTCAATCACGATGCAAGTTGAAACGCCGTTCGGGATGCAGTCACTGTCGAACATTGATGGCTTACAGTAGAGGTCAGTTATAGTCTCAAGATCTACCGTACAATGTGCTCGCGTCAACCAACCCCATCACCGTACAGCTGTGATTCAGGCTTGCGGCGCTGGGCCACCTCGTGTTGTATAGGAATACGAGCGATGCTACGACCTTAACGAACGATGCTACGACCTTAACGAACGATGTTACGACCTTAGCGAACAATGCTACGACCTTATCCAGAAGACCAGAAGGTTATGTTTCATGTCCACAATATCATCAAGCAGCCTTTGTGACATGATCTCTTGCGTACGGCGAGAGTACACCTGTGTGTGCGTATGTGGAGAGCTCAGCCTACACACATATGAGCATGAATAGAAGCGTTGTGCGCATCATACAGTGTGCCGTGACATCCTGCAGATATGCCACGAGCGCATGCGAGCCAGGTGGGAAGAGCAGCGGGCGGGACAGGTACGTTACAGGTACGTGCACTTGAGGTGAGTACATCCTGACTGCCTGGGAGCATGATATCCACGACATGACAATCTCTGTCATGTACTTACGCTGAGCCAGAGCGCTTCTAGCCAGCAACGTGGTGCAAGACATCTTTTCGTCATTTGTTCGGTCGCATCTGCTCACATCGGGACTCGTACTTATCGCAGGAAAAGTCATCACGCAAACGATGGCGCTGGTAATGTTGCGACACAGGTGAATAATGCGCTCGCTGTGGAGTTACGAGTTTTTAAGTCGAACAATCCTTGCTGCCGCACCGTCCATAGTTATGCTGTTGTGCGGTGATAAGTTCAACTTGACACAATTCTAGAGTAACGGTTTTGTAATTAATCCACCCTAAAATTCTGTGTGTTAGTACTTCTACATCTATTGAATGTATAAAAATCTCATTCGAGGTTACATACAGAGTATACAGGTTACTAGATGCAGTGTGCTAACGACGTCCGTACACTTATAGCTCGTTACTTATGAGCATTCTCAGTCAGGAAGGTGCGACAGGCAACCACGATGCTCGATCGGAGAGATCGACTGTCATCTCCCCCTCAAGGTCTGCCTGTGGGAGACTACCGCGACGGGCAATATGCATCCCAGCCTCAAATCTTCAAAGTTGCATTTGTCGATGCCTGCGAGGTAAGTATCCTCTTCATCTGTCTTTGCCATCGCTCCTCATATTTCTTCATTCTTCCACAGCTCACCGAGATCTCGCTCATGACACTCAGTCTGCCAGTGACAGATCATTCTGCGCCGGCTCTGCATCCTCATCGCGCTCAAATCCGCGTGAGTACGTGTATCACTCAAGGCGATCAGGCAGGCGATCGGCTAGGACTGGTCTTGGCTCGAATTCCATGTGCCTGGGGAGCGTGCTTCACTGACAGGCAGCTGACAGGCTGGGAGCTCCGGCTGTACAAGTCCGAGCAACTCGGCGTGCTACAGGAGGGTGCGATTGAATCATACCAGTATTTCACAGCACTAATATGATCAATTTGATGTCTCTAAGAAGGCCATCGAATCCCCGGTGCAATCCCTCGATGTCGATGAAATGCGACCCCAAGCTCACACATTAGTGCTTGATTAGCCCCACTTCTCCGGCATCCGCTTTCAATAGTACAGTAGTAATATATCATTAATGAAACTAATCTACTTGTGCATCAGTGCCTGCCGCTCAGGATCGATGCGGCGAAGCTGTCTGTCGACGACACGATGGATCCTCAATCGACATCGTACCCGTCTACATGCCCTGTTTTTGTAGCTGCGAGCCAAGTCCGTAAGTGGGTTGGCAACCATTTTGCACTGTCAGTACTCACGAGCTGCCATTTGGGACAATTGTCCTTCTTCCAGCGCCCGGGGCATTCGGCGCTCGCACAGTGTGTGCAGGTACGTACGGCCCGTGGTTTCGCAGGTGCCTTCCCTGACGGAGCGCTTGGCTGCGTTTTAGCTCTCTTAGACTGCGAGTTGGCTGTATCGGGTCCGTTCACAGCTGCCCCAGGCCGCTTGCGGCTTTCACGCATCAGGCTCGAGGTGGGCTCCATCGGATTGTCGAAGTGGTAGGCGACAGGCGGCGGCAGAGCAAGGCGACGTTGGGCGAGCCGATGCTGATCAAGGAGGTGTGAGACGTACCACCTGTCCGTGGTTTGGACAGCCGATTGCGATGGTGCGGACAAGGCAGATGACAACGGTACGGGTGTACTCGTGTGAATCTGAGGAATGAGGACGGTACTAGCGACAACGCGCGACTGCACCTGCATGCAGGCAGCTGCATTGAGGCGCTCCGAGTTCTTTTCATTTTGGTGGTCTTCCCAAGACTTGAAATAGATCCTTAGATGCTCCGGTAGCTATGTGAAATGGAGATTGAGGTGCCAGGATAATGAGGCCAGATGGTGTACCACATACCTTGTAGAATATCTCGCGGCCATCACAATGCTCGGACCAAGCGGCTGCAACACTCGGCCACTTTGGAGTTGCAGGCCCGGCGAAGAGTGCGCTGCCTTTCACCATCAGACGGAAGAGGTCGCGCTCTGCCTTTGTGTGGACGGGAAGAACAGCAAACCGTGTGCCTTGGCGGTTCGCAAGCCATTCATGTCGTATCTTCAATTGCCGTGCAGCATTGGCATCGTACGACGACATGTTGAGCTTCGCCAAAGTTGGACGAGTGATCGGCAGTATGCCGAATGTCTCTTTGGATTGTTGGTAGCTGTCGGTGTTGACCCAACGACCGCAGCTGGCTTCGTCGGGCAGGGCAGGGAATAAGTCCGTCGTAAGATCGAGAAGCCGGGCGGTCTTGTTCTTGAGCACAAGATCAAAGTGTCCGAGGTATTGTTTTCCCGTGCGATTGAGGGTCCCGACCTGCATGTCGAACGTGAGTGGCTAGAATTTTTGTTTTTCTAACGGATGGAGCTTACTGTTAAGTTGTGTACCGTGACATACGACCGCAGGACATTGAGGGCGAAGCGTGGCGACGCATTGAAAGCATCAAAGTGGCGTCGGAGATTCTGATGGACGCCGCCCTCGACATTGTTTGTGCCGCGACAGCACCGATATAATGCCAAGCCGTCTCGATCACATCCAATCTCATAATAAAGCACGACACCTATGGGATCACTGTAGTATCCAGACTGTAAGTTCTGGCAGATGCTGACAACTTGATCCCAAGCGGCCTTGCTGAACAGGGGCTGCCCCGTTTTCGAATCCTTCAAGGGGCCGAATGTGCGGAAGACCTCGATGACGCGTGGCAGGAGCACCTCGGGCGATGGAATGTTGCGGCGCACTCGACGGTACACCCACTCCGGTCGCATCTTCACCATGAACTCATATGTGAGATCCCGCTTCGCAAGGACTCTGGAGACTGCTGCCTTGTCATCAGGATCTGGAATCAGGATTGCGTCGCGCAGAGCCCGGGAAAATGCAACACGAAGCCCGTGGTGTCGCGAGATGGGTATCTGGTTGAACAGATGCCAGATGTCGCCGAGAACGCGAGAGCGGATGACGCTTGCACCATCTGCACGAGCAAGTAGATCCTCATTGATGCTGCTTAGTGTTGCGAATGCATTGAGGGCACGCGCCTCCGCGTCGAGATCTTTCTCAGACAGGTGTGGTTCCTGTTCATGTCCGCTCTCTGAGAATGTTGATGTGCTTGCCTCCGCTTCTGCGAACCATGGCTCCGTTGAGGCATCAGCTTCAGATGACGCGTTGGTGCACGGGTCCGACCCGTCGGCATGATCATACTCAGAGGTCGCCGACGCAGCCAATGGTAGAGTGGGTGGCTCGGGGATGCGAAAAGGTGCCTTTCCCTTCGCGCGTGCACTTCCGGTCTGAGCCACGGGCTGTCGAAGTTTCAGGTGGCGGTAATGCCAGAGGATGTCCGTCGGCAGTGCAAGGGATGCAAGAGGGACCTCTGCTCGGCTGTGAACCAGATCCTTTGGAAAGAGGTAGCCAGGAACAAGAACCTCCTCGACCCGAACGACGCCGCGTGTCTTCGTCACGTTGACATCCCGAACCTGTATTGGTCGTGTGTCTGCAATGCAGCCCTTTGCGACGCAGGTGGTGCCGTCTGAGGCAAGCAGCGAGACAGGCGTCCCCATGGGCGTCGAGGTGGTGATGGCGCCGGAGAGCCTACCCGATGAGATTGAAAGGTGGATTTGTTGGCAGGCGTAGGCATCGCGTGCAGCATAGGTGACGAACGGAGCCGGCAAGTTCGGTCTGTCCCATAGCGGACTAACACGAATTTCTGGATCCTTTGGAAGGTGCCTCTCAAGGCAGAGGCCGGTCAAATCGGCCAGGCTCGTCAATCGGTGATCTGTCAGCTTCATGTCGCAGGCAAAGTGCCCCAAGTCAAGGGCGCCCACAAAAATCGCTGCATCAGAATGCTCGAATCCACAGTCTCGATAGAGCTTTCGGAAGTCAGCTGCAATGCCCACCCCAACTTTGATGATGTCAGATGCTCGGAGGAAGGTCAAGAGGGCAGACGGCAGATGAAGGCTTCCAGCCTGGACAAACGAGTGTGTCTGACGAACAGAGGATCACAATCAGTCCAACTCGAGGGGGCAGTCAGAGCAGCGAGACCAGAAACTTGCCTGAATAATATAAATACCTGCAGAATGTGCTATCTGGATAACAGCGACATTTCCGCACATACGGGTCAACTTGTCGACTGGCCACTCCATGTCAAATCCGACCGTTGAGCTACTGGCCCCCTTCTTCATGTCGGACATCAGGCTGCTAAGCTGCGTATTGATCTGATAGGCAGAATCCAGGAGCCGGACCGGACAGTCGCTCGGGATTTCGAGCACGTCGTAACGTGCGTAGTTCAGGTTGACAGGATCCACGTCCTTCAAGAGCACTGGGAAAATTATCTCCAGCTCCAACTTGTCTGCGCGCACGTTGTCTGTGTAGGCAGCTTCGGTTTCCGAATGCCCATACAAGTCTTGCGACGCAGGCATCTGAGCAAGCGCGGGCATGACCTGATCGTGCGCCTTTGTCGGCGTGAGCATCATTTGCCGTATTTCGCCGTATTCGTTCACGGTAGTGTGCAGCGCGCTGAACACTGCACTGCCGCCGACTTTACCAAGTCGCTTCGGTACCTGCAAACAGACACAACACTTAGAGACACTTGAGAAGATTGGAATCGGACTAAATACCTTGTGACTATGATCAAGAGATATGATACGGGCAGATAGCATGGCCCGATGCTGCTCTTGCGCAGGGGCCTGTGCTTCGCAAAGGCGATCGAAGAACTTCCGAAAATAACACTCTGTCGGGATACTACCAGCGAACCCGGCGAGATCCCGAAAGTCGCTGAAACGATCAAAGCTAAAATCGGGGCCGCCCCATTTCGCTTCTATTGCATCGCGCCGCTTGTGCACCAGATCCAGATACTGAAGCCGACGCTGATCGTAGTGGTGGTAGTGCAGTGATCGGAGCATCTGGGTGAAGGGTCCCGGGCCAAAGCCGCCCGTGCAGCAACTGACTAGGAGCTGTGCTACCTTGTCTGTTATGCCGAGTCGGTGACTGAGGTGGTGCGTGAATATAGATGAGATATGTAAGGGAAGCATGCGAAGGAGATCAGGACTCCACGCTTGGTACGACTTGCCGCACGCCGGTTTATTTGGACAGACGTAGCGATGCCCGATCAGATAGAGATTGCTCTCCAGGTCGACGACCTTGCGAGCGCTCTTTGGCCATCCGTTGAGGTGAAGATAGCAGGTGCGGTTGCTACGCAGCCTACCAGCATCGAAGCAAGCCGGGCAGGGGATCTGACTAACGAGAAGATGAGGCAACCAAACAAAGAAACGGGGCTGATAGAACAGGGCGACCGAGAAAAAGGTCTTCTTCGCATTGGCGATATCGAGCACAGGGTGTGAGGGCTCTTCGTAGAAAGACCCTCGCTCATAGCAATCTGGCTTGCCCGAGGTGCGGGATGCCATCTGTGCTTTGAGCGTCTCGCGCATGAATGTATATGCGTTTGGAAGCCACGTCGGTAGCGTCGCGCGGTTCTTTGTACGAGCCCCTGATGGGGAGGGCGTTTCAGAGGGAGCCGTATCGTCATCGTCGTCATCCAAGACGGGCCTGGTAAATTCATCGTCGTCGTCGTCTTGATCTTCGGTCTGCAGCAGCTCGTCCAACGATTCCAGCGTCGGCTCTGTCTCCACGGCATCGATAACAGCTGGCGGCGGCGGCTCATGTTCCTGCGCTGGACCTAAAGCAACATCAGATTTAACGTAGTACGTTTCGGTGATTGGTCCGTACCTGTTGTGCGATCCTTCGATTTGGAACCCGATGCTGCAGCAGATATTGCGCTGAGCAGATTCCGCGGTAAACGGTCCGTGGCGTTGCCGGAGAAGGTGGGTCCCTCTTTGACAATGAGAGGTCTACCCTCCCAGCCAGTCGAAGGACCAGCACCGTCCGAGGCAGCGCCGCACGACCCGCCCGGTGCTTCGGTTGTCCTGATCGTGCTGGTCGGGCTCCGACCTCTGTCTTGTAACTGGGCAGTCTTGCAGACATGCACCTGCCCTCCCGATATGCTGTCTGCCCCCAAGGTAGGTGCTGAAGTCTGCACGACACTGTCCGGTTGTGCTCGCTCTTGATTGTCACGAGCTGGAAGTCTAATCGTGAGGCTACATGGTTTAACGAGACGCGTAGTACCGGGATCACTAACCTGGGCGCGAATCTCCGCCGTTCTTGCCCCTGCATTGAGGGGTCTGTGCCGTAGCTGCCTGTGCATCAGAGTCAAGGTCCAACTCTGATTCCAAGGGCCCTTTGCCAATGTGCCGGGGTGTGTCTGAGTGCTCCAGCATAGCCCGGGTACGAGCATCTTCCTTGCGGCCCTCTGTTCGATCGCCTGGTCCCAGAAATTCAACTAGACGTCGTCAGCGTTAGTCCCGGTTGAGGGACGATTTACGCACCTTCATCTCGCCCAGCTTTGTCTTCAGCCTGCGTGCCTTGCGTACCTTGCGTATCTTCAGCAGACGCGACCTGCAGAGAGCGGGTCGCATTTGCCAGAGCCTCCGAGCCAGCCGGCGACGGTTGAGGCTGGCCTTGCGTGACGGCTGCGGTCAGTTTCGACCCATTGGACTCCGCGCGACCGCGGCGGTTGGTAACCGGTGCAAAAAAGCCCCGGATGTCGCGCTGCAAAACCGCGGCAGATGGCGGTGGGCGTGAGCGTGGGGGGACGGACGCGTTTGCGGCTTCGTTCTCAGCAGGAACGACCGCATCGCGAGAAGAAGGGCGCCCTATGTTGGGTCCTTGAGGGTGCGCGGTTCGTACTTTGTGAGACGGCGATACCGACGTCGCTGCCAAAGAAGCGCTTACCGAGTTCGTGCGCATTCACCCCCGAGGGACGGCCGGCGCTGGTCCGATGGTCAGCGCGAGGCGCGCTGCATGCGCTTGCCGTTTTTACAGGGGGTCGCCCCACGTCCAAATCGACATCTTCTGAAAGTCGAGGTGAGCGAGGTGGGGGCGTGTGTTTTCGCCTACTGCATATGGCAAGACTGGCACGCACCTTGGGTCGGCGAAGCAGCACCGTCGCTGATGCTTCCAACGGCGCCGGCATCGCTCGAGGCTCCGGTTTCTTGCCTTACCGACGCCGACTGTTGGCCTGCGCCCTTGTTCTTGGAGCCCTTCGGCCGTCCCGCCTTCTGCTTCGTGGGCGGCTGCCCGACTTCTGATCCAGCATCAGCCGGAGCTTTTGGCTTGTTCTTGGAGCCCTTCGGCCTGCCGCGTCCGCGTTTCGGGGGCTGCTGTTCCATGCTGGGCGTGTGGAGGGTGCGATGGGCTCAAGCAAATAAACGACAAGCGTGGTTCGCGTGAAACGACGCGCTGAGGGGCCGTGCGCGCACGGCGAACTTGGCTCTCGCGATCGGCCGCTAGGTTTCGAAGTCCGCTAGGTTTCGAAGTCCGTTAGGTCCTAGGTCGCCCACACGCACTAATGGTCTGCCATCGTCGGCGTCTCAGCTCCAAATCT
Source organism: Hericium coralloides (assembly GCA_003675405.1). Taxonomy (NCBI): domain Eukaryota; kingdom Fungi; phylum Basidiomycota; class Agaricomycetes; order Russulales; family Hericiaceae; genus Hericium; species Hericium coralloides. The sequence continues at coordinate 623,548 of QUOP01000074.1, forward strand.
TTGTGACGGCAACGACGGCGCAGCAACCATCTTGTGTTGCATGCCCGCAGCTCTAGCTGTATGTCTCTAAAGAACCGGTAGGTCTTTCGCCAAACTCATGAGATGCTTTAGGATCCATGTCATGGAATCTGCTCGGGCCAGAGTTTCACAATTATCATACACGCCAGTGTGCCTTGCCAATGCCATATCGATATCGCGGCTTGGTGCCGGGTCAGCTGTAGGGAGAGCTAAGTCATGGGATGATGAGGGAGGACGGAGCTCGCGAGGAACTGTCAAGTACGAATGCGGATATGCAACTCATCGCCTCAGGTGTCGTGTTCCGATGAAATGGTATCTATTGCCGCCTAGTGCCAGCCAGTGCCGTTCTCCTATTCTGACCTATTTTGAAGTCGCTCTCAGGTGTCGGTCCGGACGCATGCATCTCCATTGAGTACGCCTCCCGTGCCCACGCAAGAATCGCTGCTCTGGGGCGGGCGCTATCGCGCCGCACTGGTAATCGAAGAGCTCCAGGCTTCCCGCCCATCTGCGTGATATCAGAATGCCTCTCCAGGACTGTGCGGATGCCCGCCCGCGCGTGCTATCCATAGACGTGATCACTGGACCACCTCCGAGGTTCCTCCTAGCCACTGTCCCACCGACGACGCAGCGCTATATTTTGCACAAATGCTGGACATCGTTCCAGAGCAATTAGTTACACCCGCCCTCAACGCAACATACCACAGGCGAGCGATATGTCTGGCATCCCGAAAGTGAAGCTGCCCAACGCGGGAGGACTGGAGATGCCGGGCCTGGGCCTGGGCACCTGGAGCGGGACGACGCCCGAGCAGTGGGCGACGTCGAAGCCGTGGATCCTGTCGGCTTTGAAGGTGTGCACATTGCTCTCTTTATGTGCTACTAATGATCCATGCATGTCCTTTGTGTAGTCGGGCTATCGGCTCCTGGACACGGCATATGGCTACGGTATGTATGTTTCTCGACGCGCCCTCACGGGCATCTAGCTCAATAATTGAATTCTCAGGGACGGAGCAATACGTCGGAGAGGCTATTAGGGAAAGTGGCATTCCCCGGGAGGAGATTTTCGTCATAACCAAGCTCCCGTACGTCTCCATGTTCTTAGTCAAGTTCCATGCATTTAAGACTACGTCTATCACAGGTGGCATCACGGCCGGATCGTGCAAGAGTCCTTTGAACGCTCCCTGAAAGCTCTAGGGACCGGTTACATCGACTTGGTAAGCCATCTCATGCTATCATCTGTACCACGCAACTCTTATCAAGATCCCATAGTGGTTGATGCATTTCCCGATCGGCATGGTATATGATAGTGCGTGTCCTAAGCCCTCCCATTCGGGCTTTCTAGCCTTACTCACTACGCGTTCAAAAGACGATGATCGCGACCCGAAAGACGCAGAAGGAAATTACCGCCTGGACGACGGCGTGCGCTTCCAAGACGTCTGGGCGGAAATGGAGAAGGTCCTCGCGAGCGGGAAAGTGCGCGCGATCGGCGTGTCGAACTTCTCGGTCAAGACGCTCACGGAGCTGCTCAAGACGGCGAAGGTGGTCCCCGCGCTCAACCAGGTCGAGTGTGTGCTTCTGTGTTTCTGCTCGAGGTACAGAGGTTAAGATTGATTTCATGCAGGCTTCATCCGTACCTCGCGCAAGAGGAGTTGAGGAAGTGGCATGAGGAGAAGGGCATTGTGACGTGTTCTTATACGTCGACCGGTAAGTCCGCGTCTTGGCTTTTGGTGATAATCTGATTCATGTATCGTATGAAAAGGATACGGCACAGTCCGCGGTGACCCCACCATCATCGAGCTCGCACAGAAGTACTCCGTTTCGCCTGCTCAGATCATCTTCGCCTGGCACGTCTCGCGCGGTGTCCTGCCAATCTGCAAGTCGAGCAACACAGAGCGGCAAAGAGACAACATAAATGTGTGTCTGACTTTTATTTATCCCTTCTTTTGCTTTGCTCACGGTGCGAGCAGCTGCCGACGCTGAGCGCAGAGGATCTGGCTCGGATCAGCGCCCTCGACCGCTACGAGCGCTTGTGCAACAAGATTGGAGCAGACGGGAAGATGTCGGGGTGGACTGCAGAGCAGCTCGGCTGGTGAACAATGATTCCTAGTAGTGCATCGTTGGGTTTGCAGTTTCTACAGCCGGCAATTGTTATAGGACCACGAAGTTCTTATGAAAGCTGATGATGTTGTTGTAGCATATTTTTGTCCCGGTGTCGCTACATCTTGCCGGTCTAGACCTCACATTGAGTTCGCAAGCCAGCCATGCCGTATTCCAGCCGAGCCTGCAGCTGCCTGCAGTTGCCTGAGAATTTGAGCTACCGAGACGGCCTTGTCTATTACGCGATGATAACGCAGGATACTTACCGTGCTCGGCCTTATCAGGATCTACACCCTGCTGACTTCTTTTTTCTTCCATGCCTGGCTTCCTGTTGCCCAACCGGGAAATCGCCATGAAGCTAGCATTGGCAGCTGCTGCATTGCCAGGCTGCCAGAATCGCGTCGTCGCTGCCGCGCGCTTTGACCAATGAAATCTGAGACTGGGCCTTCTCCTGGAGATTGTTCGCCAATCGATGGTTTACAATTACTCGACTTCTTTTACCATCGTAGGTCATCAGTCTATGCAGCTACCGTGCGTCTCCGTACGTCTAAGTACCCGCGGAATATACTTACGACTTTGCCATTGCTTAAAAATAGTTCCGTTCTGATGACGCCATGTGTAGCAGGAACAGTTTTCCCAGCTTTTCGGTCAACTGGCGGCCCGTTAATCTTCCTGCGCAAACTGCTTCATCATGATAATGCACATGCGCAGACAACACAAATAACTTGCACAAGGCGACGCCTCTGACGCATCCCACCGCCATCCTCGCTTCCGTCTTCCTACCATCTACACTCGCCATGGCCGAATCGAAGCTCTTCCAGCCGTTCCAGCTCGGAGATATCACCCTGCAGCACAGGGTGGTCATGGCGCCGCTCACGCGGTATCGCGCGGACGATGAGCACGTCCACGGCGACCTCGCCGTCGAACATTACGGGCAGCGTGCGAGCGTCCCGGGGACACTAATCATCACCGAGGCAACCTTTATCGCACAGAAGGCAGGCGGCTTCGCGAACGTGCCCGGGATCTGGTCTGACGCGCAGATCGCCGCGTGGAAGCGGGTGAGTGCAGTTTTCCGCGGTTCTGAGACGCGTTGTGCAGCTGATTAGAGTCGGAGGTAGATCGTGGACACGGTGCATGCGAAGGGATCGTTCATCTACTTGCAGCTGTGGGCCATTGGGCGTGCCGCGACGCTCGAAGAGCTGCAGAAGGAGTACAATGATCCCTCGTACGAGCTTGTCTCCGCGTCCGATATTCCGATCCAAGGCCGTCCCAAGCCGAGACCGCTCACGAAGGAGGAGATCAAGGAGTATGTCGGTCTGTACGCGACAGCAGCATCGAATGCGGTGCACAAAGCTGGTTTCGACGGCGTGGAGATTCATAATGCCAATGGCTATCTGCTGGACCAATTCACGCAAGATGTTTCGAATGAGAGGACGGATGAGTATGGAGGGTCCATAGAGAATAGGACGAGGTTCTCCCTAGAGGTGATTGAGGCGGTGACGAAGGCGGTGGGTCAGAAGCGCGTTGGTATCAGGTTCAGTCCGTTTGGTAAATTCCAAGGTGCGTTGCGTCTCATTCAATATTCCGTGTGCATTTCTGGACATCTCAATGTGATATGATTATGAGACATGCGCATGAAGGACCCGAGACCCACCTTCTCCTACCTTGTCACGCAAATCCGCGACAGGTACCCCGACTTTGGGTACATTCACGTTACGGAGCCGCGCGTCACCGCTTCGTACGACCAGGAACCAGTTGATGGTGACTCGAACGACTTCCTGCGCGAGATATGGGGGCAGAGGGCGTATATCACGGCTGGCGGCTATGACAGAGAGAAGGCCATCAAGGACGCAGATGAGAAGGGCGAGCTTGTTGCCTTTGGCCGTATGTATGTCTCAAATGTAAGTGCATCTCCTTCTCAAAGGTGTTGCTCTGGCTGACCAGAATATAGCCCGATCTCCCGCTGAGACTGAAAAAGAACATCGCGTTGACGCCATATGATCGCGCCAATTTCTACATTCATAAGAGTCCGGTCGGTTATATCGATTATACCTTCGCCACTGAAGTGTAGAGAGGGGAAGTTTAACTAGAAGAACATGAATACATTGCAATAGAAGACTCGAAGTACCTTCAAAAAATGCCATGATATCAATCCCTCGTTTTGTACACGTTGTGGGCAGGGACGGAAACCCTCACCGTGACTCGCACACTAGCAGTGTCCGAGTAGAGGCGCTGATATCAGTATATCGACCGCGGACTGCTCCTCTTCCGATTCTTGATCATTCGGATCAAAACGTCTTAACCTACGTGTACAGCGGTACGCAGTGCCGACACGATTATAGTGTTGGTGCTTGGTCTACCCTGGTCACTCTCCTACACATGCTCTGCACTTGACATACTTATCTAGCACTAGCTTGCTTATTGCCATTTGCAGCGAAGTTGGCGCCGCGTCGTTTTCGACGCGCCGCGCGATCTTCCGTGCTGAATCTTCCGAGCCCAATAGCTCCTCGAAGAGGTAGCTGTTTCCCATGAAAAAAACTGTGCTGGGTTTCTGTTGATGACTACTCGTGCGCCCCAGGGTTTTTGGAACGGTCGCAGGTGTGCGCGGTGCTTTAGGAATGGTGCACCCTCTCATACGCTTCGAACACGATAGGGGCACAAATAACATATACTTGCATAAATCAAGCCCACAATAGGTTACTTTCATGTATTTTCAAGTGCGCCCCAGCGATTATTTGAAGCAAAACGGGGTGGAAACAGGTGAGATACATGTTTTCGCCCCGGGGTGCTCCTACTCTGAAGCTGTGGCTGTGCTACCGCCTCGACCCCCTCAGTCTTAAGGCCTCTTATGCTCGCTTCACTGGCACTAGGCGAGTTTATATTGTACATAAGCTTGTCTCATACCATGTAAAGGCCACAAAATGCTATTGAAATGCCATGGTCGACACAAAACGCACACTCAGCACAGCCACGGCCGCAGGGCAATAGCGGGCCCCGCCGCGAGGTTCGTATCTCCGTCATTTCTGCATCCTTTTTTTGCGAAATCGACGCTGGGGCGCACGTCTTTAGACCATACGGCACCCTTCTATCGCTTTCATTTGTTTTATAATGTCTTATTTACGGCCCTAGAGGGCCCATAATGTATAGAAAGGCCGATTTATTTAACTATTTACTGAATGCACCAAATTGCCCAAAAAGAGCTGGGGCGCACAAGTACTCATCGATGCGAGTCCAGCGCAGGTTTTTTCGTGGTAAACGAGCGGCTCCTCGAGGGGCTATTGGCCTCGGAAGATGCAACGCGGAAGATCGCGCGGCGCGTCGAAAACGACGCGGCGCCAACTTCGCTGCAAATGGCAATAAGTAGGCTTGGACTGCTCCAGGATATTAGAAGGAAAATGTAAAGTGAATACTTTTAGTCGAAGCCCTGGCAGTGTACGACTTTCCTGAAGATATCGAGGGGTCTGCATCTCTTTCTGTGTGCACTAGAGTCTACAACACAAGTGCTGCGAAGCTGACAACCACTTCATCCAAGGGGCTCGCGGGATTGTAATCGAGAACATATGGTTGTTTTTTCTGGTAAGGAGAGTACAGGTTGGACTAGGTATCTACGTAATCAGGCACCTATCTATAAAAGGAAATAGATAAGATAAGATAATTCCAATGACTTCCCCGCACTAATTCCTGAGACCGGTCAAGGCGTACAATACACGCTCGTTAGTTCCTCCGCCGTTTTCCCTTCTGGCTATCCTTGCATGTCTCGCAAGTCCATATCCTAGGTACCTGCTCGAGGTTTGTGACGCATGACAAGTGATACTAGAAGGAAACTGTAAGTCAATCTTCGAGTATAGTATACAATGAGTTGTCCGAATGCTCACCCATTTCGTCTCGCAGCCCACCTTGCTGCATTGCACGGTACTGTCTTGTTCGGCAGACGCTCGCTCGCCGCAGATGCAGAAGGTAATCTCATTCATGTCTCGTCCTTTTCTCTTCCGTCCTGACCGCGTGGGATTCAGGTTTATCACAGAAGGGCCAGCATCAGATGTGGAGGTGGCGGCAGCGGCAGTGTCGCTAACTGTAGGCTCGAGTTGAGGAAGGGGGTCAGGTGCGTATGCAGTCCCTTCTATCGCGTCGTCGTCTTGCTCACCAGTCGCTTCGTTGTCTTGCGACTTGGAAGTGTCGGTATCCATGACGGGCGTTATGATGGCGCCCTGTTCTTCATCCCCGCGCATGTAACTTTCAACATCGTACTCGTTCCCCTGCGCATAGCCTCCGACATCATACTCATCCCCCTGCGTGTAGCCTCCGACATCGTACTTGTCGCCTAGCGCATACTCGGAGTCGTCGTCTTCATCTGTAGCTGTCGAATCCTCATCGGTAGTTGCTTGATTATTATTATCAATAGTTTGCCTATAACTCTTTCGATATCAACACCACAAGAGATCAGTTGCAAAGTTCGTACCTCAGGACAAGCCGTGAGCTGTGTGCCTCCGAGATTGTAAGTGGGGCTGTCTCTTTCTTTTTATTTCTCTTCTGTGATTGCTTGTGACGGTCGTTCCAGATGCGTCGCACCTCATGCTTTTCGAAGTTCGTCAAGGACCACTTGCCTTCGTACCCATGGAGCGAAACTCCAGGATGTGCACGTTGAAAGTGCTCTCGGAAGTTATACTTCCAGACAGCAGGCTCAGTCTGAGCGCAGAGAGGGCAGATCATTGGTACGTTCGAGCAGGGCGCCGTTGGCGAGGATTCACATGCAACACCATATGAGAACTTGACGAGATTCTTGCAGGTACTTTTCTTAGGATCGACAGATAAGTTCCCATTGCGACCCCTTGCCTTTTGAAGAAAGATTTGGCAGAGAGAGAACGGGCAAAGGCATAGACCACACGGCTCCAGTTTACGGTCAACTGATACATCATAGAGAACGTGACTGCCAATGTGCCCTAGAACACGTTGACCAGAGTCAAATGCGACCGGTGTAGGGCAGCGCGGACATGAATCGGGAACAATGTCGCGGACTTCGTCATTGCTTTCTGTCACGAAGCATGCCTTCCCTGTAAAAATACTTCCGTGAGATCGGAGATCGGAGCAGCGGAATCAAAATACAAACCTGACGACTCCCTGTATGGGAAGTCTTCACTACCCTTCGTACGTGGAATTAACCGAAAATGATTCGGCGTCAGTCTATCATGGATGCTCGAGGCTAGTGCCATCAAGGTACTGCTGTCAAACAGGAGTCGGGGACGCGTGGGGATACGGGTCAAGAGGGGAGGGTTTATGGGTTGGATCAGGACGCCGGGGACCGTGGACGTGAACACGAGTGCGAAAGACGAGCGCCAGTCGTACTTTGACTGAGGGTCATCGTCTGTCGTTGTTGGTACGACCTTGAGAGCTTGATAAGATACTGACACCGTTTTCTCCGATAGAAGCTCAATCGGAAGCTCATCGACGGATTTTGAGTCGAGCCACAGCCCGTTGATTTCCCCGATACAAAGGAAGACCTTGCTTTCACAGCGTACGAGCGTGGCAATGGGATCATGGATAAGTAAGATGGGCCCTTGTGAATCATTGAGATTTGATCCCTCAATAAGGGACGGTGTCAACTTATATCGAGCTTCCTGCTGTACTCGGCGCAGGCGGTCAGTCGAGCTGGTCGTCTTCTTGTATTTGAATAACGCCGCAAGAGCCCGAGACTTGTTCACAAATGTTCCTTGACCGTCAACATCGACCGCCTTGGAAAATGATGATCGCGCCGTGCTGATGTCCCATTCAGCGTCAACTGCAGAATCTTCGAGTTCTTGTAGTCCTTCAGTGGCTTGAGCCACTGATTTGTCAAGGCCTTGCTGCCCGCCAGCCTCAGCGAGCTCTCCGCCCAGGTCATCATCGTCACTGGGTAGTGAGACATTGAACAACAGAGTACCGTGAGGGGCGAGAATAGATGCATGCGGTTCCTCGTCAACCCGGGCAAGAATGTCGATGCTGAATGCGTGCAATTGCTCGATCAGCCGTCGGCCATGTTTCCAGCAACTCGCGAGAGATACACTCCGTACAGTGAGGTCTGCTCTCCAAGATCGAGGATTGATATGGTCTGCTGCATCCGGAATAGCGGTAGCCTCAGGGTCCTTTAATACAGTGGGAAGGTGAAGCCGGCGAGGCCCCTTGTCCCACTCCGGGTACCGTGCAAAGATATTTGCCACCTCAGTTGTTCCACTCAGCCGAAGAGCGAGCTGTAAGATATCCAGATTAGCATCATTGCCAACCATCGTGCGAAGTATCCCGAACAAGGTTTCGAGACGGTCGGTGCCAAGAAGGATAATGAAGAATTTGCTATCGGGGAAATCGGCTTTGGCTTTGGCGACACAGAAGAAGACATTCTTGATCATGAGCATGATGTCGATGTACAGTGGTCGCGGTAGGAAATCACCATGTGCGTCATCATGAACGAAGAGAGCTAGTGCGAGATGGGCTGCGGCGCTGAGGTATTCAAGCTGCTCAACGAGGGGCGAGTCGACACCCACATATGGATAGATTAAGTTATGGCAGAGCAAGCCAAAAATCTTCAAGGCTTTCCGCGCAGCTAGAAAGCCAGGTTGTTTGTTAGAAGAGGGCTCAGATGGTAAGGTCCAGATGTCCTTGAGTAAGTTATAGGCGAGCACAACATCTTGCTTGTCGTCTGGATTGAAGACAGACTGAATATGAATAGATGAGTGCCCAGCGTCACGTAGGTGTGCCTGGATAATTGGCGGCGTGAGCCAGATACCACAAACCCGGATACCCTTCTTGCGGAGCAGTGCATTGCGCAGACGCTTGAAGACGTGCTTATAGTCCTTGTCCGGCGTAATGTCATCGTCACCAACATGGAGGTCCATCAGAGCCAGGGGCGACAGCATGTTGTATATAGTGGATGACGGTTGAAGCGTGTACTTGAAGGTCAAGATGATGAGGGCCCGTCCTCGTCGAGCCTCACCGTCTGATGCGAGGGATACGATGCGGGCATGGGTAATTTCTTTACTGCCATTCAAGGCATCGACGGTAGTCTGGATTACCGATGCATGTTCTGACCCGTTTTCGCGTTTACAGCTGCCTGAAACAAGGACAGGACGTGCACTGTAAAGACGAGACTCAAAGCTTAGAAGACCAACGGCGCCAACTGTTGCCTAAGGGGACAAGCAATAAAAAAACGTGAGAATGGACAAATGCGGAAAGTTCGGCAAGGCGCTTACCTCCGTTGCAAGGTGAACATCTCCCTGTTCTACATCTTCAAAGACCATGTCTAGATCACCCTTTGTCTCAAAGACCAGCGTGGTCTTCACTGCGTGTTCCCGGCAGATTCCAAGAAACTTGTTGCTCGTGTCATCCCACCGAAGTCTCTGCTCCGCTGCGAGCTCGTCGAACATGACGACGCTGTGAAACCGCCTGCCTAACTTCATCACATCCAGGTCCTTCAAGCTCTCAAAGCAAGATGCGATGTTTGCTTGAATTTCATGGAGCTGTGGGATAGCTGGAGACGCAAGGAGAAGGGGGATTGAGGGCCGCCGACGGACAGTTGCGGCGGCAGGCGATCCATGCATCCGGTGAGCGACATTTGCAACGCGGCTTCCACCAAGTCTAAGAAGGAGCAGGGCTTGCAGATCGTCTTCTTCATCAAAGCTCTTCGGGTGGTAGGTGCCATTTGCAGCTTGCTTAACAAGTTCTAACGTGGCATGCAATCCGAGGTTTCGTTTGAAGCCAGCATGCAGGATCCTGTTGATGCGGGGTATCTTCGTACTCGCAATCGCGAGAAGCATCTGTTTGTGCTGGTCTATAAGACCGGCATGGACAACGAGCTTCCTCGCATCATTAAGGCGCCGCAGACGAAGTTCGTCAATCGTGGCATTCTTGCGCCGAGCCAGGTCTGCAAGTGCGGCACACCCATAGAATACGAATGGTGCGTTTTCGTGGATGCCGTCTTGAATTCGACTGAGAATACCTGCGAGAATGTTGTTTTCTTCTAGCTTGTCGCATGCGGTGCATCGGTCCTTGATAACGGCGCGACCAGAGCATGACCGTGCTCTCAACGTGAACACGTCGGCACGCATCTCATACTCCCAAGGTACGCTTCGTGCATCGTGTAACATAAAGGGATAGCTCGAGTTGGCGGTCTGACCTGGCGGAAAGGCGAGCACATAACCATGGCATTGTTTAAGTTTGCCTAGGTTGTGCGCGTACATCGATTTGTTCGCGGTTGACGACTGTCGCCCTATTGCAGTGTCTGCAGGTGGTCCGTCAAGGAGTACAATATCGCTTTCATCATCGCTTTGAAGATGCATTCCAGTGCCGTCGGGCGGTCCATCTAGCATGACCAGATCGGCTCCATCGGGCGGCCCATCGAGCAACACCAAATCTGCATCGTCGGACGGCCCATCGAGCGGCTCTGGATCGGCGTCGTCGTCACGAAGTTCCCGCATGTCATCGTTTGAGTCACAGCCGATCCTGGAGCTTCAAAAAATGTCAGTGGTTTGTTCATTACACGACAGATAAGGATACACTCACGCAATCTTGATGGCCTTGAGCAAAACACTCATCTTCCCTTCTAGCAACACCACCTCGACATGATTGATCTCGACGAAATGCTTGAGGAACCGATAAAGCCCATCTAACCCGCTCTCACCACGACGCATATCCAGTGCTGCCCTCTCTGCCGTCACGCCATATCCAACCAGCCTGTTCAGCATGGGATCCAGCATTTCCCATGCATCCTCCGAGGCGAGCGTCGGCGGTTCTCCTGCAAACCGTGCGATAACGTCGCCGTCCTCGGCTTCTGGCATTGAGACAGGTACGTGCTTTATTGCATCTTGTAGCTGACGAAGGAGCTGCTGTCCTGTAGCTATGGTGCGACTGGACGCTGGTATGTCTGGACTGGCATTCCGTGTGCGCTCGGGCGGGGAGTGAGGTGCTGCAATCAATGGGGGCGCCGAGACTGTCGACGGTACCGCCGTCGCCGTGTTCTTCTTTGGAAAGAATGCGGTGAGTAGCCTTGTGTTCTTCTGCGCTGCCCTTTCCTTCTCCAGCTTCTTCCTCGCATTCTCACACTTCTTGCTTCCCAGATGTTGTTTCTTGAAATTGTTGAGTCCACCGTTGCCGATCAGGATTTCAGAGCTGCATTTCGGACACAACACAAAGCCATCTTTGTCGACGACGAGCTGGTCTTCCTGAAAAGTCAGAATATAGGCTATGAGTAGCAGTAGCTTTAGATTAACCAGAGTGACTGACTTCTGTGTCGTCTCCCATTGTCTCGGCTGCTAGTTGACTTGTACGGCGTGTGTTCTATGTATGCCTAGCCAGCTGAAGATAGTAATTTTGTGCCAATAATCGTGATTATGTCATAGGGTAGATTTTTCCGATAACAGGCATTCGGACCCAACTAACTACCCTACCCCTAGTGCGGGATTACAATCCCGCGAGCCCCTTGGTTTCTCATGAAAAAAACTGCGCTGCGTTCTGCTCGACGAGTACATGTGCGCCCCAGCTTTTTTTGGGCGATACAATTTACAGACATATTACTGGATAAATGGTCCCTTTTATACATTGTGGGCCCTGTAAGGGCGAAAATAAGATATTTTTAAAGAAACGAAGTCGATAGACGGGCGCTGCAGGATCCAACAACGTGCGCCCCAGCGTTAATTTGACGAAAAACGATGCAGAAATGATGGAGATCCGAATTTCGCAGGGGGCCTACGGTTGTCCTGCGGCTGTGGCTGTGCTGAGGATGCGTCTGGTGTTGACCATGGCATTTCGACAAGGTTTTATCGCTTCTTTTTGCATCATATGAGAGAAAATTAGGTGCAGTATGCATTAATCCAAGTCTAATTGCAGTGAAGCGAACATAGCAGGTCTCAGGACCGAGTAGGTCAAGGCAGCAGCACAGCCACAGCCTCAGGGTAGGAGCACCGGGGGCGAAAACACATATCCCACCTGTTTCTGCCTCACATCCCCTCAAATCATCGTGGGGGCACACTTGAACAGATACGATAGCCCATTACTGTGGGTTTACTTCATGTAGATATATATTATTTGTGCCCCTATCGTGCTCAAAGCACTTGAGAGGGAGCACTATTCCTCAAAGACCGCGCACGCCTCCAACTGTTCCAAAAACCCCGGGGCGCACGAGTAGTCATCAATACAAACTCAACACACTTTTTTTCATGAGAAACGGCCGCCTCCTCGAGGAGCTATTGGGCTCGGAAGATTCAGCACGGAAGATCGCGAGGCGCGTCGAAAACGACGCGGCGCCAACTTCGCTGCAAATGGCAATAACTTTCCGCACGTTAGCGTACAACCAGCCGCGCTGACTACTTCCAAAGTCCCATCTCACATTGTCCAGCAGGATCAACGCAGAATGACGCGAATTGATGCGCGTAATGAACGCCGGATCTCTGTGTTCCTCGAAGTACATTGATGCTTTTTCGAGCCTGCTGAGTGAGGCTCGCTATCACTAATCAACGTTCCATCTGACCGCTCCCGCATGGATGGGCAAGCTCGAAGCGCTTTTTCGTTCGCAACGACGGAATCAGTATATGTAGTATATAAGATGTCGACGTTTCTCCGTCAAACACCATCACTTCACCTCCCGCAATCTACAAACCACACCTCCTCTAAAGCTCACCTAGATTATGTCTGTACCAAAGCTTTTCCAGCCCTTCAAGCTCGGTCACATCACCCTCCAAAACAGGGTGGTCATGGCGCCCTTGACACGCTTCCGTGCGAACGATGAGCATGTCCACGGCGACCTCGCCGTCGAGTATTACTCCCAGCGTGCGAGCGTCCCCGGCACGCTGCTCATCACCGAGGCGACCTTCATCGCCCCGAAGGCAGGCGGCTACGCCAACGTGCCCGGAATCTCGTCCGACGCGGAGGTCGCAGCCTGGAAGCGGGTAAGCCGTGCTCTACTCTTTTGGACGCGCAACAGAGTCTGATCGTTGCATAGGTGACGGATGCGGTACATGCGAAGGGCTCGTTCATCTACGTGCAGCTGTGGGCACTGGGGCGCACCGCGAACCGCGACGTGCTCCGCGCCGAGCTCGGCGATCCCGCGTTCGAGCTGCACGGCGCGGGCGACATCCCGATGACGGACGCGCCGGCGCCGCGCCCGCTCACGAAGGACGAGATCAAGGAGTACGTCGGCTGGTATGCTGCCGCCGCATCAAATGCGGTCAAGGCGGGCTTCGACGGCATCGAGCTCCACGGCGCGAATGGATACCTCCTCGACCAATTCCTGCAGGACGTGTCGAACAACCGCACGGACGAGTACGGCGGGTCGATTGAGAACCGGGCACGGTTCCCGCTTGAGGTTATCGACGCTGTGACGAAGGCGATCGGGCAGGAGCGCGTCGGGATCCGACTCAGCCCGTGGGGCCAGTACCAAAGTGAGCACCCATCCCTGCCGCCTGGTTGATAGCGCAATTGTTTATGTTCTCGGCGCGATAGATATGCGCGAGAAGGACCCGAAGCCGACGTTTTCGTACCTAGTGACGAAGATCCGCGACAACTATCCCGAGTTCTCGTACATCCACGTCACCGAGGCCCGCGTGGCGACGGGCGCAGAGTACACGCCCGGCGAGGAAGAGACGAACGACTTCCTGCGGGATATCTGGGGGTCGAGGCCCTTCCTGACCGCCGGCGGCTATGACCGGGACCTGGCTATCAAGGCGGCTGATGAGAAGGGCAGCTTAGTTGTCTTTGGCCGTTGGTTTATCGCGAACGTGAGTGCTGTCATAGCGTTTCTCGAGGCGCGCTGACGAATGCTTGCCCCGTTAGCCTGATCTTCCCTTGAGATTGAAGAACGACATCCCCTTCAACCCATACAACCGTGATACCTTCTATCTCCCGAAGAGCGCCACCGGTTACACCGATTACCCCTTCGCATCGAGCAACTGACGCCAGGAGTTGCGCAATAGTAGATTGTGATGCACTGTCTGGATTGAAAGATAGTAGAGATTGTAGCATCTAAATTGTACTCATGGACTCACGGTCTAATCTTATTGCATCCGTTGATCATCCGTTAATGGCTAGACCGCTGGTGACCCATGCACTCCCATGCACAACCTCCGCTATCATACGTGCCATGTCTTCAACTCGCAATGATGTTACTGACCTCTCTGAAGACGGACTAAGATGCCCAAGTACATGCAAGACAATCTGCTCAGCGGACACCACACTTTTACGCGTAAACAGGACAAAGCGTACAAAGTTCCATCGCAAGACAAAGTTCCATACGGACCTTATTCAGAAGAGATAGGTATAAATCCTAAGTGCAGCGGCGCCGACGAGACCGACGATAGCGAGACGACGCAGCACAGACCCGGCTGTCGGCCGCCCAGCGCGAGCCCCCGCGGCATCTATGGCGGCAATATCCTCATTGGCCAACTCTGCTATTCGGGTCAGCACACAACAGACCAAGAGAAGATGCAGGTCAGACGTGACATACTGATGTCACCTGCAGCAAGGTATCCTTCGAGGCGTGATTTCTTCGAGCTCGTACTGTAGAAAGGGCGTTGATTTAAGTATCAATTAAGCATGGCATAAAGGTGACTTACGTGACAACCACGACGCCCTTTGCCTTGACCCAGGCAAATATAACCTGGTCGGCCGTCGCGTCCAGTCGCTCTGCGATGGCATTCAAGGGCTCGTCAAGAGGACCGCCTGGCTGACGCGTGATTGGGCTTGGGCAGGACAGCTATTTAGGATGTTTGATAGCAGGGAAGGGGGCCGATACGTACATGAGGGAGCTGTAGGCTTCGATGATAATGCCATGTTCTGCTGCCAATTCGAGGATCGGAGCCTGCTTAGCATAGACATAGGGATGGAACAAGATCTGGACATGCGGAAATATTGAGATCCGGCGCGTCACCGGGTAGATTCTGATTTTACCTGATTTGCGGCGGGCTTGACCTTCGCCGAGGCTAGTAGAGTATTGAGTTCATCGACGCCGAAATTGCTAACGCCGATACTCCTGAGGACGAACATGTAAGTGAAGGATAAAACAATATGGCGGGTTTTCATTGATTTACTTTGCAAGGCCTGCCGCTTTGATTGCTTCCATCTTCGCCCATGCCGTTGGGATATCAGGCACGGCCAAACGAGGGTGATGGATGAGATACAGGTCGACATAAGATACTCCAAGCTGAAAACATTTTGATACCCTTAGTACTCGAAGCCTGTTCGCCAAGATGAAACCGTATGATTTACGTTCTTCAAGCTGTTTTGGATAGACGTCTCGATGTCGAGTCCATTCAGGCCTGAGTACTTGGTCGTGATAAAGACGTCTGAACGAGCCAAACCACTCTCTCGGAACGCCTTTCCTGCCTCTTCTTCGTTCTGTAGGACTGTGCCGTGTCTGGTAATAAGATGAGAAACCCCCAAAATCGTATTGCGAAATGCGTGGGCCTCACCAATGTGGTTGAATCCAACGGACAAAGCCTGGTCCACTTGATCAATGGGATTCTCCCATTGCCCAAAGTCCAAGTACGAAAGCGATACTCGGAATGGAATGGCCTGCGTCGCGACTCAGTCCATAGCCCTTTGGATTGACGAAGTCTTTATACCGTCGTTCAGAGAGATGCTACCCCAATCATGGTGCTTTTGCCTAGTG
The DNA here is from genome assembly GCA_003675405.1 of Hericium coralloides. Taxonomy (NCBI): domain Eukaryota; kingdom Fungi; phylum Basidiomycota; class Agaricomycetes; order Russulales; family Hericiaceae; genus Hericium; species Hericium coralloides. The sequence goes on from QUOP01000074.1 coordinate 639,287, forward strand.
CTTGAGTGAGTTATGGGCAATTGTCGCGTGGCCTCGGACGTGGTAAGAGCGAAAGACGAGTCGACCTCGTCGTTCCCACTCTGTAACGTTCCTGTTGTAATCTCGGGTGCGATATGTCGTCGTTTGGGCACACGCACACGCCACCGGCCCGCGCAGTCAGCGTGATGAGACGCGACGTGACTGATTCACGTGCATGGACGTAACGTCACGCGTATACTACAAGTTCGCCCACATCAATATTACGACTCGTCGAGATACCGGTATACCACGCAGTGTCTGATAAAAGTTTGATCAAGCTTGAGGGAGAGATAAAATTAATATATGAAATTGAGATCGATCTCATCCGCCCAGGAGGCCATTGGGATGTACGTGCTTGTGGCACGCGTTGGTCTCGGGTACGCACGATTCCGGCACGAAGCCCTCATCAAACGAAAGATCTTATTCGTAGGTACGAGCCCCTTCATTTGAACAGATATGGCCTAATATCTCAATCAGTATTTAATGCCTGCATGTCTTGCCCAGAACCTCTCTGAGTGCTCACAATCCATCGTCCTGCTCTGACTCATCTGGTAAGAAGCGGGTGTAGTGGTCCAGCGTGCTGACTACGTGAAACGTATCTTCATCCTGAACGGGACGCATGTTGCTCATCCACCACTCCCCCAGTTCGTTTCCGTCGATGCAGGCTCCAGGTCTTGCCCAAACGGATGATTCCAGAACGACCTTCACCCTGGAAGGTCGGTTTAACGGCTCTTCGCGCGTCAGCGTCACCTCCAGCATCGTCGTTCTCGCTGGTCCATAGCGCCGGACATGGGCTGACATGTCATCGGCAGAACGACTTGAACCCTGCGTTCAGCCGACACGCGGGTTGATTCGGTAGTCGCGAAGAGGTACGGCACCATTTTCCACCACCAGGGGTCGTCGATAGGAAGGTGCATCCAGTTATTTTCTCTTCGGCCCATGCGCGATGCACCATATCGCGTTCCCAGAACAGTCTGCCTACCAGGACGGAGAGCTTGAGTGCAGGACGTCGTATAGCGTGCTGACGAAAGTTATTAGCACGTTAGGCCTATCGGACGCAGTGGGATGCGTTCGTCTCCATCATCTACGATAGAATCCTTAGGCAGTAGGTCGTCGATGATAGCATTGATCATTCTGCGTGGCTCTTCTGGTCTCCCAGAGGAAATGTCCTGGATAGAGTACGTTTCGAAATGTTTGTGGTCCGTCTGTTCGTATTCAAAGCATTGTGTGGATGATTTCCTGGTCGATTGTTCACAGAGATATCAGCTTATGTCCTTTGAAAAGTTGGATAAGCTTACTTTTTTTTGTACACTTCCTCTGAATGTTCGAAGAGTCAGTGAGTACGGGCGCGGAGCACGAGGGAAGAGTCTTTATACGTAACGTCCATGCCACCTTCGACAGCCACAGCGCAGTGAGATCAAAGAGAGAAAGCCACCCACAATAACAATTGCATTTCGCAGACTACTACAATCGGTATGCCAACTGGGAATCAAAGATAAGTAGTCCGTGGATTGAAATCAAAGAGTCGTTGTATTCCAGATAAAGAGTGTGAGGTTTTCCAAAACAAAGGTCAAATGCAGGGTATCTCGACATAGCAAGGTCTGCGAAAACATAAAAAGGAAGAACGGACAAAACTCATAGAATAGGACTCAGGCTTCTTCTTCACCAGCTTCCTCAACAGACTCTTCCCATTCGTATGATTTCTCCTTTTCTTTCAATAATCGTAGCCGACGAAACTCATTGACACTGTAAACAGACGTTTAGACGCAGCACATCAAAAGAGCAACAAACAAAGCTTACTAGATGTCCCGTCGGCGCAGCCCACAACAACTTCCTCGTGCTTAGCTGCATCGACATCGGATTCTTCTCCGGCGTAGACAACCCGCAAAGTTCTTCGGAGCTGGCCCAAGAGGCCCTTCATACCAGGCGGGATCACTCCGTCCGCGATGGCGCCCCAGCGCCATTCATACCTGTGATCGCAGTGTCAAAGTCAACCGCAGGCGATTGCACGCGGAAGCCGTCTTCACTCCCGTCCTGCTCGCCATTTTCTGACGGTGCCTTCTGTTCCCTGTCGCGATGCGTCGACATGAGGATCTGAAACGACGAGCGTCAGATCTCTGGTCAACGTAGAATGAAAGAATAATTCTCACTCGCGGTCTGCACCCGCCCTGGAGCTGAAACGCGTGGCAGTGACGACACGTCTCTTCCTAGGGTCCACAGCACCAACTGCGACGTCGGGCGTCTCCACGACTGCAACTAGCTTGGGCGGAGCTGTCAGAATTGCCGCCCGTCCGAAGCGAATGGCGAAGGATGGCTCCATTGTAGACCGGTTGACGGGCTGACAGGTGTGCCGGAGCGCGAGGCTGGTGGTGCCAACCGAGATACGTCCTTTGCCAGATGAACCTTTGCCAGACGAGCCTCCTGATAGCGAAGGCACGCCCAAAGAACTCCGCCGTGAAGGCGTAGAGAAGGACATTGACGAAATGGTACGGACACGTGGAGGGAAGCCATCAGACCACTGGAGGTAGGCGTAGCAGGGCCAGACGATTCGGTAGGAGACGTGACTACGGGCTGTTCCTCTGCTCCGTCCACTGGAGATGCAGTGATGATGTGTGGTAGCGCACTGATCATACAAGTAAGTAACTTTGTGTGCAAATAAAATAGGAGATGACATACCGTCATTTAGTGCCTTGTGCAGCAAACCATCTACGTTCTGTGTCAATACTG